>JANAVB010010198.1:8442456-9067456 GCA_029216955.1 Iris pallida | reverse complement strand
TATAGTTCATGATCTAGAACAACGTTCTACCGCCGACACTGCGGCGTAGGCTGGGCATTGTTACGCTCTCGTACCCTCATAGTGGGCGTGGGTCGTGACAGAGGGGCTCGGGAGGAGTGGCTGCCGGATGGAAGGCGACTGCCAGGGCGTGGGGATACTGGACTGGAAGAGCACCAGGGGCTGTCGAGGGAGGGGGTGGCGCTGCGGCAGGGCTGATGGCGCCGGGGAGCGGCGGGTCGGGGAGTGGCCGCGCAGAGCGCGGGGCGCCGAGGAAGCCTGGTGGGGGCCTAGGAGGGATGGGGCTGGAGGAGGCCGAGGGCGACGGGGACGACGATTCCGGCGACGACGAGGGCGGTTGCGGCACCGAGGAATAGAGGGGAAGGGGAAAGGGCCGCCGCACGCCATGCATACGCCGGCCGCGGGAGGGGGCCAGAAGGACCCCGGCTGAGCGACAGGGCCAGGGAGGCCAGAGTAGGCGGGGGACACCCGACGGAAAAGGGGACGGCCGGGGGCGGACGGCCACCAGCCAAGACCGAGGGGCTGGGGAGCTCCTTCCTCCCTATATGTGTGTGTGTATATATATATATATATATATATATATATATATATATGAACAATGGCTAAAGCCTTCATTGAAATGAAAAAGAGGGGTTGGAGCCCTAATAAAGGTCCTGACTAAAAACGTCATAAACGATATTAACCATTACCATTTTTTTTGGACTGAAATGAAAACCCAAAATTCAAAATGAATTTTGAATTTCAAACAGCGCTTATGTGGGTAGGGCTCGAAGCCCGAAGGGGTGAGCGCACGGCCCAATGACACGCGACCCGAAAGGAGCGGGCGCTCTGCCCGAGGGTGCACTGTATCTATATATGTGTATATATATGTAGATGCATTACCTAGAATGAGTGAATATATATATATATATATATATATATATATATATATATATATATGTAATTGTTTGCTTGTGAAGGGAGTATTGAGTCAGTTTATGATTGACCCAATGAGCCTAGAATGGCCGAGTGGACCAACAAGTTGACCAAGTTAACAAAAGTCAACTTTGGGTCAAACTTGATCCAAATCGACTCAAACGAACTTAGAATGACTTAAAAACTTGTGCTTGACCTAAAAATTAGTAAACGAACTAGTTGACTTACAGTTGGTCAGGTTTGACTAGAGTTGACCAAGGGTTGACTTTGACCTAGAAGGACCTAGAATTATGTAAAATTGTACTGTAGGCATTCCTTATGATATTTTAGACCTTGTTGTGACTTGTGGTTGTTTTAAATAGGATTACATCACTCCAGTTCAGTTACACTTCCTTATCAGCAGCTTGGATTGCCAGGCGAGTACATTCTCTGACGGTTTCATTCTTGCTTGGACATATTTACTTGTTATAGACTAGTTTACTTGTTGCTGTCATGATGTTATCATGGATTAGTACTATATGGATGTTTTCATGCGATGTTATCCCCTCAGATACATCGGGTATATTGTGCTCATGTACTTTATCATTTGTATCGTCTACTCTTTGTATTCGTATTTATTCATGTATACTCATGTGACATTCATGTGCACTCATGATCATGTGAGCCTTCATGTATAACCCAATGTTCATGTATACTAGCTATCCATGTGATATACTACTTTCATGTGCAATAACATAACCTGGACAAATCCTTGTGTACTGATTGGGGCAGGGGGAGTATTTATTTGGTTATGTGATCTACACCATTTTTATGTACAACTCTAAACTAGATTTAAGTCATGTATAACCTAAGCCAGTTTACATAACCAGATTGTGCTCTACACCACGTATCAGTTCTCTTATTATATCATGTATATCTATTTCTATATACCATGTTTTCTTTTACAGTCTCATTTCTTTATTAGCAGTTCATGTATATTATTCTATAGCTTGTTTCATATTTCCTTTTATGTTATAATCTGTGTGAGAGATATGTATTCGTTCCTGTCCTGACTGGACCTGTTAAAAATATTACAGATGATGAGGATTGCTGCGATACTTACTATAGAGCAGGCCTAGTTGACACAGGTGGCCTGGACCCTCAGCAGGATCCAGTAGTCGCTGAGGACTTGCCATTAGCTTAGTCTAGACTTTCTTATTATCTAGCTTTATGAGACATTTGTGATTGTATTGAGGTATTATTTATGGTGTGGTTTACACCAAGACTTATTATTTATATTTGTGACTCTCTGTTGAGATTATCTTATCATCTTCTATTCCATCTTAGATATTGTGATTGAGTTGTACTCTATATATTGTTCTTCTTTCGGAGCATATTCACATTATGTTAGATGTTGTGACCTAGGACGGTATTCTACCGCCGATACTGCGGCGTAGGCTGGATGTACCCACTTCTCGTGCCCTTACACTGGGTGCGGGTCATGACACGTTTTTAGTGGTGGCCCATGTAGGTCCAGATTCGTATTAGTGCAATGTTGTGGTAGTACGACAACTTAGTTGAACTACTCCTAGCCTGCTATAGAGTATAGGAAGTAAAGTGTTAGAATGAGAGGATACACAATCACTGTTAGAATTCCTTGAAAGATTCCTGGGACGACCCTTGAGAATCTTATTTTAACTTCAATTTGAAATCTTTTCCCTTGATTTGATTCATCCATTACTCATTTGATTCACCCATTACTCCTTTTTATTGAATTTGATTTTGATGGATTCATTGTTGAATTTTGAATCTTGATGATTAGTTATTAACTTTGAGTTTGTATTTAAATATATATATATTTTTATTTATTTTATTTTTGGAATTTAGGGTATAACCTGATAACATACTTGATAAGAACAGCGAAAAAGGTAAATGTCTGCCTTATTTATGGAGTTTAGAATTTATCACAGTCATATTGGCTAGTATGACAAGGACATGGAGCCTGATTTTAGATATACTATTCTAGTTATAGAATCTAGATTTTCTTGCAGCCATACAGGTTAGCGTGATAAGATTTCTAGATAACATGATTATAGGGTGTATACCTTCGTTACAAACTCTGTTGTTTATTGCAGCTATGCTTACTGTCGTAGAAATTTTTTAGCAACATGATTTCAGGAAGACGTGTATGGTTATCAGATTATATCTTAAAATTGGTTCATTCTTTTTGAACAGATGAGCAAGAACAGATTTTTATCATTATTTTGTTCTTGCTATTATTTCTTATATTACCATTTTTTCTCATCTTAGTTAACTCTGTCCCAATTACATCAATCACCTATCTCGTATCTAATTCTGTAATCTATACTTTGAAACCTTTGAATCTCTGTCTCTTTACCATGGAAAGGTCGAGGAAGTAACGTAAATCATCTAGCTCGGAAAGGAAGTAATTTGTTATCTCATGATAATCTAGGTAGGAATATAATATGATGGACCTTGATATAGAATTTTGAGATAGAGATGTGGTAAAGATTGGGAATGAAATCAAGATATCAATATTATCAATTAGAAATGATCACACATAGAGAAATATTTTGGATATAAATAATTCATAGATGTATTTCCTAACTGATGAGGATATTCGAGGTAAACTTAGTTTTGAAGACTTGGATAAATTTTGGTTATTGATTCTCGAGACGTTTCACTTTAAGGCTATGATGTTAAATTTAGAGATTTAGTAATGAAGAAAAGATTTTAACTGTATTCGATGGCAATAAGAAATTGAATAAGATATTGCAAGAAAATAGTTAAGAACAGAAAGAACACAAGGATTTGAGTTATAGAAAATATAGATATTTTTGAGAAAATTTTAATTTAAGAAGAATAATATTTGAGGGTGTACATTGAAGGAGATATAAAGGTTGATTTTATAATGGAGAATAAGTTTTGTAAGACCTAGTGGTTTTAGATTGAATAAATGAGGAGAGTAATTTGAATAAGTTCAAGGATTTCATAAAACTTGATTTAGAGGTTTCGAATCTAATTTAAGAAAAGGTGGGAGAATTTGGACTTAAAGATGATTAAGTGTTTAGTATTGAGTGCTAATAAATAAAAGGGTATGCTTCATGAGTAATATTTTGGAATTTAGGAATCGAGCCTATGATGATCATGACAAGGTCCAATCTTCATAACGAAAGGGTATAAATTCTTGGTGGTAGTCATATAAAGGTTGATTTTTATATTTGGACTTACAAGATAAAGATATGATTGGCAAATGATGATTAGATAAGTTTGATGGTATGAGAGAGATATAATTAATTTGACTTCCCTATGAAACATTGTCTTTTATTTTCCCTATCAAAAGAAGAAAATTGACTTATTCCATATCTTTGAATTATCCTTTAAAAGTTTTCAATATCATTGAATCCTAACTCCCTTGATCATGACCAATCGACTTTGGTCATCTTTTCTTATCAGATTAATATCCTGGGTCGTACTCAATTAAATTTAATTGTGACCTAGATCCCCATCCTTGGATGCTCGTGCTCAGACTTCGATGACCTTGTTCCCCATCTTGCCCAAATCTTCATTTACCCAAAGATTGATCAACTTAGATCGTGTCGAGACTAATTTTTTTATATATATCGTGATTGGATTTTAATGCTATTGACAGTCATGCTTTAAACTTTCGATTTTGATCATCTTTAGAATAGTAACGCTTTATAGTTAATTCATAATTATTATTTTTTATAATTACCAGTTTTCATATAGGATGATAAACTGCCTTATAGCCCGATGATTTATTATTTTCCTTATCTTTTCCAGTATGGCACCCATGACCAGAGTCTGTCCCCAATGCACAGCTGCAGTTTCGGATGAGACCGAGATTGTACTTCCCCCTTCCATTGCTCAGGAGGTGTTAGCAGCCTCACCGGAGAGTTTTCCTCCATCTTCAATCCTTCAGGAGAGGGCTACAGTTCAGCCGGAGACTGAGGGCCTCCATTTGCCTCATGGAGTGGTACCCCACGCCATTCCTAATGGGGCTCAAATTTACAGACTTCTTCAGGATGTGTTGGAGGTATAGAGACTTCAGGCTGAGCTTATGAGAGAGCAGAGTCTCAGTATCCAACTATTGTGGGATTATATGCATTCGATGGGAGAGCCTAGTCCCAAGAGGGAGAGGAGCAGTATATATCCAGAGCCTCAGGAGTACCCAGGCTTCCTGCCTATACTAGCCTATCAAGTTCAGATTTTTGTCCAGCAGCGGCCAGTTGAGCGAGTGCCTACCTGTGCCTTCTGTAAGAAGCCTGGGCACGTATAGAAGGACTGTAGGAAGAGACTAGGATTGTGCCTATTTTGTGGGTCAGCTGCACACAAGATACGAGACTATCCTACTACACCTGCCCTAGTCGAGGCCTACCTCCAAGAGAGAGTTCCAGCTACCAGACCTAGTAGAGGTGAGTTCTTGACCTATACCTTACCCTGTCTTGATTATTACTGTACCCTACCATATTGTTTGTATGTTTTTATACCTTATGACTACTTTTGATCTAGCATGACTATAATGGCTAGATGATGAGACCTCAGACTGATATTACCTGCCATAATGCTGTATAATATATTTCCAACTGCGTGACTTAGATAAGTTTTCTTAAGACTATGCTTGTTGGGGGTTTGACTTAGAAGAAGTACGACAACTTTAATTTCGAGGACGAAATTATTTTAAGGAGGGTAGATTTGTAACCACCACTTTTCTAAAATAAGAGTATTTTGGTAATTATGTGATTTGTTTGGATTAATTTAAAATATTTTAATTAGTGTTGTGTTAGTAGTCAGTTTAACCTAAGTTAAACATGAATAGAGACTAACCATGACATTAGAAACCTAATTTCCTATCACACTCACTTTTTCTAATTAGGGGTATTTTAGTCATTGTGCATTATTCAATTTTTATTGATTGTTGTGTAGCTTTGATTGATGTTTCGGGTGGTAAAAGAAGGTATAACCTTAGTCAACCTTGTTTAGAAGCATAATAATGTAGTCAGATTTATTATTGGCTTTTTAGATTTAATTTAGAATTATTACCTATTTTTTAAGAATTATTTAATATTTTTAAAGTCATTTTTTATAAGCCTTTAAAGCCTTTTGTCATTGGGCCTTTGTAGCAAATTAAGAGTGCTTGGCCCATGACTAACCCTAACCCTAATAACCCCCCATGCATGGCCGGCCAAGCACAGCAGCCCCCCCTCTCATTTGTGAAGAAATCACATAGCCTCCACAAGATCAACCCTAATTTCTCCTTTTCTTCAAAACCCTAGCTTTCTCATCCGGCATCCGATTCACGCCAAACGAATTGCGTTACGACCGTGGGGAGAAGAAAAAATTTCTAGAGCACTGCTAGCAAGGAGTTGGAGACGTTTGCTCAGGAGAAACTGGTCGTCAAAGCGCTCGAAGATTCACTTTCATTGAGATGCCAACTCTCAATAGGTAAACCTCGTTCTATTTCTGAATTTTTTGTATTTTAGCATCCATTTAGGTACCCCAGACCTGTGCATAAAGTTTGGAAGGTTTGTAATTTCGTTTGATAGCCGTATCAGACACGTGTCGGTCCTATGGAACACTTGTTCGACGAAGTACCACTTAGAACTGAAAAGTATTATTTTTTGATTCTGTTTTCACGAATTCCTTGCTAGTATTATTTGTAACAACTTTTGTGAATACAGATCTAAAATTGACACGATTTCGTTGTCCGAATCGGACACGGACACGCGTGCACGAGGCCCGTGCATGCCCTGCTGTCCGAGCGTCATAACTCGATGCACACGGCTCCATTTTGCGTGAAATTTTATGAGCACGTAGGGGAAACCTCTTTCCACATGCCCGTAAAATTTTACATCATTTCGTGGAGCGTGTACGAAGAAATCTTGCGTGCACTGTTCAGCCCGTATTGTTCACGCGACTGAAAAGTGTCGCTGACAAGGCCTTCGTACGAGGACACCGCACGTCAAGGACACGTTCCAGCAGCACGAGAACGAAGCCCTATACCTAGACTACCCAGGGACTCAATCCCGAGTTGAGGCATGGCTCGAATCATGAGCCACGAGGCCCGACACGCGTCTACGGGCAAGCACGTGCGTGCGCGCGTAGGCCGTACGGGGGGTTCACGTATCGCTGTGTCACATCGACGCGACATGGTGTCATGTCAGTATGTCCTAGACCTACCCCGGGACCCTACCTAGCTATGTACATGAGCACGAGGCTTCCCGTGTTGTGTGCGACGTCCAATCGGGCGAAACACACGTGCACCACACGCGAGTTCGGTTTTCCTATATACGCTCCGTGGACACGATACGGACACGGGTTCGACCCCGTGAGTACCCGAGCACGTCACATGCGTAGACACCTTCGTGTTTGCCAAGTTTCGTGAGTTTTAGTTGTGTATATTGCATTTTGGGCAGTGAGTTGGATTTCGGGTTTCGACTTATATATATTTGAGTTGTTTTGTTATATTTCAAATTTCTGAGATTTAATTCATTTTTTCTGAGTTAATATGAAGTTACTAAGATTCTGGACTTGTGGGTTTTACTCCCTAATTTTCCTTTCAAATATTTCTATCATATATGTATATATATCCCATTTTTGCCTTATATATATATATATATATATATATATATATATATTATATATATATATATATATATATATATATATATATAAAATATATATATATAAAATATATATATATATATATATATATATTTATATATATATATATATATATTTATATATATATATATATATATATATGTTGTGATAAGTATTGTCGAGATATTTTGTTCTCAGATCTGAGTTTCAATCCCCCTTCGTAAATCCAACATTCTTTCTGCCCTATACATATATGTGTATATATTAGGATATGTCTATATATGTATAAAGTTTCCTTTTAAATAGACTTGTATATATATGTATATATATAAAAAATAAAATAAAATAAAATAAAACAAATAAATAAATAAATAAATAAATAAATAAATAAATAAATAAATAAATAAATAAATAAATAATATATATATATATATATATTATATATATATTGGCAAAGCTGACGATATATTAATCAAGGCTCAAAATGCCGAAGCCTGAAGCGTGTACAAGGCACAAAAAGGGGACGCCTATACAAGTATACCATCAAAAGAAGCAAAAAAGGGGTGGGGGACGACGACGTCCACGGTCAGGGGGGCTCTGAAGCGGCGCCCAGAATATGCTCGGGTAGTGGGGGCACAGGGTACTCCGTTTGCAGCATTGGCGGTAGACTTCCCGAATGAGCTTGTTGGCCGAGAAAATGTGGCCTTTGTATCTCGCTTTGTTGCGATTCTTCCAAATCACCCACATGGCGGCCGCTGCGATGATCTAGTGCCCGTGAGAGTTGCTGCCCAACTCGGCCACAAGATCGTGGAAGCGTCTGTCACTCGGCTCAATACAGAAGCGCTGGTTAAGTATTCTCCAGATGCCTCTGGGCAGGTTCACTTGACAAAAGATGTGGTCAATAGTCTCCATCTGGTGATTAGAACCGCAATTGCAGGCTGATGCTAAGCTGATCACGATGGTTTTGAGGATATCATCAGTAGGCAATTTCTTTCTCGTGGCTCTCTACATGAGGAAGGACCACTTCTTAGGGATAAAGGTGTGCCAATAGTGAGCAGTGAACTGTGTAGGCTGGCCTGTCCCAAGGAGAGAGGATCTAGCCGACCTTACGGAGAATGCACCGGAAGCCTCTAGCGTCCATCTCCACTCATCTGGCTCGGGACCGATCCTAAGACCGCTAAGACGGACGCTATCCTCCAAATCATTGCCTCCCCATTCATGCAACTTACCCCAGTCCCAGGTGTTGGTAGTGTGGTTCCAAAGTCCTTGATCCTGTAGTCTCTCTGGATTTTTGCGGTGCTGGGGATCAAGCTTTCCCCGGTCCATCTCTCCCGGAATGGGTTGGACTCGCCGTTGCCTAGGTGTAGCCTGATAGCCTGTTCGGCAAGATTGCGCCCGATTAGGATACGATGCCAAGCCGCCGATGATCTGCTATTGGAAGTAGCCTCCGAAGGGTGGATGTGCTTGAAGTACCTGGCTTTCATGAATCTGGTCCATAAATTCTTGGTCGTGCGAAGATGCCACCACAGTTTTATCGAGAAAGCTTGAACGATATGGGTGAGTTTGCTAAAACCCAGACCCCCTACCTCAACCGGCTGAGCCATTGAGTCCCAACTCGTCCAATGGTGCTTATCATGGCTGTTGTAATGCCCCCAAAATAAGTTACAAAAGATCTGCTCGATCGTAGTAAGAACCTTCAATAGCCGGGAACAAGCGGCTAGAGTATGAATTGGAATTGAGGTGAGCACATGCTTGATGAGGATCATCTTACCTTCTAGGGATAAGGTGACACTGTGCCACCCTTTAATTTTGTTCATGATTCTAATGATTAACTTCTCGAAGATCCTGGCATTGGATTTCTCGTACACGAGAGGGCAACCGAGATAGTTGAATGGGAGGTGATCAACAGAGAAGGATGTTAAGTTGGAGATTCTGCTAGCATGCTCGGTATTGATGTTGTGGTGTGCATAGATGACGCTTTTGGATGTGTTGATTTTTTGTCCTGAGCAAGCGGAGTACCGCTGCAAGGTATTGTGGACCACTTGAACGGATCCTTCGTCTCCAGAAGAAAAGATGAGTAGGTCATCGACAAAGGCCAGATGGGTGATGGTAGGACATCCGCTGGCAGTGTGGTATTGTTGGAAGTGCGGGACGCTGATCATGTTATTGAGGTTCCTACTGAGGGCGTCGGCCGCAATAATGAAAATAGTGGATGATAGAGGGTCGCCTTGCCTAACCCCGCGGCTGGATTTGAAGAATCCCTCGGCATGGCCATTAATGATAGTGGAAAACCACGAGTTGCTGATGGATCTTCACACTGTGTTGGTCCAAGTTTTCGAGAAACCGAATGCCCTGAAGACCCAGATCAAAAATTGCCAGTCCAGCCTGTCATATGCTTTTTCTATGTCAATCTTGACGGCAATGTTGCCTCCTCTGACAGGAAATTTCATACATGTGATTAATTCCTGGGCTAGAATGATATTGTCCTGGATGTTTCTCTCTCGGACGAACCCGCTTTGCTTGTTAGAGATAATCTTGGGGAGAAGACCCGCCATTCTGGTGGCGATGATCTTGGATATAATCTTGTTAGTGAAAGTGCACAGACTGATAGGCCGAAAGTCGCAGAAGGACTCCGGGTTGTCTTTTTTCGGAATGAGGATCAGGTTGGCGCTGGAGATGGCTTTGAGATAGGTGGCTCCTTCGAAGAAGGCAATAGCAGCTTCGGTGATGTCCTTTTTGATAATGTCCCAACACGAGCGGAAGAATACCTCCGAAAATCCGTCTGGACCAGGGGCGCTGTGCTCGTTTAGAGCCCACACCGCGTCTTTCACCTCCTGTTCAGAGGGGCGACGCTATATATATATATATATATATATATATATATATATATGTAATTGTTTGCTTGTGAATGTGACCTAGGGGTATTGAGTCAGTTTAGGATTGACCCAATGAGCCTAGAATGGCCGAGTCGACCAACAAGTTGACCAAGTTGACGAAAGTCAACTTTGGGTCAAACTTAATCCAAATCGACTTAAACGAACTTAGAATGACTTGAAAACTTATGCTTGACCTAAAAATTAGTAAACGAACTAGTTGACTTATATTGACTAGGATTGACCAGAGTTGACCAGCTTTGACTAAAGTTGACCAAGGGTTGACTTTGACCTAGAAGGACCTAGAATCATGTAGAATTATATTGTAGGCATTCCTTATGATATTTTAGACCTTGTTGTGACATGTGGTTGTTTTAAATAGGATAACATCACTCCAGTTCAGTTACACTTTCTCATCAGCAGCTTGGATTGCCAGGCGAGTACATTCTCTGACTGTTTCATGCTTTCTTGGACATATTTACCTCTTATAGACTAGTTTACTTGTTACTGACACGATGTTATCACAGATTAGTACTATATGGATCTCTTCATGCGATGTTATCCCCTCGGATACATCAGATATATTATTCTCATGTACTTTATCATGTGCATCATCTACTCTTTGTATTCGTATTTATTCATGTATACTCATGTGACATTCATGTACACTCATGATCATGTGAGCCTTCATGTATAACCCAGTGTTCATGTGGACTAGCTATCCATGTGACACACTACTTTCATGTGCAATAACATAACCTGGACAGATCCTTGTGCACTGATTGGGGCAGGGGGATTATTTATTTGGTTATGTGATCTACACCATTTTTATGTACCCAGATTGTGCTCTACACCAGGTAGTTAGTTCAGTTCTGTTATTATATCATGTATATCTATTTCTATATACCATGTTTTCTTTTACAGTCTTATTTCTTTATCAGCAGTCCATGTATATTATTTAATAACTTGTTTTATATTTCCTTTCATCTTATGATATGTGTGAGAGATATGTATTCGTTCCTGTCCTGACTGGACCTGTTAAAAATATTACAGATGACGAGGATTGCTGCGATACTTACTATGGAGTTGGCCTAGTTGTCCAGATCAGCAGGATCCAATAGTCGCTGAGGACTTGCCATTAGCTTAGTCTAGACTTTCTTATTATCTAGCTTTTTGAGACATTTGTTATTGTATTGAGGTATTGTTTATGGTGTGGTTTACACCGAGACTTATTATTTATATTTGTGACTCTCTGTTGAGATTATCTTATCATCTTCTATTCTATCTTAGATATGGTGATTGAGTTGTACTCGATATATTATTCTCCTTTCGGAGCATATTCACATTATGTTAGATGTTGTGACCTAGGACAGCGTTCTACCGCCGACACTGCGGCGTAGGCTGGACGTACCCACTTCTAGTGCCCTTACACTGGGTGCAGGTCGTGACATCCACGGTATCAATAAAGAACATGCATTCAATCTCAATCTAGAAGTCAATCAAAAAATCAGTATGGGAGAGCGCTACTACGAGCCACTAAATCGATCTGGACATGTACGGTAATCATGAGTACGCCATGATAGGCTACTATCAAGCAACGTACGGCTAGAAAATAAATGTACTGGACAATAAAATCTGGAAAGGCATTGCAATACATATCATGGCATGTAGGTAAAATCAATAAGAAAACATATCATGACATATCCAAAAATCAAATAGGAACTATATCATGGTATGTAGGAAAAATCAATAAAAGATAAGTACATGACATAAAATAATTTATGTACATATATTAGTGTCAAGTATATTTAGGGTGTAAAATCATTCTCTAACTATACAAGGTCATCTAATAATGTTAAGAGTTCATTACAATAGAAAAAAATATCAAAAATAGACAAAAATGGATAGAAAGGGCAAAAACAGCATAACCGGATCATCCGGCAGATTACCGACGGATTTTTCGAAGTGACACAACAAGTTTTGTGGGCAAATTCGGATGATCCGACGGATTTTCGTGGATTACCAATAGATTATCCGAACCGTCACAGAAAGTTGAATTTTGAAAACTCCAAAACTTGTTTCGACCATAAAAACTTCGTTTTAAATCGAAATTCGGATTTTCAAAAGTCATAATTGCATAGAATTGAATTTCCTACAACAAGGAATCATTAGTTTTTTTACTGAATTTGAAAATTGAAAGATGAATACCTCAAAATACTCAAAAAATATTGTCTACAAACTCAGATCTACGTAATACCATTGATCAAAAATAAAGGTGCTACATACTAAAGATGTTAACAATTTAGAGAAGCATATTATAGAACAATAAAACTTTAGTTTCTATGGAAAAACAAAAAAAATGAAGCATGGTCATATCACTTTTGAGCAATATGTATTTGTGTAGGTTTTAGCAACCAACCCTAATCTTCTACTCTACCACCAAGAGGGGTTCCAAAACCACACTCTAGGCCTCAAGGCTAAGCTTTCCAAAGCTTGAGGGAGAGGAAGGAGAGTGACGAGGAAAATGAAGAAGGAAAAAAAAAGAGATGACAGAGAAACTCAATGGGTATATATAGAAGGGGTGAATTAATCGTGACCGTTGGATTATGATCCATGCCACAATCTAAATCGATCCTAACTGTCACTACAAGAAAAAACCCTTTTAATGACGCTCGACAGGGAGTTTTAATGACTGCTGATACATAAGCGTTATCAAGTTGAAAAATACCTTTTTTCTATGACGGTTTGGACTAATTTTGGGCTTTTTATAACGTTTATAAAACAAAACGTCATTAATACTTTAGAGCGGTGGCAAACTTGTAATTTTTTCACTCTATAAAAGCTAAGTGGGAGAGAGAAAATTCATTTCTCATCTATTTTCTAAGGAGCAGCATCTCTCCAAACCTCTTCTCCTCCAATTTTCTCAAGAATTAGGTTAGGGTTTCTGATCGATGGATCTTAGCCGAGGTGCGATCTCTCCAAACCTCTTCTTCCCTAATTTCCTCAAGAGCGGTCGTCCCCTCGGGTCCAAGAACAAGCCGAAGCCCCCGGTGATCATCACCCGCGAGAGCGCCAACGCCCTCCGCGCGCACATGCTGGAGATCGGCGGCGGGTGCGACGTCTTCGGCTCCGTGGCCGCCTATGCCCGCCGTCGCCAGCGCGGCGTCTGCGTTCTGAGCGGGAGCGGCGCCGTATCCGACGTCAGCCTCCGCCAGCCCGCCGCCGCGGGCGCGGTCGTGACGCTGCGCGGGAGGTTCGAGGGGAATATTGTCTCAATTTCTTTCTCTGATAGAATATTGTCTCAATTTCCTTTTATTCTTTGAGGGGAATTTTTGGATCTGATGCCATTCTATAGTTTTTTTTTAATACTTTTTCTTATTTATCTAGGGTTCATACAAACCATTCCCATTTTGAGTTAGGTTAAAGAGAAAATTAAAAAAAATGGTAGTGTCCGTGCACTGTTACTTAGTCATGGAATTGTGTTGTGCTTTCAGTCAGTGCATAAACCTTTTCACTTTGCTAGGTCTTGTGTCACCTGCTCAATGCAGCAACCCTCCTGATTAAATATTAGTATAGCCCCTCCGAAAGGGAATTTTTTTTTTTGCAGTGTCATTTAACAATTTTAGCCGACCCCCCAACATTCGAGATGGAGGCTTTGTAGTTGTTGTTGTCGTCGATGTTGAGTGTTTATACTGCAATTTTGTTAGGTTTCGTGACCCTAAAGCTTTCTAATTTCTCCTTGGTAACTGCTCTCCTAATTTCTCTTCTAATATTGAATGAAATTTGGATTCTCCAAATTTGATTTGTATATCTGTTTCTATCAGTTATTTGCATCCTACCTAAGTTTGATGATATCTAGATGTCTTGGTAATTTATAGACCTCAGTTCCTACTCTTGTCACATACAGGTTCATATCTAGATGTTCCCAGAAACTTGATCCTGAGGTACTTTGCATATCACAGAATTTAAGTGACTAACAATCTGTGAATGGTTAGTGCTGTATATACCTACTGTATGATACATTATAGAAAATCTCCTGGGTTACACTTATTGGACCAGATAACCATTTGTCTATCACTTTATGATCATATGGGTTTTAATTCTAGATTGAGGTTCCGTTGGGCTAGTTATTTTGTGTGGTCCATCACCTTCAATAATATTGCCCCAGTTTTTAACTTGAATTGGTTTAGGATTGTAAAAGAACTACATTAGTATCCAGTTGGGATATCGAGCTTCGGGTAAATGTGATCCATATACCTTCAGAAGAGCTAACAGTCAGTTTGCAGGGAAAAAAAATATATGTGACAATGTTTAGACTTCTTTTGATAGTTACATTCATAAATAATGGAATCTTTTGGTTATCTCCATCTTGCTTACTGGTGTTAGTTCTTAGCATATATATTTTTATTTCTTTTAATTTTGTTTCGCTTCTTGTAACCTAGTTTATGTTTATTCTGCTTCTAAATATATAATGAACAGCTTGTGCTCTTTGCGGCTTGGAAGAGGCTTCTCCCATGACTGTGACTCGGTCTTTCCTCTCCTAAAGTTTGGGTAACAAGTCTTCCACACAACATAACATGGATTTATTTAAGTTCAGTTAGCTGTCTTAGTTTCTGCTCTGTGAGCTTTTACTTGTGTTAACAAAGTATATATTAGTCTTGGATAAGACCAGTTTTATCCTCTTTTAGTTGATTTACCTTTTACTTTCATCTATGTCATACTTCTGTACTTGCAAATTGACTTGAGTTACTACGGACTATAATATAACTTGAATGAAAGAATGAGCTATTTTACATATGCCAAAAAAAGCAAATACATTACATGGTAACAACTATGTGTTTGTGGTGAATCCTTGGTTGTAGAAATTGGAGTATTGGTGGCATAGATTTTAACATGGTATTAGACCAATTACAGTTTTATTTATTTAGAAGGTTCAAATCATGAATGGCATATTTTAAATTGGTTGAAAAAAATAATTCCTTTCCCTCTATGTTGGGACTACATATTTTTTTCCCTCTATGTTTTATTGCTTGTGTTTCAAGGACTTACTTGCTTATTGGTTCATAATTTTTTCTTGACCGGTCTGGATGGCTCATTGGTTGGGGAGTTTCCTAGGTACTGTTATCCCTAACTATAAGTTACATGTTGGTGCTGCTTGAGAAGTTTGATGCCGGCTGCTCAGCTTCCAATGTAATCTTTTTAAGCTTATTCATGTTGATTTAAGAGAATGTACTGTCAAGTTTATTCATGCTTCCAATGTAATCTTTTTTTTGTTTTTTTCAGCTTTCCTTCTTTCATATGTGGACCAATCAATTGCAAGAGATATTAAATTCAAACAAACGAGGATACTACTTTTTTCAATAAAGATTTTAGCAGTTGGAGGACCTTTAGTCCCTGGTAGTCCAACAGAGCTCTGGGTGCAGGTTTTTTGGTAGTTGTAAATGTATATATGTATTTGTAAATGTATATATGTATTTGGATATTCTATTTTGAGAATGTAATGAAGATGTTGATATGTACTCTATTTTGAGAAATGTAAAAAAAATGGTGATATATAATGTTAATTTGATTTTTAGGCCTGACAATTATATGGACTGATTTGGATGTGCTAATTTGAATAGTATAAAGTGTTATAAATGTGCTGCATTGAGCCTATTCATGTTATCTATTCATGACGTTTTAAAATTGTTTTGAATTGTGCACTATATATTAACTATTCATAACGCTTTTATAGGAACTATTCATGACGGTTATTTTATGACGCTTTTAAAAAACATTTATAATACCCGTTTTCATGACGGTTGCTGTGGAAAAAAAGCGTCATGGTTCGTCATTAATGACGCTTTTTAGCCGTCATTAAAAGGATTTTTTGTTGTAGTGTGTCCAAAGAAAAATAAGTATCCATTGGATAATAGAATGCATCTATGCTATTCACAAAAATATCTAAACACTATTCATCAAAATATCCAAAACACTATTCATAAAATATCGAAAACACTATTCATGAAAATATCTGAAATCAAAAATATCTAAAATGTGAAAAATCTGTCCTGGCGGTATGTCGTCGGTATACACCAGTACACCATCGGTATGCTGGTTAAGAAGAAAATATATAATTTGGGAAAATTTTTAAAGCATTCCAAAAACCAATAAAGTATGAAATACACTACAAAATATGTATCCGTATATAAATACCGTTACTGTGAGACTAGTCTCACAACTCTCCACAACTTAGAAAAATTTTGTCCTCGAAATTTCCTAAAGCCAGTCCAAAAAGTACGCATGCTAAAATAATGTAAAATCATAACTCATCGAAAGAAAACATCCCGTATTCAAGTGATAATTAAGATACAAAATTTAAATAAATGTAGAAAATAATAAGTACATACATATATAATACATGGAAAGAAAAGAACTGTGAGGCATATGGAATAATATACCCCTGAGTCAGTTGAGTAGGGATTCGTCCTCGCTTGCCTACGCTGACTCACCAAGTAGAAAGGGTCAAGTCTCGAAGTAAGTCGGTACCAACGACTCAGTCGAAGACATGACTCTAATCCAGGACGCACATTCATAGTCGAGATACATGATAGATATCGCGTATCACGAGATACGAAGACAGAAGAGTGGTATGAATAACTCGCCTTCACTCATCGAATATGTCAAGTAGACCATCGCATTCCGGGTATAAGTGGAATACAAGGCCGTCGACGGAACCCAAGAATGAGAATGACTAAAGGAACACCTCAGAAGCTTACCAACAATCTGAATGCCCTCAGCCAACATCTGCTCTATGATAACAAACTCTCTCTGCCCATGCATCGAGCTGCTGCTCTGACCTGCCGTTGATTTTACCTGACTTACTGGACCTAGGTAAACTGCGCCAGATGCTGACATTAAACAGCTGAGACCGCGTCGAAAGGGGATGCTGAACATGGGATCAGGCCGACTCTACTGGTCCTCTCTGGCCTCAACTACCAATGGCACTAAGCAGCTAACGAAGCCTCTGGATATAAAATTAGGCAAGACCCTATCTTTTATCAGACGGTCCACTCATAAGATACTTACCATTGTCTATCATGAACTGAGATGCGACGTACCCCAGGCTCTCATAGTAGGTATACTCTGACTGCTACATCGATACCACCGTCGGATCTGATAGTACTACCTGACTAAGAGCTCAATGATCTGGAGCTGTAACTGCTACAGCTATAGGCTGGATAGTAATGCCCTTCATCATCTAGAGCATAGCCTGCTAATCTCTCTATGCTGGCTAAACAGATGGAAGTGAAGAATATGGCTAAGCGAACTAAGCTCGCTGAACTGACTGGAATAGAGTGAAGTAAGCTGTCAATAGATGCTGAGATGGTACTGGCACCTAACTCTGCAAAGACAGAATCTGATGCCGACATACTGCAAGAACTAGAGAAAACGGAGCAAGGAAATCCTTGAAATAATACAATAAGAAGGTGGGGTATCCCTGAAGGATTAGGACACGTGATATCAATAAGGGACATGAATAGAGCAAAGACATATCAAGTATGTTCACAATTCAAGGAAACGAAATAACACGATAAGCAAGAGAAGATCAAATAAAGACAAATATAGGATTGAGATTCTAACAAGATGAATCCCCCACAAGTCTGAAGACAGACCTGTATGGGCCACCAGAAAACCTGTTACGCCCCAAAAATAGAATACTGAAGAACATGGGCGAGACAAAGCCAGCTACATATATCAAAGTAATCCAGTACCATAATATGCGATCACGGTTGTCTAGATGACAAGTGGGAGGACTCTAGCATGCCACTGACAACTCCTATGGTCCAACAAATCCTATTTCAATCCAATCAACACAAGAAGCAATAAATAGTAAATCACATATGAGATGGGTAAGGCGTCCCAAACAAAAATGTATATATAATCATGAGAGCTGACATAATTAAAAAATACATCAACTGAATATAGAAAAGGTACATAAATGTACAACTAGCCACGGTCCAGAATATACATCCATGCCATGTAGAAACGGTGGGAACAAACCCAGATACAAGGACTAACACATGCCCTTGGCTTAACACCACCAGATAAAAATACAAAATTGGAGTAAGAGATAAAAGTAACTCACTCGTTAATCCGTGTCGGTCCTCTGAGTGTGAACCATCTAGAGAAGAAGACGGTAGATCCTCGAGATGAACCATGGAACCTGGCCATGCAAAACAGTGGGGTCAGACACCAAATAGCAAGTACCACAAAGAAAGCTTGAGGTGAACGACAAAGCCCAATAACAATATAAGAACATAATGACAAAAATAAATAAATACGAGTCGAGATCAGGGTGGTACAAATACACGTATTGTAAGAACGAAATCGTAAAGCAGAATATTCTAGAAGGGGGTGAATAGAGTAGGCAGCAGAATATTGTTAATTAAAAAACTCGTTAGCAGTTAGATCACAGATATAATTATAATCACAAAATAAATGACAGTAATAAAAGAGTGATCAGAAGGCAAATACAAACACCGAGATTTATACTGATTTTCCTCTTGTGAGGACTAGTCCAGTCGGAAGAACTCTAGCTTCCAGTTGAATCCACTATTGGAAAATCCCGCAAGTTTTCATACGAAGTCCTTGCAACTTTTACAGATGCGAGCTTTGATACGAAGAACTCGACCAACTTCAATTGTGACGAGTCAATCTTTAATCAAGCCTCTGATTACAATCGCCCTGAAACTTCTAGACCGCACCGCACTGGCAAATCGACTAGAGGATTGTAACTGGCGTGGGATTTAAAAATGGAAGCTTTTTAGAACTCTTTGGAAGAAATGTAAGCTTTAGAAGAGAAGAGATTGAAAGTGAATTGGTGTTTTGAAATGACCGAAATCCTTCTCTATTTATAGTTTTTCCAAAGGCAGAACTCTGGCAGAATTCTGACATAACTCTTTGTAACCAACAGCAACTGAAGGAAGACCAAGTTCAAAATCAAACGTTCACATAACGTTCAACTTGGCCGAACTCTGGCCAAACTCTGGCCGAACTGTGGCCGAGTTCTGTCAGGATTTGGTTAGCAAAATCAAACGTTCACATAACGTTCAACTTGGTCGAACTCTGGCCAAACTCTAGCCGAACTCTGACCGAGTTCTGTCAGGGTTTGGTCAGTTGATTTTGTGAAAAATAATTTTGGCTTTTTGAAAAAGTCCTTCAGAAGCTTTTTTTAAAAATAGATGTTTTTCAAAAACATAGGTCAGTTTTAAAAAACATTTTCGGATAGCCTATTTGCCAGTACGACTTGGTATAGAATGTATTCCTAGACTCAATAAAATGAAAAATTATATTGCTTTGAAGGAAATACATTCTGAGTGGCAAACAGCTTCGGTCTTGAACGGAGTAGATATCCATCTTTGATCAGTGTCCAAAACGTCGTTAGTAAACATCTGAATTGACTCGCATTTATATCGAGACATAATTTTATCAATTATTAAAATCATGTTTGACCATGACCAATGGGCCAACAATCTCCCCTATTTTGATAATTGACAAACCTCGACCGATATAACATCTTGGTTTTGATCAATTCAAAAGTGTACCGAAAGTACCGAGAAATAAAATAAAAAAAATTGTTCATAACCTATATTCATGAAGATGTTAGATCTAATTTCTCCCCCGTTGTCACTTAGCAAATTAATTACAAAAGAGAAAGCTCCCCGCAATAAATGCATAAATAACAATCAGTGAAGAAACACAATAAAAATGGAATAAACATCACAGGCATGGTATAAACATTTATAAAAAAAGAGAAACTGAAATGATATAAACAACACATGCATGGTATTTGTCACAGGCAGTTTATATGAAGCATATAGAAAGATAATGCTATAAAGCTGAATCAAATAAAATGCTAAGCTGAATAATAAACTAAAGTGAAATATATGCCAAATTGAGGCATAAAAATATGTCTATGAAGAGTCACAAATCATATCCAAAAATGAAGTGTGCTGATAATATCTTGGAATGTCGGAGCATTTCCAAGTAAACATAAGACAAAATAGACAGTCTCAAATAGTAACATCTCAGAAATCATCATCCTTATCCTTATCACCATCGACTGCAGCACCAACATGTCCAGAAGGACCAGCTCCAGAAGTGTTGGCTCCAAAAGTATGAGGAGTGGCACCAGAAGTACGATACCAATCGTATACGTTCCCTAGCTGGAACAGAAAGTGGATCGCCTCATCATCAATGTAGTAGCCAGAAACAGAAGGGTCTCGAGGTAGAGAGCTAGCAGAGTGACCCGTCTGTGCAAATTACAGATCGGCGAAGGAGTTGGCAATAGCCTGGAATCGAGTCACGTCACGAAACTCATGTTCCCTAGAAGTGTCAACATAAAATGACTGCGTATATGATAGATACTGGTGAATACCCTCAAAGTTCATAGGCTAAGACTGAGGAGGACCAGGTGCTGTGGGAGTAGGTGCAGGAGGAGCATGTGCAGTAGATGGAGGAACAGTGGCAATGCTGACGACGAGCGAGTTTGAGGAACTTGGGCTCAGTGTCCAGAGCACAAGTTGATAAGTCAATATCGAATCTCTGAAAGATGCGTGGGATGATCATTGCATAAGAGAGGTTGCGATCTCTACCGCGACATCTACCCATCATCTGAATAATAGTCTTAGGGGCAGAAAATGGAATCCCTTTAAGAATGTGATATAAAGCAGAAAGCTTAAGTGCAGTGACATCATCTTTTAAAGTGGATTTTGAAAGTAGAGTTGAATAGATGATGCGATGTAATTCATAGTTAAACAAGTTCAATTTATTATCCTTAAACTTTCTAGGACCAGCACGTGTGGGCGCACAAAGCTCATTCTTGAAACTAACGAGAGTCGTACCATCAGGGAAATTGAAGTCAGTAATGTCATCGAGCGGTGCACCTTCATTTGGAAGACCAAGGATTTTTGCTAGCGATTCATCATTGAACTTGATATCTATCCCGCCGACACGAGTTCTCGCGGTAAAAGTGTCTAACACAAAATTACAGTAAAATAATTTAATAGCATTAGTAGATATAGGGAATTGCAAAGTAACAAAGTGATGCAACCCTAATACCTCAAAGTAAGGACGGTGGTCAGGAAAGACAGTCCATTTGATCGAAGATCCAGTACAAATAGTACACATAATGAAATCGACATACCAAAGTAGGGCTTAGTCAGGAGTTTTGAAATAAAACTCGTCCGATGCACCGTCATCCGATTAGACCGAAGAAAAGAGGAAATCCGTATGCGGATCAGAAGACGATGCCTCTTCACTGGCATTGGTCTTCTTCCTCTTGAAAGGATTGAATCTCTTAGGAATTCTATCCCAAAAACTAGAAACCCTAATTATTTAAAAGTGGAGGAGAGAAGGAATTATACCTTCCGAGAATCAGGTATGCTGTAGAGAACGAGATTCTCCGTATGAATCCAAATTTTGGACGAAGATCTCCACGTAGATTAGAAGAAGGAAGGTGGAGGAGGGCTAGGGTTTTCGGGGCACGACTGCTGCTTTTTTGATGAGATTTGGAAGAATGAAGAAGAGGAGGCCTCCGGTTCTGACTGGTACATATATATACCCAGCCGAACTCTGGCCGAATTCGGACCGAACTCGGGCCGAATTCGCCAAGGGTTGCCTGGCTATAAAAAAATATTTGTGGGGCCATATCTTTTTCATTAATTCGTTTCAAATGTTTAATTCAGAGTTTAGTAATTTTAAATTTCAAATAATACTATTAATATTATTTTATAAATTAATATTCTTTACTCAGCATTTGTCTCAGATTAGCTGTTGGAGTACTGTTCTAGCTAACGGAGGTTCACCGGGGAACTCTTAAATACCGCTTCGCTTCGACCGTAGTCGTCGTGACAGACAGACTCTTTTTAGGCTTGTCTCAAAAAGAGTTAATGTGTATTGAATAAATTAATTAATAAAACAAAATTAATTAATATTATTGACATCTAAAATTTCTAATTCTCGACGTAAATAATTGAAACGATCTTCCGCTAGAGATTTTGTGAGTATGTCAGCTAATTGATTCTGTGTGTCTATATATACAAGGTCTATTTCTCCATTTTATTGATGATCTCTAAGAAAGTGATATCGAATCTCGATATGTTTAGTACGAGAGTGACATACTGGATTCTTAGTCAAATTAATAGAACTAGTGTTGTCACATAAAATGGGTATGTGTAAAAAATGCAATTCATAGTCTTCTAAAGTTTGCTTCATCCCTAAAATTTGTGCACAACAACGTCCTGCGGCGATATACTCAGCCTCGGTTGTTGATAATGTGACAGAATTTTGCTTTTTGATAAACCAAGAGACTAGAGCTTTTCCTAGGAAATGACATGTGCCGCTAGTACTTTTTCTATCTACTTTGCATCCGACAAAATCAGCATCAGAATAATCGGTTAGGTCATATAACATGGTTTTGGGATACCATAAGCCGACAGAAGAAATGCCTTTAAGGTATCGGAAGATACGCTTAACTGGGCATAGATGTGATTCCTTAGGATTGGCTTGACAATATGCACACAAGCAAATACTGAACATAATGTCTGGTCGACTAGCAGTTAAATACAGTAAGCTACCGATCATACCTCGATACTTACATATGTCGACGGGTTTGCCTTATTCATCAGTATCAAGCTTGGTTGAAGTCGCCATTGGAGTGCTAAGTGGCTTGACTCCTTCCAGGTCGAACTTCTTTAATAGGTCTTTTGTGTACTTTGCTTGATTTATGAATATCCCATTGTTAGTTTGTTTGATTTGCAGTCCGAGAAAGAATTTTAGCTCTCCTATCATGCTCATCTCAAACTCATTCTGCATACACTTTGAAAATTCTTGACAAAGAAATTCATCTGTAGATCCAAAAATAATATCATCTACATAGACTTGAATCAAAAGAATGTTGTTATTTAAAGATTTTATAAACAATGTAGTGTCAACCTTTCCCTTTAAAAAATCGTTATCAAGTAGAAAAGAGCTTAGACGATCGTACCAAACACGAGGGGCTTGTTTCAAACCGTATAAAGCTTTCTTTAACTTGAAAACATATTCAGGATTTTTGAAATCAATAAAACTGGGAGGTTGAGCTACATAAACTTCTTCTTTTATAAAACCATTCAAAAATGCACTTTTGACATCCATTTGAAATAACTTAAAATTATGAAAACATGCAAATGCACATAACATGCGAATGGATTCTAATCTCGCAACTGGAGCATAAGTCTCATCGTAGTCGATACCTTCTTCTTGATTGTATCCTTGAGCTACGAGTCGAGCCTTATTATGAGTCACTAAACCATTCTCGTTCAGTTTGTTTCAGAATACCCATCGAGTGCCAATGACCGGATGATCAATGGGCTTGGAAACAAGTTCCCAAACTTGATTCCGTTCGAATTGGTTTAATCCCTCTTGTATAGCATCTAACCAAAAATTATTACTACATGCTTCTTCAATATTTTAGGTTCAAACTGCGAGACAAAAGTAACAGAAGAAGCTATATCTTTATTAGAGGAACGAGTACTTATACCCTTGGTAATCTCACAAATTACCAAGTCCTTTAGATGATCAGCCAAGAATCTCATCTCCTTTGGTGTAGTCTCAGGATTGCTGGTTCCTACTTCTTTGCTTGAAGACTCAGCTGGTGCTTGGTGTAAAGGTTTTTACAGTAGCTGTACTTGATGTGATCACGTCTTCATTGTCTTCATCATCTAAGTGTTGATTTAACTCATCAAACTTGACATTAATGGATTCTTCGATGATCATGGTTCTTTTGTTGAAGACTCTGTATCTTTTGTTTTTTACTGAATAACAAATGTCGTCGATACCGATTATGTACCCTCTTAAATTATTACCGAAGGAGACATATTCTTCTTTATTCTTCTTCGACAGTGTTGCGAATAATGAAGCATCACCGGTCATGTGCCGTGAGCAACCGCTGTCGAAGATCCATTTGCTCCTAGCATGTGAAGGACGTCCCATCTACAAAACAATTTGCAGATGAAACTCTTGGTACCCATTTCTTGTAGAGTCCTGACTGGTTAGTTTTTGGTATCCATGTATAAACATTTAAATCTACTAACTTTCTGATTCTAAATGCAGAAGATATATGACCAATGAGGCCACAATAATGACATTTGGCATGTTGAGTGTTGAAAGTTGTGTGAGGTGCATGATTGGTAGGTTTTGATTTTCTAGTATAGAAAAATGCATGCCTATTAGTCTTCTTGGACATAGTCTTGGTATGATTTGGTCTGACAGTGTTGGGCGTGTTCCGATGATTTGGTAATTGACACGTGTTAGAATAGGAAGCAACAACTTTAGGCCATTTTTTTAAACTAATTTCCAACTTTTTGGAAGTGTCATATAATCTAGTATTGTCAGATGTAAGTGTTTCAATTCTGACTTGCGCACACTGGAGACTCTTTCTCTCCTTAGATAGGTCTTCCTTTAACTGGATGATAGTTTGGTCTTTTTCTTCGGATAGCATAACAGTCTCGTGTAACAACAACTTAATAGATGAAAGCTCACCAGACTCATTTGAAGTGTCATTATTTCTAACATGGTCTAGTTGGTCGATAAGTCTTCCTATTTTACCTTTGTACTCTTTGAGTACCTTCTTAGAGGTTTCATATTTACTACACAGTTTTCTGTAATCATTTAACAGGTCACTGAAAGCCTCTCCTAGTTGCTCAAAGGTGAAATCATCATAAGGATCAAATAGAGGATTAGTGATTACCTGATCGCAAGCCATCAAGCATACATTTACAACGTCATCTGATTGTTCGCCTTCTAAGTCGCTGGCTTCACTTTCATGCCATATGCTTGTGTTGGCATACTTTCTTGATGTAGATTTCTTCAGGTAGCCTTTGTCATATTTGCTGCTTTTCTTTGATGATGATGCTGTTGGACAATATTTCTTCATGTGTCATTTCTTCTTGCATCCATAGCAAATAGGATCTTCCTCGTTGTTGTTGTTGTTGCTGTCTTTCGTTCTACTGTTAAATCTCATGAACTTCTTGAATTTTCTTACCAGAAGAGCTTGATCTTCAAAGTCGGAGTCTCTGTCATCAGAGTCATCTTCGATAGTTCTTCTATGTTGAGCCTTGAGAGCGATTGACTTCTGTGACTTCTCTTTTGGTGTAGCATCTTCAAAGTCTTGAAGTTCTAACTCGTGAGTGAGTAGCTTACCCATGTGTGTTTCCAGAGACATTGTTGAGAGGTCGTTCCCTTTAATGATTGCTGTAGCCTTTAGAATCCAGTTATTTGTGAGAGCTCGTAGAAGTTTGCGAATCTTCTTATGGTTACTGTAATCCTTGCCTAGTGAAGAACAAGGATTTACAATATCCAAGAATCTTGTAAACATATGAGTGACTGATTCACTTGGCTTCATTTTGAACGCCTCGTACTCCTGAGTAAGTCTGCTGATCTTTGACTCCTTGACTTGTGTTGTTCCTTCGTGGGTTACTTCGAGAAGCTTCCACACTTCGTTTGATGTTGTGCAAGTAGATACCCTGTTGAATTCAGTTCTATCTAAAGCACAAAATAAAGCGTTAATAGTACGTGCGTCAAGACTGGCCTTTTTCTTTTTATCCTCTGTATATTTGTCATGGGGTTTCAACTAAAACTCCATCAACACTAATACGAGGGGGCTTTTTATAGCCATCAATAACTACAGACTATAAGTCAAAATCAAGAGATTTTAGGAAGAAACTCATACATGTTTTCCAATAAGTGTATTTTGTGCCGTCAAACAGTGGAGGTCTGTTTGTGGCTTGGCCTTCACTTGTGAATTTTACAGTTGCCATGTGTAATACTGTGATCTATATAATAATTGAATATAACTGCAATTTTACCTTACTTTTACCTGTATAACCCACTCTGATACCAATTGTAGGAACGAAATCGTAAAACAGAATACTCTAGAATGGGGTGAATAGAGTAGGCAGCCAAATATTGCTAATTAAAAAACTCGTTAGCAGTTAGATCACAGATATAATTATAATCACAAAATAAATGACAGTAATAAAAGAGTGATCAGAAGGCAAACGCAAATATCGAGATTTATACTGGTTTCCCTCTTGTGAGGACTACCAGTCGGAAGAACTCTAGCTTGCAGTTGAATTCACTATTGGAAAATCCTACAAGTTTTCATACGAAGTCCTTGCAACTTCTACAGACGCGTGGTTTGATACGAAGAACTCGA
This sequence comes from Iris pallida, assembly GCA_029216955.1. Taxonomy (NCBI): domain Eukaryota; kingdom Viridiplantae; phylum Streptophyta; class Magnoliopsida; order Asparagales; family Iridaceae; genus Iris; species Iris pallida. Next base: position 9,040,786 of record JANAVB010010198.1, on the reverse strand, counting down.
CCAACTTCAATTGCGAAAAGTCAATCTTCAATCAAGCCTCTGATTACAATCGCTCTGAAACTTCTAGACCGTACCGTACTAGCAAATCGACTAGAGGATTGTAACTGGCTTGGGATTTGAAAATGGAAGCTTTTTAGAACTCTTTGGAAGAAATATAAGCTTTAGAAGAGAAGAGATTAAAAGTGAATTGGTGTTTTGAAATGATCGAAATTCTTCTCTATTTATAGTTTTTCCAAAGGCAGAACTCTGGCAGAATTCGGGCAGAATTCGGAAAGAACTCTTTGTAACCAACCGCAACTGAAGGGAGACCAAGTTCAAAATCAAACGTTCATATAACGTTCAACTTGGCCGAACTCTCGTCGAACTCTGGCCGAGTTCTGTCAGGATTTGGTCAGTTGATTTTGTGAAAAATAATTTTGGCTTTTTGAAAAAGTCCTTCAGAAGCATTTTGTAAAAATAGACGTTTTTCAAAAACATAGGTCATTTTGAAAAGATAGGTCAGTTTTGAAAAATGTTTTCAGATAGCCTATTTGCTAGTACGACTTGGTGTACAATGTATTCCTAGACTCAATAAAATGAAAAATTACATTGCTTTGTAGGAAAAACATTCTGAGTGGCAAACAGCTTCGGTCTTGAACGGAGTAGATATCCATCTTTGATCAGTGTCCAAAACGTCGTTAGTAAACATCTGAATTGACCCGCATTTATATCGAGATAGAGTTTGATCAATTATTAAAATCAGGTTTGACCATGACCAATGGGCCAACACGTATCTCAAGAATAGAAATAATTGAATAAAAATGCTGAACAATATAGAAATATAGAAGAATAAGCTGATGAGCAATAAGGGACTTATGAACTACTCGAAGTCGGAGCCACAACCATTAAGCCAAACAAGGACCGGGGTTACAGATATTTTTTCGAACAAAACTTTGCCTCTGGCCACTCACCGACACAAAGAACATATAGAGTAACGCACAACCAAAAGTGCACGACCAATCAATGTCTACGGCTTTCAATCATTAACTAACTAGGGTTCTTAAACCTAATTACTAGAATACAAGTTGAGGAACTTCACTACCACCTGTACTGCAGTAACTCGGGTTGCCAAGGAGGCGACGACGGTAGAAAGAAAAGAAATACATACAACCAATAATCTCTATTAATAGTAGATAAACTTCTACTCAAAAACATATCAATAGTAGATAAACATCTACTCAAAATTATATCGATAGTAGATAAACATCTACTCAATTACTAGAGGTCAGGGGCTCATGCCGGTCGGGGTTATCCCTGCCACTGTGGGGGCCCATAGCGACTCGAGTCGCGGTAGCATGAAGTGTCCTCCCCTCCCAATGATCTATATAAGTTTACTAGTCAATTACCTATAAGATTCATTTTCAATTCTCAAGTCGTGGACACTCAAGAATCGTCCTATAATGATGAGCCATGGGTACAATTCATTTGCAAGATATATCTGGCAAATGTTCTCAATACACACTATACATGATACAATAGACAATACTTACACTCAGTTGTCCATTGCCAAGATATAAATAGATTAGACATATAACAAGTTAAATCTACGGTGTCAATAAAGAACATGCATTCAATCTCAATGTAGAAGTCAATCAGAAAATCAGTACGGGAGTGTGCTACTACGAGCCACTAAATCGATCTGGACATGTACGGTAATCATGAGTATGCCATGACAGGCTACTATCAATCAATATACGGCTAGACAATAAATGTTCTGGACAATAAAATCTAGAAAGGCATGGTATTACATATCATGACATGTAGGGGAAATCAATAAGAAAACATATCATGACATATCAGAAAATCAAATAGGAACTATATCATGGTATGTAGGAAAAATCAATAAAAGTTAAGTACATGACATAAAACAATTCATGTACATATATTAGTGTCAAGTATATATATGGTACACAATCATTCTCTAACTATACAAGGTCATCTAATCATGTTAAAGTTTATTACAATCGAAGAAAATATTAAAAAGGGACAAAAACGGGCAGAAACAAGAAAAAAAAAACAGCCTAACCGGATCATCCGATGGATTACTGCAATTTATCGACGATTCTTTTGAAGTGTCATAGCAAGTTTTGTGGGCAAATTCGGATGATCCGACGAATTTCTGCAGATTACGGATGAATTATCCGAACCGTCACAGATAGTTGATTTTTGAAAACTTTGAAACTTGTTTCGGCCATAAAAACTTCGTTTAAATCAAAATTCAGATTTTCAAAAGTCAAAATTACATAGAATTGAATTTTCTACAACATGGAATCATTAATTTTTACTGATTTTGAACATTGAAAGACGAATACCTCAAAATACTCGAAAATATTATCTACAAACTCAGATCTACGCAATACCATCGATCAAAACTAAAAGTGCTACATACTAAAGATGTTAACAATTTAGAGAAGCATATTATAGAACAATAAAACTTTAGTTTATATGGAAAAATAAAAAATGAAGCATGGTCATATCACTTTTGAGCAAGATGTATTTGCCTAGGTATTAGCAACCAACCCTAATCTTTTACTCCACCACCAAGACGGGTTCCGAAACCACACTCTAGGCCTCAAGGCCAAGCTTTTCTAAGCTTGAGAAAGAGGAAAGAGAGTGAAGAAGAAAATAAAGAAGAAAAGAAAAGAGAGAGGAGAGAGAAACTCAGTGGGTATATATAGAAGGGGTGAATTAATCTTGACCGTTGGATTATGATCCATGTCACAATCTAAATCGATCCTAACCGTCCAAAGAAAGCCAAGTATCCATTAGATAATAGGATGCATCTATACCATTCACGAAAATATCTAAGCACTATTCATCAAAATATCTAAAATACTATTTATCAAATATCGAAAATACTATTCAAAAAATATCTAAAATTAAAAATATCTAAACCATGGAAAATCTATCTAGGCGGCATGCCGTCGGTATACACCGATACACCATCGGTATGCCGGTCAAGAAGAAAATATATAATTTAGGAAAAAATTCAAAGCGTTCCAAAAATAAATAAAGTACGAAATATACTAGAAAATATGTATCCGTATATAAATACCGATACTGTGAGACGAGTCTCAAACAAACTTGTACCATTGTACTATAGTTTTTTTGCACAACTTTTGGGCCAAAATGACAATTTTATCCTTTATCGTAATTTTGATGTATTTTTTTCAATTTCGAATTGAGATCCAAACCCGATCCAAACTTCTCGACCAAATATGAGCCTACTACATACGTGTCAATGGTGTGTCGCTCAATTGGGTTCTTATGTACTATTTATTTTTAAGTTGCACACAAGTCAAAACTATGGACATATTGGACTTAAATCGATCAAAAAAATTCTACCAACCCAAAACTAGTCCAACTAGGGTTCGTAGAGCCTGTTCTAGGATACCTAACCTATTAGACATATTATAGGTTGATTTTTATGGATTATTATGCAGCCATATTAATTCAAATATATATATTTAAAGCAATTCTATAACTACTTTCCTAATTTGGAGCCAATCAAATCTCTTTGAGACACACCTTTGATTTAAACTATCAAATCTCCTCCAAATTCTACCAAAACAAGTTTAAAACTTTTCTAAGACCTTTTTTCTCATGTAAAACCTAGCCCCTTCCTATTTTTGAGCAAAATTTATATATAAATTAGAAAAAAATCGAGAGGCCCCTTTTATTTTCTGTCCGTACGCATATCTCGCCCCACCTTTCAGAAACTCCTCTTTCCAACAGATTTTAATCCTTCTGCCAATTTTCAAGAGACCCTAGGATGACCCACTAATGTCCTAGCAATTCCTCGAGGAGCCACGACAACTTCATGAAGAGGTGCGAAGTCTAGAAGTCATCCGAAGAATAGGTTCCAAGTTTGAATTTGTTCTAGCATGTGCGCTATTTTACATCTAGGATTTCGTATACTTCATAAAATTATCTTCTCATAAAACTAAACCAAATAGAAATATTTTTGTGTCTATTTTTATGTCCAGTTGTCCACTCATGGGGTTCTTTACGATTTGTTCGGGGCGTCCGTTCTAAGAAAAGTGTCCAGATTGAACTAAATATTTCGTGTGCAAGTTTTTGTCAACTTTTGGACCACTTCGACCCTTCCTATATTTTTGGTAAGAATCTAGACATCCTAAAATCCATTGAATATACTTTTTACTACCAAAATAAGTCATATTAGCAACGAGATTAGCGATGTAAGCTAAAAACATCGATGATTTTGTTGTATTTAGCGATGTCAGATAAAGACGTCGCTGAACGTCACTATTAGCGACGGTTTGTGACATGCATTGTTATGTGGAAAGCAAAAGTTGCATGATCGTCGGAGAACGTCGCTATTTTTTTAGTCAGTGACATTTAGCGACTCCACCACTTGAATGTCGCCAATGTTTATGTCGACATAGACATTCAACAACATCATTTGTGGACGTCGCTATTTCATATAGGGTTTTGGCCGATCAATTTTTATTTTTTTTCATCCAAAATTTTTATCTCCCGCTCTCCCCAAATTTTTCTTCCCCTTCCCCACTCGTCTTCGGCGACCCACTCCACCGAACGACCCCCTTCCTCCGGCGGCCCCCTCTCGGTGACCCCTTCCTCCGGTGACCCCTCTCTCCGGCGCCCCTTCTTACCGATGCTGCTATAGTCCTCTGTGCACCATCGACATCCTCCCTACCGCCGCTCCAGTCCTCTACTGCCCTAGCGACCCCAACCCGACCAAGGAAGGTATAACCCTAACCCTATCTCCCTTTTCCTGACATGACACAGACATACAGACACACACACGCTTACACGACACACACATAATAACACAGACACACTTTGACACTTTGACATGTGGACACACCCGCTAACCCCATCTTCTTATATATATGTGTGTATGTGTGTGTGTGTGTATGTATTTGTGTGTGTGTGTGTTTGTGGTAATAGAGGATAGGAAGGAGAAGAAGAGCTCAGCCATTGGCCCTGTACAAGAGTGGCATTAGCCACTGCAGTATAGTCAGAGAGGAGTGCTCTGATGACCAGTACACTAGGCAGCAATAGGGTGTGTTATATGTGCGTCCATAGATATAGGAAGGATGCTGTGAGTGAATGTAGGAATATATAGATGAGTGTGAGAGTGTAGCTAATTATTAGATAAATAGATAGGTAGATTGGTTGGATAGATTGGAGAGTAAGTGGTAGAGAAAAGAGCAACAGGCTTTGAGCCCTGCATCAGAGATTAGGTGCAACATCAACATGTAGAGTGAAGGGAGCTATGTAGTTTTAGAAGAGGAGAAGTAGTAGCTTCATGGCAGGTTAGTAGCAATCTTGGACTACTTTGTTTATAGGAAAGCAAGACCAACATAAGGTAGGGAGATAGAGGGTTCCTGTGAGGGTCTGGACATATATATGCAATTAGATTGTATCAAATTGGTATGTGTGGATGTGGATTTGGGAATACTATCATGGTCACATATATATACAACTAGATTGTATCAAGGATGATAGATAAGTATATATTTCTATACTAGGATATATAGGTATTATTTGTGTGGGTTAGCTTGTAGGCTATTGAGAAGGAGTTGTGTATCAGGAACTTGAGGGTAAGTGCAGGCCAATGTCAGGTAAAGGGGAGGAGGGTCTTGTGAAACTGGGAGTTAGAGTAGATATGTGTGTGCGCTATATGTATGATGTTCATTTTGCTGCTGCCATCATTAGATATTTGAGGGACATGAGTATCAATTCAGAGGTGAAACTGAAATCAAATTCCGTAGGAGAGGGAAAGTGTTGATCAGGGAGTTAGTGTATGGATTGCCATGTGTTCTGCAGAACAGTATTGTAATAGACAGCAATGCAAATGCAGTGTCCCTATATGTGTGTGTGTCAAGAGTGATGAGAGGGAAGTGAGTTAGGGTAATGTTTAAGGTATATGGTAAAGGGGTTTCACCCACACATCTATAGATACATACCTACATATGTATGCAGTCCTAGGCATATATATATATATATATATATATATATATGTGTGTGTGTGTGTGTGTGTGTGTGTGTGTGGGTGTGTGTGTGTGTGTGTGTGTGTGTGTATTGTACGTCGGACGTGAAGATCGGTGTCCTGTACGACTCCAAGCAGGCCCTCATGTTTTGGATTGAGCATCCCAGGCTCCCGAAGCGCTCCATTTTGTCCGCGGTTCATGGGAGTTGTGAAATCGCAGAGCGTAAACAACTCTGGACCGACCTGCTGGACACCCAACTTAACCTAATCAATCTCCCTTGTCTTTGTATTGGGGACTTTAATGCTATTACCTACAGAGAGGAGTAGATCGGCGGTCGTCCACCTCCCCAGACGGCCTTACCGGATTTCAATAACTTCATCTTCAATGCCCACCTTTCCCAACTCTAGTTTACTAGAAACTCCTTCACCTGGTGCAACATGCAGGAAGACGACCATCGGTAATACTCCCGCCTTGACAGAGCTTTCATCAACACCCACTGGTCGGACATGGAAATCATATCCAACCTCACTCATCTTAATGCCACTGAGTCCGACCACACCCCCCTGCTAGTAGAAATCAAAAGCAACTCCTGCTAGATTAAAAAAAGCTTGAGATTCCTCGACTTCTGGAGCGATCACCCCCAGGTTCAAGAGCATCATTGTGGACACATGGAACCGTACGGACTCCTCAGATCCTTTTACCCAGGAGGCCAACAAACTCAAAACCACGAAGAAAGCTCTCATGGCTTGGAGTAAACAAGAATACGGGGACATTTTCTAGGCTGTCCGCGTCACCGAGGATGATGACACTCGCACGGAAGCTCTTTTTGTGACTGACAGATCGCCAGCGGCCAGAACCGCCTTGAACCTCACCAAAGCAATTCTCAAATTTTGTCTCAAAGTGGAGACTGATTTTTGGAAGTAGAAAGCCAGGCTGAAGTGGGACATCGACGGTGATAAAAATACTTCCTATTTCCATGACCATGTTAAAGGGCGCAGACAGAAGCACTACCTCCATCAAATTGCTGACGAGGCAGGGAACATCATCAAAGATCAATGTGGCATCCAACTGGCAGCTAAGAAATTCTACTCCCAGCTGTTCACCAAAGATACCGTGTAAAAAGACCCCGATTTCTTGGCCGAAATCCCACACCTCATTTATAACACTGATAATTGCATGCTGGAGCTCCCATCGTCCGAGCTCGAGGTAAAAGACATCGTTTGGGCCCTCGACGCCCACAGCGTGCCCAAACTAGACGGATTTTCCGGCGTGTTCTTTCGCTCTTGCTGGGATATCATCAAGCCCGACATAATGGATGCTATCATCGCCTTCTTCCAAGGAGCTAGATACCCCAGAGCCATCTCCAGTGCTAACCTCATCCTCATATCCAAGAAAGACAATCCGGAGACATTTTGGGACTTCCATCCTATCAGCCCGTGCACCTTCACCAATAAGATCATTTCGAAAGTCATCGCATCCCGCATGACGAAGATCCTTCCTAAAATTATTTTGGAGGAACAGAGTGGCTTCGTCCGGGGCAGAAACATCCAGATAACATTATGCTGGCTCACGAATTGATTACCTGCTTAAAATCACCAACCAGGGGAGGTAACATTGTAATCAAATTGGATATGGAGAAAGCTTATGACAGGCTGGATTGGGAATTCATGATCTGGGTCTTCCGAGCCTTCGGTTTTTCAGAAACTTGGACCAACATTGTGTGGAGATCGATCAACAACTCTTGGTTCTCCACGGTAATCAACGGACAAGCCGACAATTTTTTTCAAATCCAGCCATGGGGTCAGGTAAGATAATCCCTTATCCTCCACCATCTTTATCATTGCGGTGGAAGCCTTGAGTATGAATCTCAATAATCTGACTAGTGACCCAAACGTCCACCACTTCCATACGGTCAGTGGCTACCTATCATCACTTATCTTGCATACACTGGCGATATTCTCATTTTCTCCTCTGGAGATGTCGGGTCGATGGAAGCGGTCCACAACATGTTGTAAAGATACACCAGGTGCTCCGGCCAGAAGGTTAATTCTGCCAAGAGTGTTATTTATGCCCTCCACAAAATTAATAGAGAATAAGCCACTAACATCTCCAACATTACTTCCTTCCCCGTAATGCTCCCGCCATTCCAATACCTCGGGTGCCAGGAAAAAATTAGAAGGGTGGCATAACGCCACCTTATCCCCTGGAGGGAAGATGGTTCTGATCAAACATGTCCATTCGTCCATACCCATCTACACCCTTGTCGTCTGCTCCCCTCCTAAAAGTTCTTAACTCGATTGAAAGCCTATTCAACAATTTCTTATGGGGACACAGTGGCGATATCGAAAAACATCATTGGGCCAGCTGGGATACCTTGGCCGCCCCACCGACGAGGGGGGGCTGGGATTTTCTAAGCTATCGCACATTGTGGACGCCTTCTCGAAGAAGCTGTTGTGGAAGCTCCGCACTAACCAGAACTTATGGGTTAGATTCATGAAGGCCAGGTACTTGAAACACATTCACCCAATGCAAGAAATCTCTAACTGCAGATCCTTTGCGACTTGGCATCGCATTCTTTACGGGTGAACCCTGGCCGAACTCGTGATCCGTCTCCATCTAGGTTCCAGCGACTCCTCGTTCTTCCACGAGCACTGGATAGGCGACGATCTTCGCCCCTGCCTCCCTCCGGCCCCAAAAAATAAAAAGATTAACGACTTGTGGGATGCCACTAACAATGTGTGGAACTGGATCAGGATCCATGATTGGGCCGGATCCGAGGCGGCTAGCCACATCCGTAGTTTGGAGTTGAGGATCGGCGAGGAGTCAGACGTCTTACGGTGGTCCACTATGGCCAACAGCTCCTTCTCGGTTTCTTCAGCCAGAAGTGCGGCCCGCGGTTGTGGCACACCCTCCCCCATCATTGGACCCTTCTGGCAGTCCTCCATCCCAAAAAAATAGTCTTTCCTTCTTTGGAGAGCTATCCGCAAGAAACTGCCCACCGATGACATTCTCACCACCATCGGTTTCTACTTAGCGTCCGTGTGCAACTGCTGCTCGGAGCGACAGGTCAAAACGATTGATCACAACTTCCGCCGCGAGGTCCTACCTGACACCGCATGGAACGTCCTATCCCAGTGTTGCCACCTGGCTATCGGTGGTGGGAGCTTCAACGATCTTTTGACATCCTGGGCCATCGCTTTCGATGGCCACCAGATCGTCACAGTCGCCGCTACCTGGGTCATCTGGAAAAACTACAATAAAGCAAGATACGAACATCAACATTACTCTGCCGATCAGCTCATTTGGAAGATCCTCCGGCAGAGCCGCAAGATACGAAACCAGTGCTCTCACGACCACATGAACTTTTGGCAAGCTATGCTCCCCTGATCATGTCAGGAGATCCCCCCTGCGTTTTGCTTTTCTCTCTTGTTTTTGTTTGTATACTCGTATAAGCGTCGACATTTTGTGACTTTCGGGTATACTTGTAAAGGTCTCGGCATTTTGCGCCTTTATGAATACAATGGGGGTGTTCTAATATATATATATATATATATATATATATATATATATATATATATATAATATATATATATATTTTATATATATATATATATATATATATATATATACCTAGGACTACATACATATATATAGGATAATACCTAGAGTGTATAGAGTATCCTAGAAGTATAGGTATGATTGGTATAGTGTTAAGACATATGTCAAGATATTAGATATATAAGTAAGTGCTAGCTAGGTATCATTTATGGTTGGTACCATGAATCTCATGGCTTCCTCTACTAGAGCAAAATGTAAAACCAAACGTGAAGCAGAGCTTTATATTCAAAACATCAGAAGTAAAAAGATTTCGATTGGTGGTAGGACGACCCAGAATCCTTTGATGGAGAATCCTGGCTTGCCCCACTACCAATCCTTTGACGGAGAGTCCTCCGTCAAAGGATTCTCGCTCGCCCTACCACCAATCAAAAACTTTTTACTTCTGATATCGATATCGATACTGTGAACCTTGGTTAATATTAATATTTTCAAACTTCTCTAGGCTTTGGTTGAGGTAGATATCATATGATGTGGAATAGGAGTCTGAGAGAGTCGAATGAGAAGCAAGACAGTAGAGGGGGGCCAGAGAGGGGGCCTTCTTTTTGAACACATGACGACACTCATTTAATACTCATGTGTCTATGCATCCATTTGGAAAATACTCGAATAATGTGTATCTATCTTTTCAAAATTATTGTCAAATGGATATGAATTACTATCTGTGGCATCGTTCATAGATATATAATCGTCATCCTGATGACATGTGCGGTGTGCGGAATAAATTTATACAGGGGGTAGAGCAGTTCCTGCAGTTCGCTAAGGCGTTCCCTCAATACATGGACCGTACCAAAATTAAGTGTCCATGTATAAGATGTCGCAACATGAAATATCATCCAAAAGTGGACTTGACATATCATTTGTACTCGAGAGGTTTCATGTCGAATTATAATCAGTGGACCTCACACAGAGAAGTTATGCCTTTAACATTAGAGTTGGAGCCTAATTTGCCGTATATGAATTTCTATGACCACGCTGGTTACGACGAAGGGTGGATGAACATAGTTTTTGACACTGCGGGGCCTAGTTTCGATCTGGACAATCATGATGCGACTGAAGTGGCACCGAATGCCGATGCTACAAAGTTTATGGAGTTGCTGGAGAATGCAAGGACTCCTTTGTATCCTGGTTGTGAGGATCATTCATCATTGGAAGTGGTTACAATACTGCTGAGCATCAAGTCCGATTTTGACATGTCTCAAGAATGCTACAACTGAATCATCGAGTTGATTATATAGTTCTTGTCAGAGGGTGCAAAGTTACCTACAATCTTTTACCGGTTTAAGAGGATGGTCAGATCTCTTTGGATGGGATACGAGAAAATTGATGCATGTCGCAATAGGTGCATGTTGTACTACAAAGATGATAAGGATGAAGATGCGTGCAAAATTTGTAGTACTGATCTCTACAAGGCAATAAGTTCAAGTAGTACTCCCGGTGCAAGGACTCCGACCGATTCGATGCACAACTTGCCTTTGACGCCGTGATTACAAGGAAGCCGACCAATTTGATGCACTACTTGGATATTTCTAGATGTTTTTGGATATTTCTGGATGTTTTCTAGACATGGATGTTTCTGGATGCTATTATCTAGACATGGATGTTTCTATGATATGTTAAATGCATGGTTATTATCTACAAATTCAATGGAGGGTTGTTCCGGGTCTATTTTTTATAACTGTGATATGCTAAATGCATACATATTTGATTTAGAATATGTATTACATTTCTTGTAGATATCTATTTTTTATCAGGTATGACAGGACGAAGAGGATCGTACCTCGGTGGATCCCGTACCGGTAGAGGAGCATCCCGTGGCGGCAGAGGTTCCACCGGTGGACGGACTAGTACTCTGGATGATGGTTCCAGACCTTCGTCTTCTAGTACTCCAATGTAATAACCACTCAGATCTTTGAGTGGATCAACGGTATGTGGCAGTACTCCTGGGACAGACAGTTCCAGGCCTGATCCTAGCCCGGCCAGCATTCTTGCTACGGATGGCACTGTGGAGACGGAGGAGCGGGTAGAGGAGGTTGCACCTATGCCAACTTCATATGATCTGAGTGTTCCCCCATGCGTCCCTCCGGACGAGGCGATTATGGAGATTTGGTCCGATGGGCCTACAAAGTAAGTTAATTAGTTAACATTTATTTATACTTAGCTCTATATATTCATGAATTTAATTATCGTTGTGTAGATATCGTCCCCCGTCAGTTCAGAGGGCATTGGAGCTATTTCTGAGGTCCAACTACGGGGGCCCTTGGATCAACTACTAGGATGCCTCGGACGAGAGGAAGGCGTTCTGGTTTACCCACTTCAAGGTAACTAAAGTATATTACTTTTAGTATAATCAGCTTTTATATATGCATAAAATATAACTAACTAATTTAATTCTTGTAGAAAACATATTTTTATCCACCACACCGGGCTGAGATGATCGAAAAACAATTTTCTGCCATTGCTGGCAAGTTGATCCGGGGTGCGATCAACGACCAGAAGGCTCGAGATCACTCCGAAAAACTGATCCATGGTTGGATCATACACGAGTAGTGGACTACGATGGAGGCTAGATTCGACGCTCCTAGGTACAAGGAACGGTCAGAGAAGGCGAAGGCGGCTAGGACGAGGGCAAAAAAGTGGTGTGGTGGCTCGATTCCCATGACGGAACATTTCTGTCGCCTGGTATGTGTTTTACTGTAATATATTATTTTAATAAAAGTAGGAATAAAATGTTTAATTTCAATGACAAACAAATTATTATAACAGATAAAGAGGGGTGAGGATGCCAACATGGTGACCATTTTCCTGGCCACCCATAGGAAGGATGGAAAGCTCGTCGATGATCAGGCCACGCAGAGCTATGTAATTATTATTTTACGTGTCACTAACTTTAGTATAACTTAAGAAATATGCAATATATATCCATAGACGTGGAACAATTAGGTTGGTAGTAAATATTATGCTTATCGAGATACGTACTTTTCTAGGATGAGTATCGTATGCTAGAGCGTGAGATAACCAGTGCATCTGCGAAGGGAGGGGCTGTTACATCCTTGCAGCCCCCATCGGTTCAGACGTTGGACGAGCTCTAGATGACCACCATTGGTGGTCTTCAGAGGGGTACGTACTAGGTCTTCAGAGGAGTACGTACTACGGTACGGGATCCTACGATGCCCATGTGGCAAAGCAGTAATTTAGGGCCCCCCTCTACCAGTGTGCATTTCCTACAGCCCTTACAGGAGTCGGTTCGAGTGGAGGAACTCCGTCGCCAGTATACTGAACTGCAAGACGAGCTGTTGTGGAGGATTGTGGAGCATTAGACGGACGATGCGGCGCTCACCGTACGATTTGTTATGCTCGAGCGTACCATTAGGTAGACGGGCGAGAGGACGGATCGTGCCATTCAGGCGTTGCAAGAGAGGGCAGATCTTGCCATTCACGTATTACAGGGGTCGCAGGTGGCCATTGGCGATCAGGTTTCGAGACTGACAACTCTTATGGATTCCACCAACTCCAGACTGCTAGCCATGGAGCAGACACTTCCTGGTCGTGCGTCGGCATCCACACCGACTATAGCGGTTCCACTGCCTCCTTTTCCTTCTACTGATGAGTCGTTACCGGTGATGCTGACCCCGGAGCAGTATAGGTTCATGATGTCCCAGATGCAGTGACTGGCTCCTTCTCCTCTTGACCAGGCGTAGTCCTTTATTGGACTTATTTTCATTTATTGTATTGCTGAACCATTGTTGGGTCTTTATATATTTATTTTATATATTTGGTGACAGTTTATGTTATATTGAACATTATTGGACAAACACTTTTTATAGCCGTTTTGTAGTGGATTTGTATCCACCCGGCTATTTTATGTCTTTTTGATTATTGGATTCTATTTATTTAATTATTGGTAGTGCTTTTTTATCATTTTTCTCTATATTGGTTTACCGGTGTTGAGTGTTCCATCGAAGGGGTCGGCGAACCCAGAAAATTATACGGAGGGTTGCTCCGGGTCTATTATTTACAAACTATTATTTTAAATACAGGTACAATATTATATAATATAACTATCATTGATATTAGAAGCATACAGATTCTTGATTTCTTTAATATTTTTTTTTAGAATTTAGCAACGTTTAGCGACCCCTAGCGATACTTAGCGACGTCAGCCTACGTCGGTATATCAGAATGTCGCTAACCTGGAAAAAGAACGTCACAGAACGTTGCTAAGGTGTATCAGAACGTCGCTACTATGCTGGCGTAGCAAATTGGACATGTCAGCAACATAAGTAACACAACGCCGCTAATAACGTCGCTACGTACGTATCATGACGTCGCTAGCCTGTATCGGGGACGTCGCTGATTGTCACAAAGACATCGCTAAAAAAGTGACGTGGCAAACCCAAATTGTCAGATTTAACGTCACTAAACGTCGCGGATTGTGTTGCTAAAGGTTGAACAACCAGCGACAATTAGCAACTAATTATTACGTCACTAATTAGCATCGTCATGTCGGCAAACGTCGCTAGTAGGATAAAGTGCTAGCGACATTATGCGTCGCAAACAGACGTCGCTATCGCGACAAACAACAACATATTCTTTGTTAGTGACCATGTATTATGCGACTAAGAACATACGTCGCTAAATACGTCGGTAAAAAGAGTTACCAACGTTTTTTTATGTTTAGCGACGTCTTCTTCCATCGCTAAACTGATTTATTCTGGTAGTGTTTGCAGAATTTTACTGAGATTTACTATTTTTTATAAAATTCGAACTTGTCACTGTAATGGTGGAACACCTAAAACTCAGAGATTCTATGTGTCATATGCTTCGAAACTTCATGGGACTTGTCCAAAATAATCGTTGTACATGTTTTGATAAGAATTTTTTTACATATTTATAGTATTTTTCTAGAATAAAGATTTATTAAGAAATTATTGTTTCGGGCATCGAATTAATGGACAAAGTCAATGACTTTTGATATAGAATTGATATGAGATATCGGTAGCCATTTTTCTACGAATAGAATACGCTAAATATTATTATAAATTATTTGTATCTATTTATTAGAATTAAATATGACAATATTATGTTATTAATATGCTACTTTAGTGTCTAAAATTAATGCGATGTACATTAGATTGAGTAGAGTAGTTAATATGACTAGTTGGTATATATATTATTATAGTCTATATATGGTAAGTTTATGTATATGGTATATCATAGGCATGCTATTAATAGTTAATAAATCTATTATAGGTGTGCGTGATGGGCGTAGCGAGGATCTCGGAGCTGGATCGTCACGTTAGTAATTGGAAGCTACAAGCAAGTATACCGTATCAATATTACAGTTCATATTCCTGTCCTTTATTGTTATTTTATTTCTTTGTTTATTATTATTTAGGATGTGGGAATAGTCGATACTTTGCGTTCGTTTTGTATTCGGGTGTCGATGATATCTTGTAGTCATCGAGTATCGATACTAGGTATTATGTGTACTTTATTCGTGTTTTATTGACACGACATATCACAGGACACAGATACGAATCGTGATACGGTGTCTACATGAGTATTCGTGGTTATGGACTTCATGATAGTATACTATATTGATACTTGCCCTTGTGACTTGCTATACTGGACATGACTCAACTTTTTAGTGTAGGATGGGGAGAACATTATCGATATATTAGACTATTTTATTGCTTGACCTTGTTACCATATTTGTGACTTGGTTGTTATACTATTGCTTGCCATTGTTTTTGTAGCAGAGCACTGGTGTTATTTTATTGCCTGTACAAGGTACCACGACACAATGCCTTGGGTGTCTGCCAATTCAGGAGCTTGTGAGCCTCAGTAGCCTGAAGACTGATATCAGGAATGTGTTCCTATATGTATATCACTTAGACTGGTTAGAGTAGTTACCCTTTAGTTCAAATTTTTTTACTTTTACATTGACATGTTTTTCTGTACCTTGCTATGTCCCCTGAGGACCTGGTGATCTCTTCTGATAGTTGGTCATGCAGAGATAGTCCACTGATCATGGAGGTATTGCTGTATCTGCCTCAAGTATTTTATCATACTTTTACATTTATTCATTATTTCAATTTTTCTATTTAATCTTATTTTGTAGACCCATATCGTTCTTCCTAATCGAACATATATGTTATTGGGCTGCAGACCATGGTATGTACTATTCATTTTTGACGTTACTTATCTTGTAGATTGAGATAGATATATTTATAGTTGACTGATAGATAGAATTAGAACACCAAGTAAGCTTATACGTATTTGAGCTGGGCTAGAGTCTTCTCAATATGTACCTGGCATGTATACGTACTACTAGTCCTACGTAATTTAGGATTGGGATGTTATATACTTTTAAGGTGGCCCATATAGGTCGAGTTAGCCGTTTCGGTTACATTACTGTACCGAGCGGGCCCACGAATAGGATTAAACTCTTAGTATTCTCAATCCACAACTGTCTTGACAATTCTTTTAGACTTTCTATATCGTTCTTGAACTTCAAATTTGTACTCAAGTATTCACCATTTCTTCTCATGTCGTTGCTTCTCGTCCTTCCTATTTCGGAGTGACGAATGATCATGATCTATAGAATTTATCAGAATTCCTTAGGTAGTTCTATAAATTGGTTTGCTTATTAAATTTTGGATGCTTGATAGATATGTAGGGTTTGATTTTTACAATTAGTGGGCATGTGTTCTAAAAATTTGTGACAACATATTTTTGATGGGATATTGTGCCAAAAGTTGGGTAGACGTCCTCAAGGCACAAGGTGATTCTTTGGTGGTGAATTAATGATTGTGATTGAAGAAGTACGTATGAATATACAAACTTGAGATAGAAGAGTTTGGATTTAATTTAAACTTTGAGGATGTTCATATAAAATATAACCTTGTGTTTATGATTTATTTTAAGGTAGATAAAAGTTGTATTGAAATTCAAATTAGGAAGGGAATGTTGTATTTAAAGGTATAACACTTCGATGGTGATTGAGAAAGAAAATCGAGAGAAATAAAATTGAGATATTTTAGTAGGTTTGACTTTATAAATTTTCAAAAGAGTATCCATGGTTATTGAGTTAATATTAACAATAAAAAAGAATTTGAGGATAGAAATTAGACTTAAGGAATAAAAATTGTCTTGAAGAATTTATTCTAAATTTTGAAGGCTATAGAATTTGATAATTTTTATTTGGAAGATGATCTATTGTATAACTTTTTTATCTCCAAAGTTTTTGAGGAGACTAAGATAAGAGTGGACTTGCATTTAAAATTTTAAGAATTTTAAGGAATATCGATGAATTAAAATTTTAAGGATTAGAATGGTTAAATATTATTATTACTATTTGATTTTAAATTCAAGGCTTGAATAAAAATATTAGACAAGGCCTTTGAGGAAATTAGTCGGTAGATTCAAAAGCTAAAAAGAATCGAGGATATAGTGGTTAAGGGACTAGTAATTAAGTTCTTGGCTTGATGGTCAAGGAGGACAATCTTTTAACATGATCGTTGTAGCACCAGGAGGAGCGACTAGAGGTAATAATTTAAGGTTTTATGGTGGGACGTTGCATAGTAAATCGTATAGGATTGATTGTTACTTGAGTTATTAGGAGAGACCATAGTGACATATTGTAACCTTTGAACTATTACTTGTTAGCATGGTTCTTCAATGGTGAGCATTATTTAGAATTTTGAGAACAAAATTCTTTTAAGGTAGGTAGACTGTAAGCACCTTAATTTTTTGGAGATTTTTAAAATTTCTTTTATATAATTTTTATATATTAAGCCATATTTTATTTTTAATTATTGTTATATAGGCACTTTGTCGTAGCTTTGATTTTTGAAGCACAACATTGACCAATTCCTCGAAACAAGTTCTATATTCATGTCCTAGACGAGTCCACCTTCATTTTGGTATATCATGTCCCACTCAAACATGTTTCCTTGCACTCATTTTTCTTACACAACTTTCGGGTCAATATGCTAATTTTATCCTTCATCGTAGTTTTGATGTATTTTCCAATTCCGAATTGAGGCCCAAATCTGATCCAATTTTCTTAACCCAATATATGATTTTGACCTATTTTGAGCCTACTACACACATGCCAATGGTGTTTCGCTCATTTGGGTATGTGCTATTTTTTTCAAGTGGCACATAAGTCAAAACTATAGACATATTGGACTCAAATCGATCACAAAAATTGTACCAACACAAAACTAGTCCAGTTAGGGTTCATATAGCCTATTATAGGATACACTAACCTATTAGACATATTGTAGGTTGATTTTTATGGATTAATATGTAGCTATATTAATTGAAAGCTATTTTTAAACAACCCTATAACTACTTTCCTAATTTAGACCAAATCAAATCTCTTAGAGATAATTTAAACTATTAAAAATCCTCCAAATCCTTCCAAACCAAGTTTAAATCTTTACCAAGACCTTTTTCTCATATAAAACCCAAATCGTTCCACTTTTCGAACATAATTTATATATAAATTCTAGAAAAATTGAGTGACCCCTTTTATTTTCTGTCCGCGTGCACATCTCTCCCCACCCGATAAAAACTCCTCTTTCCGACAATTTTTAATCCTTCTACCAATTTTCTAGGGACCCTAAAATGACCCTCTAACATCCTAGCAAGTCACCGAGGAGCTACGATAACTTGAAGAGGTACGAAGGCTAGAAGTCACCCGAAGAATAGGTTCGAAGTCTGAATTCGTTCTAGCATGTACGTTGTTTTAGTTTCGTGTACTTTTCGACATCATTTCGCATGAAACAAAAAATAATGAAAAGATCTCTGTGTCTATTTTTATGTCCAATTAGCCACTTACGAGTTCTTTATGGTTTGTTCGGGGCAGAGGTGTCTAGACTGTACAAAATCTTTCGTGTGAAAGTTTTCGTCAACTTCCGGACCACTTCAACCCTTCCTATATTTTTGGTAAGAACCTGGACATCCTAACCTTCCAATGAATATACTTTTGCAGAATTTTACTGAGGTTTACTATTTTTATAAAATTCGGACTTGTTACCGTAATGTTGGAACACCGAGAACTCATAGATTCTGTGTCATATGCTTCGGAACTTTATGGACTTGTCCAACATAATTGTTGTAGATGTTTTGATAAAAAAATATTTTTACATATTTATTAGTATTTTTCCATAATTAAGATTTATTAAGAAATTATTGTTTTGGGCACCGAATTAATGGACCAAGTTAATGAATATTGATGTAGAATCAATATGAGATACCGATAGCCATTTTTCTATGAATAGAATACACTAAATATTATTATAAATTATTTTTTACTATTTTTTATAGAATTAAATATGATAATATTATGTTATTAATATGCTACCTTATTGGTTAGAATTAATGTTATGTACATTAAATTGAGTACAATAGTTAATATGACAAGTTGGTATATATATTATTATAGTCTACATATGGTAAGTTTATGTATATGGTATGTCCTAGGCATGCTATTAATTGTTAGTAAATCTATTATAGGTGTGCGTGATGGGCGTGCAAGGATCTCGGAGCCGGACCGTCATATTCGTAATTAGAAGCTACATGCAAGTGTACCTTGCCAATGTTACAGTTAATGTTCCTTTCCTTTATTGTTGTTTTTTTTTATTATTATTTAGGATGTAGGAATGGTCGATACTTTGTGACCATGATGTATTCAGGTGTCAATAATATCTTGTAGTCAACGAGTATCGACACTAGGCATTATGTGTACTTTATTCGTGTTTCATTGACACGATAGACTATAGGACACCGATATGATTCATGATACGGAGTCTACATGAGTATTTGTGGTTATCGACATCATGATAGGATACTAGATTGATACTTACACTTGTGACTTGCTATACCGGACTTGACTGGTTATTGCTAAACATGGGGTGGGGGGAACATTACTGGCATATCAGGCTATTTTATTGCTTGACCTCGTTACCATATTTGGGACTTGGTTGCTATACTATTGCTTGCCATTATCTCTATAGCAGAGTACTGGTGTTATTTTATTGCTTACGCAAGGAACCACGACATGGTGCCTTGGGTGTCTGCCTGCTGAGGAGCTTGTGAGTCTCAGTGGCCTGAAGTCTGATATCCGGAATGTGTTCTTATGTGCATATCACTTAGACTGGTTAGAGTAGTTACCCATTAGTTTATATTTTTTTACTTTTACATTGGCATTTTTTTGTACCTTGCTATGTCCCCTGAGGACCTGTTGATCTCTCCAGGTAGTTGGTCATGCAGAGATAGTCCGCTGATCATGGAGGTATTGCTATATCTGGCTCAGGTATTTTATTGTGCTTTTATATTTATTTATTATTTCTATTTTGCTATTTAGTCTTATTTTGTAGACCCATATCATTCTTCGGGTCTAATCGAATATATACGTTATTGGGCAACAGACCATGGCATGTACTATTCATTATTGATGTTACTTATCCTGTGGACTGAGATATATATATTTATAGTTGACTGATAGATACAATTAGAACACCAAGACAGCTTATACATATTCGAGCATGGCTAGAGTCCACTCGATAGGTAGCTAGCATGTATACGTACTCTTGGTCCTACGTAATTTAGGATTGGAGCATTATATGGGTTAACAATCCCCCCTAGTTTGATAATTGACAAAATTATGACTGATACGAGAAATAGAAAGTGCAATGGAAGCATAATCATCAAGGTATTGTTGATAAGATGTGAAGCAGCTCCCTCCAATGAGAGCCGTATGAAGTATTTTAGCAAAAAACTACACACATCTCAACAAGTACTCAGAATAACAGATATTGTAAAACAGTTCATATCTTTTATAATAAAGTTTAGTAACAGTTTTCTATTATATTACTGTATCAGCGTTTTCTTCCCCATTGTCATTTAGAAAAATAGAGTAGAAATCAGAAAAAAGTAACAAATATACTAAAATAAGTAAGACATAGCATAAACATAGCGAAATAGAAATGTCTGATAAACATAAGTGCATACTACATAGATATGTCTGATAAACATAAATGCTGACTACAAGTAAAAAGAAATCTAAACTGGTAGCTGAAAATAAATGCTAAAGACTGAAACAGATGATTACTGCATCTATCGTCATCATCATCATCATCGGATCCCGCAGTCCTAGAAGGCTCACCAGTCTCAACAGATCGATTGGGATCAAATCTAGCAACAACAGTATCGCTGGGCCCCAGGATCATCAATGTGATAACCAATAACTGATGGATCACAAACCATAGGAATGGGTCTGCCAGGGTTGTGAGCAAAACTATAGCCATAGTCCCGGATAGTGTTGGTCAAAGCCTGGAATGGTAGAATAGTGCAACAATCTAATGATCGAAACTGATCCATGACCAAAGTCTGAAAAGACTCAAGGGTGACTCTAGTGGCAGGATGTACTAGAGGATGACTAAATGGTGGGTCAGCAATAGGAGGTGGAGGTGGTACTAAGTACGATAATAAGATTGTACTAAATATAATAAAACATACATATCGCATTTAAATAAATACGATAATGAGATTGTACTAAATCTTCGAAGCCAAAGTTTTGAAAGATAGATAAATAGGACGAAAATAACATAAAATTTAATGGCTTTCCAGGACAAATTGTCCTTTTAATGAAATCGTTAAAAATTCATTTGAAGCATCTTGGGATACAAAAATAAATTCGTCAAGCCCATCATTATCAAGTAACAACGGACTAAAAAGTGAAAACGATACTTCTTCAATAACATTGGATGAAGAAGCATCCCAAATTTCCTTTTATTCTTTGGCAATTTCGGTATCGTTGACATAAAGTAATCAATAGAGATAGAGGAGAACCCCGAAATGAACCTTGATCTAAATTTTTAGAGTTGAAAGAGCTTGGAGGAGGAAGATCTCAAAACTAGGGTTAGGGTTTTTCGTGGTTCGGGTGGCTGCTATTTGGAAGAAGGAAGATTATGATGAGGATTTTTAATAAGAAACCAAAGTGACCACACCCTATTTTGGAAACACCCAACCCGAGTTCGCACAAATCTTTGTCCTATCTCAGTTCCTAGGGTGTTTGAATATATTCGTTCACTTTGATACAATTTGTAACATTAATAAGAAAAATAAAATTTTTAATTTGAATAAATTAATTTCTATTAATTAACCATTATATATAATTGTGTTAAATATTTTGGGTTAGCTGTAGGTGCTGGATTCCAGCTAGCGGTAGGCCGAAGACACTTGGCACTATATCGCTTAGGCTTTTAGCCTTGTTGACAGAAGGACCCTTTTGGCTTATAACCAGATTTTTTTTTTACAATATATGAATTTCTATATGTCAACTAATAATTAAATTATATAACCTCAAAATCCAAAATTCCTAATACTTTTCGTATAAAGTTAAAACGATCTTCTACTAAAGGTTTAGTAAAAATGTCCGCTAGTTAAAGTTCTGTGTTCATAAATTCTAGACAAACAACACCTTAGAGTACATGATATCTAAGAAAATAATGTCTTATTTTTATGTTCTTAGTGCGCGAATGACAAATTGGATTCCTAGTAAGAATTATAGTGCTAGTGTTATCACAGTAAATAGGGATGTGCTTGTAAGATAACTAATAGTCTTCCAAGGTTGTTTCATCCATAAATTTTGAGCACAACAACGTCCTGCAGCAATATATTCTACCTTAGTAGTTGATAATGCAACCGAGTTTTGCTTCTTAGAAAACCAAAAAACTAAGGATTTCTTAGGAAATAACATGTGTCGCTTGTACTTTTACGATCGACCTTGCATCCAACAAAATTCGCATCCGAGTAAACGATTAGGTCAAACGAGAAGGTTTTGGGTACCACAAGTCGGTTGCTAAAAGTTCCTTTAAGGTATCGTAGGATACGCTTAACTGCGCATACATGTGATTCCTTATGATTAGCCGGATATCTTGCACATAGGCATACTAAAAACATAATATCAGGTCGACTAGCAACAAAATATAATAGGCTACCAATCATACCTCTATACATACGTACATCAGCAGGTTTTCCATTTTCATCCATGTCAAGTTTTGATGAAGTTGCCATAGGAGTTCCGATCGGTTTTGTATTGTCCATGTCGAACTTCTTTAGCATATATCTTGTATATTTTTTTTAATTGATGAAAATCCCTTGTGAATTTTGCTTGATTTGTAGCCCAAAGAAGAAAGTAAGTTGCCCCATCATACTTATTTCAAATTCATTACCTTTAGAAACATCACCTATTACCAATTCTTCTAGATGGTCTGTGAAGAATCGTAATCTTTTAGGCAGACTCTCCACGTACATGGTTGCGTATCTTCAGATGGTTTGCTTAATGTACTACTAATATCTTCATTATCACTATCACTTATAACTTGAACGTTCAACTCATCAAATGTAACATGTACTGATTCTTCAATCGTTAGATATCTTTTGTTGAATACTCTGAATCCTTTGCTATTTGCAGCATATCCAAGAAATATCCCTTCATTAGCTTTTTCATCGAACTTACCTAAAGTGTCTTTAGTGTTGGGAATAAAAATCTGCAGCCAAACACTTTAAAGTAGCTGATAATAGGATTTCTATTAAACCACAACTCATATGGTGTCTTTTTCGAAATAGGACGAATAAGAACACTATTTAGTACATGGAAGGTTGTATAAACAGCTTTCAGCCCAAAAATATTTTGAAAGTTTGTACTGATTTATCATAACTCTAGTCGTATCACCAAGAGTTCTATTCTTCCGCTCCACAACACTATTTTGTTAGGGAGTTCTTGGAGAAGAAATTCATACGAAAAATCAATTGACTCACAAAATGTATTGAAATCATAATTTTTGAATTTGACGCCTTAATCACTTCGTATATGAGTAATCATGAAACCTTTTTTGGTTTGTACCTTTTTACATAAAGTAACAAACTCAGGAAATGTCTCATTTTATTTGAAAGAAAATAAAACAAAGTAAATCTTGAGAAATCATCAACTACTACAAATGCATATAACTTACCGCCAAGGGACAATAAAAGAAACAATCCAATAATGCAATAAATGTCAAACAAAAATAAATAGCAGGGTGGAGGCAAATCCACTACCAAACATCTGTTAAAAAAAGTCTAATAATACTGGGTTCCAAGCTCCTAAATTGAAATAAAATAAAGCAAACTAAAATGTAGAAAATTTCATGTCCACTAAAACAATGATCACTAAATCTCAGAAAGTGAAACCTCCTCAACAGAGAAAGAAGGATCCAAAGCTGAGCCGTACTCATGTAGGTAGTCCTGATCGTCTAATCCTAGAGAGATCACTGTAGAAGCATGAAAATAGCACAATAGTGACAGAAGTGCAGAAACCGTCAGACGCGTAGGAGACATATAAATTTCTGCGTACTTCAAAACTCGGGCTATAAAAAGATAGTACATAAAGGAAAGTTCTTTATTAAAATCATGTTTACAAGAGATCTATTACAGACTCTTCATGATTACATATAAAGACTAAACACTAAAATCTACAAATGTGCAATCTTTAGAAGCGCGTAGTCGCCAAAAGCGCAGCAGCGTCAGAGCGAATCACTTCCTGGTCAGAGCGAGCCACTTTCTAGTCAGACATGGAGGAATTCTAATATGGCTAATAAAGCAGCTGCCCGCACAAGAATGCAGCTCCTACACAAAGCTCATAGCGCTACCTGCGACTCTACCAGCATAACAGAACGCGTAGCCCCCATCTCCAATATGGCTAATGAAGCCTTTATTGAGCAAGGCAGAGCACAACCTGTGGCTCTTTAGTTTGGCAATCAATCCAAATCCAGTAGCTTGGACCTCGAAGACCTCCAAGATGTTGTTCAGGTTCGAACCCCTTATGCCAAACTCTCAAGTGCATATTGAAACTCAGTAGTTATTCTTCTATAAGGTCACAACTTCTTTGAACGGAGAGATCTACAACCAACAGTCGACTTGTGCAAGGCCAATGGCCGTTCGAAGCTAAGTCGGGATCTAGCATGACAGTGTGAATGCTAAGACACAATGGACATGGCTCCTCATAAAAGCTTCCCTTTATATAAGCTGTGTGTGGTCCAACTCATATGCCACGTGTCAATCGGCCAATAACCCCCAAATTTATAGGATGAACCTAGGACTCAGCACAATGAATGCCATTTAATTGATTCATTTGACTAAATCCTAGGCCATGACTTCTGAAAATCCCCAAAAAGTGGCGGCAAATAAAGATACGTTGACTCGGCTACTCAAGGGGAGTCATTAAAGCACAAGCTCTCAGAAGTCCATCGTCGCTTCGTAAAAAGTGCAGTGGCTTCACAAAGCTCCTAGAAGTCTTTCGTCGCCTCATAAAAGCGTATTGGATTCACAAATCCCCATAACAGTCTCCTCGTCACCCAAAAGTGCAGTGACTCTATTGCCTTCGAAACACAGTCTCATCTAAGCCCAAAAGCACAGTGACTCCGTTGCCTTCGAAACACAAGTCTTCTCGTCGCCCAAAAGTGCAGTGACTCTGTTGCCATCGAAACACAGTCTCCTCGTCGCCCAAATGTGTAGTGACTCCGTTGCCTTCGAAACACAGTGTTTTCGTCGCCCAAAAATGCAATGACTCCGTTGCCTTCGAAATACAGTCTCCTCGTCGCCTAAAAGTGCAGTGACTCCGTTGCCATCGAAATACTGTCTCCTCTTTGCCCAAAAGTGCAGTGACTCTGTTGCTTTCGAAATAAGAGTCTTATCGTCGCCCGAAAGTACAGAGACATAGAAACATTACCAGAAGTGCAGCTCGTATTGACGCACAATTCAATGAGGTGGCATTATTCCACGTGGCCAGTCTTGCATCTATATCCTTTCAGATATGATCCAATCGGTTTATTTAAACGGTCAATCCTAAGACAAGAACGGAGTTGGGTTCTATTGATAGGAGCAATATCCAATCAGTTTGTTTAAACCGTCGCTCCTAAGATAAGAACGGAGTTTGGTTCTGTTGATAGGAGAAATATCCAATCGGTTTGTTTAACCCGTCGCTCCTAAGATAAGAACGGAGTTTGCTTCTGTTGACAAGGATAATATCCATTCGGTTTGTTTAAACTGCAGACCCTAAGATAGGGATAAAATCCAACTCTATGGATAGGAGCAAAACCCATTCGGCTTCATCCGATCAAGATTATCAAGCAATAAGCGCACGCCATGTGTCATTTATTCGGTTATGTTGATAATAACCGAAGATCTTGATAGAAGAGAATCTCAACACTTGCCACGTGTCACCTCAGCAACAGCCTTTACCGTGCAGTTACAACAAATTCTTTCATATCTCCACGCGCAGTGCTCCTGCGCACCCAAAAAACTTTATGCACATTGCATATGTGTTAGACTATAAATATAAGGAGTTTTCCTTCATTAAAAAGGTCGACATCTTCCTGATTAACAACCCCAAGTACCACTCCCGAGCATCAAAAAGTCAGAGAAAGTTCAAATCATCGTCAGATCGTCAACGGAGTAAAGGAGCCGCTGCAGTGCTCAATCTCCATCGTCACATTTTCTTAGAAAATTCTATACTTAAACCACCTGTTTAGGAGTCTTTTTTGTACTTTTTATACGTTTGAATACAAAAAGTTGTATAACTTTTGTCATGGCAAACAAGATGGCGACTCTGTGGGGGACGTCCTTCTCATCTGACGAGAAGGTGGTGATGCAGTTTGACGATAATTTTTTGGGGTCTTTCCAAAAGATGCTGGTAGTACGTTTCGACTAGTAAACTTTTGAAGACGTCCTCTCTGAAGAGAAGACGAGCCCTTCGAAGCGGTTTTTAAAATCGAAGATGACTCAACATACCTGGGTGTCCAAAGTCGCTACGACGAGCAGCAAGATGGAGGGGAATGCGCTCCAAACCTCCCTGAACGATGAAGCCCCGAAGAGGCCTTCACCGGCTGCTGCTGTACTGCGTCAGTCGACTCCAGTTGTAGAGAAGTGCAGCAAAGAGCGCAACTTCTTGACCGCGTGACTGACGAAGGCGCAACACAGGAAGAATAGAGCAGTTACCCACCCGCGCAGGACATGGGTTGCGTAGGCTTGAATTTCTATTTTTGACAAAATTATTTATCCTTCATGAGAACCTATGTTAGATTCTGAACGCTATGCACCTTCTATGGGTAGCATGAAGAAATCCAAGGTTGCACGCACCTTGTTCGATCAACGTGCTATGCCAACATCCATGTTGGATTCTAAGTGCAATGTACCTTTCTGGGATGACACGAAGAAATCTAAGGCAGCATACGCTCCGTGCGACCAAAGTGCTATGCCGACCACTCAGTTGGACTCTAAAAACTATGCACCTTCTAGGGATAGTAGAAAGAAGTCCAAGGCAGCACGCGCCCTGCTGATCAATGTACTATGCCAACAGCTGAAAAAAGGCCAGCGTTGACACTCACGCACGCAGCCGACAAAAAGCTGTACAAAACTGGTTTGAGTGCTTCGATGCCTCGACCAGTAAAACTCTGCTATCACATGAGCGCTCTTGTGCATGATTCAAGCCAGGGGGTACATACTGTGGGAACAGGCTCATGCGAGCAGCTTTGCTATGGGCATGAGGTGAGTCTGCCTCACGAACAACCTTCTAATCAGGACCAAAGCGTATCTCACGCGCAAGAACTAAGAAGAGGAAAGCTACCTTCACATCTGCATTCATGCACACAGCTTCCCTGTACGCACGAAAGCAGTATAGAAGTAAAGACTTCTGATCTGCGTAAAGTGATTTCTCACAAACGTGAGGCAAGAGAAGAATCTGCTGCGCGTGGCATATCCAGCCCAAGGCACACCTACACCAAAATCATCATCAACGATTGTTGCTATTTAGCAACAGCATCGCCAATAAAGAGGAAGTCCATCTTTTAAGGACTGCAACCGATGGTGTATGTCCACCAAAGGCTCGACGAAGGGTCGTCGAGTACAGACGAAGATGAACTCCTTATTGCTTCTTACAATATGGCGCAGGGTTTTCCCTACCTCAAGAAGCTTTCCAAGAGCCCTCCCATCGCGACCAACAAATGTAAGGGACGACTGTGAGGTAACAAGCCAGTAGTACGCAGCACGTGTGTGTTCCAACACACCCGCACTCAAACCAAGTTGATATCACAAGCTGGGGGTAGCCAATCCTCCGCCATTCATGACGATCCCTCATTTCAACCAGAGGAGGGAATGTATGGAATGGACACAGATGCCTCTGTAGGAGCAAGCAACCAACAAACTGGGGGTAGCAACTACATCGAGTCGGCGGATGACCGCAACCTACATGTTTACCCTCAGGACGACGAGACTCAGGTGTCTGAACTAGAAAGTAAAAGATCCACAGTCCCCTCTTTCTCTCCGCATCTTATGTCCGTTTTTAGGGCCGAAGGTGATAGCACGGGAGGCAGCGAAGGTTCTAACCATCAAAAGCGTATAGAGGCCATGGAAATAGGACTAAATCCAATGCTTCTGCTCCAGTCAGTCAAGACCCAGGAATGAATGGAGAATCCAATGCACTTCCTCCTACACCAAGTCCCGTCATAAACCAAATAAAGCTGCAGTCATCTACTCCGTTAACGATTGGGCCCACAATGTTATATGACATGCAGCAGGATC
Source organism: Iris pallida (assembly GCA_029216955.1). Lineage (NCBI taxonomy): Eukaryota > Viridiplantae > Streptophyta > Magnoliopsida > Asparagales > Iridaceae > Iris > Iris pallida. The sequence continues at coordinate 9,012,518 of JANAVB010010198.1, read as the reverse complement.
TAAAGGAGTTATACGCTCGCATCGACGCCCAAGAAAAGAAAGAATCACTTCAGAAGATGGGGATCCGACAACCATATCCCTCTGAATGGGATAATATGATATATCCTTCCCAATACAAGCCACAAACACTCGCACCATTCGATGCGAAGGAGTCTCCTCGTCGATACTTAAGGTATTTCGCCTCGGTAATGGGATATCTACCGAAAGACGACGCTCTGCTTAGAAATATATTTGTAGGGGTATTACAGGGGGTAGCCTACGAGTGATTTTGTAGCCTCCCCGATAATTGCATATTGTCGTTCGACGATTTAAAGCATCTCTTCCTTGTTCGATTCTACGAAGGAGAAATGGATATGACGATGTCCACTCTCATGGACATCGTCCAGAAGGAGAAGGAACTGGTATGCGCTTATATTAAGCACTTCCGCCAGGTAACTCTGAGGCTACCACATGGTATACCCGAGACCAAGCTCATGGATTCGTGTCGCAAGAACATGCTCCCCGTAATCAAATTGTGGCACAGTGCTCCATGCATAGAATGCACGCTTTTCATTACCGAGGCAAATATAGCTAAAAGAATAGCTCGGGACGCACAATTGCTGGGACTAAGTTTTCTTTCGCTCGAAGACAAAGTCACAAAGGGAAACGCTCATCTAGTAATAACCCTGTCCACAAGGAAGGAAAGGGGATGCAAGCCCTAACCATCAACATCTCCAAAGGTTCAGCGTTAACGAACCCCAAGCCAGCAGAAGGACCAAAGCCGAAGGAAACCTATTCCTTTAACGACGAACATATACTGGAACTCTTTGTCCTGTTGATAAAGGGTGGCAAGCTTCAACTCCTGCCTCTTAGGCATCACAACGAAGTAGAAAAGGTGGACAATCCAAAGTACTATTACTACCATCAGTACGTTCACCATTCAACACGCGACTGCTATGTGTTGAAGAAGCATATCCAATGCCTCATTGATGCCAAGGTCATCTCACTCGACTATGAGGATAAGACAGTCACGGCAAACATGGTGACTCTCAATTCGAAAGCTTCCCAAAAATAGAGACTCGAGATGGTGTTGTCCCCATCCCAAGGGCGATAATGGAAGTGGTCAACCTTCTATCGGCCCGCAACAATGCTCAAAGCCTAATCCCGCTTACAATGCTACAAGGTGAAATTATGTGCATCCACCCTGATCTCGTCCCAAACATGGCACTCCTGACAATACCCCTTACGAAGGGAAAAAATACCAGGTCGTGGTGTATGATTTCTACTTCGACTGATGATGCTTTGGATACCACTCGCTCGGTTCACCAGCGAGAAGACCGCCAGGCTTTGGAGGAAGAAATACCTCCGCCTGCTGCTACCACTGCACTCGATGCATCGGAAGCAAGCCCCTATCAACCTTCTAGTAGAGAAGCAGAAACAGAAGGAGGTCCGCTTCGACAAACTACTAAGGAAAGACTCGGCAGTGGAGCCAATCAAGCTTTACAACTTTGGAATACTGGCACAGCTCGCCAATACCCCGACAAGGTTGTTACTCTTTGAGCTCCTCCGTCTCTCTAAAGAGACTCGAGATGTCCTCAACAAGGCTTTACATAACGTTGATTCCTTCCTTACCCAGGTGAAACCACCCAAAGAGGATCCTGTCGCTTGCCCACGTTGCCATAGTGTGGTCGAGGTGATTCCTAATATCACCTTTACTCAACAGGATATACTACTAAAGAACAATTGACACAATAGACCCCTGTACTATACAGGGTATATTGGCACCATCAGGGTCGATCGTATCCATATCGACCATGGCTCCTCTCACAACATAATTGCTCCTAAGAATCTAAACAAAGTGGAAAAGTTAGACAATCCAAAGTACTGCCACTATCACCAGTATGTTCACCATTCAAAATGCGACTGCTATATGTTGAAGAGGCAGATCCAGCACCTCATTGCTGCCGAGGTCATCTCATTCGACTATGAGGAAAAGACTGTCGCTGCCAACATGGTGACTCTCCAATTTGAAAACTTCCAAAAATGGAGACTCGAGACGGTGTTATCCCCATCCCAAGGGCGACAATAAAAGCGGTCAACCATTCACTGGCCTACGACAATACTTAAAGCCTCATCCCAGTTATGATACCTCGAGGCAAAGTTATGTGGATACATCCTGATCATGCCCCAGACATGATGCAGACTACAGTGCGCTTTATAAAGAGGAAGAAAGTAAAGTCGTGTCGTATGGTTTCTACCTCAATTGATGATACCATGGTTACCATTCGCTCGACTCACCAGCGAGAGGACCACCAGGCTTTGGAGGAAGAAGTACCTCTACCTGCTGCTCCCACTGCTCCCGATGCATCGGCAACAAGTCCGTCTCAAGCCCCTATGACAAATAAGCAGAGGCAGAAGGAGTTCGCTTTGACAAACCTCTAAAGCGAGGCTCGACGGTAGGGCCAATAAAGCCCTATAACTTCGACATATTGGCGCTGCTTGCCAATACTCCAGCCAGTTTGTTGCTCTTCGAGCTCCTTCGTCTCTCCAAAGATACTCGGGACGCCCTCAGCGAGGCTCTACATAACGCCGATTCCTTCCTCACACAGGTGCAACCGCCTAAGGCGGACCCTGTTGCATGCTTATATTGCCATAGCGTGGTCGAGGTGATTCCAAACATCACCTTCACTTAGTAGGACATGTTACAAAAGAACGACCAGCAAAATAGACCCCTATACTATACTTGGTATATTGGCACCATCAGGGTCGATCATATTCACCTTGACCATGGCTCATCTCTCAGCATAATTCCTAGGAGTTTACTCCAAACCTTGGAAATTTCACTGTATCCATTAACCACGTCAAACACTACAATCAACAATTTTAATACAGAAAAGAGTGAGCCCCTGGGCAAGATACATCTGAAATGTCAGATAGGCGACCTGCAGACGGATGTAACTTGCTATGTCATTGATGCTGATATAAATTACAACATGTTGTTATGTTGACATGGATCCAGGATTATATGATCGTACCCTCCACTCTCCATTAATGCATGAAGTATGCGGCCATCGACGTGACTATCAAGACTGAGTTCGCTGACATCGACCCATTTTGAGGTCTCGAAGCATATTGTACTGATGTTGACCTGTACAAGTCAGTCCCCTAGGATGATGATGCTAATGATGCCGACGTTGAAATAGGAATGACATCAGAGAGCGCAGCTGTTGCTGAAGAGCCTTTGAGTGTTCGACTAAAAGGGAAGCCTCTCCAGACACCAGTACCTCTTATCGTCAAGCTTCGAGGAAAGGCACCTGCTCACTCATCCCCGACAACTTTAACTTCCAGTCAGGAGCCCATTCGAATAAAGCTTCCCCGGAAGGCCCCGAAGGCAGCCTCAAAATTGCAAGAATCTCTGGGTCCAACACCCTTGGTCATCAAACTCAAGTAGAGACCACTTCCACCTTCTTCCATGGTAGCCTCGACTCTTACTGATGAGGAGTTAGGGGACTACATATGCGCCAATACTAAGGCATATTCTTTAGATGATGTAACCCTTCAGGATAAAGTTTTGCATTTCATTAATAGAAAGTTGTCTTTGAATTACTCTTGTGTATACTGGAACACTATGCATTTCTTAGACAATACCATGTATATATTACAAACTCAAGTGACAACCACTAATTTGGCAAGCCGAGCTGTCTCTTCTTGAGACGCTTACTTCCTGGTTCCAATAAAGAAGAAAGATGAGAAACCCATCATCTTCGGTCGATTAGACCATCCTCAGCGACTGACTCCGGCAGAACCAGAACCCGATAATGGCAAGATGCAGCTTTACCGTTACACCGCTTAAGCCAAGCACCTTATCCAGAAGATGGGCTACGACTTGACCAGTGATAGAGGACTAAATTATGGCAAAGGCCGACGCCTTCCCTTACGACTTCGTGCTTCTAAGGGAAATTCCCAAAATAACTCCCAGCGTACTAGTTGAGGGTTGGGTTATATTAAACCCACAACAACTTCGGAGAGTTTGGAGCCAGAAGTTATGATACACTCTCACTCTTCTGATTCCTGAACCTGGGACTCTGATACCAGTATCAGCTAGACCTTCAAGAAGATACTATTAGTCAATATGGTCTCTGCAGATCTCCAGTCGAGGATGAAGACCAGATGTTCGAATTATTTGAGGATGAACCCTGGGCTCAACGACTAGGATGTAACTACCACTTTTCTAAAATGAGAGTAATTTTCAACTTTTGTAAAACTGATCATGTTAGTTATTAAATAATGGATTTAATTCATGTTAATGATAAATTACTAAATTTTTGATTATTTTAATATTATTTGATTTGATGCATTGTGTTTGTGCCTTTAGTTAGTAAAACCTTAGAACAACTTTCCCTAGAGACTAATCATGACCGTGGAGACCTAGATAATGGATTTAGATTAGTAATTAGGCTCTAATTTAGTTAGGAATCACTTAGAACCAAATTAAAGAATAGAAACAAGGTGCTAGTTTGGGCCTTTAGCAAAGAGGCTTGATTTGACAACTTGAAGGTCCTCCCTAACAAATATAACTTGACCTAAACCCTAGCCAAACCCTATGGCCAGCCAAAAGTACTCCCTCACCCTATATAACTCATCATTATCCCCCTTTCTTTCCTTCTTTTATTAAAACCCTAACCCTAGCTTGTGTTCTTCCCCAAATTTGTCTTCTTTTATCAAATCAACTCCAAATTCAACCAAACCAATTGCAAACCACTCTCCTTGAGTAGATGAGGTCTTTATTGGCTAGTTAGGAAGGATTTGGAACAATTTGACTATTGGATTTGGTGGAAGAACTTTACAAGTGGATTTTTATTGGGATTCCAACTTCCAATTGGTAAGAGCCTCTAAACCTTTCAAATTTCTAGTTTCTATCCATAGTTACATTCATTTAGAGTCCCCCTAGAATTCAATTAAGTTTGGTTCGAATTCGAATGCATTTGGGGTACGTATCGTAAGAGTAACGATACGTGTCTCAAGTGTTCGATGAAATGCCCCATATAATGTTTTGTTCACCAATTTCTAAATAAATTACATATTTGGATAGCTAATTATATGTTGATTTCTATGGTGTGTGACAGAGTCGAATTGGTTGCATTTTGATGTGCCAAATGGACACGGGGATACGTAGTTAGGAATACACTGGCTATAGTGCATCCCCTGTTGCTACAGGCCCCGTGCGCATTTGGCACGATATGTTTTCTTGATATAGCTGCTAGATTAGGTGGGGGTAGTGTCTGACACACTCCCACGATCGTGGGGTTTCAAACCCAAGCGAGATCGATCTGTGGTTCGACCCACAAATTTCAGTTAGTACAGTTGAATACACTGCTACACATACTGCTCACACATTGCATTGACACTCTTGACACTCAAACAAATTTTTGATACACACTTGACGCCACTCGATACTTGACACATTGCCATGGCATACTCTGAATTCACCAGGATACTTTTGTATTCATGTTTGACACTTCACTTTGCTGCCATACTTGATTTATCGCACACCACATTCACTTGACACCATTGCTATACTGCTTTGATACTCATTTGCTACTGTATTGGCTCACTGACACATTGCTGCATATTCAATTGACACCTTGTACTTGCACTTGCACTTCACATGTCTGAAATACTATATTGACATAGTGACACTTGCTTCATTACTCACTCACTCATTTACACATATTCTGATACTTGCTAACACACACACATGTTTGACACCATGTTCTGATACGAATTACACTATTCATATTACTGTTTGCATCTGCACACAAATTGGCATTGTACTTATGTTCTGACACTGATTCGCACATTTACTCTGGATACTCTTGCTAATACCATGTTCATGTAACACATTCACTCATGTTCACATTCATATCCTTGATACACTGCATATTTTTTGATTTTTTGCACTTGCTCTATTGATTGACACACACTTACATATTTCAGTCCTGCACTCTTCACTAGCTGCTACTGCCTGCATGCTAGATGTTTATATTCCCTTCTTTATCTCCCAGATTTTGCATCACCTGTCCAATTCTACTCACCTGTGCACTATGAGAGGTATATATATATATAGATAGGTTATAAATGATATTGGCATATGGGATATGGATTTGGTTGGTATCTATAAGTCAGTGTTGTATAGGGTTATTGATATGTTGTTTAGCCTATAACTGGGCCAGTTTCTATTTAGTTAAGTTCTCTTTGTGTTGAGTTCAGTCATATTTGATCAACCTTTATAGGCAGTGTGTAGACCCTTCACTAGATACCCAATACCCTTGGTTCAAACTTGTATAAGTTGTTCTCTGTACTCAACATTTCGTTACTACCATGTTGCATCATAGATTTTGCCAAACCATTGTTCAGACCCAAATTATTTAATTCACCAATATAACCATCAACCCCTTTAACGTATTCTACATATCTGGAGGGTTAGTATCATACATATTAGAGGTCTGCACTCATCCTTACTTTCTGTACATGGTAACATACTGCATCTCTTAGCATTTTACTTTACTTGATAGCCTTGCAATACTGTTCATTATAACCAGCAGCACCTGCCCTACAGTAGAGTTAAACCTTTTTGGGCATGGATGTTCAATCTATTTAGGACAGTTGTATACATTGGGGATATAATATGGGTTGTTAATAAGAGTTCTCCTTTGATCATTTGTTCTGTCCCTCTTTCATTCTTAGATACAGATGATACTTGCTTAGCCCATCTGTCCAGATGCATGTCCAAACATTTTCTTTCATTGTTGATTCACTCTTCTAAAAGCCTCTACCTGGACATTAGTTCAATTTTCTATATATATGTGTTCTACATATCATTGTCTTGCATATGATTGTTCTGCATCTTTATATGCAGCCATGCTACACCACTGTTCTGTCCCAATACACCCTACAGTACATGACCCCTTTATTAGAGTAATATGCATGTGGTAGGGTGTGTGTGTTATTAGACTTTGAGTAGAGTTTGAGGTAATGAGGGTTAGATATATATAGCTTATATATATGTAATGTGTTTTGATTTGGTATGTAGCTTGCACTCATTTGTAATATACTACCTATTGCATTTCCTGTATACCAGTTTGGTTCACTTCTTTTAGACCACTGTCCTGCATGTACTTTAGTAGGTGTTCAGTCTAGATAGAGAGAAGAGGCCCAGGTTTGATATAAAGGCATGTTTCAGTCACCATATAAGATTTTTTTCAATTTAACTTTATAAGTTTGGATCCTAATGTCCCGTCCTTTTTGTCTCATAAATTCAGTCACCTTAGCATCATTTCCTTTGCCTATATTGATATTTCAGACCAATCATCCTTAGCCCAATTTCTTAGCATTTGTTCAGTCCCTTATGAGTTTAGTCCACTTTAACACTTTGATGATCAGTTTTATATAAATATATATATATATATATATATATATATATATATATATATATATATATATATATATATATATATATATGATATACTTAGGATATATGTAATGGGTTGTTGTTCTTGAGCTTATGTATATATGGTATTTGGGATTTGTGTACTTAGATTATAGGTATTGAGTTATGGGTGACTTGATAGGATTTGGGAAGTCAAGAGTTAGTCTGTTATAGAGTTTTTTTTGGCTAATTTCTAGTTGCCAACACCTAGATAGCTACATAGGCAAAACACTAAGAAGTTGACCAGTTGTTGAACCAGTACTTGGATGTTAACAAATTGACTAGTTGTTGACCAGTAGTTGACCAATGACTATGTTTGACCAGAGGTTGACCAAAGTTGACTTAGAGTTGACTTTGACTTAGATTGACCTAGTATCATATAGATTTTATTGTAACTTCAATTATTATATAATTTGAACTCCTTATAACCTGTATTGCACTAAATAGGATTCTGTGACTCTAATTTGGACATCTATATACATCAGTTGCTCAGGGTATCAGGCGAATACATTCTCTGATAATATTTTTGTTTTATGATATCGTCTATGTTTCTTGTATTTAGTGTAGGTATCCTTGTTCTCGTGACACATTGTTCACACGGATTGGTATTTGTCTGGATCCCATCATGAGATGTTATTTTTTGTATTTCTTGGTATATATGCAAGCCTTGTCCTTGTTCTTTGTGCATTGTATAGACAAAATTCCTATGAAGGCTCGCGACCTTCTCAGAGAATTCGTGTCATGATGTGTCATGGTTGGATCCACTGTATCAATCGTGGGCGGGGAGTAGTAGTTTAGATATGTGATCATACCCTTCCCATGTATGATATTGTTTTCTCGTGAGTGTTAATCATACTCTGCATGTATGATTAACCAGGCTAAATTTTCGTACAAGTTCCTAAGCCGATCACATGTTGAAACTAGTATTCACTCACATAGATAGTATGATTCTTGACTCTTGTACATGATATGATCAGTTTTCTTGCCATTGCTCTAGCTATAGTTTATAGCTTTAACCTTGCCATGTTACTTTCATATACTTTCCATTTCATATGTATATTCTCTTTATTTATTGCTACATATTCTTTATCGTCTAACTGAAATTGTTATTGAAGATTGTGCTCGTTTCTGTCATGACCTGATAACGTTAATTTTTTACAGATAACTTGGAGGATCACAGCTAGCCTAGAGGACACCAGTAGTGCTTGGAATAGGCTGCTAGGATTGTTGGGTTGTGTCTTTTAGTTTCTTGTTGTATTTTAGTTGTACTCTGTTTGGTGTTGATAACACTTAAACTCTTTATTTCTAGTTCTGTATTAAACTTTGTGATATTTTTATTCTATATTGTTTTATGCTTATATTCATCTTAGTTCTTGTGATTGAGTTGTATCCTTCTGAGATTGTCCTCCATTTGGAGAGTATATCTTATTAGATAGATTTATTATATTGTAATAGATATTATTGAGACCTAGGATAGCGTTTTACCGTCGACTCTATGACGTAGGCTGGACATACCCACGGTCTCGTACCCTAACCCCGGGTGCGGATCGGGACATAGGATCCCAATGGGAGTGGCATTTTGAACAACGAGAACCTCCTACCGAAGACGAAGTCGACCAAGTCGAGATAAGGGATGAGGCTTCTCCTAAACCCATCCTCATTAGCAAAAGCTTGACTGGAGAAGATAGACAATCTCTGATACAACTTATCCAAGAGTACATCGATGTTATTTCATGGAGCTATGAAGACACGCCAGGGTTAGACCCACAACTCGTGATGCACCGACTCAACATCCTGTCCAACGCTAAACCTGTCAAACAACAACAACATCACTTTCGTCCTAACATCATGGATGCTATCGAGCAAAAAGTTGACAAACTCATAGAAAGTGGCTTCATTTGCGAGGAACAACATCCAGACTGGGTTGCCAATAATGTTCCCGTAACTAAGAAGAACAAAAAGATTCGAGTCTGTATAGACTTTAGGGATTTCAACTAGACTTGTCCAAAAAATAAGTTTTCCCTCCCGATCACTGACGTGATGATCGACAATACTTATGGCTTTGAACATGTCCTTCATGGATGGATTCTTAGGCTACAACCAGATCAAGATGTTTCCCGAAGATGAAAAATACACTTCATTGGGGACTCCAAAAGGAATCTACTGTTCTACAATGATGCCTTTCGGTTTGAAGAATACGGGAAAAATATACCAGCGGGCTATGAGTGTTTGCCATCAAAAATGCGATAAGATTTTGTTGAATAAAACTTTAGTATTTTTATTGTAAACAGAACAATATATAATGTAGGACTTAGACGTAGTCCTATGCGTACACTTTTATTTTTATCTGGGAACTGTATCGATGGAGGTAGTGGTAATGTGTTCTCCGTTGACGATCTGACAACGATCTTGAATTCTCTGAAGGTCTGGGCTGCTCTAGATGCCGAAGCATTTGGAGGAGAAATAGATGTTACATGTCTCTTCTCATCTCTGTAGGTATATATGATGATCTATCTGTCTGTGTGTGTGTCCATCTGGATGATGAAATAATCCCTCTATTTATAGGCAGCAAACTGGTCTGCTTATGTGCGTATATATAGGATGCACCTCTACATGGGAATGCCATTTGGTTGATGTTGTAGGGCGCATGGACGATGTGCCCTGAGTTGAAGCTGAACCTTATTTGAACTGCACTGTTGGGCTGCAGTGGAGCAGACACTTGGCAGTTGCGATGATTCGGCCATTGCTGAGATCTTGGGTGGTTAGCACCCATTTGTAGGCAGAACTGAGTTAAATGACACATGGCGCGTATTCATGGCTCAACGATCTCGGATTGGTAGAGGGTGATCTGTCAGGATGCGTCTAGGATCTGGCGCATGGGACGACTTAGTCTACGACATGCAGAGGTCACAGATATGTATGGGTGCATGCAGATCTTCGAGTACATGGCTGTGGAAATGCATGTAGAGACTTGGCTTTTGTCTTTTGGGGTCAGGGGTATGTCGGGAATGCATGGCTTTTGAGGCGCATGCAGGCTTCGAGTGAATGGCTGCGGAAGCGCATGCAGAGACTTGGCTTCTACTATTTGGGATCAGGAGTAAGTCGAAGGCGTATGGCTTTCGAGGTACATAGAAATTTATGGGCGTATGGCTGTGAAGGCACATGCAAGGGCTTAACTTCTGTCTTTTGGGCTCAGGAGTAAGTCAAAAGAGCATGGCTTTTGAGACGCATATAAATTTTTAGGCACATGGCTGTGGAGGTGCTTGCAAATGATCGATCGGCCACGTGGCAAAGCACAGCTATAATCGATAAAATATAATAATAAAGATGACGCCGGCGGCTCTTCATTTTATGTAAAAAGCTGTCAACTGTTTAGTCTTCGGAAATCATGCTGCCGACTCTGTCATATAGCATTAAATGCTTGATAGGTGATGAGTTGAAGTGGGCGCATCTGTTTGTGCCCCACTAGGCGCATATGACTATGTCCTATTGGGCAGCGGTACGGAACACATGGTGTTGATGGTGCATCTGCCGCATGGCATATCCTTATTGGCCCGTTTGTTGAGTTCTTCGAGACGTTAATAGCTGTTTTGACTTAGTTGAATATGAAGAGGTAGATTCATCGTCATATATGTAAATTCATCACACAGAATATGGGGAGACTGCCACTTGGCGCATGGGCAAAGGTTGCCCCAGCCTATAAATAGCTTTGTGAAGAGTATTGTTTCTTATTTCCTTCAACTTTCCTTCATGGATACGAACTCGATCGATCCTCTACCTTAACGAGTTGATGAAGAACTCCTTCTAAAGACGAAGATGTGCCGAGTTGGTATTTTTACCATCGGCCCTGTTTTCGTACCAGACTGTGAAAGTGCTTGTTGCATCCAAATATCGGGATCATCATGTCCCGATACAGGCTGAAGTTTCCTGTTGCATCCAATATCAGGGCAATCATGCCCCAATTTTTGTTATGCTGGAAGAGCCGCAGGTTAGGGCTACCGTGCCCCGATTTTGTTAGGCTAGAAGAGCCACTCCTCCTGCTAGAGTGCCCGCATGCTGACGAGGAAGTGATTTACTCTGACTATGGATGGGGATACACCTATGCTGAGATGCCGGAATGATGCACCTGGCTGTAGCACTTGAGTGATGTGCCTGACAAGTGATGCGCTTGGTTGTAGCTTTTAGGATTTTCTTTCTCTTTGTAAAAGAATTCTTCTTTGTAAAATAGTCTTAGACGTGTAATGGACTTTCATATGGAATAAAAGCCCAATTTTTATATGTCTTTGCTATTTTCTGCTGTGCTAAGTGTTTTGCTGAGTTTCCTGACGCATATTAATTTGGGCACATGAGAGTTAGGGCGCATAGATTGTTAGCCTAAGATGCGCCAGAAATTCTATGCTTCTACACGGCCCCCTTCAAAGTTTTTAAATTTCTGCCAAGTTTTCAAATACTTTGAACAAGAAGCATGGGTAGTCGTTGTTCTGGAAGCATGTCCTCATCTGGGCGCATGGCTCTTCTGGGCACATGACCGCTTTATGCATTGCTGTGGCGTGCATGTTCTTCTTGGTTTTATGCAAGAAGAAAATGCCTCAAATTTTGGAAGATTAATAATAATCTTTTGGAAGATATGCAGCCGTCAATTTCACGAGACCCGAAGAATTTTTGCTGATATCAGCCTTTATCGGTTCACGCGCGTGGCTTATGCCTATAAATAGGCGTATTTAAGGGAGGGAGAGAGTCTTCTACGTTTTTTCTCCTTCTTCTTCTTCCTCTAGAGTCTTTCGAAACCCTAGCATCTTTAGAGAGAGAGAGAGAGAGAGCTCCTTAGATACCCCACGATGATGCTGGCCAAAGAAGGAGAAAGGTGTCAACCCCAGTTTTTAGAAATAAGGGTAATTTTGAACTTTTGTGATTTTAATCATTTAATAATGTTATTTAAATTATGTTATAATTTTTGGTAATTTTTAATCATTTTAAAACTATTTAAATCAACGACTTGTGATTTTGATATTTTGCTAGTGTAACCTTAGAGACTGCGTGACCTAGAGACTAACCATGACCACGGAGACCTAACCATGTGATTAGGATGACTAATTGCAACTTTCTAGCCTACGGGTATTTTGGTCATTTTGGACTTTTTAATGAATTTTTTTTGATTAATTATTATGGTGCTAATCATTTTATTAGAGACTAACCTTGTTTTGACCTAACCTAGATGCTAATGATGCTCATGGAGGTTTAGTTAGAAGGTTAGGGACTTAATGGTTAAGTTAGATTAATATCTAGATATTATGTCCATAAGATATTTTGGCTATATGTTAAGAAGGCTACTTTTGATGTGAGCCTTTTATTAGCCCAAATTTAGGTGGAGAAGCCTTAACCACTCATCTAAAACCCTAACCCTAGCCTTTATCAATAGCCATCAAGAGGCCATACCCCTATTTAATCACATCATCAAAAGTTCTTACCTCTTTTTAAATACCTACATAAATCCCTATTAGTGTTCTTCCCCAAACCTTCACCAATTCCTCATTTCTATACTAAATTGGACAAAACCAATTGCATTGGACTCCTCAAAAGTAGAAGACATTATTGGTGACTAGCTAGCAAGGATTCAAGGGCTTGGGATCGTTGCAAGTTGGAGGAAATCTCTCATTCCTAGGCCTCTACATTGAGGTTTCACCCTCAATAGGTAAAACCTATCAAACACTAATAAATTCCTGATTTTTCTTCATAGTTGTATTCATTTACGTAGACCCTAGCTGTCCCTCAAGTTTGGTAAGAAACCATGCCCATTTGATGCCCGTATTGGACACGTATCGGTGTGTTGGCATAGGTGTTTGATAAAATGCTTGATAGGAATTAATATTATTATTTTTGATTTCTATTTGAAGGGATTTATAGCCCTATATGTGGGGATTATGATTTCTCTAAGCACGAGCACACTTGTGTCCGTGTCCAAAGCTGGACTGGACACACTGCACAATGCTGCGGTGCACTGTCCTGCTACCCAAACACGATTTCTCAGTAGACACGCCAGGTGAACACGTAAAACTTGACACAGAGGTGGGGCCCATGTCTGACAAGTCTCTCCCAAAGTTTGAGGTGGTTTCATGTTATGTTGAGTGTGAAATCGAGTCTGCATCGATTTCGTACTGGTTGTGCACGTACGGACATTTGGATCTGATACGCTTAGATTGACATGACACAGCGATACTTTGACATGAGACAGACACTTGTACACCTAGACCTAGACCTAGCCTATCTATGGACACGACCACGAGACACGAGGACTCACGTGTCGTGTCCAATGGCTTTTGACACCTCAGCACGAGACTGCGGAACACAGTCTCTGATACACTGTTTTGACTCTTATTTGGACACCTCGTGTCCAATTTTGTAGATACGAGAATAATCCTTTAACACTTGTACACGTGTATAACCCCTCTGCGCATATTATTTGGTATTTAAACTTGTTTTTCAAAATCAATTTGGGATTTGAAATGGTCGGGTTATATATATAGGCTGATACATGCTGTGGTTGGATTCGAAAATGATTTCAAGTAGGTAAATTCGATTTTGAGATTTCAAAATGAGTCTTCTTTGTTACCAGGGTTTAAGTTATGTTTCAAATTTGTTTCTATGTTGGTTTTGGGTTCGAAACAAATTTCTGATTTCTGAATTGGTTTCTATATGGTTTAACAGTTTCATTTTCAGTTTATAGATATCCTTGTATATATGTATATATATATGCCTGAGTATATATATGTATATATGTATATTTGTCTGTATATATGTATATATATGTCTGTATGTATATATATATATATATATGTGAGGATGTATTATATATATGTATATATAGAAGGTACCAATTAAAAAACTCAGAGTTAGCATTCTAGTTCGAACTGAACTATGGTAACAGAGTAAGATTGATATAGGGTTCAGGACACATAGGGTATCAATAATTATATGGGAGATTTGTATATGTGAGCTTCTATGTTGGACTGTAGCAATCAATAGGTTTGGGAACTTGATTAGGAATATCTTATAAATGTATATATATGTGCCATACATGTATGCTGACAGTAGAAATTATCCATATGATTTGTTATAGGTGATGCATGAACCTGGAGTTTTATGTAGGGGCATAAGGACTGTCCTTTAAATTCCAGGAATAGGTTATATGGAGTATAACCAAACACATAGTGATGACCTATATATGTAAGATTTACATGCCTTCTGTTATGGACTTTATGATAAAATAGAGGATAGGTGAATGATACATCATGTATCAGATGATTTAGGGGAGTACCAGTCGGGCAAGAGGGGATTGTGCTTGCCCTGTACAACAATAAGCAATGTTTGGGAGTTAAAGAATATGTGTGTTTGTTTGTGAGTGTCTCTATAACTGAGTTTTACTTTGTGCTCTACCTTCTGCTGCATACATCAGGGAATAGAGTGTGGAGGTTCATATACCCTTAAACCTTACAGGGAAGTAATGCATCAGAGGATAAGGGATAGCCACTTGTGACTGTCTAGTTAGCATTGGTGTGTGTGGCTTGTGTTAGAATACCACTTGTGTGTGGCTAAGTAGAATGTCTAGGAGTGTATCCAAATATTGGTATGTATCTCACAGTATAGTGTATATAGATATATATATGTATCTAATTGTAAATGGCAAGATATATAGTTGAATATATATATATATATATATATATATATATATATATATATATATTATATATATATTATTTTATAATTTTACATATAGGTATGTTAGATGTATACTTTGTATATAGGAGTTGAGGAGGTTTTGAGATATGAACTAGATATGGGTTTAAGAGGCAGTTGGCTAAGATAGGGTATTAGAGAAGGGGTTAATAGTATAGGTATGTTGAGGCTATAAGATATTGCTATAGGCTATATTTTAATGTTAAGGTTATAGACTTTGTGCCTACACCCAACATTATAAAAAAAGAAAAAAACTATACAAATCTAGAAAAGAACACAATAGCTTGGATATAGAGACATACCACCTAGAATTGACTAATTGGACTAGTTTGACCTAGAGTTGACTATAATTTGACCAAACCCTAAGCAGTTGCCCAAGTTACCTTGAAGATGACCTAGTTTGACCTAGACAGTTGACCAAAGTTGACCAAGAGGTGACTTTGACCTAGTTTGACTTAGAATCATGTAGTTTGCATTACAGATTTCTATTATTACAATTTGAGTACTTTATAACATGTTTTCCTCAAAATAGGACTCTATGACACCAGTTCGGATATCTATTCATATCAGTCATTCAGGGTGACAGGCGACTACATTCTCTGATCATTTCATACTTGTTAGGATTTATATTCTTGCTCTAGATTACTTTACATGATGCTGTCACGTTACTATCACGGATTGGTACTATATGGATCTTGTCATGCGATGTTATCCCCCTCGAGGTGCATCAGATACAGTTGTCATGTGCTTTTCACGAACATCTTGTATTTCACGTATACCTTTATTAATGTATACTCTCATGCAATCTTGTACTCTCATGATCACGTGAGCAAACATGATAAAAACTCCTTGTGCAAGGTAACGTAACATGACTGGATCCTTGTGTATTGATTGGGGAGGTTGAGTAGAAAATGGTTATGTGATCAAAATCCCGTCTTTTGAAATCTTATGAAAATCTTGAATATATCCATTGTACACTCACGTATGATGGAGTTACCCTTGCATTGTCCTAACCCGTTTATATAACCATCTCATGCTCTAAATCACAGGTTACTTACAATTCTTACTTATCATGTATATTAATATTTTTAGTTATCAAATCTCTCTCGTTTTTATATATATATTTCCTTACAGTCCATGTATCTTACTCTTTTGCATGCTTTATATTTACTAACATGATATGAACTGCGTGAGATGTATTATGCTCGTTCATGTCCTGACTGGACCTGTTGAAAATATTACAGATGATGATGACTGCCCTACCTTCTATGGGGCATATGAGGGTGACATTCAGGAGCCGGAGGAGCATCTAGCTCAGTAGAGGGTGCCTAGTTTAGTCTAGTACTTATAGCTTTCAGTTTGTATCAGATTATTCCGATTGTTAGTGGAGACTTAGTTATATTCAGGACTTG
This sequence comes from Iris pallida, assembly GCA_029216955.1. Lineage (NCBI taxonomy): Eukaryota > Viridiplantae > Streptophyta > Magnoliopsida > Asparagales > Iridaceae > Iris > Iris pallida. The sequence continues at coordinate 8,995,904 of JANAVB010010198.1, read as the reverse complement.
TATTTATTTGTGTTGGATATCTATATGTGTGTTGTGATGACTTTACATATATATTTAGTTCTTCCTTTTTATCTTATTCCATATTGTGCTCTATCTTTCCTAGACTTGTGATTGAGATATTGAGTTGAGATGTTAAATTATACCTCCGTACGGAGATAACAAATTTATATATCTTGTTGTTAGATGTTAGATGTTATAGATGACCTATACAGTGTTCTACCACCGATAGTGCGGCGTAGGCTGGATGTACCCACGTTCTCGTGCCCCTAAACTGGATATGGGTTGTGACAAAAGGACAAGGAGCATATGGAGGTCGACGTGGAGGACATCCCCGTCGTCGCAGCGACGCCCGCAACGTTCGGCCAGTGGTGATCAGTGGGTGATCCCCAGCTTTGGTGCTTTCACTTTGCAATACTGTTGGGGCGCATGGGTGTGACTGAAATAAGTCGCATCCCCATTGACACACCTAGGCTTCCCATTGCTGACGCATATGGACTTTCTCCTGATGATGCGCCAAAGCTCCTTCTACTGATGGGCATGGACTTAGGTCCTAATGATGCGTCGAAGCTCCTTTCGCTGATGCGGATGGATTTAGGTCCAGATGATGCACCGAAGCTTTTTTTGCTGACGCGTATCTGCTGATGCGCATGGACTTAGGTCCTGATGATGCGCCAAAGCTCCTTTTGCTGACGCGCATGGACTTAGGTCCTGGTGATGTGCTGGAGCTTCACTTTAAATGTGCCCGGGCCTCGGTCCTGTGTGTGTGCCTTTGATGAGATTTTAACTATGCATATGGGTTACGGTCCAGTTGATGCGCCAGATTGTTAATGCACCTCAGATTCTTGTTTTGAGCTTCTAAGTATTTTGGTATCTTTTTTTAATTTTATTGCAGTATCCATGCCGAAGGCGAAGGCTGTCGTGAAGGAGGAGATACTGCCTCCTCCCATCAAACAAGAGCCGATGACCGTTAAGGGGGAGGTGTTACCAAAGGTTAAAGTCAAGGAAGAGTCGGTGACTGACAGGGAGGAAGTTATTCCTAAGGTCGAATTTGCTGTCAAGGAGGAGCCACCGTCAGAGGGTAGTAGCACCGAGAGTTCTGACCCTCTTGCCCCTGCTGAGGACCTTAATCAGATAGAGCCTTCATATGCAAAATAGCTGAGGAAATGGTACATGCCTCAACGCAACTATGATTCCTGCTATGAGGATTCATTGGTTGCCTTGCAATTTCTATTTTCGGGAATATGAATAAAGTCAATGTCCGTATTTTGTTTTAGTATTTCTGTGAGATCCGAAGATGTAGTTTTTTTCTTCTTTTTGATGTCGATGTAATCCTTTACTTCCTGCTTAAATGAAGAAATGAAGAACCTTTTGCTTTGTTCATTCTTGTGATGAATCTTATGATTTTTGGTAGACCTATTATCTTTTGCGCACCTTGGTGTCTAGGTACAAATAATAAGTTTAAGAAGGAGGAAACCGACATATTTACTCAGGGAAGATATGGACGTGGCAAATACGGGTTAATGGTAGAGCTTTTCTACTCAGAGGTGATATGGATGTGGTAGGAGTAAACTCGGTAGGGATGTATAGAATAACTCAGAGGTCATATAGACGTGGATGTTCTATGATTGACGTGCAACAACGCGGAGATTGTTGTATGGGATGTTTACTCAGAGGTAATATGGACATGGGAAACATAGTAATGAGCATGATCCTACGTAGTGTAGAATTTTATTTTGTGGGGTGTAGAGAAGCAACTCAGAGGTGATGTGGACATGGTTTTTCTTCTATTGGGGATGTAACGGAACAACTAGGTTCCAGGAGCATTGGGTTGTCAAAGAAGGGGAGTGAACTTGGTTATCAGGTTCACAAATTCCCATGCTGGGAAGAAGAAAGTACATTCTGAAGGATGTCAGGAGTAGTACTTCTTTAGGAACTTGCCGTTGATGGGCATCATGAACAAGCCCCGTTAGGTTGAGCGAGACGGTAAGTACCGTTTGCGTATACTGTGTCTATGATAAAGGGTCCATCCTATTTGGGTTCAAACTTTCCCTGTATCTTGTGGGTCATCACCATTGGTCTTTTGACTACGAGAACCAGGTTGCCTACTTGGAAAGTCCTCTGTTTGACTCTTCTCTTGAAAGCCTGTAAAATGTGGGCTGGATAAAGTTTGATGCATTATTGAGCCAAGAGGCATTTTTCATCCAGCGCTTCCAACTCTTGCAGACGGCGACGTTGATTGTTTTCTTCCGTTAGCTGGTTTGTGATTGCACTCTGAGTGAGGGTATTTGGATCTCTAGAGGTAGTACTGCTTCGCTTCCATAAACCAAAGAGAATAGTGTGTTACCCGTCGGGGTCCGTACCGTCGTACGATAGGCCCAAAGGCATTCACCGAGCTTCTCGTCCTAGTCGCGTTCGTTGGATGACACAAACTTTTTGAGTAGCTTGATGATGGTTTTATTAAAATCTTTAGCCAATCTGTTTGCTGCCGGATTGTAGGCGATTGATGCCACATTCTGAATACGTTTCTTGTCGCAGAATCTACTGAAGGCATGGTTGATGAATTATGGACCATTGTTGTGGATGATCCTCCGGGCTACCCCGAAACGATAAACGATATGATGCTTGATGAAGTTGCTCACCTTTGAGCTTGTCTCCTCTGTTAATGGTACTGCTTCTACCCATTTAGAGAAGTAGTTGGCGATTGCTAGGATAAAGCGGTGTACCCTGGATAAGGGAGGGGTAATAGGTTCAACTATGTCAATGCTCCAAGGTTCAAATGGCCAAGAGGCGACTGTAGGATGTAGAGGCATCTAACGGTCTGTGGATGAAGTCAGCTGTAGCTAGCAAGTACGACATTTCTTTGCATACTCGACAGCATCGGCCATCATGGTGGACCAGTAAAAGCCCATGCGTCGAAGTCGATCCTTGTTTGCCATAAAATATCAAGCACGACAATTTACAAATGAATTGAACTTGATTGCACACTCGCATGTACAAGAGAAAGCCTAGAAAGAAATCCTATGAAACAATCTAAGTATAGTTGTTTAGTTTTGATTCTGGGGTAACGATAGAGGCTAGGGAAAGTGTAGCAACTCTGCCTTACTCCCTAGACTATCTGAAGTGCTCCTTGCTCTTGAAGAAATTGTCCTTCGTAGGTTGCCATCCTTGGTTGCCAAACATTTGTATGGGTGTGGTACCCTGCTATTTATAGTATTTTTTGCAGTAGCAGATTTTTGTGCCGCATAAAGGGCTACATGGCCACGTGTCCATCACAGCACACAAAGACTCGATCTCGGGCTGCCAGCTGGTGGGGGTTGTTGAGATTTTATTGTAGCCAATCTTGGTGGTTGAGACTTGGTCAGCCTGCCACATGTCTCATCAAAAGATAGGATCACTCTGCTTGAGTCATTTTGAGCTGTATAGACCTTTCAGTGTTCGGCCATGCTGGGCCTCATAAGACTCATGCGGTAGTCTCCCATAGTACGCATGTAGCTTGGGGACTTTTGAGCCGCATAGGTTCTATATTCTGGGCTGCATAAAGTTTATGCGGCGCAGATTGCAGTTACCCTTGGCTGCATGAAGCACATAGATTGAACCGCATAAGGTTCATGCGGCTCGGATTGCAATCCTTTTGGCCGCATAGCCATGTACAGTCTGGTGGCGTGACATTTTGTCTGATGATGTCTTATCTTCTTTTTGTCAGAGTGTCAGAGTTGTCAAAGTTGTCAGTCTTGCCAATTTTGACTGAGTTTGTCAGCTTTATCATAAGGGTTGATTAGCTTGGCCGCATAAGTAACTATTCTCTCTGCGGCTAAAAAACTAGTCTAGTGAAGATAGGCTACAGGGGGCGTGCTAAGTCTGTCATACGGCACTTCTTTATGCGGGTCGATCTGTTCTAGGGTACTCATGCAGTTAGTTGTGATCCGCATGAACTCTATATTTTCCATGCTTCTACAAGACCCCCTTCAAAGTTTTCAAATGACAAATTTGGAACACTTTGAATAAGAAGCACGAACATATGTCAAGCCGTAGGAAAATCTTCGAGTCAGGAGAGACGTCGTGGGTCGTAGGGACATTTTGAACCGTAGGGACATTTTTGGGCCACAGGTAGATCTTTGTGCCGCAGGAAGATCTTGTCTGCCAGCTGTCACTGCGACATTTAATGCCTTGATTTGGTTTTTTGATTTGGGCTCTTTTTTCGAGATAAAGCTGATGGTTACTAGGAATAAAATCCTTAAATGTCATCATTATCTTTAATGGATACGATCATCGAAGCTGCAATGACTGTTATTAAGGATAAAAATTCCTGAGCGCCATCATTATCTTTAATGTTACGATAACCGATGCGACGTTCATCTCTTTCCACTTTGAAGGGCTATAAATAAGGGCCATAAGGAGAGAGATTCTTCAAATTTTTCTTTCTCGTCTTCATCATCTCCGTCATCCATTCTGTCCTGGTTAGCCATGGCTCCAAAAGCTTCCAAGTCGATTGGCGCTACAGCCAAAGGGAAGGGGCTCGCCTCTCCGTTGAGTGCTGCAGACTCTCCTCTCGTTCATTCTAACGTGCAACTCCCCATTAAGGGTAAGGACAGTGGAAAAGCGATGACTTAAATTTGAATGGCCATATCACATATTTTATGCGCGGGCCTGTCATAGATTACCTCTGTGCTTTGGGCATGATCGATTTATCCCTATCTCATGGGACTACATGTGTTCTGTATGATGGGGCCGTATGGGTTGAGCCGCATAAGCGCCCCTGACCTTCATGGATACCTCATACCTGACCCGCATGAGCGCTACATAGCTGAACCGCATAGATGACTCATGACCAAGCCGCATATACATTTCATAACTGATCCGCACAAATGCCTTATGGCTTAGCTGCATGAACATTGCATAACAGAACCGCATAAGTGCTTTAAGACCGAGCCGCATGCATCTCAAGTTTTTTAGCTATATTTGCCTTCCTCACAACTGGGCCGCATAGGGTCTATTTGGCTGGGTCGCATGTGTTACTTAATTTGAGCGCATATGTTCCCTTCATAACTGAACCGCATAGGCTCAGCTTGACTAGGCCGCATAACTGAAAAGGAGCCCACTTACTTTGTCTTTATATGACTATCTTCTTTCTTTGATCTTTGCAGCATCCACGCCAAAGGCTGAGACCATTGTGAAGGAGGAGATGCTATCTCCTTTCATAAAACAAGAGTCACCATTTGTTAAGGAGGAGGTGATACCAAAAGTTGAAGTAAAAGAAGAGCTGGCGTCCATCGGGGAGGGAATTACCCCCAAGATTGAGACTGCTGTAAAGGAGGAGCCCGAGTATGAGGGTAGTAGTACTGGGAGTTTTGACCCACCTGCCCCCGTCAAAGACCTTAATCAAATAGATCTTTCGTATGCGAAATGGCCGAGGGAATGGTATATGCCTCAACACAACTATAATCCTTGACTGTAGGGGTCCATGGGTTGCCGTGTAATTGCTGTTTTCGGGAATATAAAAAATAAACGTTCATATTTGACTCAATGTTTCTGTCTATTTTTAGCTGCAATTTGTATTTTGCTTCTTTCAGACATCAGTGTAATCCTTTACCGGAGATGTAGTCCTATGAATGTAACTGATTTTTGAATAAACAAAATATATTCACTCCATTCTTTATTTATAGTATCTGTGGTGCTTGTACTAGAGGGCCTAATACAGCATTTGTGTTTAATAAAAGACATCTTATTGGGGGACCTTTTATGGATCTATTGCCCTTTTGTGCATCTAGAAATGCGAGCAAATAGATTTGAATGATATTTTATGGACCTACTACTCTTTGGTGCACCAATGGTGCGAGTAATAGATTAGGATAACTTCTGTGGACCTATTATCCTTTTGCTCACTGGCGGTGCGGGTAATAGATTTGAAACAAAACCTAACAGAGGTAATATGGACGTGATAGGTTTTGTGGTCTTAACATCATATCTTTTATCCCGGGTTGGGTACAGGTGCTAAGCCAAGAGACTACCGATATCAGAGGTAATATGGACGTGATACACGATAATCAAGAATAATTTTTTGGTGGACCTATTACTCTTTTGTGCACTGGTGGTGCGAGTAATAGATTTCGAAACAAAACGAATAGAGATAATATGGACGTGATAGGTTTTGTGGCCTTAACACTATGTCTTTTATCCAGGGTTGGGTACATGTGTTAAGTCAAGAGACTATCGATATCAGAGGTAATATGGACGTAATAGACGATAATCCTAAATAAGAAGTTTGCTCAGTGATAACGATAAGCTGGGCAGACTCCTGTGTGATAAAGCATTAGAGTGGGAGTTCAGAGGTATCATCATACATGACTCACCACTCAGGGAGATACGATAGAGTGTGAGTTCAGAGGTACTTGGTGTACATAACTCGATAGTTTGGGAGATTTGATGGTTTGAGGGAGTACCAGGATGTCCTTAGACATAATATTTCTTCAGAAATTTACCGTTTATGGGCATCATGAGCAAGTCCCCGTTCTGTTTTGTGAGCCGGTATACACCGTTGGAGGATACGGTCTCGATGATGTATGGACCCTCCCACTTGGGCTGGAATTTGCTGGCTGTTTTGTGAGTCATGACCATCGGTCTGCGAACGGCCAATACAAGATCGCCTACTTGGAATGTCCTCTGCTTGACTTTCTTATAGAAGGCTCGAGAGATGCATACTTGATAGAGCTCGATGCTTTGTTGAGCTTGCAAACGTTTTTCGTCTAACGCTTCCAATTCTTGTAGCCGTTGGCGGTAGTTATCATCCGACATTAACGATAAGTAAGGGCAATGCGAAGTGAGGGGATCTAATTCTCCAATGGGAGAACTGCCTCGCTCTCGTACACCAGAGAGAATGGTGTATTTTCGGTAGCTGTTCGACTCGTAGTACAGCACGCCTATAAGCATTCGCCCAACTTTTCATTCCAGTTGTGCTTGTTTGAAGACACAAATTTCTTGAGAAGCTTGATTATGGTCTTGTTAAAGGCTTCAGCCAGACCATTAGTCGATGGGTTGTAGGCCTTTGAGGTCACATTCTGTATCCGATTCTTATCACAGAATCGATAGAAAGGCATGGCTTGCGAACTGTGGACCATTGTCATGAATGATCCTTCGTGGCAGTCCAAAACGGTAAATAACGTGATGTTTTATGAAACTGATCACGTTTAATGTCTTTACCTCTGTCAACAGAACAGCTTCCGCCCATTTAGAGAAGTAGTCAGTGATTGTGAGAATAAACTAGTGCCCTTTGGCCGACGGCGGGGTAATTGGGCCAACAATGTCCATTCCCATGCTTCAAATGAACAAGAGGCCACTGTTGGGTGCAAAAACTCAGATAGCAGATGTATGAAATCTGTATGGATCTGACAAGCCTTTCAATTTTTTGCGTAATCGACTGCGTCTGCTACCATCGTAGGCCAGTAGTAATCCATCCGATGGAGACGGTCCTTCAATTTCATGCCCGATTGGTGAGCCCCATAAACGCCATCGTGAGCCTCGCGGAAGGCTTCTTTGGCTTCTGCGTTTGACATACATCTTAATAGTAGTCCATCGTAAGATCATCGATATAACATTTTTGTTTCTGTGTCATAAAAGAATCTGAAAGAACGCCTTCTGATTGAAGTTGCTTCTTTCACCTTCTCAGGCAGGATTCCATAGACCGCAAAGTTGACGAACAGAAGTCTCCGATCTTGTACATCATTGGTCATCTGGGTGGAGTAACTCGTATCCAGTTGAACATTGATCTTGGGACAGACCAGCTCATGGCCTATAGTGTCAACTAGATGATGAGTATAATTTGGAACCGCCAAAGAAGCGATGAGGCCCGCTAGGGCGTCGGCTTCAATATTCTGGAACCTAAGAACATGTTCTATAAAGAACCCCTCCAAGGTTGCTATAATGGCAATTGCTGTCTGATGATAAGAAATCAGGTCTACATTACGAATCTCGTACGAGCCTCGGATTTGATTGACAATCAACTACGAGTCGCTATTTACTTCTAGGTATTCGACTCCCACCTCTTTTGCATGTCGGAGCCCGATGACCAAAGCGTTCTATTCGGCTACATTATTTGAATAGGGTTTTGTGAGAGAATATGCCCGGTTGACCACCAATCCAGAGGGAGAAATTAATACTACCCCGACTCCAACGACAATATCACCTTGTGGCCCTGTTCTTGAAGCAATGTCAAAGAACATCCGCCAAACATTATCATGTGAAGTCATATTTGAGTTAACGATTTCGTCTAGGATTTTCTTGTAGATTCTTGCCATTCCTGAGCCGGGATGGGCTGCTAGAAAGTCGGCCAAGGATTGACCTTTGACAGCCTTCTACGGAACGAAGACCATGTCGTAGGAGGATAACAGTATCGCCTATGTGGCTAGACGAGAACTGGGTACGCCTGGTTTGGTCATGTGAACCCTGAGGGGATTAACTCATGAGACAACATGGATGGTCTGCCCTGACACATAGTATCGTATTTTCTGAATGAAGAACACCAAGGCAAGGCATTCCTTCTCCACAACGGTGTACCTATACTCCGGCCCCACCATCATTTGGCTGAGATAACAGATGGCTTGTTCGTGTCCCACATCATTATTTTGTTCTGGCAATACGCCGAAGGAGTGTTCCATCACCAGTACATAGAGCAGGAAGGGCTTTTCGACGACCAGGGCTACCAGAATTGGCGGATTCGTCAAGTATTCCTTAATGTCATCAAAGGCGCAATGATATTCCTTATTCCATACGAAAGAGACGCCTTTCTTCATCAGTTGTATAAAGGGTTGACATCGCCTTGAGAGGTTAGATATGAACCTCCTGATGTAAGCTAGCCTTTCCTGAAGGCCATGGAGTTCACGGAGGTTCCTCGGTGGACTCATCTCTTGGATTGCCTTTGTCTTATCGGGGTCTATGTGAATGCCCGTGGAAGTAATGACAAAGCCGAAGAACTTCCCTCTGGACACCCAGGAAGGACTTGGTGGGATTCATCTTCAGATTATGCCCTCGCATAAGGTCGAACACTGTTCTTAAATCGTGTAGGTGATCATCCTAGGAGCAGCTTTTGAGGACGATGTCGTCAACGTAACACTCCACCGTCTTGCGCAAGTGATCTCTGAAGATGACGCTCATAGCTCGTTGATATGCAGCACCGGCATTCTTCAGGCTGAAGGGCATGATTGTGTAACAGTACACACCGATCGGTGTTCGGAATGACGTATGCTTCTCATCGTCAGGAGACATTTTGATTTGATTGTATTCTGAAAAGCCATCCATAAAGGACATGCGCTCGAAGCCACACGTATTATCTATCATTATGTCGGTAATAGAAAGAGGGAATTCATCCTTAGGATATGGCACATTCAAATTGCGAAAGTTGATTCAGATTCAGATCTTTTCGTTCTTCTTGACGACTGATACTATATTAGCTATTCAGTCTGGGTGCTGCTCCTCGCGGATGAAACTGCTAGCTATAAGCTTGTTTACTTTCGCTTTGATGGAGTTTATGATGTCTGGACGAAACTGTCGTTGCTGTTGCTTGACTGGTTTCGCATCCGGATGAATATTGATTTATAAAGTACGGTCTCGGGGTTTAGCCTTGGCATGTCTTCATAGCTCCCGGCAAAGACGTTGATATAATCTCTGTGAGTTGCAACAATGACTCCCACTCGCTGTCTGTCAGGCTTTTACTGACGAAGATTGGCTTTGGAGAGGATTCATCATCGAGGTTAACTTGCATGACCTCATCTTCAGTGGAAGGGTCACGAAGTACAAAGCAATTCTCCTATTATGTGTCCAGTTGTTGGACCCATGGCTCTAATTCAAGTGGTTCGAGTAGATCCTCGTCTTCCACTTCAATGTCAGCGGATGCCAGGTTGACAGATAATGTCAGCCTGAACATATCTCTAATGCTGTCGTCGGAATCGTATGTAGGTGATTCAGATGAGTGAGAATGCCACTCACATTCCTCATCGGAGCTCTTGGGCGTTGTTGCTGGTGTAACATAACCAAGGCCGCATTTGGACTTGCCGTAGTAATCCCGAGGTTTCCCAGACAGAGTTGACAGCTACAAAGGCGATCGCCGACCTCTGCCGTAATTCAGACCTGGGGTAGCCTCCATCTCGTACCCCTGCTTTTGTGTGAAGTACTTGGCCCGAGGACTATACAGGTTGAGCGGTAGTCTTCCAGTATCGGGTTCAAGATCAAACTCTTGAGGCATAAAGGGTTGAGGTCCTTCATTTCGGCCAAAGATGATCGTGTGATCCCCTTCTCTTCTGTCTGGGACTAGGAAGTAGGCGTCTTTAATGGGAGTAAGTTGGCTTGTGGTATGGACGGTTGTCACCTGTGTGTGCAGGTTAATATCCCGACCGAGTCCCACAGTATACATCAGATTGAGTTTATTACACTCATGATAGTTCAATGGCAGCCTCATATTGATGAAATAAGGAATTTTGTCCACAGGGATTATATCATCAGGAGAAGGACTATCCACCTTTGTAACAAGATACTTCGTGAGTTCTGTATCCTCTTCAGCTCCCACCTACGTGACCGGAGGTTGGGACGCTGTCTCGGGCAACTTGACCCCCAAGGGTTCATCTTATGGCATTGGTTTGCCTGAGGGTGTCGGATCGACACTTAGTTGTCAGCTCGTCTTGGGAAGATGAATGACCATCGTCTTGGCAGGGGACTTCGTGTCTTCCGAATGCTTTTGACTTGATCTTGGCAATCGGATCACCATCGGCTCCCCAGAGGGCCTTTCGTCCTCAGGTCGCCTTTGATTGGATTTTGGCAAACGGATCACCATCAGCCCTATGACGGGTTCTTGGATGGTCCTTGGGAGTCGGATGACCATCGGTTCCCACTGTGCAGCTGGGGTCAGGGAACTCGACACCTCTTTATACAAAGTTACGACAAGAGGTATGGCTTTGCCCGATTTAAGTGCCTGGAGATAAATTCTCAATGGTTCCTCTGGCCCTGTGATGGCCGCCAGTTCGTTAGTTATATATTTCTTGGATTCGTCATATAGACATGCCTCCGAAGAATAATAAGACTCAACCCCTTTGAAGGGAATGATGTCGGCAAATTTAGTGTTCACGAAGCCATGCTTACTGACATACTTGAAGCACTGGTGGAGGGTGGATGGCACGATCATATAATCATGTATCCACGGGCGCCCCAAGAGGTTGTTGTAGGACGTATCTACATCTATGACGTAGCAGGTAACCTCTATCCTCAGGTCGCCGATCTGACATTTCAATCGAATCTTTCCTAAGGGATAGCTCCTTCCTGAGTTGAAACCGCTAATGGTAGTGTTGGTCGCTGCTAGCTGGTGCATAGGGATGCCGAGGACTTGAAGCAAGCTTTTCGGGATGATGATTATTGATGAGCCAGGATCGATGTGCATCCGATCCACCTTGGTATCGCCTATGTATCCAGTATTGTACAAGGGGTGATCATGCATATTGGTCTTGATCAGCATGTCCTGTAGGGTGAATACGATGTTGGGCATTGTATCTACACTGTTGCTGCTTGGAGATCTGCCGACGAGTCTTCCCCTGTAGGTTTGACCTAGGCTAAGTAAGCGTCAGCATTCTAGAGCGCTTCACTCAATGCGACAGGAAGATCCTTGGAGAGCCATAGGAGATCATATAATGACAACTTTGTCGGTGAATTAGCCAATTGTGCTAATATGTCAAAGTTGTAAGGTCACTCCAGCCCTTGAGGTGCATCTTTACGGAGCGGCCTGTCAAAGCAGGTTTCTTTCGGCTTGGACTTGTCCGCCGGTGGAGATTGAGATGGCCCTAAAACATCAGTAGCTGGCAGCATTGCTGGCTGAGGATCTTCAACTGAATTACCCGGAGTGGGCTGGACTTGTTCCCTAGACCGGGTAACAACAGCCGTCGTATCCTCAGCTTCGGCTGAAATCATATGGCAGGATCTGGACTTCCTGTCCTTCTTCTTGTTGGCTGGAGATGACAATGCTTGGATAATTTCGGGCACTAAGTCAGGGTACACCCACATGATCTCTTCTCGTGTCGTGGTGAGAGGCACCAAGCCAGATGTCTGGTCCCGAACGGGGGGAAGATTAGTAACTTCCATCGTTGCCTAGGGGATAGATATTACCCTATCCTGAGTAGTTGTTGGAGGGAAGTCGTCAATAGAATTGACACCATATTCGCAGCAACGGTAACCACTTCAAACTCTAGAGACAGGGCTTTGGAGTCGTTAAGATTCTGGATGTACCGCTTTAATTGAAAGCAGCCATGAATGGCATGATGAACATAGCTGTGGAAATAGCAGTATTTTGGGTCCTCTATCTCTGCCGCTCGAGGCTCGCACCTTGGCGGAGGGAGTTGGATCCAGTTCCCTTGCAAGAGCATGTCGAAGATAGGCTTGACGTGACAATCTTCGAATGAGTAATTCACCTTGGGCCATTGAGCTTCTGTCTGGGTTTTTTCAGGCTTCTTGGTCGTACCGGCGACCAAAGCTTGTTTGACTTTATTGTCCCGGTTACGGGAGGTGCCGTCAGTGTTGTTGTTATTGGAGGTAGTACCAGGACGTTTGCTTTTGACCTCTCCATCCGGGATGTGTAATCCCAGCTGGCGAGCCTTCTTTAACTTCGCCTCTGTATTGGTGGCGCTTATGATGAAGGTCATCCAATCCCTGAACTAATCTTCACGCATCCAGAGGCTGATTGCGGGGAGCAACTTCTTCTAGCAGATTTCAATCAGGGACTTTCGGGATTGCCTTGGGGCAATCTCATTGCAGTTTGGCGGAACCGTTGATATAGTTCCTTGTTAGCTCCCACTCTCCCTGAACGACATCCATGAGATACGACATTGTCACATCATGCCCCACTTTGTAGAATCTTTCTAGGAACATGTGATTGAGGCCGTCAAAAGATTTGATGTAGTTGTCTGGAAGTTTGCGATACCAGTCGAACACGATCCCCTCTAATGCTCCGATGAATAATCGTATGAGGATGGCGTCACTATGCGACAAGTGGTCAGTTGTGACCTTGAAATAAGTCATATACCTGTTGGCCCATTGGTCATGGTCAAACCTGATTTTAATAATTGATCAAACTCTGTCTCGATATAAGTGCAAGTCAATTCAGATGTTTACCTACGACGTTTTGGACACTGCTCAACGATGAATATATACTATGTTCAAGACTGAAGCCGTTTGCCATTCAGAATGTATTTCCTTTGAAGCAATGTAATTTTTCATTTTATTGAATCTAGGAATACATTGTACACCGAGTCGAACTGGCAAATAGGCTATCCGAAATCATTTTTCAAAACCACCCTATCCTTTTACAAATGACCTATGTTTTTGAAAAACATCCTTTTTATAAAAAGCTTCTGAAGGACATTTCAAAAAGCCAAATTGATTTTTCTCAAAAATGAACTGGCAGAACCCTAGCAGAACTCCGTCCGAGTTCGGCCAGAGTTCGGCCAAGTAGAACGTTAGTGAACGTTTGATTTTTGAACTTGGTCTTCCTTCAGTTGCGGTTTGTTACAAAGAGTTCTGTCCGAATTCTGCCCGAATTCTGTCAGAGTTCTGTCTTTTGAAAAACTATAAATAGAGAAGTATTTCCATCATTCAAATCACCAATTCACTTTCAATCTCTTCTCTTCTTAAGCTTACATTCTTCCAAAGAGTTCTAAAAAGCTTTCATCTTCAAATCCCAAGCCAGTTATAATCCTCTAGTCGATTTGCTAGTACGGTACGGTCTAGAAGTTTCAGAGCGATTGTAATCAGAGTCTTGAAAGAAGATACAACTCTTCACAATTGAAGTTGGTCGAGTTCTTCGTATCAAAGCTCGCGTCTGTAGAAGTTGTAAGGACTTCGTATGAAAAATTGCAGGATTTTCCAATAGTGGATTCAACTGGAAGCTAGAGTTCTTCCGACTGGACTAGTCCTCACAAGAGGGAAACGAGTATAAATCTCGGTGTTTGCATTTGCCTTCTGATCACTTTTAATTTATGTCATTTACTTTGTGATTATTTTTTTATATATGTGATCTAACAGCCAACAAGATTTTTAATTAGCAATATTCTGTTGCCTACTCTATTCACCCCCTATAGAGTATTCTGCTTTACGATTTTGTTCCTACAATTGGTATCAGAGCAGGCTCTCCATCTAGAGGTATTATATTCTGATCCCAATTATTCCTAAAATTGGTATCAGAGCGGGTTATACAGGTAAAGCAAGGTAAAATTGCAGTTATATTCATTTTTTATATAGATCCCAGCATTACACATGGCAACTATAAAATTCACAAGTGAAGGCCAAGCCATAAATAGACCTCCACTGTTTGACAGCACAAACAACACTTATTAGAAAACATGTATGAGTTTCTTTCTGAAATCTCTTGATTTTGACTTATGGCCTGTAGTTATTGATGGCTATAAAAAGCCACCTCGTATTAATGTTGATGGTGTTTTAGTTGAAAAACCCCATGACAAATATACAGAGGAGGAAAAGAAAAAGGCCAGTCTTGATCCACGTGCTATTAACGCTTTATTTTGTTCTTTAGACAGAACTGAATTCAACAGGGTGTCTACTTGAACAACATCAAACGAAGTATGTAAACTTCTCGAAGTAATCCACGAAAGAATAACACAACTCAAGGAGTCAAAGATCAGCAGACTTACTCAGGAGGATGAGGCGGTCAAAATGAAGCCAAGTTGTCACGACCCGCACCCACCGTGAGGGTACGAGTACGTAACAACGCCCAGCCTACGCCACAGTATCGGCGGTAGAACGCTGTTCTAGGTCATGAACTATAACTAGCATAATATGAATACTCTCCATAAGGAGGCCAACACAGAGGTACAACTCAATCACAATCTAAGGTAGAATGATAAAGGTAGATAAATAAGAAATCCAAAAGAGATACAGGAGATAGAAGTCTAAGTGTTTAAGATACATAATCCCAGAAATATATCTCAAAACTCAAATACAGTAATCCACAAGTAAATACAACTCCAGACAAAATGAAATAACTATCTAAACAACCTCTACTGTGTCTCCTCTAGGCTAGCAGGCAATCCCAGGCTATTTGTAAAATTTATCAACAGGTCCATTCAGGACAGGAGCGAGCACATTACATCTCAACAGTTCATAGCAGGTTAGAAAATATAATCATGCAGTAAAGTAAGATACAAGATCTGAAAAAATAACATAATAAAAAAGGGAGACTGTAAATAAATAGATACAACATATAGAGAACTAATAGTGACTAGTGATTCAGAGCACAAGATGGTTATGTAAATGGCACGATGTTATACACGAGTAATCTACAGAGGTTGTACACGAGTAATCTGCTGGATTGATTACATAACCACTTCTACTCCCCCGCCCCAATCAATACACAAGGATCTAGTTAAGTTATGTTATTGCACATGAAGTATAGTCGCACACGAGATCATGTGAATACATGAGTATACACGATTTCATACGATTTGTACACGAATATCACGAATACAAGGAGTACATGATGCTCACGATAAAGTACACGAACATGAATACTCGATGTATCCGCTAAGGGGATAACATCGTACAACAAGATCCATATAGTACTAATCCGTGTTTCCAACGTGTCAGCATCATGTAAAGTAATCTAAAGCAGGAAATATAATCCTAAACAAGATATGAAATGATTAGAGAATGTACTCGCCTGATATCTGAATGTCCAAGGTAAAGATACTGTTCGAAGAGAGGTGTCTGGCTCCTAATTAGAACAGCACAAGTCACAACATGTCCAGAAGGGTAATATAAAGCACTACAATGCATTCTACATGAATCTAGGTCAAACTAGGCCAAAGTCAACCCTTGGTCAACTCTGGTCAACTGCACTAGTCAAACTAGGTCAAACTAGGTCATGTCCTAACCCAGCAAGTCTTACTAGGCCTAACCAAGACTATCCTAGCAAACACACATCAATACAAGGCTATACAAGCCAACATACACCCAACTCTATATAGCATGCAATTATTCAATACTCAAATAGGCAAGAATTCACATTGGATATACACTAGGTAATCTATTACTTTAAACTATATATGTCTACACATATATACACATGCATATATTGGTATTCAACATTAGGTCTATAATCATGGCATTTCAAATGGTTATATAAACTTATATATTACAACACAATATGCTAACATATATATAATATACATACATAGCTAAGTTAACTGTATTCATAAATACTTATTTAAGAGGCTATGTGTGTGTATGTGAACATGGCAAAGGGGCAAGTGAGGGTTAAATGGGCATACATAGTGTATACATATCAAAGAGTGTCAAAGTGTAAGTGAACAAAGTGTCAAGTATGATAGTATCTACATAGTGTAAGGGGTACATGAGGTAATATAGGATTTGTGTTAACATAGAATATTACATCTCATTAACTTGTATATTGCATACATTACATCTATTATTACATTACATTCATGCTTGCATTCATTCATCATTCATTTATTCTCTTGCACTACTATATGCACCATATATTACATACTATGGAACCTACATATTCATTACAAGCCATACTTATACATGCTTACATTAGATAGGATACTTACACCTCATACATCATTTATTTAAACATTTACTAATGCTTTCATTCTCTATTTAATTATATAATGTATATACATTAACATGGGTTAAAATCAAATAGAACATTATATTACACACAAGGGTGCACAAAATGCATATGCCGAATAGTAACTCCTACTAATAATCAATATTGTACCATCTCAGCATGAATTAAAATCTAGGATTAAATTATGTTATAGATCTATGAGTTAGCTTTCCGAAACTTTAAACGGATCGCGTTTTCGTTTCCGGAAACTCCCGAAATCGCGAAAATACCGAGAACGCGTTTGTCTTTCGTACAGCTGACACTCAAATAATTCTCCAGAAATTAACAGAAAGAATTAGGCCTATTAATATATGTTTTTGGAAAGCTAACTTCAATACGCTTCTTTTAAAAAAAACGAGAGATTAAACCGAGCTTTGAGCTAGAAGTTATGACATTTCTAAGTTAGTGCTGAAATTAAAAACGTGGATAAAAATTATGACGGATTTGGGTAGTTTGAGACAAAAGAACACAAGTATATAACATAATATATCAAGAACTCACTCTCTACACTAATATATATATATGAGACACTATAGAACACATCTCCAATACAAAAATATGAGATTAAACATGTAATAATTCATTCATACATAACAACAACACATAGTGTGTCCAAATTTGGGGTTTTCCCACATGGACACAACCACAACACAAACGACACTCCTATGACCTCCAAATGGACACGAAATGGACACAAATGGAGATACAACCATGGGGGTCATTCCTATGGGTTCAAAATAGACCTATATTCATGAGGAAATGAAGAGGAGAAGGGATTTATACCTCCCGGTAGATCGAATCGAAGAAAAGCCTTCCCGGAGCGACACCGACACGTAGAGATTCCAAAAGGACCCGAACGAGCTCCGAATCCTCCCAAACTTGGGTAGCTTCCTCCTTGGCTAGAATGGAGAAGGAAAGAAGAAGATTTGGTGGCGAAATGGAAGGATTTGGTGAAGAAATTGCTAGGGATTGCTCTCTAGGAATTTGGGGAAGAATAAGAGAGAGAGTATGGATGAGAATAATGAAATGAACTTGAGCCTATCCTCTCCCAAAGTGGCTGGCTATATGGGGCTATTTGTCCTATTATGGTAAGGTCGAAAATGCCCCCACTAACCTATTCTATAAGTATTAGGAAAGGGCTAATTGGTTGGGGCTAAATTAGTCATTCTAAAGTCTCTAATCACACTAACCTTATCCATAATAATTAGTCTAACCTCTAACTAAAATATTTCTATCATGTGGACTAAAATTAATATCATGTGGGTCATGCCTAACTAGTGTGTGGGTCCCACTAGAGTCAAACTACCCCCGGGTCCCCGTTTCAAGTCGGATTGAGTTGAAATTCGAACCCGACTCAAATAACCCCAAAACATATCATAAATAATAAATAAATTTCAACCCCAAAATAATATCATAAATAATAAAATAAATTTTAAAAATATTCAAAAATGTAAAATAACAAAAATACCCCTGTTTCTGAAAACTGGGGGTGATAAATCTATCCACCTTAAAAAAATTTCGTCCTCGAAATTAAAACAAAGCAATCACAGGAAACACATACAGAAAACAATCTCATTCAAATACTTTTCAAAAAAAATCAGCAATAAAAAAAATCTTTTTGAGGCACATCAAACATTTGTAAATAAAAACTGATACGTGTCCGATACAGACACAAAACCATCACAAAATCACACCTATCAAAGGTCAAAATCAACAATCACCAACGCAATAAATATCAAAATAATTCAAAGAGGTCAAATGCAAAATATCCTTAGGCCAAAAATGACATTAAAATATCCTAAACACATGGTTAGGCTCTAGGTCAAACAGTCTCTAGGATTTCACTAGCAAAACATCAAAATTATAAGTCATGATTTTAAATAGTTTTAAAATTATTTAAAAATTACCAAAAATTATATCATGATTTAAATGTCAAATCAATAAATGATTAAAATTACAAAATTTCAAAATTACCCTCATTTTAGAGAACTGGGTGTTACAAGTCTACCCACCTTAGAAAAATTTCATCCTCAAAATTAAAATGTTCATACTCCTTCTAGGTCAAACCCCCCATAATCAAAGTCTCAGAACTTAAACAATCATACGATTTAAAAGGATGACATACAGGGTCATGGCATACGGTGGTAGTGAAAGTCTCATCTAGGTATACTAGTCATGCTAAACCAAAACGGTCATATGGTATCAAAACACAAGCAATCTAGGGTGCTAAACTAGAAAAGATACAGAAATAACAATTATCAAGACTGTAAGGCAGTCTACCATCCCATATGAAAACAGGTACTTATCAAAATAAAATAAAGTTAACTACCATTTATCTAATAAGGGGTACTATTCAAGAAAATCAAAATCAAAAGTTAAAGAATGAAAGCCAATTGCATGGAAATCCAATCACAATATATTTATATATATAGCGTTAGAGAGGGAAAAACTAGCATTATGTACAAGTTATGTAGTTCGTGTGTGTATGGGTGTATGTGGACATGTTCATCTGGTTAGATAATAGGCGTGTGTGTATGTGAAATATACATGAAAGTGCATAGGAGGATTTGGGGTTTCAAACAATAACTATCAAGTTACACTAATCATGGCATATTGGTTAAACAATCTACAATACACAACTCATTTGCTCATAACATACATGGCTAACCATGTATATATGTATATATAAAGAGGTAGATATTTAGTTATATATGTATATACATTATAACATGTATGCCTAAGTTCTATATATATCTATATAGATATATAATCATGACATAGAGAGGAAGAGTTAGGTTACAAGACAGAGTATACTAAGTTAGGGTGTGTGTGTGTCCTTGTACAGGGTTATAGCTTAGTATTGAAAGGTTAAACCCAGTTTTAGTTCAGCATTTACATACAAAATCTGAAAATAAGCTAACATTTAAACCAGTGCAATATTAACATAATGCAATTTCAAAATTTAGGAGTTTGAAACATCACAACTAATCTCAATGCTCTCAATACATCCTAACATGATAGAAATGAAACCCTAATATACTATCAATACATTTTTCTATGCATACAATTTAATATTAGATGTTAAATCTGAAATTGAACTAAACATGGAAATCAATGTAAAAATGTTAACATGTATTCAGTTTTCAGGATTTTGGAGAATTTGCACATCAAAACCAACTCAACATTTATCACAACCTAATATGTAAGAATATGAAACCTAAATTTATATCCCTACAACAACAATGTACACAGCTCTAAATATTACATTTAAAACAATCAATTTGAACTAACATTTAAAATCCCGTATTAAGGGTTAATATGCACACAGTCTCAGATTTGACAAATTTAAACACAAAACTCAACCAAAATTTTTTTGAATTGAAACCCTACGTATAACATACATGTGCAGTGATATAAATAAAACTATTATCATAAAATTTTATATTTCAATTACGAGTTAAGCTAGGAAAAGCAAAGAATCGGAAATATTGGGATTTTGAAAATTTAAACATTAACGACATATTAATATGTATTCAGATAGGTAGAAATCAAGTGTAGCATGCATAAGTGTCAGGAAAGTGTCCACTATATATATTCATATATATTCTCATATCCCAATATAAAATTTTAATTCTACGTTAAGACCAACAATTAGATTCCTACCAAGGTTACAAGCAGGTGATTGACGTAATCAAGACAGTACTATTATTATTATTTAATACAAGAATAATAGCAATAAAGAAATAACGATAAAATATGTTTTTGCTTATCTGTTTAAAAGAAAAACCTATTTTGAAACCCAGAGCTAAATTTTTAAATCCAAGATAAAGTCTAGCAAAATCATCGATTCATTATATTAAGAAGAATTTCATAGTAAGAAGTTACACAAAGTTTATAAAAACAGCTAAAGCTACTCCTAAGTTAAATAAATGAGAAACAAAACAAAACAAACATAATAACAATTCTCTCTTTCTTTTTTTTCTTTTTTTTGAAGGACTGAAACAAAAGTAGAGAAAACATGTTCAAAAATATTTAAGGTACAATCTGATAATCATATACGTCTTCTTAAAATTTTGTTGTCAGAATTCTGCCACGCCAATAAGCATAGCTGCAATAAACGATAGAGTCCATAATAAGGCATACACCCTATAATCATGTTATCTAGAATTCTTACCATGCCACCCGGTATGGCTGCAAGAAAATCTAGATTTTATAACTAAGATAAGTATAGCTATATCAGGCTCTACGTCCTTATCATGCTAGCAAATATGACTGCAATAAATTCAAATTCTATAATAAAGTAGACTTTTACCTTTCTTACTGTCCTTATCAAGTATGTTATCAGGTTATACCTTAATTCCAAAAAATGTACATATACATATAAATACAAACTCAAATTCAACAACTAACATCAAGATTCAAAATTCAACAATAATCCATCAAAAATCATAAAAATACAGACTCAAATTCAACTACTATCATCAAGATTCAAAATTCAACAATAATTCATCAAAAATCATAAAAATACAGACTCAAATTCAACCACTAACATCAAGATTCGAAATTCAACAATAATCCATCAAAATCAAGTTCAATAACAGGAAGTAAAGGTAAATCAAATCAGGGAAAAACAGATTTTAAATCAAAGTTTAAATAAGATTCTCAAGGGTCGTCCCATGAATCTCTCATGGAATCCTAACCGTGATTGAGTACCTTCAAAATATATCCTATTCCTACTGCAGGTTGTAGTGGTACTCTAGTTCGAATACCACTATATAAACTAGACCTGCATGGGCCACCACTAAAAACGTGTCACGACCTGCACCCACCGTGAGGGTACGAGTACGTAACAACGCCCAGCCTACGCCGCAGTGTCGGCGGTAGAACACTGTTCTAGGTCATGAACTATAACTAGCATAATATGAATACTCTCCATAAGGAGGCCAACACAGAGGTACAACTCAATCACAATCTAAGGTAGAATGATAAAGGTAGATAAACATGAAATCTAAAAGAGATACAGGAGATAGAAGTCTAAGTGTCTAAGATACATAATCCCAGAAATATATCTCAAAACTCAAATACAGTAATCCACAAGTAAATACAACTCCAGACAAAATGAAATAACTATCTAAACAACCTCTAATGTGTCTCCTCTAGGCTAGCAAGCAATCCCAGGCTATCTGTAAAATTTATCAACAGGTCCAGTCAGGACAGGAGTGAGCACATTACATCTCAACAGTTTATAGCAGGTTAGAAAATATAATCATGCAGTAAAGTAAGATACAAGATCTGAAGAAATAACACGATAAAAAAGGGAGACTGTAAATAAATAGATACAACATATAGAGAACTAATAGTGACTAGTGATTCAGAGCACAAGATGGTTATGTAAACGGCACGATGTTGTACACGAGTAATCTATAGAGGTTGTACACGAGTAATCTACTGGATTGATTACATAACCACTTCTACTCCCCCGCCCCAATCAATACACAAGGATCTAGTTAAGTTATGTTATTGCACACGAAGTATAGTCGCACACGAGATCATGTGAATACATGAGTATACACGAATACAAGGAGTACACGATGCTCACGATAAATTACACGAATACGAATACTCGATGTATCCGCTAAGGTGATAACTTCACACAACAAGATCCATATAGTACTAATCCGTGTTTCCAATGTGTCAGCATCATGTAAAGTAATCTAAAGCAGGAAATATAATCCTAAACAATATATGAAATGATTAGAGAATGTACTCGTTTGATATCTGAATGTCCAAGATAAAGATATTGTCCGAGGAGAGGTATCTCGCTCCTAATTAGAACAGCACAAGTCATAACATGTCCAGAAGGGTAATATAAAGTACTACAATGCATTCTACATGAATCTAGGTCAAACTAGTCCAAAGTCAACCCTTGGTCAACTCTGGTCAATTGTACTAGTCAAACTAGGTCAAACTAGGTCATGTCCTAACCCAGCAAGTCTTACTAGGCCTAACCAAGACTATCTGTAATGCCTGTTGTTCGTATTACGTATTTAGAATACGTATACGTATTTTATCTTGTATTTGCATATCTCCTTAGTTTGGCTTGGCTTGTTTACTCTCGGTTTGGGTTGGCATGGTTCGGCCGGCCCAATGCTTGGTTCATCATGGGCCAAGGGTGGAACACCTTAGCCTATGCTTCTCCTTCATTTCCACCACAACTACCCTACCTACCACCACCTTTGATATTTATTGCCATTTCTTCTTTCTCTCTCTCCGTAATTCTCATTTACTTCTCCTTCCCCCACCATTACTCTTCTCCACCAACCAAGAACACCCTAGGTAATTGCAACTTGCTTCCACAAGAGAACTCTTTTGATGGTTTCATTAGCTTCTCCTCATGATTTTAAACCACATTAGAACTTGTCATTTTCCATTTTGAGGCTTTATTTCTTGTAGATCTAGAGTTTTGTTACTTTCGGATTTTGGTGGTTTTGATCTATTAAACTCCTTTGTTTTCAAGTTTTGATCGTTCCATGTTGTAGAGCATTTCATTCTACCCAATTTTGACCTTTGCAAAGTTGGATTCTGACTTGTTTTGACCAAGATTTGGACAATTGAAACTTAGATTCAACTTTAGAGTTCTTGCTGTTCTTGCCATTTGGAGAAGACAGTGAACAGTGAGCTAGCTTTTTAGCTTACGCCACTGAGTCGTACGCTGCTGTTTAGCGAGCGTACGCTAGCCTTCGTATGCTGCTGTTTAGCGAGCGTACGCTAGCCTTCGTACGCTGCTGTTTAGCGAGCGTACGCTAGCCTTCGTACGCTGCTGTTTAGCGAGCGTATGCTAGCCTTCGTACGCTGCTCTTTAGCGAGCGTACGCTAGCTTTCGTACGCTGTTCTTTAGTGAGTGTACGCTCACCTTAATACGCTGCCTGTTGGCAGTGTGTCTTGAGCGTACGCTAGCTTGAGCGTACGCGTGCCTTGGTACGCTAGCTTAAGCGAGCAAGGCGTACGCTGGCCCTTTCGTACGCTAGCTTGAGCGTACGCTGACCTATAGCTTGAGCGTGCCCTTGTGTACGCTGACCCTTGCGTACGCTTCCCATTGGAAGTGTATGGATCCTTTGGTACGCAGACCTGGACGTACGCTAGCCTGAGCATAGCCTGGCTTGAGCGTAGCCTGATTACCCTTGATCTTCTATAGCCCTGTATATTGATATTTTATTAGATATTTAACGTTCATTTATATCCTTACGCCTTTTGTCCTGAACTTGATAATCATGAACTTACTTGATATATTTGTAATTTGATAATTGAGCATGACGTGACAGTGACCCGTAGTGGTGCACTCCTGACATAAGTAACATGACATGACCTGATAGTGGCCCGTCGTGGCACACTCCTGACTAGTACACTTGACATGATTACCTGACATGATTATCTCGAATAGCTTTTACGACGGCTACCTGACATGACATGACCTGTATAATTAATCCTGGACACCGTGGGTGATTGTGCTTGTATAAATAAACCAGTCCTGTCTTGCATCATGTCTAGGATGGGACTCCTGAGTACCACGGTCAGGAGTACCTATTGAAATGAACTAAGGACTAATAACTAGATTGATACATTAGTCATGAAGAGATTTCCTAGTTACAGGCAATCCCATTACCTGGGCACGCCTTGGGATCTATAGCCTACCGTCGAGTAGGGCACATTTCCAATACACTGTCATGTGTTGCACCCTTCAAGCTACCTAAGGGTACATTTGTTTCCTGGACGATGTACCCACCTGAATTCAACTCTAATCTTTTAACCCGGGTAACCTGGATGGTCTGCAGGGCTTGTGGCTGTGGAATAATCTCACTGCATCTTGTTAGTAATTAGGCTTGTGACAACCCTAGTTAGTTAATGTATCAAGCCGTAATTCTTGCTTGGCCGTGAAGTGATTGGACGGAGTCTAACCAGTCTAGTCTTGCCCTGAATCCTGTTCCAGATTATTGAATGACCAGAATGCTTATATTTATTTTACCGATAAATGGTGAGAAACCAAGCTCCGTTCAGACGAAGGGTTACAACCCCGGTCCTTGTTTGGTTCACGGGTTGTAACCTGGTTATCTGAATAGTTCTATGGTTATCTCGTCGTATATCATCCTGATATGTTTCCTTTTATTCCAGTCCTTATTTTATTTATATTTATATTTCTGTGCTGATTGCTGGTTTTAGTTCTTAAGTGAAGCTTCCTTTGTGGCACTTGCTCTTTCTGGGGTCTGACCCAGCTGGTTTTGTATGGCCAGATTTCGGAGCAGCTCCAGAGGATCTACCGACCTTCCAGCCAGATGGTGGCTACTAGACGGAACCCTGGCAACGAGTGGGTTATTTTTGGCTCCTCCGCTCTATTGTAAAAATATTCTTTTAAGGCGTTTAGCCGACGAGCACCTGTTTAGCTCGATTGTACTTTATTTACTGTCTGCCTACGGGCTGTAACATGATTAACAGATCCTAGGGTTGATCATGTATGACTAAACTCTTGCTAGTCCTAACATTTTGTAACGACTAGCTTCATGATCAGCTGAATATGTAATATTTGGGACGCCTTATCATTGTATATTTAATGATCATACATCTTGTAACATTTACTTACTTGCTTGTGATTGAGACACTAGGCTTGTTCATGACCATAGGAGACTGTTAGCTTGTAGTAAACCCTCATGTATCTAGACAGCCGTGACTGTATAGCGAGATGGAATCCATTTCATATACGTAGCTGGCTATGTCTGCCCTTGCTCTCCAGTATTCTGGTTCTGGGGCGTGACATGGTTTAAGTGGTGGCCCATGCAGGTCTTGTAAATTAAGATATGTGAGGGTTTACCGAATAGATGTCTCAATCGGTATTCGTCCTTGATCTCTGCTCGTATCTTCTGAATCCTTGGATTCTTGTCCTGATCGTATGCTTGTATCGTTGATCTGTCCTGGTCCTTCCTTATTATTTCCTATGTCATCTTCTTCAGCAGCATAGTACCTGACCCGGCCGATCAGCAAGGCGGAGCACCTCCCGCAGACCAGCAGCAACCTGGGGATCAAGCCCAGCACTCCGGAGTAGCCTCCAGAGTCGAGCCTATGGGAGAAGAGCCACCAGTTCAGCCAGTTCAGCCTATCGAGCCTGATGATGGCACTTTGGTAGGGCTCGTCAGGACCTTGATAGCTTCTCAAGATCGTCGTGGAGATGCCTTGCAACAGGCAGTAGCGGATGCTTTGACTAGAGGTGGTCATCCAGGGAACAGCGCGGCCAACAGCTTCAAGCGCTTGAACCCTCCATTCTTCGACGGTAGTGAAGATGCTATCGCGGCTGATGCATGGCTTCAGGACACAGAGGTGGTTCTAGAAGCAGCCAAGACTCCAGAGAACGAGAAGGTGGCCGTTGTACGCCTGCAGTTATTAGATCTTGCCCGCAGCTGGTAGGCAGCACAGGCCGTTGGGTTAGCAGCACCCATTCCTTGGCCAGTATTCAGAGAGAGATTCCAGACCAGATATTTCGATGCCGTGGCTCGGTATGATCTGCAGACCAGGTTCACCAATCTGAAGCAAGGAGGCAGGACGGTCGATGGATATGCGACCGAGTTTTCGAGACTCAGTCGGTTTGCTCCCACCTTGGTGGCAACCGAGTATGATAGAGCCCAGCGATTCCAGCAGGGACTGCACCTGGAGATCTTGTTAGAAGTTGAGCAGTTTGAGCATCAGACTTTTGATGCAGTCTTGAGAGCAGCCCGGAGGCATGAGTATACCTCCCAGAGGATCGTGGACAGGACCGAAGGTCGGAAGAGATCTCACGGCCAGATAAATCAGTCTTCAGCCCCAGCCCCGGCAGCCAGGGCTTTGACTATTGGAGCTCCGAGGCGAGCAGCCTCAGTGACGTCGGTTCAGCATTCAACCCCGACGTACCCTCAGCAGCAGCAGCAGAAGCAGAAGCAGCCTTCCGCAGTGGGTTGTTCTCATTGTGGGAAGCTAGGCCATGTGGTGGCAGAGTGTCGCAGGGCACAGAGATTGTGTCTGGCTTGTGGAGCACCAGACCATAGGGTTGGATCCTGCCCGAACAGGGGTGGTTCATCCTCGTCCAACCTTTTTAGCTCTTCGGTGAGAGGACCAGCTCCGGTCCATCAGCAGCAGTATCCATTGCCGAGGCCCTTGCCACCTTAGACCCAAGTGTTCCAGCAGCAGAACCCCCAGCAGTATGTACAAGTCCAAGCCCAGAGTCAGAGCAGACAGCGAGGATTTTAGCAGAGAGGACCAGCACCCTGAGGGCACGGTCAGGCTATGGTGATGACCGTGGAGGAAGGATTGGCACCAGGAGAGGTAGTGGCAGGTACTATTCTCGTCAACTCCCTTCCAGCTTCAGCTTTATTTGATTCTGGTGCATCGTATTCTTTTATGTCTGCACGATTCGCGACACGGGTAGGATTGGAGCCCGAGTCATTATCAGTAAGGCTCAATATACTTACTGGTAACGGACTTGTAGGAGTAGATAGAGTGTTTTCCTCGTGTCGGATCGTAGTTAGCGGTAGAGAATTCCCTGCTAGATTGATAGAGTTCCCGATGGCCGATTATGATATGGTCCTAGGGATGGATTAGTTGAGGAACCAGTATGCTAGAATAGACTGCCACATTGGCAGGGTTGTTTTAGCATTCCAGGCGAGCCAGAGTTTTCTTTCTCTCGAGGCGAGGTTGAGCCTTCTTCTCCAGTATTGCGGATGGCAGTAGCAGCAGTTCAGTTGCCCAGGATAGTCGAGAAGTTTCCAGATGTTTTCCCAGAAGAACTTCCAGGTATACCTCCGGAGCGGAAGATCGAGTTCACTATAGACTTGATTCCCGGGACAGCCCCAGTGTCAGAGAAAGTCTACAGGATGGCGCCGTCAGAGTTGGAGATATTGTACAAGATGATTGAAGAACTCAGAACCAAGGGATTCATTCGTGCTAGTGGATCGCCTTGGGGAGCCCCGATGCTTCTTGTGAAAAAGAAGGATGGTACGTCCAGGTTATGTGTTGATTATCGTACCTTGAACTCAGTGACAATCAAGAACAGATACCCTCTTCCGAGGATAGATGACTTGTTTGATCAACTTAAGGAGGCTTCAGTATTCTCGAAGATTAACTTGCGCTCAGGTTATCATCAGATCAGAGTCAGAGAGTAGGACATCCCGAAGACAGCTTTTAGATCAAGATATGGGCATTGGGAGTTCCTTGTCATGCCTTTTGGAGCAACCAATGTGCCGACAGTATTCATAGACCTCGTGAATCGCATCTTCATGCCTTACTTGGATCAGTTTGTGATTGTGTTCTTGGATGACATTCTGGTCTACAGTAAGAGTGAGGCGGAGTATGAGCAGCATCTCCGTATAGTTCTTCAGACTCTCAGAGAGCACCAGTTATATGCCAAGTTCAGTAAGTGCGAGTTCTGGCTCGATCGTATTTCGTACTTGGGTCATATCATCACTCGAGGAGGAGTAGAAGTGGATCCCCAGAAGATCGTGGCCATTGAGTCATGGCCGGTGCCCAGCACAGTTGCAGAGGTTCGTAGTTTTCTTGGATTGGCCGGCAACTATCGGCAGTTTATTTCAGACTTTGCTCGAATTTCAGCGCCATTGACCCAGTTGACCCGCAAGGATGCGCAGTTTGCTTTGACAGCAGAGTGTCAGAGTTCTTTTGAGCAGTTGAAGCGAGGCCTGATAACAGCTCCTATTCTCACGCTTCCAGATGGGACCGGAGGATTCTCAGTGTATTGTGATGCTTCAGGCAGAGGTTTAGGATGTGTTCTGATGTAGCATGGGAAGGTAATAGCTTATGCGTCACGACAACTTCGTGATCATGAGAGGAATTACCCAACCCATGACTTGGAGTTGGCAGCAGTGGTGTTTGTACTTAAGTTGTGGAGGCACTATTTGTACGGAGATAGGGTGGAGATTTTTATCGACCACAAGAGCCTGAAGTATGTTTTCACCCAAAAGGATCTTAACATGCGTCAGAGGAGGTGGCTGAAGCTTCTTGTGGATTATGATGTCAGCTTGCAGTATCATCCTGGGAAGGCCAATATCGTAGCAGATGCATTGAGCAGGAGAGCCGGAGCTTATTTCCTAACAGCGCAGCCAGAATTATTAGCAGATCTTCAGAAGATGGGTATTGAAGTTGTTCTCCCTTCCAGTGTGGCGTTGATGACCAGCATGCAAGTTCAGTCCACTATAGTCGAGAGGATCCGGATGGCGCAGTCAACAGATTCCAAGCTTCAGCGACTCAGAGCAGAGTGTGAGGCAGGACGAAGACCAGAGTTATGTATTCATGAGGATGGTACACTTAGGTATGGTAAGCGTCTTTGTGTACCCAGCGGAGATATCAGACAGGAGATCATGTCAGAAGCGCACAGTTCACAGTATTCCATCCATCCTGGCAGTACGAAGATGTACCGTGATATCCGTCAGTACTTCTGGTGGAATGGCATGAAGCAGGAGATAGCTCGGTTTGTCTCTCGGTGTTTGGTTTGCCAACAAGTTAAAGCCGAACATCAGAGACCGGCTGGACTTCTTCAGCCCTTGCCGATTCTAGAATGGAAGTGGGAGCATGTGACCATGGATTTTGTGACTGGACTACCTAGATCCCCAGCTGGTAGAGATGCTATCTGGGTTATAGTTGATCGGCTCACGAAGGTGGCTCACTTTCTTCCATTCAGAGTTGGTCAGTCGACGGCTCAGTTAGCAGAGATGTACCTCAGGCAGATTGTCAGATTGCACGGAGTGCCAGTCAGTATCACCTCAGACCGAGATTCAAGATTTACGTCGCACTTTTGGCGTAGCTTGCAAGAAAGTTTGGGGACTCATCTCCAGTTCAGTTCAGCATATCACCCGCAGACAGATGGACAGTCGGAGCGCACGATCCAGACTCTTGAAGACATATTGCGGTCTTGCACACTTGACTTCGGTGGTTCATGGGAAGATCATTTACACCTGGTGGAATTCTCGTACAACAATAGTTTCCAGGCCAGTATCCAGATGGCACCGTTCGAGGCACTGTATGGTAGGAAGTGCAGATCCCCGTTAGCCTGGGATGATGTTGGAGAGAGGCAGATGCTTGGTCCAAAAATGATTGCTCAGACCGTTGAAGTGGTCAGGCGAGTCAGAGATCATCTTCGAGTTGCCCAAGATCGCCAGCGCCATTGGGCCGATTCTCATCGGCGCCCTCTCGAGTTTTCGGTCGGCGATCATGTATTCCTGAGGATTTTGCCTAACCGTGGCGTCATTCGATTCGGCGTACGGGGCAAGCTTAGTCCTAGGTATATAGGACCGTTTGACATTCTGGAGCGAGTAGGAGATGTATCCTATCGTCTCGCTCTTCCACCGTCGCTAAGCGAGGTGCATGACGTGTTCCATATATCCCAATTACGGCAGTATATTCCGGACCCGAGCCACATCCTGGATCATTCAGAATTGGTTGTTGGTACCAACCTTTCGTATGAGGAGAGGCCCGTGTCTATTTTGGACCGGAGAGAGAAGATCCTCAAGAACAAGACTATCAAGTTAGTCCGAGTTGCTTGGGGTCATCACTCTTTGGGTGAGTCAACGTGGGAGCGTGAGGATGATATCCGATCGTGATATCCTGACTTGTTTGACTCGTGAGGTATAATGTCTTTCTTATGCCTCATACCATCAATTCCTTACTTGCATGATTGATTGATTGCCTAGTATAATTGCCTGTGAATAGTATAGCTTGTTCTTGTCCCTCTAGCCTCTTAATTAAATTCCGAGGACAGAATTCTTTTAAGGTGGGTAGAGTTGTAATGCCTCTTGTTCGTATTACGTCTTTGGAATACATATACGTATTTTATCTTGTATTTGCATATCTCCTTGGTTTGGCTTGGCTTGTTTACTCTTGGTTTGGGTTGGCTTGATTCGGCCGGCCCAATGCTTGGTTCATCATCGGCCAAGGGTGGAACACCTTAGCCTATGCTTCTCCTTCATTTCCACCACAACCCCCCTACCTACCACCACCTTTGATATTTATTGCCATTTCTTCTTTCTCTCTCTCCATAATTCTCATTTACTTCTCCTTCCCCCACCATTACTCTTCTCCACCAACCAAGAACACCCTAGACAAGTGCAACTTGCTTCCACAAGAGAACTCTTTTGATGGTTTCATTAGCTTCTCCTCATGATTCTAAACCACATTAGAACTTGTCATTTTCCATTTTGAGGCTTTATTTCTTGTAGATCTAGAGTTTTGTTACTTTCGGATTTTGGTGGTTTTGATCTATTAAACTCCTTTGTTTTCAAGTTTTAATGGTTCCCTGTTGTAGAGCATTTCATTCTACCCAATTTTGATCTTTGGAAAGTTGGATTCTGACTTGTTTTGACCAAGATTTGGACAATTGAAGCTTAGATTCAACTTTAGAGTTCTTGCTGTTCTTGCAATTTGGAGAAGACAGTGAACAGTGAGCTAGCTTTTTAGCTTATGCCACTGAGTTGTACGCTGCTGTTTAGTGAGCGTACGCTAGCCTTCGTATGCTGCTGTTTAGCGAGCGTACGCTAGCCTTCGTACGCTGCTGTTTAGCGAGCGTACGCTAGCCTTCGTACGCTGCTGTTTAGCGAGCGTACGCTAGCCTTCATACGCTGCTGTTTAGCAAGCGTATGCTAGCCTTCATACGCTGCTCTTTAGCGAGCGTACGCTAGCTTTCGTACGCTGCTCTTTAGTGAGCGTTCGCTCACCTTATTACGCTGCCTGTTGGCAGTGTGTCTTGAGCGTACGCTAGCTTGAGCATACGCGTGCCTTGGTACGCTAGCTTAAGCGAGCAAGGCGTACGCTGGCCCTTTCGTACGCTAGCTTGAGCGTACGCTGACCTATAGCTTGAGCATGCCCTTGTGTACGCTGACCCTTGCGTATGCTTCCCATTGGAAGTGTATGGATCCTTTGGTACGCAGACCTGGGCATACGCTAGCCTGAGCATAGCCTGGCTTGAGCGTAGCCTGATTACCCTTGATCTTCTATAGCCCTGTATATTGATATTTTATTAGATATTAACGTCCATTTATATCCTTACGCCTTTTGTCCTGAACTTGATAATCATGAACTTACTTGATATGTTTGTAATTTGATAATTGAGCATGACGTGACAGTGACCCGTAGTGGTGCACTCCTGACATAAGTAACATGACATGACCTGATAGTGGCCCGTCGTGGCGCACTCCTGACTAGTACACTTGACATGATTACCTGACATGATTATCTCGAATAGCTGTTGCGACGGCTACCTGACATGACATGACCTGTATAATTAATGCTGGACACCGTGGGTGATTGTGCTTGTATAAATAAACCAGTCCTGTCTTGCATCATGTCTAGGATAGGACTCCTGAGTACCACGATCAGGAGTACCTATTGAAATGAACTAAGGACTAATAACTAGATTGATACATTAGTCATGAAGAGATTTTCTAGCTACAGGCAATCCCGTTAGCTGGGCACGCCTTGGGATCTGTAGCCTGCCGTCGAGTAGGGCACATTTCCAGTACACTGTCATGTGTTGCACCCTTCAAGCTACCTAAGGGTACATTCGTTTCCTGGACGATGTACCCACCTGAATTCAACTCTAATCTTTTAACCCGGGTAACCTGGATGGTCTGCAGAGCTTGTGGCTGTGGAATAATCTCACTGCATCTTGTTAGTAATTAGGCTTGTGACAACCCTAGTTAGTTAATGTATCAAGCCATAATTCTTGCTTGGCCGTGAAGTGATTGGACGGAGTCTAACCAGTCTAGTCTTGCCCTGAATCCTGTTCCAGATTATTGAATGACCAGAATGCTTGCATTTATTTTACCGATAAATGGTGAGAAACCAAGCTCCGTTCAGACGAAGGGTTACAACCCCGGTCCTTGTTTGGTTCACGGGTTGTAACCTGGTTATCTGAATAGTTCCATGGTTATCTCGTCGTATATCATCCTGATATGTTTCCTTTTATTCCAGTCCTTATTTTATTTATATTTATATTCCTGTGCCGATTGCTGGTTTTAGTTCTTAAGTAAAGCTTCCTTTGTGGCACTTGCTCTTTCTGGGGTCTGACCCAGCTGGTTTTGTATGGCCAGATTTCGGAGCAGCTCCAGAGGATCTACCGACCTTCCAGCCAGATGGTGGCCACTAGACGGAACCCTGGCAACGAGTGGGTTATTTTTGGCTCTCCCGCTCTATTGTAAAAATATTCTTTTGAGGCGTTTAGCCGACGAGCACCTGTTTAGCTCGATTGTACTTTATTTACTGTCTGTCTACGGGCTGTAACATGATTAACAGATCCTAGGGTTGATCGTGTATGACTAAACTCTTGCTAGTCCTAACATTTTGTAACGACTAGCTTCATGATCAGCTGAATATGTAATATTTGGGACGCCTTATCATTGTATATTTAATGATCATACATCTTGTAACATTTATTTACTTGCTTGTGATTGAGACACTAGGCTTGTTCATGACCATAGGAGACTGTTGGCTTGTAGTAAACCCTCATGTATCTAGACAGCCGTGACCGTATAGCGAGATGGAATCCATTTCATATACGTAGCTGGCTATGTCTGCCCCCGCTCTCCAGTATTCTGGTTCTGGGGCGTGACACTATCCTAGCAAGCACACATCAATACAAGGCTATACAAGCCAACATACACCCAACTCTATATAGCATGCAATTATTCAATACTTAAATAGGCAAGAATTCACATTGGATATACACTAGGTAATCTATTACTTTGAACTATATATGTCTACACATATATACACATGCATATATTGGTATTCAACATTAGGTCTATAATCATGGCATTTCAAATGGTTATATAAACTTATATATTACAACATAATATGCTAACATATATATAATATACATACATAGCTAAGTTAACTGTATTCATAAATACTTATTTAAGAGGCTATGTGTGTGTATGTGAACATGGCAAAGGTGCAAGTGAGGGTTAAATGGGCATACATAGTGTATACATATCAAAGAGTGTTAAAGTGTAAGTGAACAAATTGTCAAGTGTGATAGTGTCTACATAGTGTAAGGGGTACATGAGGTAATATAGGATTTGTGTTAACATAGAATATTATATCTCATTAACTTGTATATTGCATATATTAC
Source organism: Iris pallida (assembly GCA_029216955.1). Lineage (NCBI taxonomy): Eukaryota > Viridiplantae > Streptophyta > Magnoliopsida > Asparagales > Iridaceae > Iris > Iris pallida. The sequence goes on along the minus strand of JANAVB010010198.1, from coordinate 8,962,080 downwards.
ATCTATTATTACATTACATTCATGCTTGCATTCATTCATCATTCATTTATTCTCTTGCACTACTATATGCACCATACATTACATACTATGGAACCTACATATTCATTACAAGCCATACTTATACATGCTTACATTAGATAGGATACTTACACCTCATACATCATTTATTTATACATTTACTCATGCTTGCATTCTCTATTTTATTACATAATGTATATACATTAACATAGGTTAAAATCAAATAGAACATTATATTACACACAAGGGTGCACATAATGCATATACCGAATAGTAACTCCTACTAATAATCAATACTGTACCATCTCAGCATTAATTAAAATCTAGGATTAAAGTATGTTATAGATCTATGTGTTAGCTTTCCGAAACTTTAAACGGATCGCGTTTTCGTTTCCGGAAACACCCGGAATCGCGAAAACACCGAGAACGCGTTTGTCTTTCGTACAGTTGACACTCAAATAATTCTCCAGAAATTTATAAAAAGAATTAGGCCTATTAAAATATGTTTTTGGAAAGATAATTTCAATACGCTTCTTTTAAAAAAATGAGAGTTTAAACCGAGCTTTGAGTTAGAAGTTATGACATTTCTAAGTTAGTGCTGAAATTAAAAACGTGGATAAAAATCCTGACGGATTTGGGTAGTTTGAGACAAAAGAACACAAGTATATAACATAATATATCAAAACTCACTCTCTACACTAATATATATATAAGACACTATTGAACACATCTCCAATACAAAAATATGAGATTAAACATGTAATAATTCATTCATACATAACAACAACACATAGTGTGTCCAAATTTGGGGTTTTCCCACATGGACACAACCACAACACAAAGGACACTCCTATGACCTCCAAATGGACACAAAATGGACACAAATGGAGATACAACCAAGGGGGTCATTCCTATGGGTTCAAAATAGACCTATATGTATGAGGAAATGAAAAAGAGAAGGGATTTATACCTCCTGGTAGATCGAATCGATGAAAAGCCTTCCCGGAGCGACACCGACACGTAGAGATTCCAAAAGGACACGAACGACCTCCGAATCCTCCCAAACTTGGGTAGCTTCCTCCTTGGCTAGAATGGAGAAGGAAAGAAGAAGATTTGGTGGTGAAATGGAAGGATTTGGTAAAGAAATTGCTAGGGATTGCTCTCTAGGAATTTGGGGAAGAACAAGAGAGAGAGTGTGGATGAGAATAATGAAATGAACTTGAGCCTATCCTCTCCCAAAGTTGCAAGCCATATGGGGCTATTTGTCCTATTATGGTAAGGTCCAAAATGCCCTCACTAACCTATTCTATGAGTATTAGGAAAGGGCTAATTGGTTGGGGCTAAATTAGTCATTCTAAAGTCTCTAATCAAACTAACCTTATCCATAATAATTAGTCTAACCTCTAACTAAAATATTTCTATCATGTGGACTAAAATTAATATCATGTGGGCCATGCCTAACTAGTGTGTGGGTCCCACTAGAGTCAAACTACCCCCGGGTCTCCGTTTCAAATCGGATTGAGTTGAAATTCGAACCCGACTCAAATAACCCCAAAATAATATCATAAATAATAAAATAAATTTCAACCCCAAAATAATATCATAAACAATAAAATAAATTTTAAAAATATTCAAAAATGTAAAATGACAAAAATACCCCTGTTTCTGAAAATTGGGGGTTACACAAGTGAATTAGTCACTCAGATGTTTACAAGATTCTTGGATGTTGTAAATCCTCTGTCTTCACTAGGCAAGGATTACAGTAACCATGAGAAGATTCGCAGACTTCTACGAGCCCTTACAAAGAACTTGATTCCAAAGGCTACTGCAATCATTGAAGGGAACGACCTCTCAACAATATCTCTAGAAACACTCATGGGTAAGCTACTCACTCACGAGTTAGAACTTCAAGACTTTGAAGATGCTACACCAAAGGAGAAGTCAGAGAAGACGATCGCTCTCAAGGCTCAACATAGAAGAACCATTGAAGATCATTCTGACGACAGCGACTCCGACTTTGAAGATCAAGCTCTTATGGTAAGAAAATTCTAGAAGTTCATAAGATTTAACAGGAGAACAAAAGACAACAACAACAACAACAACAACAATAAGGAAGATCCTATTTGCTACGAATACAAGAAGAAAGGACACATGAAGAAAGACTGTCCAACAGCATCATCATCAAAGAAAAGCAATAAATATGACAAAGGCTACCTGAAGAAATCTACATCAAGGAAGTACGCAAACACAAGCATATGGCATGAAAGTGAAGCCAGCGACTCAGAAGATGAACAATCAGATGACGCTACAAATGTGTGCTTGATGGCTTGTGATCAGGTAATCACTAATCCTGTATTTGATCCTTATGATGATTTTACCTTTGAGCAACTAGGAGAGGCTTTCAGTGAACTGTTAGATGATTACAGGAAACTGCATAGTAAATATGAAACCTCTAAGAAGGTACTCAATGACTACAAAGATGAAATAGGAAGACTTACCGACCAATTAGATCATGTTAGAAATAATGACTCTTCAACTGAGTCTGGTGAGCTTTCTTCGATTAAATTGTTGTTACACAAGACTGTTAAGCTATCCGAAGAAAAAGGCCAAACTATTATCCAGTTAAAGGAAGACCTATCTAAGGAGAGAAAGAGTCTCCAGTGTGCACAGGTCAGATTAGAATCACTCACATCTGACTATACTAGATTATATGACACTTCCAAAAAGTTGAAAATTAGTTTAGGAAAATGGCCTGAAGTTGCTGCTTCCTATTCTAACACGTGCCAATTACCGATCGAAACAAGCCCAACACTGTCAGACTAAACCATACCAAAACTATGCCCAAGAAGACTAATAGGCATGCATTCTTTCATAGTAGAAATCCAAAACCTGCCAATCATGCACCTCACACTACTTTCAACACTTAATATGCTAAATGTCATTATTATGGCCTTATTTGTCATATATCTTCTGCATGTAGAATCAGAAAGTTAGTAGATTTAAATGTTTATGCATGGATGCCAAAACTAACCAGTCAGGACCCTACAAGAAATGGGTACCAAAAGTTTCATCTGCAAATTATTTTGTAGGTGGGACGCCCTTCACATGCTAGGAGCAAATGGATCCTCGACAGCAGTTTCTTACGGCACATGACCGGTGATGCTTTATTATTCGCAACACTGTCGAAGAGGAATAAAGAAGGATACGTCTCCTTCGGTAATAATTTAAGAGGGTACATAATCGGTATCGGTGACATTGGTAAGGCTCCCTATCCAGTGATTAAAGATGTTTGTCTAGTTACTGAGTTAAAACATAATCTGCTCAGCATAAGCTATTTAACTGATCACGGTTATGGTATTAACTTCGTAAAAGATAAATGTACTATAGTTGATAGTTCAACTGGTAGTATTATATTTGAAGGTATTAGGGAAGACAATATATATGTTTTTTATTTATTGGAAGATGCTAACACAGCAATGTAGATGTTTATTGGCCAAAAGCATTGAGAGTCAACTATGGCATATGAGACTCGGTCATGCAAACATGGATACAATTTCAAGACTATCTACGAAAAAGTTGGTACGCGGCTTACCGGATATTTTTTTCAAAAAGGATACGGTATGTAGTGAATGTGAAAAGAACAAAGCTACCAAATCTGCATTCAAATCCAAGAACTCTGTAAGTACCACTAGACTTTTACAACTGTTACATATGGACTTATTTGGACCAAGTAGAATTGCTAGTCTAGGTGGTAAGTTATATGCATTTGTCATTATAGATGATTTCTCTAGATATACATGGGTTTATTTTCTTGCACGCAAGAACGATGCATTATCAGAATTTGTCACCTTTTGCAAGAAAGTACATAATGAAAAAGGGTTCATGATTACTCGCATTTGTAGTGATCATGACGGCAAATTTAAGAATGCAGAATTCAAGCAATTTTGTAACACAAACGGTTATTTGGATGAATTCTCTTGCCCTAGGACAACGCAACAAAATGGAGTTATGGAACGTAAGAACAGAACTCTATCTGAAATGGCTAGAGTTATGTTAAACCAATTTAGTCTACCTAGATACTTATGGGCTGAAGCTGTAAATAAAGCATGCTATATTCTTAATAGGGTTCTAATTCGAGCTATATCGAAGAAGACTCCTTATGAATTATGGTTTGATAGAACACCAAATGTTTTATATTTCAAAATCTTTGGTTGTAAATATTTTATTCTTAATACTAAAGATAATTTAACTAAATTTGATGAAAATGCCGATGAAGGTATATTTTTAGGTTATGCAGCAAAGAGCAAAGGATACAGAGTCTTCAACAAAAGAACTATGATCATTGAAGAATCCATCAATGTCAAGTTCGATGAGCTAAATCGACACTTAGACGATAATGAAAATAAAGACATAATCGCACCAAGTACATCTACTGCAAAACCTTCACACAAAGATGCAGAACCATCACATCTGGCATCAGATGAACCTCCAAGCAAAGAAGCCGGAACTAGCAATCTTGAAACTACACCAAAAGAGAGAAGATTCTTGGCTAATCATCCAAAGGACTTGGTAATTGTTGAGATTACCAAGGGTATAAGTACTCATTTCTCTAATAAAGATATAGCTTCTTGTGTTGCTTTTGTCTCGCAGTTTGAACCCAAAAATATTGATGAAGCATGTAGTGATAATTTTTGGTTAGATGCTATGCAAGAGAAATTAAATCTATTCGAACGGAATCAAGTTTGGGAACTTGTTCCCAAGCCCATTGATCATCCGATCATTGGCACCTGATGGGTAATCCGAAATAAACTGAACGAGAATGGTTTAGTGACTCATAATAAGGCTCGACTCGTAGCTCAAGGATACAATCAAGAAGAAGGTATTGACTACGATGAGACTTATGCCCCAGTTGCGAGATTAGAATCCATTCGCATGTTATGTGCATTTGTATGTTTTCATAATTTTAAGTTATTTCAAATGGATGTCAAAAGTGTATTTTTAAATGGTTTTATAAAAGAAGAGGTTTATGTAGCTCAACCTCCTGGTTTTACTAATTTCAAACTGAATATGTTTTCAAGTTAAAGATAGCCTTATACGGTTTGAAACAAGCCCCTCGTTCTTGGTACGATCGTCTAAGCTCTTTTATACTTGATAACGGTTTTTCAAAGGGAAAGGTTGACACTACTTTGTTTATAAAATCTTTGAATAACAATATTCTTTTGATTCAAGTCTATGTAGATGACATTATCTTTGGATCTACTGATGAATCTCTTTGTCAAAAAAATTCAAAGTGTATGCAGAATGAGTTTGAGATGAGCATGATGGAAGAGCTAAAATTCTTTCTCGGACTGCAAATCAAACAAACCAACAATGGGACGTTCATAAATCAAGCAAAGTACACAAAGGATCTATTAAAGAAGTTTGATATGGAAGCAATCAAGCCACTTAGCACTCCAATGGCAACTTCAACCAAGCTTGATATTGATGAACAAGGCAAACCTGTAGACGTACGTAAGTATCGAGATATGATCGGTAGCTTACTATATTTAACTACTAGTCAACCAGACATTATGTTTAGTATTTGTTTATGTGCACGCTTTCAAGCTAATCCTAAGGAATCATATCCGTACGCAGTTAAGTATATATTCCGATACCTTAAAGGCACTTCTTCTGTCGGCTTATGGTATCCCAAAATCACGTCATTTGACATAACCGGTTATTCTGATACTAATTTTGTCGGATGTAAAGTAGATAGAAAAAGCACCAGCGGCATATGTCATTTTCTAGAAAAAGCTTTAGTCTCTTGGTTTAGTAAAAAGCAAAATTCTGTTGCATTATCAACAACCGAGGCTGAATATATCGCCGCAGGACGTTGTTGTGCACAAATTTTGTGGATGAAACAAATTTTAGAAGACTATGGATTGCATTTTACACACATACCCATTTTTTGTGACCATTAGTTCTATTAATTTGACTAAGAATCCAGTATGTCACTCTCGTACTAAACATATTGAGATTCGACATCACTTTCTTAGAGATCATCAACAAAATAGAGATATAGACCTTGTATACACAGACACACAGAATCAATTAGCTGACATACTTAGAAAACCTGTAGCAGAAGATCGTTTCAATTATTTACGTCAAGAATTAGGAATTTTAGATGTCAATAATATTAATTAATTTTGTTTTATTAATTATTTAATCGATACTCGATAACTATTTTCGAGACAAGCCTAAAAAGAGTTTGTTTGTCACCACGACTACTGTCGAAGCGAAGCGGTATTTAAGAGTTCCCTGGTGAACCTCCGTTAGCTGGGACAGTACTCCTACAGCTAATCTGAGACAGATGCTGAGTAAAAAATAGTAATTTATAAAATAATATTAATTATATAATTTTGAAATTTAAAATTACTAAACTCTGGATTAAATATTTGAAACGAATTAATGAAAAAGATGTGGCCCCCTCATTATTATTTTTGATATATATATATAGCCAGGCAACCCTTGGCGAATTCGGCCCGAGTTCGGTCCGAATTCGGCCAGAGTTCGACTGTGTATATATATGTACCAGCCAGAACCCGATGCCCCCATCTTCTTCATTCTTCCAAATATCCTCAAACAGCAGCTACTGTGCCTCCAAACCCTAGCTCTTCTCCACCATTGTTCTTCCAATCCGTGTGGAGATCTTCATCCAAACTTTGGATTCGTGCGGAGAATTTCGTCCTTAACAGCATATCCAATTCTTGGAAGGTATAATTCCTTCTCTCCTCCCCCTTTCAATTCTTAGGGTTTCTAGAATTTTGGAAAATAATGTCTATGTTCAATCCCTTCAAGAGGAAGAAGACCAATGCCAGTGAAGAGGCATCATCTTCGGATCCGCATACGGATTGCCTCTTTTCTCCGGTCCAATCGGATGACGGTGCATCGGATGAATTTTACTTCAAAACTTCCGACCAAACTTTATTATGGTATGTCGATTTAATTATGCGTACTATCTGTACTGGATCACCGATCAAATGGACTGTGTTTTCGGATTACCGCCCTTACTTTGAGGCATTAGGGTTACAATACTTTGTTACCTTACAATTTCCTATTGCTACTAATGCCATTAGATTATTCTATTGTAATTTTGTGTTAGACACTTTTACTGCGAGAACACGTGTCGGAAGGATCGATATCGAATTCACTGATGACCCGTCAGCAAAAATCCTTGGTATTCCAAACGAAGGTGCCCCGCTCGATGACATCACTAATTTTGATTTCCCCGATGGTACGACTCTCGTTAGTTTCAAGAATGAGCTTTGTACGCCCGTACGCGCTCGTCCTGGAAAGTTCAAGGAAAATAACTTGAACTTGTTTAACTACGAATTATATCGTATCATCTATTCCACTTTACTTCCAAAAATCTACTTCTAAAGATGATGTCACTACACTTAAGCTTTATGCTCTATATCACATTCTTAAGGATATTCCTTTTTCTGCCCCTAAGACTATCATTCAGATGATGGGTAGATGTCGCGGAAGAGACCGCAACCTCTCTTATGCGATGCTCACCCCATGCATCTTTCAGAGATTTAACATTGACCTATCTACTTGTGCTGTTGACCCTGAACACAAGTTTCTCAAACTCTCTCGTCGCAGCATTGCCACAGTTCCTCCATCTACTGCACCTGCTCCTCCGACACCTACTCCCACAGCACCTAGTCCTCCTCATTCTTATACTATGACTTTTGAGGGTATTCATCAGCACCTATCAGATCTGCAGTTATTTTATCTTGAGACTTCCAGGGAATATGAGTTTCATGACGTGACTCGGTTCCAGGCTATTGCCAACTTCTTCGTCGATCTGAGATTTGCGCAGACGGGTCTCTCTGCTAGCTCTCTACCTCGAGACTATGTGCGTAAATTTTACGCTCTACGATGATGATGAGGATGATGACTTTTGAGATGTTATGATTTTTGGGACTGATATTTTTGTCTTATGTTTACTTGAAAATGCTCGGACATTCGAAGATTTTATCAGTACTCTTATTTTAGTTATTATCAGCACCTTTTATTATGTGACTCTTCATAGACATGGTTTTTATTATGCCTCAGTTTGGCATATTAGTTTATTATTCAGCACTTTATTTGTTTCAGTTTTATTCTAGCATTATCTCTCTTTCTGCTTCATATTAAAACTGTCTGTGACAAATACCATGCATGTGTTGTTTCTACAATACCTTTTTAACTGTTTCTACCATGCTTGTGATGAATGTTTTATATATTTTTGTGTTTCTTCACTGTTTGTTACTTATGCATTTATTGCGGGGAGCTTTCTCTTTTGCAATTATTTTGTTAAGTGACAACGAGGAAGAAATAGATCTAACGTCTTCATGCATAAAGGTTATCAACAATTTCTTTTGATACATTTTTGAATTGATCTATACTTAGATGTTATATCGGCAAGGTTTGTCAGTTATCAAAATGGGGAAGATTGTTGGCCCATTGGTCATGGTCAAACCTGATTTTAATAATTGATCAAACTCTGTCTCGATATAAATGCAAGTCAATTCAGATGTTTACCTACGACGTTTTGGACACTGCTCAACGATATATATATACTATGTTCAAGACTGAAGGCGTTTGCCATTCAGAATGTATTTCCTTTGAAGCGATATAATTTTTCATTTTATTGAGTCTAGGAATACATTATACACCGAGTCTTACTAGCAAATAGGCTATCCGAAATCGTTTCTCAAAACCACCCTATCCTTTTACAAATGACCTATGTTTTTGAAAAATATCATTTTTACAAAAAGCTTCTGAAGGACTTTTCAAAAAGCCGAATTAATTTTTCTCAAAATTGAACTGGCAGAACCCTAGCAGAACTCGGTCCGAGTTCGGCTAGAGTTCGGCCAGAGTTCGGCCAAGTAGAACGTTAGTGAACGTTTGATTTTTGAACTTGGTCTTCCTTCAGTTGCGGTTTGTTACAAAGAGTTCTATCCGAATTCTGCCCGAATTCTGTCAGAGTTTTGTCTTTGGAAAAACTATAAATAGGGAAGTATTTCGATCATATCAAATCACCAATTCACTTTTAATCTCTTCTCTTCTTAATCTTACATTCTTCCAAAGAGTTCTAAAAAGCTTTTATTTTCAAATCCCAAGCCAGTTACAATCCTCTTGTCGATTTGCCAGTACGGTACGGTCTAGAAGTTTCAGAGCAATTTTAATCAGAGGCTTGATAGAAGATACAACTCTTCACAATTGAAGTTGGTCGAGTTCTTCGTATCAAAGCTCGCGTCTGTAGAAGTTGCAAGGACTTCGTATGAAAACTTGCAGGGTTTTCCAATAGTGGTTTCAACTGGAAGCTAGAGTTCTTCCGACTGGACTAGTCCTCATAAGAGTGAAACCAGTATAAATCTCGGTGTTTGCATTTGCCTTCTGATCACTTTTAATTTCTGTCATTTACTTTGTGATTATTTTTTTATATCTGTGATCTAACTGCTAACAAAATTTTTAATTAGTAATATTCCGCTGCCTACTCTATTCACCCCCCTCTAGAGTATTCTGCTTTATGATTTCGTTCCTACTGCACCAACTAGCAGAGGTCTTCCCGTCATATGAATCGATATGAAACGGCTTTTTACCGTGGTAGAAAAGGCACATCTCTCCATGCAACGGGATACGGCTGCCTATTCTGAGGACCCGAAAGGAATCTCGGGCAATGAACATTGCCCGAAGTTCTTGGACTTCCCTCCTTGCCTTCCTTGCTTCATCTGCAGCTGAAGGAGAGGATGCTCCTAGAGGATTGTCACCCAAAGGAGGAGCGGTCGTATTGGAGTCCGTGTTGACTGTGGTTCCCAAGCTTGTTTGTCCAGGCGTCCTTGCTGGTTGAGTCGGCAATGCAGCTTTGATTTCGTCTACTGACTTGACCAAGGACAGGAGCATAGCTTCAAGTACTTCTAGACGTTGTAGGTCAGCAGGCGCTTCATGATTATCATCGGCCATAAAGACTGTCAGCACGTGGGTAGAGGTAGACAGGATCGTAACATAGGTGCTCTATGTGTCGTACCCTCATACCGAGAAATTGTCGAGAAATGTCGAAATGTCTTCCTCCTCGTACTCAGAAAGGGTGCTACTCCCTGGGAAGGAAACCACATCGTCTTGGGGAAGGCGGTCATCCTCAGGGACGTCCACGTCTGTTTTATAATTCCAGTCGATCGCTACCCCCTGTGTATGCTCTTGGAACACCGGGTTATCGTATACATTGAGGTGACTGCTACCCCCGGCCTCATCTACCCCCAGGGAGGTCAAGGATGCACCCCCAGGTGTTGGAAGCTTCTTTTTGGATCGAGTGCCTAGGTAGACACCCTCTGTGGTTGTCGGTGGTAGTCCTTCAGACGAGAGTTTCCATGCAATGCTGGCGGAGATTGCCGGAAAGAACATTCTGTGGTTGTCGGTGGTAGTCCTCTGTGGTTGTCGGTGGTAGTCCTTCAGCCTGTCTTCTTTTCTCTTTTGCTGGGAAGAACCTTCCGAGTTGAATTACAGGAGGCGACAGGAAATTTCTCGTCTCCCAGAATTTGCACCTATTTCTTAAGTTGTTGTTGGAAGGGTGCTGGGTGCTGTAGTCGTTAAAAAATGGACTATCGATCTTCAGCTGCTGCCGACTTGTCGCAACAACAATTGATGATGACTTGGGTGCAACGACGTCCCGATGGAAGATCATCGAATGCCAAGGCTGCTTCCTTCTCCTTGCATTTATGATTAATCCTCTCGCAAGTCGATAGCGGATTGATCTACCTTTGTATTCCATTTGTGGACTCGGGTATCTCGAGCACACAGGTGCGCAGGTGTCATATTTGCTCCCTGATCCGAGGCTAGTAAAAGTACTTGCTCTCGATCGTTAGTGGGAGACTTTTGAGACCCACCCTGTCCGTTAGCCTTGGGGGACTGGACGCAGGTGGTTCTGTACAACTTTTCATTAGGAGCCCGTATAACAGTTAACGGTGCCCGCTGACGGTTAGCAACTTGGATAGTTGACTGGGCTTGTTGGGCCTGCACTGCCTTAGACTTCTTTGACTTAGCACCCAAAGGTGCATAGTAAAAAGAGTCCAGATTGATACATCCCACATTCTTAATGGGCCGCATAGAGCCGGGACCGCATGAGAGACGGTCGAACACAGAGCATCTGATAGGGCCGCATGAGACACTCTACCTATAGACAGGATTGGCTGCCGCATGGGCCATCTGCCTGTGGCCGGAGTTGGATGTCCCATAGGCGACCTGCCTGCTGCCAGAGTTGGCTGCCGCATGGGCGATCTGTCTGCGGCTAGAGCTGGCTGCCGCATGGGCCATCTGTCTGCGGCCAGAGTCGGCTGCCGCATGGGCCATCTATCTACGGCCAGAGTCGGCTGTCGCATGGGCCATCTGTCTACGGCCAGAGTCGGCTGCTGCATAGGCCATCTACCTGCAGCCAGAGTCAGTTGCCGTATGAGTCATCTGCCTATCTCTCTTATACGGCCTCTTCCTCGTCCGCATAGATTTCCCTTGTGCCCCCAAAAACTCAGCATCGTAGTATTTTCCTTTACTGGATTTGGGGATAGTGGGGCAATCTGCAGTCGGAAGCAAGGCTGCAGGAGAGTTTTGATCACCGTCTTGGATCGCAGAAGGAGCTTCTTTGAGAACCTGGTCGGGGGCAACAGTTTTGTGCTTTAACGTGTTGCAGGCTCTCTTTAGGTTGGCTCATTTCTGCGATGGGATGGCGCTCCCTTCAGAGAGCATTTCTTCGAATGCTCGTTGGTCAAATCGAACCACGAGCATTTGCTGCCTGGAGGCGAGCTTGGATGCGTCAGATTGCGTTACCAACTTCTCATCAGAAGAGAAGGACGTCCCTGGCAGAGTCGCCATCGTGTTTGCCATAAAATATCAAGCACAATAATTTACAAATGAATTGAACTTGATTGCAAACTCGCTTGTACAAGAGAAATCCTAGAAAGAAATCCTAGGAAACAATTTAAGTACAATTGTTTAGTTTTGATTCTGGAGGGTGACGATAGAGGCTCAAAAAAGTGTAGCAACTCTGCCTTACTCCTTGGACTATCTGACGCGCTCTTTTCTCTTGAAGTAATTGCCCTTTGTATGTTGCCATCCTTGGATTACAAACATTTGCATGGGTGTGGAACCCTGCTATTTATAGTATTTTCTATAATAGCAAATTTTTGGGCCGTATAAAGGGCTATGTGTCCATCACAGCACACAAAGACTCGATTTTGGGCTGTCAGCTAGTGGGGGTTGTTGAGATTTTGTTGTAGCGAATCTGGAAGGTTGAGACTTGGTCAGTCTGCCACGTGTCTCATCACAAGATAGGATCAGTCTTCTTGAGTCATTTTGAGCCGTATAGTCCTTTCAGTATTCAGCCATGCTGGGCCGCATAAGACTCATGTGGTATTCTTCCTTAGTCCGCATGTAGCTTGGGGACTTTTGAGCCGCATAGGTTCTATATTCTTGGTCGCATAAAGTTCATGCGGCTCAGATTGCAGTTATCCTTGGCCGCATGAAGCACATAAATTGAACCGTATAAGGTTCATGCGGCTCGGATTGCAGACCTTTTGGCCGTATGGCCATGTCCAGTCTGGTGGCATGACATTTTGTCTGTTACGTCTTATCTTCTTTTTGTCAGAGTGTCAAAGCTGTCAGATCTGTCAGTATTAGCAATTTTGACAGAGTTTTTCAGCTTTTTCAGAAGGGTTGATTAGCTTGGCCGCATAAGTAACTATTCTCTCTGTGGCTCAAAAATCAGTCTGGTGAAGATGGGCTGCAGGGGACGTGCTGAGTCTATCATGCGGCTCTTCTTTATGCGGGTCGATCTGTTCCAGAGTACTCATGCGGTCAGTTGTGATCTATATGAACCCAATATTTTCTATGATTCTACTGTCCTGTAGCTTAGGATCGGGTTGGTCAGCTCCGTATGTTCTATCATGGGCTTCTCAAAGAGCTTCGGCTGCTTCTTCGTTTGATAGACATCGGAGGAGAAGTCCATCATAGGAGCGCCGTATCGTAATAGAACCGGAGCGAGTACCTTCTAACTGGGACTGCATCTTTTGGGTCCTCAGGACGGATTTTATAGACGAAAAAATTGATGAACAGGAACCTTCAGTCTCTGACTTTGATGCTGGCATCTATAGACATGGCATGGTTCGCCCATATGCACGGATTGTTTCTGGGGCTCGCCAAATTTTGGCCCACCACTATAATAAAGTGTTGCATGTTGACCGGTGCAACTAATGAGACAGCGAGGCCAGCCAGAGCGTCAGATTCTAAGTTTTGTAGTCGAGGCACATGTTCTATGAAGAATTCAGCGAAGGTTGAGATGATGTCCAACGCTGCTTTGTGATAAGAGATCAGGTCTTCATGGCAGACCTCGTATTGTCTTCAAACTTTATTGACGATGAGCTTCGATTCACCGTAAGACTCGAGGCGTTCTACCCTCAGCTGTTTTGCTAACTGGAGTCCCAAAATGAGGGCATTGTACTCTGCAACATTGTTGTAGCATGGCTCTGAAAGGGAATAGGGACTCTGGATGATATGGCCAATGGGGCCTGTTCTTGAAGCACCATCGAAGAATATTTGCCAAACGAGGTTCTCTTCGGTAATGTTTGATTCTTGCACTTTATTTGGAATGCCTTCATAGAGTCTGGACGATTCCGGAATTGGGTACGCGACTAGGAAATCAGCTAGTGCTTGGCACTTGATAGCCTTTTGCGGGATAAATACCATGCCATATGGTGTCAATAGTATTGCCCATGTAGCCAATCGATAATTTAGCGCTCCCGGCTTTGTCATGAGGACATGAGCGGATTGTTCGGAAGATGACATGAATTGTCTGTCCAGAGACATAATGTCGCGTCTTCTGGATGGCGAATACCAGAGCTAGACATTCTTTTTTGACAAGGTTGTACCGGTGTTCGGCCCCGATCATTGTCCTGCTGAGGTAGTAGATGGCTTGCTCGTGGCCCGTATTATTGTTCTGGGCCAATAAAGCGCCAAGGGAATGGTCCATTGCTCAGACATAGAGTAGAAATGGTTTGCCTGCGACGGGCACCACCAAGACTGGGGGGCTCGTCAGATAAGCTTTAATATTGTCGAATGCTTTCTGACATTCTTTCTTCCAGTCATAGGAGACTCCCTTCTTCATGAGCTTGGTGAAGGGTTGGCATTTCCCGAAAAGGTTCACGGTAAACCTTTGGATGTATGCGAGACGTCCCTGCAGGCCTCAAAGTTCTCTAAATTTCTTCGGAGGGTCCATGTCATGTCTTTTCAGGGTCGACATGGATGCCTTTTGCAGTGATAATAAAGCCCAAGAACTTTTCACTAGAAACCACAAAGAAGGATTTGGCGGGGTTCATCATGAGCTGATGTGCCCGCATAAGATCGAAGAATGTCTTCTGATCTTGTAAGTGATCGCCTCGAAGACAGCTCTTGACGACGATATCGTCAACATAGCTGTAAAACCCCTAAATCTTTGCTATATTTTTTTATATAAATTAGTATTGATTTTTTTACTTGTATTTGTACATCGCATAGTCGTATTGTACGCACGAACTTGCGTTTTTCGTACTTGCTCGTAAAGTGCGAATATGTGCGAGCGTATATATTTTTAGAAAAATATTTTTCTATTTTTACAGTTTCAAAATAATATATATAATAATTATTTTTAGCTATCATACCAAAATTTCCAAGTTTATTATTTTATTTATAACAAGCCTTTCATTTATACGATTGTAATAATAAATATTATTCTGATAAAATGGTATAGTAGAAAAGTATATTTATATAAATATTATTTGTGCACACATATATATTTCGTAATTATTTATCAGTTTATTTTAAATAATAGTGTAATTTTTGAAATTAATATTATAGCATTTTTTTGAATTATAAAAAGTTAATTTTTTAAACTAATTATTTTAAATAAATCAGATGAGGAAATTATGAAATAAATTTTATGTGGATTTTTTGAATAAGAATGTAGTCATTATTTGGTATTATCTATAATTTAAATTTAAATGTAGATTGAACCCAAATTTGGATTTAAATAAATAACTATCTATTTGGGTCCAATCCTTATCAAATTAGGATTTTTCTAAACCCAATAAATAGGGTAGAGTTCACATTGTTTCTCCACAATTATTCTTCCACAAATTTCCACCACAAAAGTGAGTGCATCGTGTCGGTGTCCAATCCTTTTCGTGTCAGCCGTGATCGGCCTCGGGTCCGACCCCAAGTTTCTTCCACTAGATCGTATTATTACATATACAAATTTACCCTCTCCTTTGTGTCCAACGCCCTGGACACGAATCCCTACAACACCCAAATCCTAAACATGACCCAAGCTGCCTGTCCCGGCCGCCTCCGTCGGCGACGTAACAACCCCAACTACCGCAACCAACCTCCGTCTCCGCCACCGCAGCGACCCATACGCCGGTACTGTTCTACACAAAACGACCAACAATGTCGAACCCCTGATCCCACACGGCCACCACCCATCTTCGCCTCTCACCACCAACATCGCCACCACCACCTCTGCGACCACCTCCCCGAAACTCCCCTGCTTTTACCACTTTCCTTTCGGTGACACAGCACAACCACACGCCTTGCGACCACCGCCACCACGGCTACCGTTGCGGCAGCCAACACCGCCTCCTCTAACCATAACAAACCACCATAGGAAAACCCAAAACACTACCACCGCCAAGGCCATCGCAACCCTCGGCCATTGCTTCCCCGGTCACCCATACCACCACTAACCTGCTCGAGCCTCACCTCCGCCTGAACTCTCTATCGTCGACCGTGTGGGTCACCTCAGGCGTGTCTCCTCCATATCCCTGACCGCGACCGCGGTCAGATTCTCCGTGCAACACCTCTGACGCATCCCGGTGCCCATCTCCACCACCGTCCAGCGGAGCATCCGCCGCTACAGCTATTTCCCATGGTCGTGCGGGCACCTCCGCGAAGCCGCCGTGCCGATGACCGACACATGGCGACGGGAAAGGACTCCAGCGCGTCGGAGGCTCGCGCTTGCCGCCGTGCCGGAGGCGCGTGCCCCCTCCGCCGACATCCCGCGGTAAGCCCTCTTTTTCCTCTCTCCCTCCTTCCTTTCCCAGCTCCTACTTTCCCAATCTAAATTTTCTCTCTCCCCCTCTTCACTAAATATCCACTTCCGAAGAGAGCAACAACAATGCTGTTCTTTTTTTTTCTTTTCTTTTTTCTCTCTTTTCTTTTTGTTTTTGTTTTTCTATTTTACTTTCTTATTACTATTTGTAGAAGCATGGAAAATACTAAAAAAATTGACTCATGCGGCCAAGAAAGACCCATGCGGCTCAGAAAATGCATGCGGCTCAGGGAGTCATACGGCATAAGGAGCTATACGGCCGGAGGCATTCCATGCGGTTCAGAAGACATGTGGCGTGACAGTGCTCCCCTCCGATCTATGCTGCATTAATTGCTTTGACGACTGACCCCTCTGAAAAGTTGACAGACCTGACACCAAAGCAAGTAATTATGACTCTGTCATGATGATGAATCTCTAGGGAAGAGAAAGAAATCTCTGACACGATCCCCCGAGAGCAACAAAATGCCACGTGGCCCTGCCACGTGGGTGTGCTTATGCGGCTCGAAGTGAAGACTTCCCATGCGGTTCAGAGTGAAGCTGTCCCATGCGGCTCGAGTGGAATCATCCCTATGCGGCTCAAGAAGATTATGCCCATGCGGCTCAAGCAGACACACCATTATGCGGTTCATGCGGCTCATCATATGGTTCAGAAGTCTGAAGGAGGGGGCCACTGCCCAGACAGCCCTGACACGTGTCCCAAGTCTTATGTGGCCAAATTCATGCGGCCCAAATCTTATACGGCCCAATCTGCATGCACAATCAGTGACCATTGGCTCTCAGGACACGTGTCCTCAGCCAATCAATCTTCCAGATTTATGGCAATCCAAGATCGGGTCGAATCCCAGTGATCTGGGGCACGTGGCAGGAGAATAAATTTGATTTATTCGTAGATATTAGAGAATCATTATAAGGAAGATTTATGCCAATCAATATTAATTGCTAATGGGGATTTGGTGTAATCTATCCTTAATGGTTCTGATTCGTCACAATCAGAAACGAACGGCCTGGATTGATCAATCCCCAGGCCGCCGCCATCTCCAAGAGCTAATCATTAGCAACCCTAGTGATCACATCCTACTATTATAAATAGCAAGGTGCCATTCCCTTGTAATATATAGAGAGATATACAAAAGAAAAAAACCAGAGAAGAATACGTATACATAGAGAGACTTCCCCCATAGTCAGAAAGAGAATATCCACAGAGAGAGAGAAGCCAGGAGAGCAATCAGAGAGAGAGCAAGAAAGCATTTCTTCGTCAACGACCAAGCAGATCTTCCTCGAGTCAAGGCTGCGTACCGATCGTCCAAGGAGTAAGGCAGAGCGGCCGTCGCTTTCCCGAGCCTCTATCGTCACCCCCCAGAATCTAAAATAAACAATCGTACTTAGACTGCTGTACCTAGGTTTTCGTCCCTAGGCTTTCTTTGTACGAGCGAGTTTGTATTGTGAGTCTAAGTTCAGTCCTCCGATAATTGTTCTGACTTTTACAATCAATGGCAAACACGATGTCGACTCTACTGGGGACTAACTTCTCCACGGCTGAGGAGTTGGTGACGCAATTGGACACAGCAAAACTTGGCTCTACACAACAGAAGATGGTCGTACGCTTCGACCAACAGGCGTTCGAAGAGATGCTCTCTGAAGGTAGTACTGGCCCGGTCCAGAAGCGCACCCGCACCATAAAGGCTCGCAAAGAGTGGAGGCAAAAATCATTTGCTCCTCCGCAAGCCCTTGATGGGGTGCTCTCTATTGCTCAAGATGGCGAGAAAGACTCCCCTGCGGCCCCACTTCAGACCGTAGATAACTCTGCTGTCCCCAAGTTCGGCAGAAGAAAACACTATGATGCTGGACTTACAGGGGCAAAGAGAAACTCTATGCGATCCGAGCCGCAGAAGAGTATTAGCCGCAGGGAGAAAGCCCATGCGGCTGCAACCGCCGACCGCATAAAGAAAACTCATGCGGCCACATCTGTCAGCCGCATAACTTATGTGGCTACAGTTGCCAACCGCACGGATGAGACTCATGCGGCTATTAAAGTCAATCGCTTACAGAAAACCCATGCGGCCACAGATGCCAACCGCATGCGGTCAGCCTGTACGGTCGTGACTCCTAACCGCATAAAGACTCATCCTACAACAAAAGACAGCCGCATGCAGACAGCCTGCACGGTACCTAATGCTAGCCACATAGCATCCGTCCCACGCTTCTCTCGATCAGTCTTCGACCAGCTTTCATGCGGTTCTGATTCTGATCATTCTCTGGATGATAATCTAGACTCTGTGGTATTCGACTTAGACTCCTCCTATTACGCACCCACAAGTGCTAAAAGAAGGAAGTCTAGGGCAGCGCGGGCTCATCAAGTCCAGACGACTGTCCCAACCTCTGACTATCGGGGCATCCTGCTGATTATCAAGCGGGCCTCTGATGGGAAGTTGTATAAAATCACTCAAGTCCAGCCCCCGACGGCAAACAGACGAAGTGGTTCCTCTGACCTGCGTGAAGTTATCCTCCACAAACGCAAGGAAAGAGAAGGAGCTTCGGGGTGTAAAGAGCCCTCACACGGACATCAATGCACCCAGATCATCGTCAACTGCTGTTGCAGCAACGCGGCGGTAACGGAAGACCGGCCATCCGTCTTCCAAAGACTACATCACCCGAGCTCAGAAGACGAGGCACCTCCTGTTGTCTCCTGTAAGTCCGCGCAGAAAGTTCTCGCCAAGGGAAGAGGGAAGAAAACGAGCATCTCCAGCCCAAAGGTGTCAACTACTGCAGCTAAGAAACCGTCGTCTAAAGGGTTATCCTCCACTGGAGTATTTCAACACACCCGTTCGAAGAAAAAAACTGCTGCGGTAGGAAGTGCGTCGTCTGCAACATTGGGGGTCGTCGGAACTGGGGGTAGCACTCCTCCAAACATCCACGACAATCCGACATTCCAGGAATACGGACTGGAGGAAGCAAATCCTCCGACGGATACAACAGATACCGACGTCCCCAAGGACATCCTAGACGAAGCAAGCTCCGAAGCCGGGGGTAGTGTTCCTTCCGAGTCTGAACCTGAAGAGAACATCCCTACATATCCTGATGATTTCTCGATGCACGGGTACGACTCGGAGGGTACATCCTCCACCACTCCTTCCGTCACTCCTCATGTGAAGACGGTGTTCATGACAGACAGCAATCAAGGCAGTTCCGATGATCGCCAGCGCATCGACACTTTGGAGGCCATATTGCACGCCTTGGTCAAGTCTGTAGAGGAGATCAAAGCGGTGCTTCCTAATCTGCAGGGGGTAACACCTGGCCAGACAAGCACGGGTCCTCCAATCAACGTAGATTCAAATTCGGCGGTACCGAACCCGGGCAATAATCCTCCCGAAGTAACGGCTCTGACTGTGACAGATGAGACCCGAGAAGTAAAGAGAGAAGTTCAAGAGCTCCGAGCCATGTTCCACGCCAGAGAAAACTCTCAAGACTTCAGAATACGGCAACCATATCCTGCTGAATGGAGGGATGTTCCATTCCCACCAAGATATAAGCCGTTCAATATCAACCCCTATGATGGCAAGACCTCAGCAAGTCGGTACATCACTTACTTCGAGGTCACTACCGACCATCTGCCCCATAATGACGCTATCCTGACACGATTATTCATTGGGGCATTGGAAGGAGTCGCCTTCGATTGGTACCGCAACCTGCCGGACAATTGCATCCATTCCTTCGCTGGCTTCAAACGCCTGTTCTTGGAGAGGTTCTATGAGGTAGGGTAGGACGTCACGATGTCTACCCTCATGGACGTCATTGAAGGAGAGAAAGAGCTGACGAGGAATTACATTGAGCGGTTTCGTCAAACCGTAATGAAGTTACCATCTGGCAACCCGGACTCCTCCTTGATCGAAATTTGCCAAAAGAGACTACTCCCAACAATCAGTCTCTGGATGGGCGAGAGTCAATTCAAGGACTGGAAGGCTTTTATCATTAGTGCTACAAGTGCCGAAGAACGATTAAAGAAGGCTCGCCAACTAGGATTACATATCTCAGAGGGAGAGAACAAGAGCAAGCGTCCCAGCACCACCAACGACAATGGGGGTAGCCCCTCCAACAACCGGGACAACAGAGGCAAGCAGGCTATGGTGGCCGATACAGCCCAGAAGCCTGAATCGCAACCTGCGGACAAACAATGGCCTCAAATCACTTACTCTTTTGAAGACGGTCACGTCAAGCCTATCTTGGACATGCTCATACAAGGAGATAGGATTCAGCTTCCTCCACCAAGACGGGAGCCTCGGCCGGCTGATCTGGAGAACCCAAAGTTCTGCCATTACTACCGCTACGTCCACCATGCTACGCACGACTGCTACCAACTGAAACGATATATCCAAAACCTCATCGATTCAAACGCTCTGGCCATCGATTTCGAGGAGGTAACCGTGGTAGCCAATATGGTGTCCGTACAATTCGGCAGCTTCCCTCCAACAGAGACCCAGGACGGGGTTATACCCATCCCTCTGGCAACGATGGAGATTGCTAATCTCCCGCCTGCTCAAGCTGCTGGTCTAGTACCCCTCACCACCTCACGAGGGAAAATCATGTGGGTCCATCCGAACCTAGTCCACGAGGTAACTCAGTCCACTCCATCTTCTAAAAAGAAAAGTAGAAAAGTCAGATCCTGCCGTACCACCTCAGTAGATGAAGAGGAAGTCACGGCCGTTGTTACTCGATCCGGAGCACAATCTCAACCTGTGGCTGAAAACTCGACTGATGATCATTCGCCCATTACCACGGATGCTCCGGGACCGGCTCAGCCTTCGACGACCGACAAGCCTAGGCCGAAGGAGACTCGCTTCGACAAATCCCTCCGAAAGGAAATATCTCAGGGGCTGGAGAGGCCCTACAACTTCGACCTCTTGGCGCAATTGGCCAATACACCGGCCAAATTGTCCTTATATGAACTCCTGAGGCTCTCAAAGGATGTTCGCACAGCTTTGAGCGATGCACTTCAAAATGCCGACGCGTACCTGGCTCAGGTCAACCTCACGGGAGAAAATCAGCCCACAGGCCTCCAAGACAGTGCCTGTATGGGAGCAATGCCCAACATCGTCTTCACTCCACAAGACATGCTCATCAAGACTAATCTACATGATCGCCCATTGTACTACACAGGCTACATCGGCGACATAAAGGTGGACCGGATGCACATTGACCCTGGGTCTTCCATAAGCATTATTCCAAAAGGACTACTGCATCATCTTCGCATCCCGATGCATCGCCTGACCCCTACAAACACCGCCATCAGCGGGTTCAATTTGTGCAGGAGCTACCCAATCGGGAAGATCCGTTTGAAATGTCAGATTGGCGATCTCCAATCAGAAGTCACTTGCTACGTCATAGATGCCGACACTTCATACAACATCCTTTTGGGGCGCCCTTGGATACACGATTACATGATCGTGCCTTCCACGCTACACCAATGCTTCAAATATGTCGACAAGCACGGCTTCGTGAGGACAGAATTTGCTGACATCGATCTCTTCAAAGGGGTCAAATCTTATTACTCGGACTCCTGCCTATACGAAAAGTCGAAGAGGTACCTTGAAAAAGGAAATGAACAAACTGATGTTGAAGCAACCACAGGATCAGAAGAACCTCTGACAATCCACCTCCAGGCTCGCAAGCCAGGCAATTCTGTACCCCTTATGGCCACGCTGCGTAAGGACGCGATCAGCCTCTCGGTACAGGAAGAGCAGTTGAGAATCCGGCTGCCAAGGAACGACCAGGTACCGAGACCCACGACAGGGCCACTTACCATCAGATTGCCGAGAGTCGGTCAATCCCAAACAGAGAAGCTCAATCCCTCCGATAGACCTCTGACGATACGCCTGCCTAAGAAAGGTCGTCACCCCGATGAGAGGTCTGACACTTCAAGCGAACCAGCCACCCCTCGCTCCACATCACGTACCAGACTGGGGGTTGCTAGTCTACCGACAACCCCACGCTCCGCTCCGTCAGTTGAACCTCTAAAGATCAAGCTGACTAGGACGCCCTCTCAATCTTCATTCACACAGGGGGTAGTCGAAGAGGAACCAGAGCTAGCCAAGTATGTGGCTGCCCACACTGACGCTCCCTCCGCAGATGATGTAATCCTTCTAGAAAAGATACCTTACTTCATCAATAAAGGGTTATCTTTGAACTACACCGAGCTCAATTAGCTATGTACACTGTATGCTATGGAACACGGTATAGGCACTCACCTACATACACAGGTGACAAATGTGTACCCCTCTATCCAACTTACTCCAGTAGAAGACGCTTACCGAATAATCGAGGAAGGGGACCACCCAATCATTTTCGGCCGGACGAACAACCCGCATCCCCTCGCCATGGAAGAAGTCGACTTCGGGTCAGATGCTGGAAGACTGCCTCTGTATCTCTATAGCCCTCAATCCAAATATCTCATGCTGAAACAGGGGTATGATCGAGAGACAATGCCAGGACTGAACTACGGCACTGGACGACGATTACCTTTGAAGACACCAGCCCCGGCGGGCAAACCACGGAACTACTATAATAAAACCCGATGCGGTTTAGGGTATGTAACGCCTACTACGACACCTGAAAGCTCAGATGAAGAATGCGACTGACAGCCACATTCAACCGGATCACCGACTTTTGACTCAGATACCAGCATCGGAGATGTGTTCAGACAAGTCATGTCAGTCAACATGGCATTCACCGACGCTTACGAGGAAGATGAAGACATCCCCGAAATCCTTAAGCTAGAGCCATGGGTCCAGCAATTAGACGCACAATGGGAAAAGCGGTTCGAACTGAGAGAACCTCCTACTGAAGATGAGGTCATACAAGTGGATCTCGACAGCGAATCTTCTCCAAAACCGATCTTTATCAGTAAAAGCCTAACTGACGAAGAACGAGAGTCACTGTTAGAACTTGTCGGAGAATACATTGATGTGTTCGCCTGGAGCTATGAAGACATGTCGGGGTTAAATCCTGACATCGCTCTCCACAAACTCAATATACGGCCAGATGCAAAGCCAGTCAAGCAGCAACAACGACGCTTCCGCCCAGGAGTCATGGACGCGATCGAAGCCGAAGTCAACAAGCTAATAGCCAGCGGCTTCATTCGTGAAGAGCAACATCCTGATTGGGTTGCCAATATAGTACCCGTCCTCAAGAAGAATGGTAAGATTCGAATCTGCATCGACTTCTGCAACCTGAACGAGGCATGCCCCAAAGATGAATTTCCCCTTCCTATCACAGACATCATGATCGACAATACATGCGACTTTGAACGTATGTCATTTATGGATGGATTCTCGGGGTACAATCAAATCAAGATGTCTCCCGACGACGAAAAGTACACCTTATTCCGAACCTCGATTGGCACATACTGCTACACAGTCATGCCATTCGGTCTAAAGAATGCTGGTGCTACATATCAGCGAGCCATGAGTATCATTTTCAGAGATTATTTGCGCAAGACAGTGGAATGCTATGTCGACGACATCGCCGTCAAGAGTCGCCGTAAGGAAGATCATCTGCAAGACCTGAGAACGGTGTTCAACTTAATGCGAGCCTAGAATCTGAAGATGAACCCTACGAAATCGTTCTTGGGTGTATCCAGCGGGAAGTTCTTGGGCTTCATCATCACTGCACGGGGTATCCATGTAGACACTGAGAAAACGAAGGCAATCATGGAGATGGGTCCCCCGAGAACTCTCCGTGAACTTAGAGGCCTCCAAGGGAGGCTAGCTTATATCAGGAGGTTCATTTCCAACCTCTCCGGGCGATGCCGACCTTTTACCCACCTCATGAAGAAGGGAGTCTCATTCGTATGGAACGAGGAATGCCAGCGCGCTTTCGATGACATCAAAGAATATTTATCAAATCCTCCAGTCCTGGTGGCCCCGGCCCCTGGAAAACCATTCCTGCTCTATGTACGAGCAATGGAACACTCCCTCGGTGCCCTGGTGGCACAAAACAATGACGCAGGCCACGAGCAGGCCATTTACTATCTCAACCGAATGATGGTCGGGCCCGAACACCGATACACCGCTGTGGAGAAAGAATGCCTCGCCCTGGTATTCGCCATTCAAAAGACGCGGCACTATGTTACGGGGCAAACCATATATGTGATCTCACGAATCAACCCTCTCAGGGTCCTCATGACCAAACCTGGGGTACTCAGCTCCCGCCTCGCTACATGGGCGATATTGCTGTCCCCCTATCATATGATCTTCGTCCCACAGAAGGCTGTCAAAGGTCAAGGCCTGGCAGACTTTTTGGCGGCCCATCCAGGATCGAAATCATCCAGAATACACGAAGAAATCCCAGATGAGGTCGCCGATTCAAATACAACCACCCACGATAACATATGGCGGATGTTCTTCGATGGCGCTTCAAGAACCGGACCCAAGGAAAACATCGTCGTCGGAGTCGGAGTAGTATTGGTCTCTCCTACCGGGCTAGTGATCAATCGCGTCTACTCTCTCACGGAACCCTGCTCTAACAACGTGACCGAGTACAACGCTTTGGTCATTGGCCTCCAACTCGCAAGAGAACTGGGGGTAGAATACCTTGAAGCATACGGCGATTCGCAATTAATCGTCAACCAGATTCGGGGGACGTACGAAGTCCGCCATGAAGACATGATCCCCTACCACCAAATAGCGATCAATATTATCTCATCATTCGAGGGATTCTTCATCGAACACGTCCCCAGACTCCAAAATATCGAAGCTGATGCCCTAGCAGGCCTGGCTGCTTCCCAAGCAGTGCCAAACCACTCTCATCATTCGATCGATGTAATCGGCCATGAGCTGGTCTGCCCCAAGAACAACGTTCAAGCCATGGCGAGTTATTCTGCTCAGATGGCCGACGGAGCGCCAGACTGGAGACAACCATTCATAGACTTCGTGGTCTAGGACATCCTGCCGGAGAACCCGAAGGAGGCTACTTCTATCAGACGGCGTTCTCTCAGATTCTTCTACGATACAGAGACGAAAATGCTGTATCGCCGCTCCTACGACGGATTACTACTTCGGCGCTTGTCGAACGCAGAAGCCAAAGAAGCCGTACAAGAGGCTCATGACGGTGTCTGCGGGGCCCATCAGCCTGGCCCTAAGCTGCAAGACCGCCTTCGCCGGATGGGCTACTACTGGCCCACGATGGTGGCTGATGCAATAGATTATGCCCAAAAATGCAAGGTCTGTCAATTCCACGCAGACTTCATTCACCAACCATCCGAATTTCTACATCCGACAGTGGCATCCTGGCCATTCGAAGCATGGGGAATGGATATCATTGGTCCAATCACCCCACCTTCCTCCCGAGGACATCGCTTCATACTTGCGATCACTGATTACTTCTCAAAGTGGGCAGAGGCTGTCCCACTCGTCGAAGTCAAGACTTCGAACGTAATCAGCTTCCTGAAGCACCACGTCATCTACCGCTTTGGACTGCCCCGAAGGATCATCCATGATAATGGTCCGCAATTTATAAGCCACGCATTCTACCGATTCTGCGACAAACACCGCATTCAGAATGTCGCTTCGACACCATACAACCCGACAGCAAACGGGTTAGCAGAGGCATTCAACAAAACAATCTTCAAACTCCTCAAGAAATTTGTCTCCTCCAACAAACGCGACTGGAACGAGAAGCTCGGCGAGTGCTTATGGGCTTATCGCACCACGGTTCGAACAGCCACCGGGAATACACCATTCTCTCTGGTGTACGGGAGTGAGGCAGTTCTCCCATTGGAGACTCAGATTCCCTCACTCCGAGTCGCCTGTACTTATCAATTGACAACGGATGATAACTACCGACGTCGACTACAAGAGTTAGAGGCCTTAGATGAAAAACGCCTCCTAGCCCAGCAAAGGATCGAATTATACCAAGCACGCATCTCAGGAGCCTTCAACAAAAAGGTCAAAGTCAGAACGTTCCAAGTGGGCGATCTTGTTTTGGCAGTCAGGAGGCCAATGGTCATGACTCACAAGACCACCGGCAAGTTCCAGCCAAAATGGGAAGGCCCATTTATCATCGAGGCCGTGTTCTCCAATGGTGCTTACCGCCTCGCCATGCAGAACGGAGACTTGCTCATGTTGCCCGTCAACGGCAAGTTCCTGAAGAAATACTATGTTTAAACAATATTTTCCAGAGTTTCGAGTTATGTGCCCGCTGGTACCTCTGAACTCAACCCCCTAATTTTCCAACTTATCGAGCCACGTACCCTCTTGTACCGCTGAACTCATACACCAAATTCCTAAGTCATGTACCTGCTAGTACCTCTGAACTTACACTTTGATTCCAATATTCACAGATTTTCGAGTCACGAACCCGCGTGTACCGCTGAACACATGCCCTTCTTCCATAAAGATATCCCAAATTTCCAAGTCATGTACCTGCTGGTACCTCCGAACTTACACTTTGATTCCAACATTCATGGATTGTCGAGTCATGTACCCGCTAGTACCAATGAACTCACCCCATAATTTTCCAGATCTTCGAGTTATGTACCCGCTGGTACCGCTGAACTCACACTTACCATTCTCCAGATTCTCGAGTCATGTACCCGATGGTGCCTCTGAACTCACATCCTGGTCACTCTTTCAGGTAGAAAGTTATGTATGATCATACCACTGAACTTTTTTCCTACAAGAGATCCTCCCTCATGATCTAATACCTGTACTCCCAGTGCACAAAAAGATAACGGATCCACAAATTTTCGAGACGACCATGTCTTCATCACCTCTGAGTTGTCCCATTTTTGCCAAAAACAAATCACCCCTACATAGAATTTCCATGTCCTCATTACCTCTGAGTTATTCTACGTACCCCCCTTCATTGAGCCCACTCCTGTCATGTCCTCATAACCTCTGAATGGGAAGGCTCCGTCGAAGAAACCTTCATACTTGCCATGTCCTCATTACCTCTGAGTAAGTATGATGATCCCCTTTCGACCTATTACCTGTACCCACAATCGGAGTACGCCAAGGGTAATGGGTCCACAAATGTCCTCTGTTGACCACAAATGTCCTCTGTTGACCACAAATGTCCTCTGTTGACCACCAATACCCTCCGTCGAGTTCGCTCCTGCCATGTACTCATTACCTCTGAACAGGAAGACTCTACGTTCGAAAAACTTTTCTACTTGCCATGTCTTCGTTACCTCTGAGCAAGTATGCCAGTTTCCCTTCATCCTATTATCCGTATCCTAAACTAGGGTATGCCAAGGGTAATAGGCCCACAAATATCCTCAGCTAAATTTCTTAACACAAACCCATCACCTCATCATGCCCCAGGAGCCCAGCTGCTCTACGGCAATTCTTTTCTCAATACCAAGAGCACGCATAACCACTTTGCTATGGCTGCTTCAGGCATCCTGACCGAAACTTGTTATCTCTACCTAAAACCAAGGTACGCCATGGGTAACAGGTCCACAAATATATCCCCTATGCGGGAGAGAATATCACCACAATATCACAGGCACAACAGGCAATACAAACGAAGGGTAGAATGGAAAATACTCTTCATTTGAAGGAAGAAAAGAAGTACTACATATTTCGGGACCACGTCCCTTTCAAAAAAAAAAGAAGAAGGAGAAAACGGGGACAAAACAAGAGGCCGATTATAGCTCGGCATTGCACAACTCCAAAAGACGGTCCTTTACCAAAGCAGTCCCCCGATCAAGCCTTTGCTTAGCTCGACGCTCGGCCTCTTGGGATAGCTGCTCTGCGTCATTCAAATGTGAATAAGCCTGCCAGTTGTCCTCCACCTTCTTTAGGGCAAGCTCTAGATTAGCAGAAACCCTACTATACTTGCCAGCCTCCTGAATAGCAATCTCTTTCTCAAAACGAGCGGCCTCAAGCTCTGACTCCAGGAAAGCCAGTTTTCTCTGGAGCTCGAGGATCTGTTCCCGAACATCGGCCACCCCACGAGAAGCATCCGCTTCCCGAGTCGTGTAATTTTCAGTCCCACGACTCCACTGGTCGTGCAACTGAGTCAGATTCCGACGGTCCTGTAATATAGCCTGTTTGAGTGATTCCTGGGCAGCCATCACCTTCTCCACCACGGTAGTGAGGAAGTTACGTTCTTGATTTATGGCCGCAGGTAAATCAGTCTGTTGTAACGAGCGAAACTGGGCAACGAGACGGTCAGCCTCTAATAGCTTAGGCTCCAAGAGCGCAGCCAGTTCCTCTCCCCCAGGGAGTGTTTTAAGGGTATTAATCTGGCCGCCAGCACATCGATGGGCCAGAGTGAAGGGAGTCCCCCTTTCCACCGCTGCTTCGATCCCCCTCTTCAGATGACGATGGAAACTAGCAACTACGTCCTGTAACGCATCATCCAAGACTTCTATGGATGACGGCGTCAGAGGGAGAGTGGCAGACGGTACCAGAGGGGCAGTTTCAGAAGTTACCGCACCCGTCACCAAAGAAGCAAATTCTGTACGAAAAGAGGCTTGAATGGCGGCTAACTCCTCTTCCGCCGCCCGAATAGCGTGGATGCTCGGCAGGGAGGAAAGGTTGACCCCCGAAATCACATTCACAAGGAAGGATACAGGGGTATCGTCCCTTGTCCCGGCAGTACCGCTGCCTGAGGCCCCAAGCTCGACCCAGACGAAGGACCCTCGACACACGGAGATTCCGTCAGGCCCTCTCCGGTAGGGTATGATCCAGCAATATCAGTCACTGGCAATGACGGGTCGGGATCTGAACATCTAAAACAACCGTTAGACGAAGAATTTGAAGAATGACAGGGACACGTATGCTGATTCACGAATTATAGTTCAATTTGCATTACCAGGGGAAGAGCGTGGAGACGACGGCTCGTTCACCACCGGCATAGTTTCCCCACCCATAAAGCCATCATAAGAGGGCTCAGATGTTTTAGGAACGGGCGCAGTGAAGCTCCCATCCCCCTGGGTTGAGGTTCCAACAGGGTAAGAATCCTTGGTCGCAACCGGAAGCACCCCAGCAGCAATGATAGCGGTACATATCCCACTGACTAAATGAGACAGGACTGGATTAGCCTCCGTAATCGGGTCCTGAGGGGCGAGCTCGTCCGACGCCTATAAAGAGCAGAAGAAACAAATAATTAGGTCACAACATAAAAGAAGAAGAAAGGAAACAGCTGAAGCCCAAGTCACCTCAGGAACATCCTCCACATCATCAATAAGCAGCCTGCGACGTCTTACTGCAGCGTGCTTCGTAGAATAAGTTCGGTCGTCAGTGGTAGTCACACGCCTGCTCCGTTTACGCGAGGGGCCGGGTACCGCAGATGGTTGATCCTTCACCACCTCGTCAGACAGACTAGACGATTGACCCACGGCCCTTTCAGCCTGTACGACTGGAGGTTGAGTCCCAACCTCCTCACCCGAAGAATGGGACAAGTCATCAGTGTCCTGTTCGTCGTCCCCCTCATCCGCCCTATTGGACTCTGAGTCTGACACAGGAACTCTATTCGCCCCTTTTTTCCTCTTCTTGGACCCTTCTGGCTTCTCGGCCAAATTGGTACCAACAATGAAGCTAGT
Source organism: Iris pallida (assembly GCA_029216955.1). Lineage (NCBI taxonomy): Eukaryota > Viridiplantae > Streptophyta > Magnoliopsida > Asparagales > Iridaceae > Iris > Iris pallida. Next base: position 8,932,363 of record JANAVB010010198.1, on the reverse strand, counting down.
ATTCGTATCAAAACCAACAGGAGGTTTGCTCGCTGCAACATGATAAAGAGCCGCTATATACAAAATATTACCCTCCACCGTGGCGTCAGGGAGTAAGAAGCTGGCTCGGGTATGGGTCGTATTATAATAATGCCAAGCCCGAATGCCATCAAGTACACTGCCTTCGAAGCTCAAGCAAGCGCTAGGGCAATCCAGGAACAATTGACTATACCCAAATTGACGGGAAAATCTACTGGGTAGATAAGGCTCCAAGTATACCCTGTTCCGGTAACGATACACTAGGTGCGCGGGACGGATGCTACGTAACCAAAGAAGCATCTTCTCAGTTAAAAGTTGGGGAGGTTCAACGCCGTCAACGTGTACCCTCCTCACTTCTCCAGGGGTGAACTCAGGGAGAGATACGAAGAATTCGAGCTCGTCAATTCTCGCCAATACCCTCCGGCAGGCCGTCATGGTATCATGTTCCCAAGGCTGATGACGATATCGGAAAATAAAGGCGTCATCAACAGAGACATTTTTATCGGGTCCCGGCCTCATCAATGACCGATAGTGCATCAATAACCACCCCATGAGGTAGTGGTATGGTAGTTCTATCCGGTTAAAGTCCGCCGACACATCACGAGCAATAACTTTGGATGTAAAAGCACGAAGGCCGTGGTGTATGCTACACACCATGGCCGGGAGAAGCGCCAGCCTCACTTTGAAGACCAATTTTACAGCAGAAAGAATGAAATGGCGGCTGATCCTTTCTATAGAACCCGCGCCGCCCGAGACTACACAGTTGCGTAGCCACACCATCAAAAACCCAGCCAAGATCGCTTTATTAGACATCTCCCGAGTACCATAGTGGAAATAACTGAGGGAGTCAGCGCTACTCCCAAACCGGTCACGAGTAGACTTCGACTTCTTAACCTTCGACATCATATCCTTAAACTCCTCTGAGGTTCGGGGAGCTCGAGACGAAACATGACCAGAAGGACGCAACTTAAAAAGATACAAAATCTAGTCCTTGGTATGAGGGGCGTTTCCTTCTGAACTATTTATCTTCTTAATAGCCATCTGATGGCAGGCGCTATGATGACACAACATTTCCTGGTACATGGCGACGAAGCCAGGAAACCGCTGATCCAAATCCCTGAGCTCTTCGTTTGTCGGCGTGTATACTTCAAAAGCTTCGTCTCCCCACGGCAATCTGGATACAGTGTTCATTTCGTGAAGAGCAAGCCCCAGTTCTCCTCCGGGGGTAAAGAAAGTCCCAGTACGCCGGTTATACAACTCCAATAGAGCCATAAACAAGGGCTTGTTAATGGGCAATCCTTAGCAAGTACCCCTGACAGCGTAGTAAAGATCAATTTCCTGAAGGAAGTCCCCGTACGTCCTCAGAATCCAGGAAGTAAGATTAGTCCATGTGGGAATAGGGTTAATCCAATTCAGCAGTGACAACCTGCCTATGGGATAAGACCCCTTTCAAGCAAGCTGATTCAGAAAAGTATCAGCTAGGGTGAAGGAAAAATTAGGGCCGGTTGTGTTCACAAAAGTACCCGGGAGCAGCCCTATCACAGTCCGACTCTCGGAGTCCTTGCCCGCACATATTAAACCCGTGCGTCCGTTGTGGTGAATTTTGCCCACAAACATTCCCTGTTGGGTAGGAGTCAAAGAGCTCACCATCGTCCTGTTCAGCGGCACCATGTTAAACCACGAGAGAGGATAATGTCGCTCCATCTCGGGAATATAAATCTCTACCCCGCCTACAGAAAAATCCCAGTGCTCTGAGACATCCAGCAATCGGGAGTTCTTTATGGAAAAAGCATCCCCGAAGAGAAAGGCCGGTTTCAGATATTCCCCATCCAACTGCCCCGAATTCATCATGGAATAGAGAAAGCTGAAAGGTTGTTTGTTGATAGCAGCCACCCTATCCCTAGGCTCATTAGTGGGAAGCTGATCCACTATACGACGGATTAAGTCTTCAAGTTGCACGCCCACGGTGCACCGAGCTGGACCCACAAGGAGCTCTCCTGTTGGGTTGGTTGGAAGGTTCACTGAAGAAAGGACAAAAGAAGAAACAGGATTAAAAGAAGGCTAAAATAAAAATTTACTGGATAAAGAAGCTCTCAGGAGCCTATACGGTTCAGGTCAATAAGGTCTTATGCGGCTCCAGTCCAGTGGGGTCCCAACTTATGCGGCTCCAATCCAGTTGGGTCCCAAGAAATGTAGTTTTGGGGAAGCATATGAGTTTCGAGTCAATACAGTCACATGCGGCCTAACTCAGATGCGAATTCCATATGACTCTAGCTCGATAGCTTATGCGGGTTGGACGAGTGAACACATTTTTAAACAGAAGAATTCATGCGGCACAAAGCGCTATACGGTTCAGCCTGTTAAAACACATAGGCGGCTCCGTTCAGAGGAGAGTGTATGTAGTTTAGATCCGTCTTCTGCGATTCAAACATGGGGCTTTATCTATACGGCTCGGGCATGAAACAGTCATGCGGCTCACACAGCATATGCGGTTCACACAGCATATATGGCTCTGCCATCAAGATTGGAGAAGGGGCTTGTGCATAAATATACAACAGAGCCATGAGTACTAAAGATCTAAAAGCAACCCTTACCCTCAAAAGCAGGATGAACATCAGAGGGTACTTCGGGTGCATCAGGTTCGACGGCTGATGAGGACGTAACCCTCTTACCCTTCGCGGCGGTGGAAATGGCTTTAGAAGACTTAGGAGCCATTGCTTCGACAATGAAGATCGGAAGGAGAAGACAGGAAAAAGAGTGAACGAAAGAGAAGGTAAAGAAGTCCCTCCGGCTAAAGTTACCCATATTTATAAACAGAGATGGAGCGTTTCGATTCCCGTGCATACACATAAACCGACCCTTCGGTTATCAAAATAAGCCGCCGAAAATGAAGGCTAAGCTCCTCGGATCCCGCACCAAAAAGCGCCCTTTAAAGATCGACAACACTTAAGTGCTAAAGATTGCCATACGTGGCAAATGATGACGTGGCTAGAGGCCATGCGGTTGAAAGTCTCCTGTGGCTGAATCACCTATGCGACTGAATAATTCATACGGCTAGAACTCTTATGCGGTCGGGATTGTATATGCGGCCAATACAGCCATGCTTCTTGTTCAAAGTATTTTAATTGTACAAATTGAAAACTTTGAAGGGGGTCCTGTAGAAGCATGAAAAATACTAAAGAAATTGACTCATGCGGCCAAGAAAGACCCATGCGACTCAGAAAATGCATGCAGCTCAGGGAGTCATGCGGCATAAGGAGCTATGCGGCCGGAGACATTCCATGCGGTTCAGAAGACATGTGGCATGACAGTGCTTCCCTCCGATCTATGTTGCATTAATTGCTTTGACGGCTGACCCCTCTGAAAAGTTGACAGACCTGACACCAAAGCAAGTAATTATGACTCTATCATGATGATGAATCTCTAGGAAAGAGAAAGAAATCTCTGACACGATCCCCCGAGAGCAAGAAAATGCCACGTGGCCCTGACACGTGGGTGTGCTTATGCGGCTCGAAGTGAAGACTTCCCATGCGGTTCAGAGTGAAGCTGTCCCATGCGGCTCGAGTGAAATCATCCCTATGCGGCTCAAGAAGATTATGCCCATGCGGCTCAAGTAGACACACCATTATGCGGTTCATGTGGCTCATCATATGGTTCAGAAGTCTGAAGGAGGGGGCTACTGCCCAGACAGCCCTGACACGTGTCCCAAGTCTTATGCGGCCCAAAATTCATGCGGCCCAAATCTCATGCGGCCCAATCTGCATGCGCAATCAGTGACTATTGTCTCTCAGGACACGTGTCCTCAGCCAATCAATCTCCCAAATTTATGGCAATCTAAGATCGGGTCGAATCCCAGTGATCTGGGGTACGTGGCAGGAGAATAAATTTGATTTATTCGCAGATATTAGAGAATCATTATAAGGAAGATTTATGCCAATCAACATTAATTGCTAATGGGGATTTGGTGTAATCTACCCTTAATGGTTCTGATTCGTCACAATCAGAAACGAACGGCCTGGATTGATCAATCCCCAGGCCGCCGCCATCTCCAAGAGCTCATCATTGGCAACCCTAGTGATCACATCCCACTATTATAAATAGCAAGGTGTCATTCCCTTGTAATATATAGAGAGATATACAAAAGAAAAAAACCAGAGAAGAATACGTATACACAGAGAGACTTCCCCCATAGTCAGAGAGAGAATATCCACACAGAGAGAGAAGCCAGGAGAGCAATCAGAGAGAGAGCAAGAAGGCATTTCTTCGTCAATGACCAAGCAGATCTTTCCCGAGTCAAGGCTGCGTACCGATCGTCCAAGGAGTAAGGCAGAGCGGCCGTCGCTTTCCCGAGCCTCTATCGTCACCCCCCAAAATCTAAAATAAACAATCGTACTTAGACTGCTGTACCTAGGTTTTCGTCCCTAGGCTTTCTTTGTACGAGCGAGTTTGTATTGTGAGTCTAAGTTCAGTCCTCCGATAATTGTTCTGTACTTTTACAATCAATGGCAAACACTATTTTCGTGATTTTATTTCAGGATTGTATTATTAGTAATATAGCAACAAAGGTTTTCTCTTATATTATAGTTACTCTTAAAAAAATAAATATAAAAATAAAACTAAATTATTTCAATAGTATTTTCTACCTATTTTAACATTCAGCCTTATCCTAAGGTGATTTTTGATTCCAATATTTTTTTACTAATAAAAACGTAGCTTCTATCCGCAATGCCTATTTTGACAAAACATAGTATTGCCTAAAAACAATTTTTTTGAACTTTCAAGTATTCATCCAAAGATATATTTTGACTAAAAAGAATATATTTTCCAATACTATAAAAATAATTACTAAAAAGCGTATATGTATCAGTTATCCAAATATCTTCAATTATCTCATGTCCATGACTAGACCCCCCTTTTCATATTCCGTCGCCAATTTTGTACATCTTCTAACCGACCCTAGCTAATTTGATCATTCTGGACCCGATGGAAAAGTCCGTGCCATCATCAGAGCCCGTCTGGCATTGTTGTAACTTCGAAGTCAAAATATGTGCCACCATGATCATTGCACCACCTCGGGAGTCACACCAGGCAAGATATCTTGCTATTAGCTGTTTATTTTACTTTAGCTAATATTTATGCATTTATTCATTGTTTATTTTCAGTAAAATAAACTGTGATACATTGCATAATTAGATAGAATATTACTGTTTAGTTCTACTTCCTGCTATGTATTATTTTTCTTATACATTGAACTTAGATTAAGGGACCACCCTTTGTGTGTTGCATACATAGGCCTTGACACATTTTTACTACGGAGTTACGAGTCGCATGTAGAAATCGGACACGCATGACTGGTTGGCCACCGGTACGTATAAGCCGTACGATAGGAATAACCACTAATAGAGGTTGCATGCTTAGTTGGACTTAGCGGTTAAAAGAGGTTTTGTGTTATGGATACAACATAGTTGGCATTGGGCGGGGAGGACAATACCTTAGCGTATGGGCTACTATGCACTTTATCTTTTGTAACCCGTGAGCTCCGTCGGAGACGCGGGTGAGATTACCCATGATTACTGACGGCCACTGGCGTTCTGCGGAACGTTATGCTCTTATTGATTGGGCCTCTGGTGCCCTAAGGGGTGACCATGCCGATCACATTTTGGTATGAGTACTCTTGGTTTGGGTACTTGTATCTGACCGTGGCTTGGAATAATAACTTGTCGCGAATTAGTTCGTCACATCTTGTCCTTATTTAGTTGTAGGTGTGCCTTACTACTTCGATGAGAAGGTATTGAACCTTGTTGGAGTCCGGATACCATATTAGATTCATGACTTGGAAAGATACTTCATCGTGGGTTAGTGTGCCATCTACTGTCCTTGTTTGGTTAGGGACATGGTACGCTAATCCAAATGGTGAGGTATTGGACCATATTATAATCCGATTTTACTTATTATTATTGAGCAATTATATTCAGTTTATATGGCATGATATTATGTATCTTGTTACGTCCCTTTGAGGACCTGGTTATCTCTCCAGGTGTGTATTCATGTCTTCCGCAGGTATTCTAGCCGAGGTCATGGTCTTCTCCATTTATTTGAAGATGACGTTTCTTGGATCTATCTTGCTACATTCGTCAATTCATTTTATATATCATGTACTTCTTTCCTTTTATTTGGTTGGTAGTGGATGTGTCTCCACCCAACATATTATACCAAGACAAATCATGGTTATTATATGATATCCTTTACATTTTTGTGGATGAGATTAGTTAGTTGTGGTTACTGCATTTTACAGCTTATGTATCCATACGAGGCCTATGTACTTTGTATGAATACAGCTGGCATGTCTATATTTCTAGTCCTACGTATTTTGGGACTATGGTGTTATATATTTTTGTGGTGGCCCATGCAGGTCCAGATAAATTCTTTGGTTACTTTACCGTACCAAGCAATCCTGCGTATAGGATTAGAAGTCTAGGATCTCATCCAAATACTTAACTGATTCCCTATTCGAACTACCGTTCGAGTCATCGATTGCATCTTGCTTGATTCCTTCAATTACTATTCTTATCTTCCCTTCGTGCTTGCTCAAGGTTAGGAAGGTTACCCCTAGACCTACTTCTATTGCCCCAATACGATAAGTTTAACTCTTTTAAGTTGGGTAGAATGCCTTATAACCTAGCAATCCCTTTGTCCTTGTGACCTATATTAGCAAGTTTACTTAGATTCTAGAATTTAGAGGACCCTAACCCATCTAGCCAACCAAAGACTTGGACAAAAAGACTATAGACGACTGTGTAGAGACCGACGCAAGATATGACTTAGAGTCTTTAAGGAGTTCGAACTAATTCTGCTTTCTTTCAATCTAAATCTCATATGCCTATGTTTTTACTATCTTGACTAATGTTGCTACAATAAACTAGTTTTGCAAGCTTGTCAATTATTCGAGCTTGTTAATGACATATGCTATTGAGCGCTCACTAACATATTGTTTAATCAAAACCGGTGCATAATGGCCTGATCAACCTAGTGCACTTTGGTTCGCTTTTATATCAATCTACGTGGATGGAGACATAATTAAACTTGACCTTTAGAATCCCATCCATGACTGCCTTGACAATTCCTTTAAAATTATTTGGTCGTCTTTGAACCACGTACTCGTATTCGATAATTTCGTCTGTGAACTCCTTATTGCATTAACCTTCACCTATTTTAGAAGGACGAAGGCGTTATACTAGAACTTCCTCTAGTCTTCCTATCGATTATGACCATTAACACTCAATGTTGCTATATCTTCATCCTAAACTACTCATCCTTTTCTCGGTCCTATTATGACCTTCTAATCGCTTAATTTAGGAGTGAATCTAATTTGTTCTCCTAATCGTGCCCTCAACCTACTCTCAAGAAACCATAACTTTAAGTTCTCTAATTTATTTTCTCTGGTTACGATAATATTCTTTATTGCCTATTATCTTGTTTTAACTTTAACCCTTACTCATTTTCCTTCTTGCGCTAACCCATGATTATCCTCGCCATTATTGAAATCGCAGTTCCTATTGCATATTTTTTTGAACGTTGTGAATGATTGTTCCTCACCAATACCCCCTTGTGCATTCTTACCCCCTACTAATTCTTAATTTTGAGGATGAAATTCTTTTAATTGGGTAGGATGTAAAACCCCTAAATTTCTACTATATTATTTTATATAAATTAGTATTGATTTTTTTACTTGTATTTGTAAGTCGCATAGTCATATTGCACGCGCGAACTTGTATTTTTTGTATTTGCTCGTCAAGTGCGAATATGTGCGAGCATACATATTTATGAAAACATTTTTCTATTTCTACAGTTTCAAAATAATATATATAATAATAATTTTTAGCTATCGTACCAAAATTTCTAAGTTTATTATTTTATTTATAACAAGCCTTTCATTTATACAATTGTAATAATAAATATTATTCTGATAAAATGGTATACTAGAAAAGTATATTTATGTAAATGTTATTTGTGCATACATATATATTTCATAATTATTTATCAGTTTATTTTAAATAATAGTGTAATTTCCGAAATTAATATTATAGCATTTTTTGAATTATAAAAAGTTAACTTTTCAAACTAATTATTTTAAAAAATTCAGATGAAGAAATTATCAAATAAATTTTATGTGCATTTTTCGAATAAGAATGTAGTCATTATTTGGTATTATCTACAATTTAAATTTAAATGTAGATTGAACCCAAATTTGGATTTAAATAAATAACTATCTATTTGGGTCAAATCCTTATCAAATTAGGATTTTCCTCAACACCATAAATAAGGGAGCCTTCATATTATTTCTCCACAATTATTCTTCCACAAATTTTCACCACAAAAGTGAGTCATCGTGTCGGTGTCCAATCCTTTCCGTGTCATCCGTGATCGGCCTCGGGTCTGACCCCGATTGTCTTCCACTAGATCGTATTATTACATATACAAATTTTTTCTCTCCTTCGTGTCCAACACCTTGGACACGAATTGTAAAACCCAGTTTCTAAAATGCGGGTAATTTTGAAATTTTGTATTTTAATTTATTTAATTATGATATTTAAATAATAATATGATTTTTGGTGATTTTTAATCATTCAAAACTATTTTAAATCATGACTTATGATTTTGGTGTTTTGATAGTGTAACCTTGGAGACTGATTGACCTAGAGCCTAACCTTGTTATTGGGATACTTATTTGTCATTTTAGCTCCGAGGGTATTTTTGTCATTTTTTTAATGATTTGAATTTAATATATTTTATTAGGAATTTTAAATAATTTAATTGAATGGTGTGATTTAAATACTAGTTTAATTATTGTCATGTAATTTTGGTTAGCCTAACCTAGATTGGACCTAACCTAGATTGGACCTAACCTAGATGGGTCATAACTAATTTAGTGAGCCACTTTGAGAATTAGATGGTTTTGGTTGATGGTTTAAGTGAAGTTTAGTTATGGTTAAGTGATTTGCAAAAGACTAGGAAAGAGCCCTAGTTTTTAGGCCACCCATTAGCCTTGATTCATTCCTAGCCATAGGATGAAACCTAAAAACCCTAACCCTAACTAAAGTGGCCAGCCAAGACCCCCCCTTGCCTATATAATGTCTCTATAGGAATTTGTGCCTTTTTTTAATTAGTTCTTTATTTCCTAAAGAATAGGTAAGCCTTTATTAATTTTTCTTCATAGTTTAATCAATAGGACTCCTTTTTGATTGAGATTTCTTCCATTATGATCTAATCAATGTTCTCTTGCTGATGGTGGAGTCAAATCACAGATTTGAATCAATTTGAGGGATTGGGTAGCTTTTAGAGATTCCCACATTGAAGGAGTTTTGTGTTAAAGAACACCCATAGGTAATTCCTATTCCATCCATCAAAATTTGGTTTTTATTGCATAGATAACTATTACCTAGGTGTCCTGGTTCTGTAGGTATAGGGTTTACCAATTTTTGTGTCCTATACGTGTCCGTATCGGACACGTATCAGTGACATGCGCAGGTGTTCGACGAAATGCCGCAAAGGGCATTTCGTTCGAGATTTCAAATTGTGTTTGAATCAGAATTCATATTTTTGGGTCGCTTATGCGTTTCTATTGGTCTGGGGTAATTTTGAGTCGTGTCCGAGTCACACTGGACTCGCGGACACGCCTACGCGCGCGCGGGCAACATTGTCTTGCTGCTTGTGGGTTCGTGCGACTTGTTTTGGACACGTAGGCGCGTGTCCTTCGACATGGAGCTCGGGGCAGTGACTGACACGATACTCCCCAAGTCTCGTGTCACCTTGTTGCGTGTCGGGTGCGTGCGGACACGTGCACAGGTCACTCGAGCTCGTGCAGGCTCGTGTGTGCGTGTGCATTGGTTTGGACACATTCGTGTCTGGTTTTTGGACACGAAATTGAATGTATGACACAAACACATAGTTGTTATTATTTATCAACCATTAAGTAGCCTTTTTATTGTTATTTCAATGATTAGATAGGGATATCCCCAAATTCTGATACTGTTAAGTATCAGTGATATGTTTCACTATTTTTTCCTGTTTGATTTATGTTTAATGATTTAATAACATGTTTTATGTGATGTTTTAAATTACTACACATCAAATGTCAAGTTTAGGATGTAGGGGATTCATTTTTGATTGAATTGTTGATTAGAAGTTCGAATCACAGGGAAGGAAGAACTGATGTACACTGGTACACAAAGTTATTTCATATGTCAATTCTTTACTGAATTGATTCCTATTTTTGTCTAGTCTTGACTGATGTTTTAATTTGTCAAGTTATCCACATTGTTTGATTATTCATGTTAAGTTTGATTTCATTAAATAGAATAGATTTTGATCCATAGATAAGAATTGACAGTATGGGATTTCGAATATGGGAGGTTGTGGAACTGTCATTGACACACATACATATTCCTGTCGAATTTCTGATACAAGGGTGATTGAATGGTTCTTTTTCAGTTTCAATTGTGAATAAGTTCTAATCGAATGTTACCATTGTAAACCTGAGTAATTGATTAGTTGATAACTGTTTCTTTTTTCTGTTAATTGATTCACTGAATTGTTGTAAACCTGAAACTGAATTGGTCCCTGCCCATCCTTGTACTGTCACCTATCTATATTCCTACATACATGAACCTGAGATGGGATTGGGATGAGACTGAACTGTAAATTAGAAATCTGAGAACACATTGTAGAACACATTCACACTTTTTTGTCATTTCCTGTCACTAAGACACTACACACTATTGTAGAACTGAAATATGATTTCCTGAGATGGTGTAGGAATAACTAAAATGTTTCCTAGTTGACAATCTAATCCTGAGAACTAATTGCCTACTCCCATACATTCCAGTTTCCTGCAACAAACAACCCTGTGATATGGCACACACTCAATTTCCTGCCATTGTAATGATTTGAGACCCACATGCATGTTTCAGCCCTTTATGAGATTCATGCACCCATTGATACATCACACACATTTATAACTTATATACACACATGGTATGTGGACATGGACACACAAGTTGGCAATGTCACCTATCTATTTCCTGTCATTCTTCCCAAATGTTGAATGTTTTGAGTACTCACTGATTTTCTATGATTAATTGATTCACTGTTTAGGAATAAAACATGGAAACTGAATTGTGTTAGGTATATGAAAATTTGGGAACTTAATTACATGTTATTCTTCACTGTTGTATTATGTCCTGCCACATGATAGACACACACACAAATCTGAAACTCATGTACAGGTCCTCTTAATTCCTGTCATTGTTTCCTGTCACACACATATGTTTACATGGCTATGATTTCCTTTAATGTATAACATTGTTTAATAGAAATTGAAATCCTTTCTTTTAACTAAGGTGATTTTGATATAAACCTGAGATGGTGATAACCAGAACTGTGATTGAATGGCTAAATTGTGTTAAAATTACATTGAGTTGGCTTGGGGCTTGTGGCAACACTCATTTCGAGTTGGTGCTTTGTTTGAGGATTTCAAGCCTAAGCATCATATACAAAGACACAATGAACATGGGAATGTTTCCCTATTTTTACTGTTAAACTATGAATCATTCCTGTCACATGTGCTTCCTTAGGATTTAATGAAGTTAGTTTAGTTTGTATCATGAATCGATCCTTTCCTATTGAATGCATAGATGTAATCCTATGATACACTGTTAATCTAAAACCTGGGAACAAAAACACCACACACACTGAATTCTATTCCTGAGAAACTAAGGTTGCACACCCACTGTTTTGAATACCTGGGACTTTAATTGTAAACAATGCACACACACTCCCAAAATTCCTAAACATAGAACCCTGAGACTCCTTGAAATGAATTAAACCTGAGTTTATATTTCCTGTACACTGTTTTCCCTATATGACACTGTCACCAGTGATCACAAGCACACACACAACTGGGACACTTTGCATCTCACTAATACTATGATACACTGTTTGCTTCCAAATATCTGAGACACAAGGACACTTTCCTCACTGTTTTCATGAGTTCCTGCACTGTTTATAATTCAGTCACACAGTCACATTCCTCCTATCACACACACATGTTTTCTCTCTAACAACACACACATTTCATAGGTATACACACACACCCTCAAACCCTTAACACACACACAGGTACATATCTCTCATATGCACACACACACATTGCTCCTATATATCCACACACAAATAGATGCACCCTATATATTTTTTTTATTTTAAAATGTTAATATATATATATATATATATATAATATATATATATATATATATATATATATATATATATATATATATAATATATATATTTTAACCAAAGCCGGTGGACGACTCCACCCGACCATGGCCCGGAGGCCGTGGCCACAACTACCCAGCCACCTCAGTGGGAGGGAGGGCTCGAACCCGGCCCTCACCCCCGGTGCACGGTGGTGTTACCAGTACACCACAACTCGATGTGCAAAGATGCACCCTATATATGTATATATATATAGATAAATCCTGATATATGTATGTGTGTGATTATATATATAGATCAATATATGTGGGTAAATAGTTAAGATAGCCTATGTGTAAATGTGTAATGTAAAGCCATGTGGGATCTCTCTATATGTGTGATAGCTCATGTGCTAGGCACATGTCTATTTGTATATATGGATATACATATACATTCATATGTGATAGTGATACATAATCTATATGTGGTATTGGGCCTATGGTGTGTCTATTAGACTAGTGAGGGCTTAGTTAGGCTGTTCAGTCTTGGTTAAGCCTAGTTAGACTTGTTAGACCTAGTTTGACCATAGTTGACCTAGGTTTGACTTTTTGGTTGACCAAGGTTGACCAAGAGTTGACTTTGACCTAGTTTGACCTAGACTCATGTGGAATGCATTGTAGTGCTTATCTTTACCATTCTGGACTTGTTGTGACTTGTGCTGTTCTGATTAGGAGCCAGACACCTCTCCTCGGACATTACATTTCAGTTGGACACTCAGATAGCAGGCGAGTACATTCTCTGATCATTTCATATGTTGTCTAGGATTATATTTCCTGCTTTAGATTATCTTACTTGATGCTGACACGTTGGTAACACGAATTAGTACTATATGGATCCCTTTATGAGATGTTATCCGTCTCGGAAGCATCAGATACTTTTGTCCAGTGTGTTTCACTTACATCATGTATCTTATGCTTCTATTTTCATGAATCTTCGGGAATCAACTAGTGACTCATGTACCCTCATGATCACCGAGCATTCATGAATCAATTCATGAATCACCCTTTATGGGCAACGTAGTATAATCATGAATCTTAACGTAACTTGAATGGATCTTTGTGTATTGATTTGGGATGGGGGAGTATAAATGAACAAGTGAATAAATCCAAGTAGTGTAATCATCAATCAATTCCAAGTAGTGTAATCATGAATCAGTCCTTAGCCATTCACATGTTTATCCAGTACTCTGAATCACTAGCACTGTCTCTCTTTATATATCATAGATATTTACTTACAGTCTCTCTCTTATATTATGCTATTCTTCGGTTTCCTGTATTTTATTCTCTAGCATGATTATATTCCTTTTCCTGCTATGACTTGTTGAGACGTATTATGCTCGCTCCTGTCCTGACTGGACCAATTAAAATAATACAGAGGATGAGGACGAGGCTAGCTGCCCTACCTATTATGGGGCTACTCTAGATGATAGTACAGACTTGGACCAGCAGCAGGAGCCCTTAGCTGTGGACGACACTCCTCTAGACTAGGATGTCTTCTTTTATATTCATTCTGGATGATTGTATATATTGATACTTGGGATTTGGGATATGTATTTTCTTAGACACTTAGACTCCTTGTTGTACTTGGGATTTCCTTTCATTTCAGTTTTATCTATCTATATTCAATCTTATCTTCTGCCTTAGTTTGTGATTGAGTTTACTTTCTGCTATATCACCCCCATTCGGGGAGTATAACTATTCAGTATTATATTGTTAGATGTTTTGACCTAGGACAGCGTTCTACCACCGATACTGCGGCGTAGGCTGGACGTACCCACTTCTCGTGCCCTTAATCTAGGGTGCGGGTCGTGGCACGAATCCCTACAACACCTGACCTGACAACATCCTTGACTCAACCCAAATCCTAAACCTAACCTAAGCTGCCTGTCCCGGCCGCCTTTGTCGGCGACGTAACAACCCCAACTCCCGCAACCAACCTCCGTCTCCGCCGCCGTAGCGACCCATACACCGGCACTGTACTATATCAAACGACCAACAATATCGAACCCCTGATCCCACACGGCCACCATCCATGTCTGCCTCTCACCACCAACACCACCAATACCACCTCTGCGACCACCTCCCCGAAACTCCTCTACCTTCACCACTTCCCTTCTGGTGACACAATACAACCATACGCCTTACGGCCACCGCCACCACGGCCACCGCTGCGACAGCCGACACCGCCTCCTCTAATCAAAACAAACCACAATAGGAAAACCCAAAATACTACCACCGCTATAGCCATCGCAATCCTCGGCCATTGCTTCCCTGCTCACCCAAACCACCACTAACCTACTCGAGCCTTACTGCCGCCTGAACTCTCTAATGCCGACCTGGTAGGTCACCTCAGTCTCGGCTCCTCCGTACCCCTGACCGCGACCACGGACAGATCTTCCGTGCAGCACCTCTGACGGATCCCGGTGCCCATCTCCACTACCGCCCAGCAGAGCCTCCGCCGCTATAGCTATTTCTCGTGGTCACATGGGCACCTCCGCGAAGCTGTCGTGCCGGCGACCGACACATGGCGACGGAAAAGGACTCCAGCGCGTCGGAGTAGATAGAGTATTTTCCTCGTGTCGAATTGTAGTTAGCGGTAGAGAATTCCCCGCTAGATTGATAGAGTTCCCGATGGCCGATTATGATGTGGTCCTAGGGATGGATTGGTTGAGGAACCAGTATGCTAGGATAGACTGCCATATTGGCAGGGTTGTTTTTAGCATTCCAGGTGAGCCGGAGTTTTCTTTCTCCCGAGGCAAAGTTGAGTTATCTCCTCCAGTATTGCGGATGGCAGTAGCAGCAGTTCAGTTGCCCAGGATAGTCAAGGAGTTCCCAGTAGTTTTCCCAGAAGAACTTCCAGGTATGCCTCCAGAGCGGGAGATCGAGTTCACTATAGACTTGATTCCCGGGACAGCCCCAGTGTCAGAGAGAGTCTACAGGATGGCGCCTTCAGAGTTGGAGATATTGTACCAGATGAATGAAGAACTTAGAACCAAGGGATTCATTCGTGGTAGTGGATCGCCTTGGGGAGCCCCGATGCTTCTTGTGAAAAAGAAGGATGGTACGTCCAGGTTATATGTTGATTATCGTACCTTGAACTCAGTGACAATCAAGAACAGATACCCTCTTCCGAGGATAGATGACTTATTTGATCAACTCAAGGGGGCTTCAGTATTCTCGAAGATTGATTTGCGCTCAGGTTATCATCAGATCAGAGTCAGAGAGCAGGACATCCCGAAGACAGCTTTTAGATCGAGATATGGGCATTAGAAATTCCTTGTTATGCCTTTTGGAGCAACCAATGCGCCGGCAGTATTCATGGACCTCATGAATCGTATCTTCATGCCTTACTTAGATCAGTTTGTGATTGTGTTCTTGGATGACATTCTGGTCTACAGCAAGAGTGAGGCGGAGCATGAGCAACATCTCCGTATAGTTCTTCAGATCCTCAGAGAGCACCAGTTATATGCCAAGTTTAGTAAATGCGAGTTCTGGCTCGATCGTATTTCGTACTTGGGTCATATCATCACTCGAGGAGGGGTAGAAGTGGATCCCCAGAAGATTATGGCTGTTGAGTCATGGCCAGTGCCCAGCACAGTTGAAGAGGTTCATAGTTTTCTTGGATTGGCCGGCTACTACCGGCGGTTTGTTTCGGATTTTGCTCGAATTTCAGCGCCATTGACGCAGTTGACCCACAAGGATGCGCAGTTTGCTTGGACAGCAGAGTGTCAGAGTTCTTTTGAGCAGTTGAAGCGAGGCTTGATGATAACTCCTATTCTCACACTTCCAGATGGGACCGGAGGATTCTCAGTGTACTGTGATGCTTCAGGCAGAGGATTAGGATGTGTTCTGATGCAGCATGGGAAGGTAATAGCTTATGCGTCACGACAACTTCGTGATCATGAGAGAAATTACCCAACCCATGACTTAGAGCTGGCAGCAGTGGTGTTTGCACTTAAGTTGTGAAGGCACTACTTGTATGGAGACACGGTGGAGATTTTTACCGACCATAAGAGCCTGAAGTATGTTTTACCCAGAAGGATCTTAACATGCGTCAGAGAAGGTGGCTGGATCTTCTTGTGGATTATGATGTCAACCTGCAGTATCATCCTAGGAAGGCCAATTTTGTTGCGGATGCATTGAGCAGGAGAGCGGGAGTTTATTTTCTAACATCGCAACCAGAGCTGTTAGCAGATCTTCAGAAGATGGGTATTGAAGTTGTTCTTCCTTCCAGTGTGGCATTGATGGCCAGTATGCAAGTTTAATCCACTATAGTCGAGAGGATCCGGAGGGCGCAGTCGGCAGATTCCAAGCTTCAGCTACTCAGAGCAGAGTGTGAGGCAGGACGAAGACCAGAGTTATGCATTCATGAGGATGGTACACTTCGACATGGTAAGCGTCTTTGTGTACCCAACAGAGATATCCGGTAGGAGATCATGTCAGAAGCGCACAGTTCATAGTATTCCATCCATCCCGGCAGTACGAAGATGTACCGTGATATCCGGCAGCATTTCTGGTGGAATGGCATGAAGCGGGAGATAGCTCGGTTTGTCTCTCGGTGTCTGGTTTGCCAACAAGTTAAAGCCGAACATCAGAGACCGGCTGGACTTCTTCAGCCCTTACCGATTCCATAATGGAAGTGGGAGCATGTGACCATGGATTTTGTGACTGGACTACCTAGATCCCCAGCTGGTAGAGATGCTATCTGGGTTATAGTTGACAGGCTCACGAAAGTGGCTAACTTTCTTCCATTCAGAGTTGGTCAGTCGACGGCTCAGTTAGCAGAGATGTACCTCAGGCAGATTGTCAGATTGTACGGTGTGCCAGTCAGTATCACCTCGGACCTAGATTCAAGATTTACGTCGCACTTTTAGTGTAGCTTACAAGAGAGTTTGGGAACTCATCTCCAGTTCAGTTCAGCATATCACCTGCAGACAGATGGCCAGTCGGAGTGCATGATCCAGACTCTTGAAGACATGTTGCGGTCTTGCACACTTGACTTCGGTGGTTCATGGGAAGATCACTTGCACCTGGTGGAATTCTCGTACAACAACAGTTTCCAGGCCAGTATCCAGATGGCACCGTTCAAGGCACTGTATGGTAGGAAATACAGATCCCCGCTAGCCTGGGATGATGTTGGAGAGAGACAGATGCTCGGTCCAGAAATGATTGCCCAGACAGTTGAAGTGGTCAGGCGAGTCAGAGATCATCTTCGAGTTGCCCAAGATCGCCAGCGTCATTAGGCTGATTCTCATCGGCGTCCTCTCGAGTTTTCGGTCGGCGATCATGTATTCCTGAGGATTTTGCCTAACCGTAGCGTCATTTGTTTCGGTGTACGGGGCAAGATTAGTCCTAGGTATATAGGACCGTTTGACATTCTGGAGCGAGTAGGAGATGTATCATATCGTCTCGCTCTTCCGCCGTCGCTAAGCGAGGTGCATGACGTATTCCATGTATCCCAATTACGACGGTATATCCCAGACCCGAGCCACATCCTGGATCATTCGGAATTGGTTGTTGGTACCAACCTTTCGTATAAGAAGAGGCCTGTATCTATATTTGACCGGAGAGATAAGATCCTCAAGAACAAGACTATCAAGTTAGTCTGAGTTGCTTGGGGTCATCACTCTTTGGGAGAGTCAACATGGGAGCATGAGGATGATATCCGATCGCGATATCCCGACTTGTTTGACTCGTGAGGTATAAAGTCTTTCTTATGCCTCATGCCTTCGATTCCTTGCTTGAATGAGTGATTGTATGCCTAGTTATAGCTTGCATGTGATTAATGTAGCTTGTCATTGCTCCTCTAGCCTCTTGATTAAATTCCGAGGACGGAATTCTTTTAAGGTGGGTAGAGTTGTAATGCCTGTGTTCGTATTACGTATTTTGGGATACGTATACGTATTTTACTCTGTATTGCATGATTCCTTGTTTAGTTTTCTTCATGGCTTGGCTTGGTTTATTTTTGGCCCGGGTTGGCTTGGTTCGGTTGGGATTATTTTGGTTCATCATGAACCATGGATAAACCCCCTACCTACCACCACCTTTGATATTTATTGCCATTTCTTCTTTCTCTCTCTTCATTAATCTCTTCTTCTTCTTCCTCATTTACTTCCTTACCTACCAAAGAGAGGAAGAGAGAGGTCTAGGCAAGTGCAACTTGCTTCCACAAGAAAACCCATTTTTATTGTTCTATTAGCTTCTCCTCATGTTTCTAAGATACATTAGAACTTGTCATTTTCTATTTTAAGGCTTTAATCTTTGTAGATATAGAAATTAGTTATTTTCGGATTTGGTGGTTTTGATCTATAAAACTTCTTTGTTTTCAAGTTTTGATGGTTCCATTTTTAGAGAATTTAATTCTACCAAATTTTGACCTTTGAAAAGTTGAATTTGGACATATTTTGACCAAGTTATGGACTTTTGAAGCTTTGGGTTCAAACCATGGAGTTCTTACTGTTTGGAGAAGACAGTGAGCAGTGCACGAGCTTTTTAGCTTGCGTCACTGAGGTGTGCGCGCTCTTTAGCGCAGCGCAGTATGGACCCCATACGCTGCCTTTTGGAGGCGTATGACTCGTATACTCTCGCTTGCTTGACGAGGAGTCGTATGGACCCCATACGCTGCCTTTTGGAGACGTATGACTCGCATACGCTCGCTTGCTTGACAAGGAGTTGTATGGAGTATATACGCTGCCTTTTGGAGGCGTATGACTCGCATATGCTCGCTTGCTTGACAAGGAGTCGTATGGAGTACATACACTGTCTTTTGGAGGCGTATGACTCGCATACGCTCGCTTGCTTGACAAGCAGTCGTATGGAGTACATACGCTGCCTTTTGGAGGCGTATGACTCACATACGCTCGCTTGCTTGACGAGGAGTCGTATGGACCCCATACGCTGCCTTTTGGAAGCGTATGACTTGCGTACGCTGGCCTGAGCGTAGCTCGACCTGAACGTAGCTTGACCTGAGCGTAGCCTGGCTTGAGCGTACGCTGACCTGAGCGTAGCTTGGCCTGAGCGTAGCCTGACCTGAGCGTAGCCTGGCCTGAGCGTAGGCTGACTTGAGCGCAGCCTGACTACCCTGGATCTTCTATGGCCCTGTATATTGATATTTTATTAGATATTTAACGTTCATTTTATATCCTTACGCCTTTTATCCTGAACTTGATAATCATGAATTTATGTAATAAGTTTGGAATTGATAACTGAGCCTGACACGATAGTGACCCGTAGTGGTGCACTCCTGACATAAGTAACCTGACATGACCTGATAGTGGCCCGTCGTGGCGCACTCCTGACTAGTACAGTTGACATGATAAACCTGGCATGATATATCTTGATAAGCTGTTACGACGGCTACCTGACATGACATGACCTGTTTAAATTAACATTGACACCGTAGACGATTGTGCTTGTACAAATAATCCAGTCCTGTCTTGCATCATGTCTAGGAGGGGACTCCTGAGTACTACGGTCAGGAGTACCTACTGAAATGGACTAAGGCTAATAACTAGATTAATACATTAGTCATGACGAGATTTCCCAGCTACAGGCAATCTCGTTACCTGGGCACGTCTTGGGATCTGTAGCCTGCCATCGAGTAGGGCATATTTCCAGCACACTGTCATGTGTTGCACCCTTCAAGCTACCTAAGGGTACATTCGTTTCCTGGACGAGGTACCCACCTGAATTCAACTCTAATCTTTTAACCCGGGTAACCTGGATGGTCTGCAGGGCTTGTGGCTGTGGAATAATCTCGCTGCATCTTGTTAGTAATTAGGCTTGTGACAACCCTAGTTAGTTAAAGTATCAAGCAGTAATTCTTGCTTGGCCGCGAAGTGATTGGATGGAGTCCAACCAGTCTAGTTTTGCCCTGATCCTGTTCCAGATTATTGAATGACCAGAATGCTTGTATTTATTTTACCGATAAATGGTGAGAATTCCAAGTTCTGTTCAGACGAAGGGTTACAACCCCGGTCCTTGTTTGGTTTACGGGTTGTAACCTAGTTATCTGAATAGTTCCATGGTTATCTCGTCGTATATCATCCTGGTGTATTTTTTTTATTTCCAGTTCTTACTTTTATTTATATTTTGTGCTGATTGCTGGTTTTAGTTCTTACGTGAAGCCTCCTTTGTGGCACTTGCTCTTTCTGGGGTCTGACCCAGCTGGTTTTGTGTGGCCAAATTTCGGAGCAGCTCCAGAGGATCTACCGACCTTCCAGCCAGATGGTGGCCACTAGACGGAACCCTGGCAACGAGTGGGTTATTTTTGTCTCTCCCACTCTATTGTAAAAATATTCTTTTGAGGCGTTTAGCCGACGAGCACCTGTTTAGCTCGATTGCACTTACTTACTGTCTGCCTACGGGCTGTAACATGATTGACAGATCCTAGGGTTGATCATGTACGACTAAACTCTTGCTAGTCCTAACATTTTGTAACGACTAGCTTCATGATCAGCTGAATATGTAATATTTGGGACGCCTTATTATTGTATATTTAATGATCATACATCTTGTAACTTTTACTTACTTGCTTGTGATTGAGACAATAGGCTGTTCATGACCTTAAGAGACTGCTGGCTTGTAGATAAACCCTCATGTATCCTAGACAGTCGTGACCGTATAGCGAGGTGGGTTGCACTTCAATATACGTAGCTGGCTATGTCTGCTCCCGCTCTCCAGTATTCTGGTTTTGGGGCGTGACAAGTACCATTAATGAAAGAATAAGAAGAAAGAAAGGAAGAGAGAAAGGGAATTGGAGAGATAGAGGGGGAGGGAGTGAGCTGGATCGGGAGAAGAGGCAGAGGGAAGCGGGGGAGATCGAAGCGGAGTCAGGCGGCGATGCCGGGGCACTGCTCCGGCATTGGGTGGCGTCGGACGCAGAAAGGGGGAGACGGAGAAAAGGAAGTCAGTGGAGAGAAAGGAGCTCGGGAGACGGCTCGACAAGGTCGGAGGCGGCGGAGCTGTGCGGGAAAGGCTAGCAGCTACGGAGGAAAGCGATGGAGGTCGTGGGGGTCGTACGGCGTTCGAGGTGGAGGATGAGGCGAGCTCGGGGGAGACAATCGGGGAGAGGGGTTTCGGACGGCAGTCGGAGCTCGTCGGCGGGCGGACTAGGCAGGTGAGGCCAGGCGGTGGGAGGGGTTTTTGCGTAGCCAAGGGAGGGCGTACGACAGAGGTACGGGTTTTGGGCACGACTGCGGATGGGAAATCGAGAGGCTGCGGGTTATATATATATTTATATATATATATATATATATAGAGAGAGAGAGAAACAGTCAAAAAAATTAGCCCGTTACTGTTCACAACTGTGAACAATACTCGAGCAAAGCCGAGTTCTCCCCATTTGTAGAGACTTTAGGATCTAAAAAAAATAAAAAATAAAAAGTGGGCCTGCCTAAAGTAACCAGCAGCAGCAGTATTGGAAGAACACGAGCCCCCCGTTCCGCTAAGCCACAACAGTGGCTTCCTTCCTTTTAGAAAAAAAGAGATTTGAATCCTAGCCAAATCCCGTCCAAATTTAATTCAATCAAATCCTAAGCTATTATCAAATACGAACCCTATGCAAGAACCAACCCCAAACTTCTAATACATTGTGTATTACTAAATCAACTGAGGAGGCCGAGCATATATACGCACGGAGGAGTCGGGTGTTCTTCCTAAAAATAAATCGTGTATACCTAATTCCAAGTGACCAAGAGCGATCCCCGAGCACACCCGCACCTCGACGAACTTCTCCGTCGCCTGCACGCCGAGCAAGAGCGCCGCTCCGCCGGGAAGAGGCCCAATCCCGATCGTAACAGAGAACTCTGTTTCAGAAATCCGACTGCAAGGTACAATCTTTGCGATCCAATAACTTCGTGTATTCACCATCGTTTTATGATTTGTAAATTTCTATAGAGAGCCTATGTAACCCTCTTCGAAACCCTTCAAAGGGATTTCAACCTCGTATCCTAGATCGATGCTAAAATCTACCCGAAGTCAAGTCGATACAGCCCCAAATACAGAGCATCAAACCAGTTTCGAAACCCAACTTAGAAGCAAGATTTCGATTTGTGTATTAGGACTTTTAGTAAGATAATTAAGGACAGTCCTAAACAACATAACCGAGATTACAACGCACTATGTAGAATGAAATTTAGTCTATTGTACAAAAAGTTATGGGTTGATGAACTTGTGCTAAAAACTGCTTTAAAAATATTGAAAACTTTAGAAATATGTCCGATACGGCGTGCGCCCCGACAAACCGGACGATGTGGTCGTGCACTATACGCATCGAAAGGCACGTATGGATGTTGCCGACGTATGGAAACTAACAGAATCCGTGCGTATACGCGACGAAATCAGTGCGTATCCGTCGAGATACCTGTAGGAGCGTAAAAAGTGCTTCATGGAATGAGTCAAAGAGATAGAAGCATTCCACTCAACATGATCTATTGTTATAGGCTAATCGCTTTACGCCAGGGTCAAGCCAATAGTTTTACGCCTAAGACAGGCCAACCACTTTACGCTGCACAAAGCAGTCGAGTCTTGCATTTAATGCAAAGTCTGACATGAAGATTCAATGATGGCATATATCACAGAATTCGAAGGGATTTGTTTTACACAGAGACCAATGTTGTCATTTAGTATATGGACTGAGCTATTTTACGCTCACAGCATGACTTCTTTTACGCATAGAGACTGTATGAGTTTTTACGCTCAAAAGTTGACGTATGCATAAAGTTTATTTGGGCTACTTTTACGCTCAAGGTTGTTTAACAACCACATTACGCTGGAAGTTTATGTCAGGGCTATTTTATGCCTAGTCTACTACTTTACGTTCAGAGTATTTTGGGTTGTTTTTGCGCCCTATTCTTCTTCACCAAATTGGAACGTGGTTTGCCTACACGGCTTTCAGGCCACACATCTCGGAGAACGTGTGTACGTGCATCCTATTCTTATTGGAATGATGGAACACGTGTCAACATATGCGGAGGATGACGTCAGTCATGGGTGGCAGTTATTAGCGTAAAGACAGAACTTTTGCTGAGTTTTTACGCACAAGAAGCCAAGTCTATAAATAGACTTATTTTTCTCATATAAGAGGGACAGACACACAGAGAGAGAGGGGAGAATACATAGCGATCAGAGCCTAGAGACTTTGATTTTTCGGAGCATTCTTCTTCAACTTTTCTTCCAGAACAGAGTGAAGCAAAGCAGGAAAGCATTCGACCTCGCCATCAGTGCCCAAGTGCGTCGATACCTTTCTGGTGACTTAGTTCTTCCAACTGTTCATCTTTTAGCAGTGATCTTCATCATCATCGTATGGTCCAAGGAACAAAGTGATTATTTACAGATCAGACTTCCATAACAATACTTCCCAGAATCAAATTTGTACTTCTTGTACTTTTTTCTCATTTTATTTTCAAAATCCAATTTCCAGGCATTTTGTTAAGTGAAACAAAAATGGCGACTCTACTGGGGATTACCTTCACCTCTGACGAGGAGGCAATTGCTCAATATGATAATGTGTCGATTGGATCGACAAAGAAGACTGGTTGTACACTTTGACCAGACTGCTTATGAAGAGATGCTCCGAACTGGGGGTGGTTATCGCTGCTCTAATGTTCAAAAATCTTGCAAAGCACGAAAAGTTTGGATTCCTAAATCCAAAATAGTTTCTGATCTCTCTGTTGCTTCTGATGGCAAGGGAATTCTTCCCACTCCTGTCGTATGGCTTCCGTTCGTAATGAGGCAGTCATTACTTCAGCGTTGCACTCTAAGTGTGGCAATTTATCTCCCATCTGTGACGGTGAAGATAATCAGGTTTTACGCCCACTGCGTAAGAACCAAGTTTTACGCCCGGTGCGTAAAAGTGATGTTTTACCCCCAGTGGGTAAAAACCAAATTTTACGCTCAGTGCATAAGAACGAGTCTCCCATTTGTAATGAGGTAGACTCTAATGCTTGTGCTTCTAAGTGTAAAAATAAGTCTCCCGTCTGTGACGTGGTAGACACACAAAAATTACGCTCTTGCGTAAAGGAAAATCTACCGTCTGTGACGTGGTAGATAATCAATTTTTATGCTCAACGCGTAAAGGTAAGTCTCCTGTCTGTGACAGTGTAGATAAAATTCGCAACGATATTTTTACATCTAATGTGAATGTACCTAAATGCATATAGCATAAAAATGTTGTTGGTAAAGCTTCAGTTCTACACCAACAGCCTTCTTATACTGCTCTACGCAAAGTACCAAACCTACAAATCACACGCAATGAAAATAGAGTCCTTCGTGCTAAAAAATCTCAAGATTTGAGCACACAACTCCAAACGCGTAGAAATGTACAGTTTGGTTCTGCGAATACAGCCAGTAATCTTCTTTATACACAAGGGACTAAACGTTTTACTACCCCAAATGTAATAAAGAAGACTACTCCTTCTACTCCTTCTGATTTACGTGAATTGCTAATACAATAGCGTAAAAATAAACAATCTCCCGTGACACTCCCCTAAGAAAATTATTACTATGAGTGTCACCAGATTGTGATCAAATGTTGTTGCTCGGCTTCCAGACGGTCAGTTTTTGATCGATTGAATTTTAATGCGCCCCAACAACAAGCTGATGAGTTGTCATATGCATCAGTCAACATGGCATCTCACACCAATAGAGGACGACGTCCTAGACGAAACACGTCTCAAACCCCAGGTCAACAACAATTCAACAAACTTCTTGATTCTTTTGAAGGAATATATCAGAATACTCGATCAAAAAGACAAAGACAATTGCAGACTTCTGATTCTGAAGCTGGGGGTACTCAATCTCTTGAGTCCGAAACTGATAGTGTCGATTGATACTTCTATACTAATCCTTCTGTATCTTCAAGAGAGGTTGAATCCTATGCTATTGAAGATGAACCAGAGACGTCATCTGTTAATACAAAACAATGTCTTATTGCCGTTGAGCAATCATTGAAAGACATGCTTAACATGATGCAAAGCATGCACTAGATAATAACGCCTCAGCAAACTGCTCAACCGGCAGTAGTAACACCGGTACAGGTAGCAGCACCAACTCAAGATAGCCAAGGGGTTGATATACCTTTGAATATTTAAGAGCCTGCTGTTAACCAAAATTCTGCATCTCCAGATCCCATCATTCCAGAAGATGTACCATCTCCGGTGGGGATTACGGTACAACCAACAACTTTTCAATCAAATGTGCTTCCATAAACTAGCGAAGCCATTCAAGCAGTGCGTGAGCTCGAAGCACAGTTTGAAGTTTTAAAGCAAAATGATCAACTCCAGAGATTAGGGATTAAGCAACCTTATCCTCCTCATTGGAATGATGTACCCTTTCCACTGAAATTCAATCCACAGTCAATGGTATTGTTTGATGGAAAGGCTTCTCCTAGTCAGTATATCAATTACTTTGATATTATGACTGTACATTTGCAGAAAAATGATGCTCTTCTCACTCGAGTATTCATTGGATGCTTGACGGGTTCAGCTTACGACTGGTATCGTAGTTTACCCGATAATTGTATTTCGTCTTTTGACGAATTTAAGGCAATGTTTCTCTCTCGCTTCTATGAAGGAAGTATGGACATGAACATGTCCTCCATAATAGAAATCAAACAAAAGGAGAAAGAAGATACTCGGACGTTCATTGAACGTTTCCGACAGGCGACTCTAAAGATGCCCCCTGGTATGCCAGATTCAGCGCTGATTGATACATGCAAGATGAATCTGCGACCATCCGTCGCTATCTTCATGAGTTCCCAATTCACAGATTGGGCTTCGTTTATCATAGCAGCAGTTTCTGTCGAGGCCAATTGTAGGTTGGCTCGTGAACATGGGATGATTTTTGCCTCTGAGGATAAAGGAAAGAAAAGTAATCCTGGTAATAATTCCGGCAATCGTAATATGAAAGGAAAAGACACTCTTATGGTCAATCTTTCCAAGAATAAAACGATGCCGAATAATCAGGAATCTTTCAAGCCAAAAGAAGAATACTCTTTTGACGAAAGTGATATCCCAGGGATATTCTAATGTCTGGTGAAGAGTGGCAAACTCCAGATTCTGGAGCCAAAGAGGCCTAATAAGGTGAATCTGACTGACAATCCCAAATATTGTATCTATCATAGATACATTAATCATCCTACCAGTGCTTGCTATGTTTTGAAGAAGAAAATCCAAGAACTGATAAATGGTGGTAATTTCGCTTTAACCAATGATGACCGTACGGTTACAACTAATATTGTTTCTCTTCAATTTG
Source organism: Iris pallida (assembly GCA_029216955.1). Classification (NCBI taxonomy): domain Eukaryota; kingdom Viridiplantae; phylum Streptophyta; class Magnoliopsida; order Asparagales; family Iridaceae; genus Iris; species Iris pallida. The sequence goes on along the minus strand of JANAVB010010198.1, from coordinate 8,905,778 downwards.
GAGATTTTCCTCCATAACAAGTACCAGATAGAATTGTCCCAATTCCGAAGGCGACGATGAAGATTTTGAATATTCCGCCTGCCAGGGAGAAAAATGAAGGCTTGTTGCCTCTTATATTAAAGAATGGTGAAATTATGTGGGTACATCCTGACTTAGTACCTGAAATGGAAGATGAAGGTATAACTTCAAAATCCAAGAAAGGTAAGAAAGTTAAAACCTGCAACATGATTTCTCATATTATTTCGGATCCTGATGATTTGGATCATCTATGGGATGGCATTCCTTTGGAAGATAGACTGAGAGGATTGAACATACGTCCTCCAAGTCTGGCTCCTCCTGCCAAGCTTAAGCTTACCCATCAGCAGTGGCTAGCCATGAATATTGTTCCCTTATACAGGGCACAACAAGTCTTCGCTGCTTATGAAAAAGCTCCTACAGGGATTTTTCCTCGTATCCCTTATCCTTTTCCTCTCGTAGCTAAAGAGACGTTTATTCCTCATTCTCCTGTAGTTACAGAGATCTCTTCTTCTTCCTCTATGGAACCACCTATTAAAAGTCCACTGCCCACTCACTTGTATAGTCAGCAATCTGTCCTTCTTATGAAGAAGATGGGTTATGACTTTCAAAAGAAAGAAGGTTTAAATTATGATAAAAGAATACGACTTCCTTTACAAATTCAAAGTCAAAAATCCACTCTTGGATTGGGTTTTAAGGTTCCTCATAACAATCCTCGAAAGAAGAAGGCTAAGGAAAGGAAGAATAAATCCTGCAATATGGTACTTCCTTCTTCTGAGTCTGGAGAAGAAACTTTTGCGGGTACAAGATCTGGAAAAGAGTACGACAAAGATTATGAGGGATCCTCCAAAGAAGCAGAGAATATTGAAACACCGTCAACTCAACCGTCTCTTGTTCCTGCTGTGGTTGAAAAGGGGAAACAGAAAGTGGTACGCTTTGACGTCCCGTTGAAGTCTACTTCCAGTCAGGGGGTGGTGATGAAACCCTATAAATTTGATATTCTAGCCCAGTTAGCTAATACTCCGGCAAGATTATCTATCTTCGAGTTGCTTCGCCTTTCTAAAGAAAGTCGCGAAACTTTGAGTTAAGCTTTGCTGCAAGCTGATTCTTGCTTAGCTCAACTTAAGACTCCTGACAATATACTAGTGTCATGCCCACAATGTCATAGTGTGATGGAAGCAATTCCCAACATCACCTTTACACAAGAAGATATGCTGTTGAAGCATAACAAGCATGACAGGCCTTTGTGCTACACTGGGTATATTGAATCCATTGAAGTTGACAGAATTTATATTGATCCTAGGTCTTCCATTAGCATAATTCTTCAAAGTATGCTAAGACCATTGAGGATTCCTACTAGTGATCTGACTTACACTAGTACCACAATAGTTGGTTTCAAATCTGGAAAGAGCAAACTACTGGGGAAGATTCGTCTGAAAATTCAGATTGGTGATCTTCGAACTATGGCAATATTTTATGTTATTAACTCAGACGTATCCTACAATATTCATCTTGGAAGACCGTGGTTACATGAACATAACATCGTGCCTTCGACTCTCCACCAATGCTTCAAGTATGTGGATTCCCAAGGGGTTGTAAAGACTGAGTTTGCTGATATCAATCCTTTCAAGGGTGTCGAAGCCTATGTTTCTGATTCAAGGCTCTACAAATAAAAACATGTAAAAGAAATATCAGACATGGATGAAGATCAATCATCTGCTGAAGATCAGTCTATTAACGAAAATCCACCAGAAGAGCAAACTTTGAATATCAAAGTCAAAGGGCAAATCCAACCCCAACCTGTCAACAATTAACCTTTGATGATCACGGTTAAAGGAAGAACTCAAGCTTCATCTGAGGAATCAGTGAATGTTTCTACTAAAAGCCAAGTTCAACCTGTCACGACCCGCACCCTAGAGTTAGGGCACGAGAACGTAACGACGCCCAGCCTACGCCGCAGTGTCGGCGGTAGAACGCTGTCCTAGGTCTCAATGCATCTAACAGTATAAGACTAAACAGTTTATACTCCCCGAATGGGGGTGACATAGCAGATACAAACTCAATCACATCTAAGGTAGAGCATGATAAAGATAGATAAAACATGAAATCCAAAATAAATACAGGAGATAGAAGTCTAAGTGTCTAAGATACATGAACCCAGAAGTACATCTCAAAACTCAAATAAAGATACAGTAATCCACAAAGTAAAATACAACTCCAGACAAAATAAAATAACTACCTAAACAACCTCTAATGTGTCTCCTCTAGGCTAGCAGGCACCTCCAGGCTATCTGTAAAATTTTCAACAGGTCCAGTCAGGACGGGAGCGAGCACAAAACATCTCACGCAGTTCATATCGAGTTAGGAAATATAAAGCATGCAATAGAGTAAAGTACATGAAACGCTGAAAGAAGAATGTATAGAAAACAGTAGAGATTTAATAACAGGAAATATCTAAATATGATAAGTAAGAACAGTAAGGAACATGTGATTTAGAGTACAATCTGGTTATGTAAACGGGCTAGGAAAATGCAATGGTAACTCCATTGTACGTGGGTGTACAATAGACATATACAATAGTTATACAATGTTGTACAATAGGATTTGAGTACATAACCAATTCTACTCCCCCTCCCCAATCAATACACAAGGATCCACTCCAGTTACGTTATCTTGCACAATAGTGTACAATGTTATACAATGGATGTACAATATTATACAATAGATGTACAATGTTATACAATAGTTGTACAATGTTATACAATAGTGTACAATGGTCTATCCCTGGGACTCATGTGATACTGAGAGTACAATATGCACAAGGAGTATACAAGGATATAGGTATTCAATAAATACAATATGGAAGTGAAACGCACATCACAATATGTATTTAGTGAATACAAGGGGATAACATCCCAAAAGGAGATCCATATAGTACCAATCCGTGATAACAATCGTGTCAGCATCAAGTACAATAATCTAGAGCAAGAATGTAAATCCAGACAAGTATGAAACGGTCAGAGAATGTACTCGCCTCGATAACCTGAACAGCTGATAAGTATAGGAGGTCCCACTGAAGCCACAGAGTCCTATTTAAAGCAACACAGGTTACAAGGTGTTCAAGTTGAAATAAATAAATCCCTACAGGCAATCTATATTATTCTAGGTTATTCTAAGTCAAAACAACTCTAGGTCGACTCCGGTCAATAATCTAGTCAAACTAGGTCAAGTGTTGACTTACAGTTGACTTTGGGTCAACTGGTCAACTCTGGTCAAACTGGGGCAATTCTAGTCTAATATAAAGTGTACTTCGTTATTTGTACGTCGAAACTTACGACACGCAAATCGAGATAAGAAGATTATCGATAAGACTGATAATCTTATTATAGTGATCCATGTGTCCAACTTGTCAATTTCAGCGATGTGAGATCACTGGAATTGACTGAGCTCAGTTTCGTTGTACTAATCCCGAAATACGAACATTATATGAATTAATTATTAATTAATTATAAAAAGGTTAAACTCAGAGAAATTATCAACAAACATTGTCGGACGATGAAATAAACATCGCCAACGTGTCCAGAAAGGTCAAATTAGCTAGGATAGCCTACCCAACGGTCCAATTTGGACACAAGGGCAAAAAGGTAATTTCGGATCAAAACGGTGTCCGTGTCGGAGCCGTTTTGCACCGAAAAACGTGCAAGAAAACAAGTCTATAAAATATAACAAATTATATGTCCACGCAACCAGAATGTCGATACGAACCCAACGGTATCTCCAGAATTGGATTCCGTTGACCCGATCTCAATTTGACCCGTTGACCAGAACTTGGAATTCCGATTTGTACGGAAATGCGCGCCGGAGCCAAGTTCTCAAAACTTAGCAAACTACCTGTCAACAAGTCCAGAATGATGTACGAACTCAGCGGTATCTCCGGAATTGGATTCCGATGAGCCGATCTCAAAATGACCCGTTGACCCGGATATTGGTATCCGACTTGCACCGAAATGCGTGCCAGACCCAATGTCCACCAAAACCTAGAAAATTATATGTCAACGAGTCCAGAATGACGATACGAACTCAACGGTATATCCGGAATTGGATTCCGATGAGCCGGCGTCAAAAAGTCCTGTTGACCCAGAATGTGGGACACACTTTGCACCGAAATGCGTGCCCGGGCCCACGTTCTCCAAATCTAACAAATTTTATATGAAAACATGCCAGAACGACGCCACAAGTCTAATGGTGGTGTCAGAAATAAAATCTGGAGTCCCGTGTTCAAAAATGGAATTTTACAAGTTGGAAATTACGAATTCGGACGGCCAACTTTGGCGTCGAATTCAACCAATCAAACAAGCTCAAACTGAAATGAAATCTAAAGGGGGCAAGAAGAGGGTTATACCAGCTTCGTACCGGAACTGGTAGCACGCCAAACGGAGCTGCGGTGGAGGAGATACAAGCTGACGAAGTTGGCCCCGCGAAACTGTCCAAATTTAATACAATTTAAACGGTCAACTTGGTGGCCGGTTTTCATGTATCAAACGATAAAATTAACGGACAAAAATTGACATGAGCGAAGGTGGATATACCGAGATTGCGACGAAGTGAAGAAATCGCCGATCCAACGGTCGGATCTCCGGAAAAACGCGCGCGAAGTCGCTGCGATGGAGCGCCAAAACGGACTCGACTCCGCGCGCGTCACGACGGGATTTCGTGCGAAATGCACGAATCGCCTATACGTCGCGCCGGAGAGCAAGGCGGCGGTCCCAGGGAGGTCGCCGGTGATCGTCCACCGCGGGGGGGGGGGCACCCACGGCAGTGCAACTGCCGGCGGCGGCGACGGAACGCCACACGTGCGCGCGCGCCATGCACGCTGCTGTGCACTGTGCACGCGCGGCGGCGCGCGGGGCTGTGCGCGGGCTGCGCGCGGCCAGGCTCGCCGGCGAGGGCGCGTCGGGGACGGCCAGGTGCCGGCGCACGGCGGTGCGGGGAGAGGTGAACGGTGGTGGTGGCGGTTGAATGGTGATGGGGGTGGCCGGAAACGGAAGTAAGGAGGAGGAGAGGTAACTGGTGGTGGTGCTCGGCCGTGCTCGGCCAGGTGGTGGCGGCCAAAGTGGCTGAATGGGCTCGGCCACGGCTGAGCTGTTGGTGGCTCGAGAAGGAGGATGGGAGGAGTTGATGGTGGTTGGTGATAGTGATTCAATGGTGAAGAAGGAGGGGAAGAGAAGGAGAAGAGGCTCGGCCAGGTGGTGGTGCGGCCTGCTAGGGATGGTGGCCGACGGCCTCGACCAGGGAGGAGGTGGAGTTCGGGTTGCCATGGGTGTTGGATTGATGAAGGTGGTGGTGGTGATCCATGTTGCTGTTGTTGTGCATGGAAGTGGTTTTGAATGAAAAGAAATACGGAAAGAGAGAGAGAGGATAGAGTTTAATGATAAGGAGAGAGAGAATAGAAAAGTAGCTCTCCTAGAATTTAGGGCCGGCTAGGGGAGTGGGTTGGCTGTGAGAATTGAATAGGTAGGAATGGATGGAGGAGATTTAGTTGGGAAAAATCCAAGGGCTAGAAATTAAGTAGGAAATATTGGGTTATTCCTATATGATTTATTTCAAGGAAAAATTCTAATAAAAAATAAAAAAAATGGGTAGAAGGGCACTCGATATTTTTGGGCAATAAAATATGAGGGTGCTACGATGGAGGAAATCATGGAGCTGGACTGGACTCGGTGGAGCCGGATTGGGTCAACACTGGACATCGTGCAAAAATAGAATTAAAATTAGACGTTGATGATCATGTGTAAATAAGTAGCACATGGGGATTCCAAATAATGGGACACAAGTGGCGGACGGATAGTAGGCTCAAAGTGGGCCATGTCCATAGTTGGGGCTGACAGGTTTTGGTCGACAGGGGACCCACAAATCAAGTTGGAAAATGAATGTGACGTCGTGGCGTGAAATAAAATCGGGTCACGCGTCGAAAAAGTTGTGCGAATCAAATGGAGCACAAAATGACGTGTCTGAGTGGGACACAAAGGTCATGGGTGACGAGCGTCTCGAGTAGATCATCAATGAGGAGTTGGTTTCAAGAAACTGACTGGTCTTGCGCTCCCAATTTAAATGTCATGGTAATGCGCTGAAAATGATTAAGGAAAAGAGTGGGAAAATCAATTACTGATCGAACGGTCTAATTCGACCCGAAGTTCAGCGAAGAAAAAGGGGCACAAGGGAACAAGTTTGGGTGGGACACCATATACCGTCATGAAGGTAATCGTGTCCACTCCAAAACTCGTGAAGAGGATTTCCAGAGTTGAACATCCCTGATACTCCAAATATCAATGGCATAAAAAAGTACACTAACAGATAAATAAATAGAATGAAATATTTAATGAAACCAAACAGTCAGAAAATAAATAAAATAAAAAAAATCAACCCGAATTTCAGGGTGCTAACATCCTACCCACCTTATAAAAATTTCGTCCTCGAAATTAAAATGTCCCTACTCCCTCTAGGTCAAACCCCCATAATCAAAGTCCCAGATTAAAACAAATCATGTGATCAAAAGGACGACATACAGGGTCATGGCATACGGTGGTAGTGAAAGTCTCATCTAGGTATACTAGTCATGCTAACCAACGGTCATAGGATATCAAACACACAAACAAATCCAGGGTGCTAAACGAGAAAAGATGCAGAAACAACAACCATCAAAACTATAAGGTTGTCTACCACCCCGTATGAAAACTGGTACTCATAAAAAAAAAATAAAGGAAGGTAACTACCAATCATTTGAAAAAAAAAAAAAGTACTATCCCAAGAAAATCAAAATAACAAGTTAAAGAATCGAAAGTCACTTGCATTGAAATCCAATCACAATATATATACAGAGAGAGCGTTAGAGAGGGAAAACTAGCATCATGTGTATGGGGGCATGTTCATATGGTTAGAGAGTAGGCATGTGTGTGTGTCCTGGTACAGTGTTATAGCTTAGTATTGAAAGGTTAAACCCAGTTTTAGTTCAGCATTTACATACAAAATCTGAAAATAAGCTAACATTTAAACAAGTGTCATATTAACATGTTGCAGTGATGTAAACATAACTAATAACATGAAATTTTCATTTAAATTACGAATCTAAACATGGAAAAGTAAAGGGCCAGAAATATTGGGGTTTTGAAAATTCAGCATCAACAACATATTAATTGTATCTAGATATGTGCGAATCAAGTGTAGCATGCATACGTGTTAGGCAAGTGTCTGCTATATATATTCATATACATATTCTCATGTCCCAATAAAATTAATTCTTCGTTAAGACTAACATTTAGATTCCTACCAAGATTGCAAGCAGGTGATTGACAAAATCAAGACAGTTTTATTATCATTATTATTTAATACAAAAATAATAGCAAGAAGGAAATAACGCTAAAATTTGCTCTGCTTATCTGTTTAAAGAAGGAACCGTTTTGAAATCAAGAGTTAAAATATCAAATTCAGATAAAGTCTAGCAAAATCATCGATTCATTGTATTATGAAAACTCATAGCAAGAAGTTACACAAAGGTTTATAAAACAACTAAACATACTCTTAAGTCAAATGACAAGAAACTAGGCAAAACAACAAATAATAATTCCTTTTTTTTTTTTTTTTGAATGACTGAGAAAAAGTAGAGAAACATGTTCAAATATTTTAAGGTGCAATCCGATAATCATATGCGTCTATCCAAAATCATGGTACTCTAAATCCTCGTCATACTAGTAAGCAAGGCTACGATAATCACAGAGCCCTTGACTTATGCACATATCTCTAGAATCATGGTATTTAACATTTTCGCGGTGCCGCATGCTTGGCTGCGAAAACCTTAAATTCCCACACCCGAGAAATACATCCAGAGTCAGACTATATGTCCTCACCATGCTGGCTAATGTGACTATAGAAGACTAGATTCCATAACATAGATGACCTAGCCCATATAATTTCATCTTGCCAAAAATTAAATTAATCAATAATGAATACTCAAAATCAAATCAAATTTATTATCGAATTACATCAAAATTCAAAAATGAACAAAATCCATCAAAATACAAACTCGAATGCAACAGCTATCATCAAAATTCAAAATTCGAAAATCTTCCATCAAAATTAATAAATACAAACTCAAATTCAATAATAATCCATTAAAATCAAATTCAACAACAGAAAATAAAGATAAAACAAATCAAGGGAAAAAGAGTTTTCAAATCGAAGTTAAATAAGATTCTCCAGGGTCGTCCCAGGAATCTCTCAAGGGTTCCTATCTGTGATTGAGTACCTTCAAAATATATCCTAATCCTACTGCAGGCTGTAGTGGTACTCTAGTTCGAATACCACTACACTTTAGTCTCGACCTGCATGGGCCACCACTAAAAACGTGTCACGACCCGCACCCTAGAGTTAGGGCACGAGAACGTAACGACGCCCAGCCTACGCCGCAGTGTCGGCGGTAGAACGCTGTCCTAGGTCTCAATGCATCTAACAGTATAAGACTAAACAGTTTATACTCCCCGAATGGGGGTGACATAGCAGATACAAACTCAATCACATCTAAGGTAGAGCATGATAAAGATAGATAAAACATGAAATCCAAAATAAATACAGGAGATAGAAGTCTAAGTGTCTAAGATACATGAACCCAGAAGTACATCTCAAAACTCAAATAAAGATACAGTAATCCACAAAGTAAAATACAACTCCAGACAAAATAAAATAACTACCTAAACAACCTCTAATGTGTCTCCTCTAGGCTAGCAGGCACCTCCAGGCTATCTGTAAAATTTTCAACAGGTCCAGTCAGGACGGGAGCGAGCACAAAACATCTCACGCAGTTCATATCGAGTTAGGAAATATAAAGCATGCAATAGAGTAAAGTACATGAAACGCTGAAAGAAGAATGTATAGAAAACAGTAGAGATTTAATAACAGGAAATATCTAAATATGATAAGTAAGAACAGTAAGGAACATGTGATTTAGAGTACAATCTGGTTATGTAAACGGGCTAGGAAAATGCAATGGTAACTCCATTGTACGTGGGTGTACAATAGACATATACAATAGTTATACAATGTTGTACAATAGGATTTGAGTACATAACCAATTCTACTCCCCCTCCCCAATCAATACACAAGGATCCACTCCAGTTACGTTATCTTGCACAATAGTGTACAATGTTATACAATGGATGTACAATATTATACAATAGATGTACAATGTTATACAATAGTTGTACAATGTTATACAATAGTGTACAATGGTCTATCCCTGGGACTCATGTGATACTGAGAGTACAATATGCACAAGGAGTATACAAGGATATAGGTATTCAATAAATACAATATGGAAGTGAAACGCACATCACAATATGTATTTAGTGAATACAAGGGGATAACATCCCAAAAGGAGATCCATATAGTACCAATCCGTGATAACAATCGTGTCAGCATCAAGTACAATAATCTAGAGCAAGAATGTAAATCCAGACAAGTATGAAACGGTCAGAGAATGTACTCGCCTCGATAACCTGAACAGCTGATAAGTATAGGAGGTCCCACTGAAGCCACAGAGTCCTATTTAAAGCAACACAGGTTACAAGGTGTTCAAGTTGAAATAAATAAATCCCTACAGGCAATCTATATTATTCTAGGTTATTCTAAGTCAAAACAACTCTAGGTCGACTCCGGTCAATAATCTAGTCAAACTAGGTCAAGTGTTGACTTACAGTTGACTTTGGGTCAACTGGTCAACTCTGGTCAAACTGGGGCAATTCTAGTCTAATATAAAGTGTACTTCGTTATTTGTACGTCGAAACTTACGACACGCAAATCGAGATAAGAAGATTATCGATAAGACTGATAATCTTATTATAGTGATCCATGTGTCCAACTTGTCAATTTCAGCGATGTGAGATCACTGGAATTGACTGAGCTCAGTTTCGTTGTACTAATCCCGAAATACGAACATTATATGAATTAATTATTAATTAATTATAAAAAGGTTAAACTCAGAGAAATTATCAACAAACATTGTCGGACGATGAAATAAACATCGCCAACGTGTCCAGAAAGGTCAAATTAGCTAGGATAGCCTACCCAACGGTCCAATTTGGACACAAGGGCAAAAAGGTAATTTCGGATCAAAACGGTGTCCGTGTCGGAGCCGTTTTGCACCGAAAAACGTGCAAGAAAACAAGTCTATAAAATATAACAAATTATATGTCCACGCAACCAGAATGTCGATACGAACCCAACGGTATCTCCAGAATTGGATTCCGTTGACCCGATCTCAATTTGACCCGTTGACCAGAACTTGGAATTCCGATTTGTACGGAAATGCGCGCCGGAGCCAAGTTCTCAAAACTTAGCAAACTACCTGTCAACAAGTCCAGAATGATGTACGAACTCAGCGGTATCTCCGGAATTGGATTCCGATGAGCCGATCTCAAAATGACCCGTTGACCCGGATATTGGTATCCGACTTGCACCGAAATGCGTGCCAGACCCAATGTCCACCAAAACCTAGAAAATTATATGTCAACGAGTCCAGAATGACGATACGAACTCAACGGTATATCCGGAATTGGATTCCGATGAGCCGGCGTCAAAAAGTCCTGTTGACCCAGAATATGGGACACACTTTGCACCGAAATGCGTGCCCGGGCCCACGTTCTCCAAATCTAACAAATTTTATATGAAAACATGCCAGAACGACGCCACAAGTCTAATGGTGGTGTCAGAAATAAAATCTGGAGTCCCGTGTTCAAAAATGGAATTTTACAAGTTGGAAATTACGAATTCGGACGGCCAACTTTGGCGTCGAATTCAACCAATCAAACAAGCTCAAACTGAAATGAAATCTAAAGGGGGCAAGAAGAGGGTTATACCAGCTTCGTACCGGAACTGGTAGCACGCCAAACGGAGCTGCGGTGGAGGAGATACAAGCTGACGAAGTTGGCCCCGCGAAACTGTCCAAATTTAATACAATTTAAACGGTCAACTTGGTGGCCGGTTTTCATGTATCAAACGATAAAATTAACGGACAAAAATTGACATGAGCGAAGGTGGATATACCGAGATTGCGACGAAGTGAAGAAATCGCCGATCCAACGGTCGGATCTCCGGAAAAACGCGCGCGAAGTCGCTGCGATGGAGCGCCAAAACGGACTCGACTCCGCGCGCGTCACGACGGGATTTCGTGCGAAATGCACGAATCGCCTATACGTCGCGCCGGAGAGCAAGGCGGCGGTCCCAGGGAGGTCGCCGGTGATCGTCCACCGCGGGGGGGGGGGCACCCACGGCAGTGCAACTGCCGGCGGCGGCGACGGAACGCCACACGTGCGCGCGCGCCATGCACGCTGCTGTGCACTGTGCACGCGCGGCGGCGCGCGGGGCTGTGCGCGGGCTGCGCGCGGCCAGGCTCGCCGGCGAGGGCGCGTCGGGGACGGCCAGGTGCCGGCGCACGGCGGTGCGGGGAGAGGTGAACGGTGGTGGTGGCGGTTGAATGGTGATGGGGGTGGCCGGAAACGGAAGTAAGGAGGAGGAGAGGTAACTGGTGGTGGTGCTCGGCCGTGCTCGGCCAGGTGGTGGCGGCCAAAGTGGCTGAATGGGCTCGGCCACGGCTGAGCTGTTGGTGGCTCGAGAAGGAGGATGGGAGGAGTTGATGGTGGTTGGTGATAGTGATTCAATGGTGAAGAAGGAGGGGAAGAGAAGGAGAAGAGGCTCGGCCAGGTGGTGGTGCGGCCTGCTAGGGATGGTGGCCGACGGCCTCGACCAGGGAGGAGGTGGAGTTCGGGTTGCCATGGGTGTTGGATTGATGAAGGTGGTGGTGGTGATCCATGTTGCTGTTGTTGTGCATGGAAGTGGTTTTGAATGAAAAGAAATACGGAAAGAGAGAGAGAGGATAGAGTTTAATGATAAGGAGAGAGAGAATAGAAAAGTAGCTCTCCTAGAATTTAGGGCCGGCTAGGGGAGTGGGTTGGCTGTGAGAATTGAATAGGTAGGAATGGATGGAGGAGATTTAGTTGGGAAAAATCCAAGGGCTAGAAATTAAGTAGGAAATATTGGGTTATTCCTATATGATTTATTTCAAGGAAAAATTCTAATAAAAAATAAAAAAAATGGGTAGAAGGGCACTCGATATTTTTGGGCAATAAAATATGAGGGTGCTACGATGGAGGAAATCATGGAGCTGGACTGGACTCGGTGGAGCCGGATTGGGTCAACACTGGACATCGTGCAAAAATAGAATTAAAATTAGACGTTGATGATCATGTGTAAATAAGTAGCACATGGGGATTCCAAATAATGGGACACAAGTGGCGGACGGATAGTAGGCTCAAAGTGGGCCATGTCCATAGTTGGGGCTGACAGGTTTTGGTCGACAGGGGACCCACAAATCAAGTTGGAAAATGAATGTGACGTCGTGGCGTGAAATAAAATCGGGTCACGCGTCGAAAAAGTTGTGCGAATCAAATGGAGCACAAAATGACGTGTCTGAGTGGGACACAAAGGTCATGGGTGACGAGCGTCTCGAGTAGATCATCAATGAGGAGTTGGTTTCAAGAAACTGACTGGTCTTGCGCTCCCAATTTAAATGTCATGGTAATGCGCTGAAAATGATTAAGGAAAAGAGTGGGAAAATCAATTACTGATCGAACGGTCTAATTCGACCCGAAGTTCAGCGAAGAAAAAGGGGCACAAGGGAACAAGTTTGGGTGGGACACCATATACCGTCATGAAGGTAATCGTGTCCACTCCAAAACTCGTGAAGAGGATTTCCAGAGTTGAACATCCCTGATACTCCAAATATCAATGGCATAAAAAAGTACACTAACAGATAAATAAATAGAATGAAATATTTAATGAAACCAAACAGTCAGAAAATAAATAAAATAAAAAAAATCAACCCGAATTTCAGGGTGCTAACACAACCTCTTGTGATCAAGGTCAAAGGGCATACTTTTTGTACGAATGACCCAGAACCTCTATTGATTGTCAATCTTGGCAAATCTACGCAGAAGACGGATGATAGTCCAATAATGATTAATCTGAAGCGTAGCAGTCAAATTGTAAATGATGTAAATATTGATCATTCTGTACTTTTTGATATCAATGAAGATTTCCTTTTTGTGTATATGGCTGTCAAGTTTATTGAAAGAATGACTTTATCTTCTGATAATCAAAGTCATCAATATAAAGACGACATAGACACAGAGGAAACCTTATACATTGACAATAAGGAAAATTCTTTTCCTCCTCATGTCGATGTTGGACCTTATGCTCAAAGGTTTCTAACATCTTCTTTCTATCTTCTTCTTGTAGCCGCTTCATCGCAAGCTTGTGTGACTTATAGACGTCACAAGGAATCTTATTTCGTGATTCCGTCTGATAAAAAAACAAGGACCAGATTATATTTGGGCTGGCTAAAAATATCCCTGTTGATCAGACAGATGATCTGAAAGATAAAGATAAAGGAAGAATCCGAATTGACAAATATAGTCAACAATCTCTCAAGATTATCCAGAACATGGGATATGATTTGAAGACTATGTAAGGTCTCAATCAAGGCAAAGGTAGACGACTACCATTAGGTGGTGATCCGTTTTACCAAAAGACTCGTCCTGGATTGGGATATGATCCATCCCATATGTTTAATGACGATATTCAAGAAGAATTCTCTTCTAGCTCTTCACAATCATCGGATTCAGAAGAAATCCAATTCATCGAATCCGATATTTCTCACTCCTCGTATGATAAAAGAGGTTATTATGATAAATCTGGACAAATATTTTTTAGCTCATATGGTTCAAATTGATGGTGAATTTGAGTCATTTGAGAATGATCCTTGGGCCATGTTGGTTCATTCATTCTTTCATCGATATTGGCATATATCCTCAATGACATATGTCCTCTTAATCCCCAGCTACCAAGGTTTGGTTAAGCTGATTACTTGTCTCCTTGGAGAGAAATTTTTAATCTTCTATCTTACTAGTTGATTAAAAAAAATTAAATTTTTTATTTATCATGTTCTCATGACCTCTAGATAAATGTTAAATCTACTTGCTTTTCCTATCTATCATGTCTATTTGACCTCTGCATAGATATTAATCTACTTTTCTTTAAGTTTTTATATGCTGTCATGTCCATATTACCTCTGATAGTATTGTATACTCTAAAAACAGAAAATAAGATTTGATTATCTATCATGTCCATATTACCTTTCGATAGATACAAAGTATTGAGTTTAAAATTCTTGTCATGTTCATATAACTTCTGATAAGTATTTTCTGTCTCATACCTATTATTTATTCTAAATAAATGATAGGATCACAAAATAAATATTTTATTCATTTCTTGTGAAAACATTACAAAAATGAATAAGATAAAAGATGACAAGGAGCTCTTCTATGGTGGAGCAGAAACATCTTGAAGCAACTTCTGTAGTTCTTCTAGTCGCTTGTCACGAGAACTCATAACTTTTTTAGTAGCTTCAGCACGTCGAGCTTCAGGAGTACAAATACGAGAAAGTCTAGCAAAGCTGATTATCAGATTATCCTTGGCTTCATCAAGGGTTCTGATAGTTGATTCAGCCCCGAAGGCTTGTTCTTCTAAAATGGAGCTCTGAGTGAGGTGCAAATTTCGAGCGTCGATCATCTTTTCTCTTTTGGCCTTCAAGCGAGCTAACTTAGCCTCGACTTCGCGAATTTTATCATTTTTATTCTGAATATCTATGTTCAAAGCATCGTAAGCTACTCTGTGACCATGCAGTGCGGGCTTTATACCAGCTAAAATAGCTTTCTCTTTGGCAACCTTCAGACTATGATCATGAAGAGCTTCATTATATGTGGTCTCCCGAGCAAGATAATCAGTCGTTAAGGCGTCATATTCCTCCTGGATAAGACTTTCAACTGTCTCACTTGACAGCTTGAGATATTCGTTGATCGGCTGTTTAAGGCCCTCCATAATTTTCTCCAATACTGCAGCTCTCCCAGCATCATTGAACATAGCAACGTTCCTAATAGTCAGAGCCATCGCCGCCTTCAAAATTTCATAACTGAGGCCCTTGTTCAGGACTATTTTTATTAGGGTTGCTAGAGTTTTGTAAAAGTTTTCAGTATGAATCTCAACTAGTAGATTTATTTCTATGTTGGAGCTTGGTGTGGCAGCAATATCTAATAGATCCCTTCTTTGGAAATTGGGAGTAGATATTGCTGGTGGAACAGCAGGATGAGATGAAGTCGTTGCTATTACTGTTGTCATGGCCAATTGATCCCTAGGAGCTTCAGGGATTATATCTCCAACACCAACAGATACCATTGGTGTAATAACAGGCTGAGATGAAATTGTTGTTGTTACTGCTGCCATAGCCAATTGGTTCCCAAAAGCTTTAGGAGCAATATCTTCAATATTTGTTACTCCTGCCATTTCTGGAGTTCTAGTGGCGGTAATATTGGTGGATGTGGTGACAATTGCGGGAGCTGGTTCAGGTTCTGGCGTTGGCTCATCAGAAACTGGTACTGAATCAGTAGCAACAGTAGAAGATGTTATTACTTCTCCAGTTTCAGTTGGTGACTCAAGTATGCTTTCAGTATCTTCTTCAATTGTTCGCTCCGCAGGATTTTCCATTGCTTCAGTTGTAGTAAAATTTCTACAGCTAATTCTTTATTCAAATCTGGTTCTCCTCCAGCAGCTCTATCATCACCTACAGTGAGGTTTATTGCAGTCTTTTCTTTGTACTGGTCTTGAGCAGGAGAGGACATTTCAGGTTGTGCTTGTTGTACTTTTAATGATGGAGGATATTCTTCTTGAAGCTCCATCTCGGGTTGTTGAACTCCCTCCTCATCAGCGTCTTTCTCTTCTGAAGAAGAAGTTTTATCCTCAAATTCCTCATTTTCTTCATAGATATCTTCTTCTTGAGGAGGAGGAGCCACAGGCTTTGGTGCAATGATGATATCTACAAAATGAACAAAATAAGTTAATATACAAAATTATGGTGCATAATTCCGTATAGGTTTTGAATGATACCTGGAATATGTTCATTTTGTTCAAGATATGAATCATAATCACCATTCTAGTCATCATCATCGAAGATGAGAGCCGGCTCATCTGATGGAATACGGTCTCGATCAGCAGTGGATACAGCAGTAGCACCCCCTGTAGCTTGTGCCTTGGTTGGTAAAGATAAATGAAGCATGGAGCTAAGGCATCCAGGAGACAAAAGTGTTACAGCTTTTGGTGCTACTACTGGTGGAGGGACTGAAGATCCTTCTCTTGGATGGACTGAAGAAGAACAAACAAGATGATCCTCTTCAACAAAGGTATCATCTTCTAGAGTGAGGGCTCATGGTTTGGAAGGCCCTTTAGTGGTAGACTTCTTCTTCTTTTCCGAAGTTTTCTCTGGAAATATGACGGCTGCACTTTGTTTTCTCTTTCGGCCTTTACCAATGGTGATAGGTTCTGCATTTGGTTCCCCAACTCCTGTATGGATAACTTCCAGATATGGATCTGAAATGCCAGTATCATCAGGGATGTCTGCTGGCACCCTGATCGGTTCCTCAATATTTCCTTCTTTAGGGCACCTTAGACTACCTCTCATATTGTAGCCGTGGGCAAAAGAACGAATTGAAGCATAAAAGTGACCATACGTATGAATTATACGTAGCTCTATAGTACTGGTGGCGGTTGAGACTCTAAATTTGGCACCGGTACGAGCAGTACTGAAATATCTCCAACCCCTAGCACCGTCAAGTAGTTTCCATAGTGACGGAAATTAGTAGAGGGGTTACCAACATGAAGTTAGTCGTACCCAAATTGGCGAGCGAACCTACTGGGTAGATATGGTTCAAACGCACAATTATTTTCATTTCTGTATATCAGGTGAGAAGGTCTGATGCACTGAAGCCATCTGAAGACTGATGGTGGCAATACAGCTCTTCCTTCGACTTCTTCTTCAAACTGAATACCAAAGCAATCTGCTGGAACTTGTGGCCTAGTACAGAAGAAGTTCCAACCATAAGAATAGTTCAGAACTGCCCGGGTATCCGCCACAGTCGTAGCAGTCCATGTAGCCTTCTATATTTTTGGAGGAAGACTTCCTCATTATCCTCCGGGCCTGGTGGTAACAGATTGCAATTGTGGTGCAACAACCAGCCCATTAAATAAGTATAGGGCATTTCTACCCTGGGGAAAACATTCCGATGAGGAGCATTGTTGATTAACTCTTCACCGAAAGTCCTTAAACCTGCATTTATACGGCACACCATGGCCGATAGCAGATTGATTCTGACTTTAAAAACCAAGCGTACTGCTGGCCATAGTACGCTGCGGTGGATTCTGTCAACAGTCCCAGTACCCGGCACGACCCATCTTCTCAGCCATAAAGAAATGAAACCTGCCAACAAAGCTCTCCTAGAGATTTTCTGATTACCGTATCTAAGGAAGCTCAAGGCTTCAGTTCCGGCAGGAAATTCTCCAGTCTTTGTAGACAGATATTTATTCGGGAATTTGTAGGCAATCATTATATCCCGAATTTTGTTAGAGAGAATTGTCGAATCTATATTGATTGCCGGAGCTTTGTTTTTCTGAAACCTTTCTTTGTCATATTTGGATATCTTATCCTTATGGAAGAAGAGATAAGTCGTCCACTTGTTGATGTACGCTAAATAAGATGTACTTTCATACATTGTAGTATAAATCATGTAGTGACACATGTACCCCTCGGTTTCTACGCCGCTGATGGAGGTCTTCATTCCTTTTGGCGCAGTCAACGGTGCTGCTGCAGTTCCCTCTGTGGGCCCTTCGGGTCCCGTGACCTGTTTAGATGGCACCGGTTGTGCCCCTTATGCATTCTCGAATGGGCCATCACATTTCTCGGGCTGTACCTCCCTTTTCCTACCGGGTGGGCCCTCCCTTTTCCTAGGTTGCGCTCCTGCGCCTTTGGCTGCCCCTGGCCCCTTTATCCAGTCGTTGCTTTTGTAGGCGCGGTGGCAGCCTCATCCCACTCTTCGGTTAGGTATCCCAGGGGCCCTCTTAACCTTGTGGAGCAAGCTGACCCCATCTTGGGTTGTGCCCCTCTGGCGCAACCTGAGTTCTGCACGGCCCTGGCGTAACCAACGTCCTGCGCCCCATGGCGCAACCCCCGATATTCCCTATCGTGGGGCAGCCTACGGCTGGTAGGCTCCTCCGTCCTGGTTGCACCCCTATGGCGTAGTCCATGGGTACCACGGCCGCCCCTGTGGTGGCTCAACCCACTTCTCAGACGCCCTCCTATGGAGGTGTCGCATATTGCCTTCCACTCTCTGGTTGTGCGGCTTCCAGTGCCCACACTTTTGGTGGCACGGCTCACCTTGAGAAGTCGTATCCTGTTGCTAAGCTGAACTCTCCCTCCCCAGATGATCTGCTGGCGATCCTGCCTCCTTTGGAGCCTTCCTCTCGCCCGTTGGGAGTCTCGCTGCCCGCGACCCCCATACCCAAATTTTTCCAGGTCGATCAGTCGACCTCCTCTTATCCGATGCCTTCCTTCGTAGATAAGCTGCGATCGGACAGGGCGGCCACACCGGGGTTTCAGTTTCAGGACTTCCTCCTACCTGAGGTTTTCTATCCTTCTCCAGCCTCCATGCCAACGGTCCCCTTCTCTGCTCAGGTAATGGCATCGCTGTCAGACTCCTTTCCCCACACCTTTGTGCTCAAATTTTCTTCGGGATGTCCTAAGCTCAACCGCGTTCAGGAGGTCATTGCTAGTTGGAAGCTCGCTGCGGTTTACCGACTGGCTCCTCTAGACCCAAGGCATATTCTGCTGTACCTATCCTCTGTATCTGACCAGCACTTTGTGTGGTCCAAGGGCACTTGCACTATCGATTCTCACTAGATGAAGATTAACAGATGGTCCCTGGATTTTAGCACTAAAGTTGACTCCGCTAAGTGGTTGCCAGGGTGACCCTACCTAACCTCCCCCTTATTTGCTTCGTCCCGACAGCTCTTAAACGCATTGCCAACTCCTTTGGGACGTAAATGGCATCGGCATATGAAACAAGCAACCTCACCAAAGCCCATTATGCCAAGATCTGCATTGAGCTTGATCTCACCAAAGAACATCCCAATCACAAACTCATTGATCTAGGCAGTCAGACGCACACCCAGTAATTAGTATACGATAACCATATTCTTTTTTGCAATCACTGTCTCATGCGAGGCCACCTCACAAGACACTGCTTTCGACTCCACCAAGAGCTCAAGAGGAAACCCGATCGAAAGAACAACCCTGCGGGGAGGAGAATAACTCAGAGTCATCAGTCATACTCTCCTCTGTTACCTTTACCCAACTCCTATATCAGATTTGAAGCTAGCTAGGATAAGCCGTCCGCGTCTCCTGGTGGACCGATGATCCCCTACTCGCCCCCGTCTCCTATCTTACGGAATAGCTTCGCTGCTCTCTCTGGCTGTGTGGAAAATGCCCTAGAGACTGCCCTCCTCGAAGGACCATTAGACCTTCACGATTCGGAGGCAGAGTCGAAGGATCTCAGGGAGTCTCCCCCGGTATCGATCCCCTGTCCTACAACCCTTTCAGCTACCCAACTTACTATTAACGATTCCTCCATCGACGAAGCCCTTGTTATTTTGGGACCAGAGCTGATCCTTAGGGGACGACAGGTCCGAGCCGCAGGATACCCTCTGTCGACAGCAGATCAATCGAAAGTGTTGAGGACATCCTCCTCATTTCGCCTGCGAAACCCAGCATAGATACAGATGGTGAATTACTTGACACCATCGTAAGTACATCTATTCCCACGGCTAGGAAACCCCATACCGAATTTGTCCAAATATTGGGTATCAAGATGAACCCTACTGCCAAAAAATCAGATCAGAAAGAAGTACCCGAGCCAATGGGGATACGCACCATATTTGCAATAAAGCAGACCAAACACCACCCCTCTGAGAAACATTAATGCTGAACATCCTATCCTGGAATGTTCATGGCCTGGCTAACAAACCAACCATGAGGCATCTTTCTAGACTCAACAAAATCCACAAGATCGATATCCTGATCATCATTGAACCTAAAATCTCTTCCAAGAAAATTAAAGCCATTAAGATGCATTAGGTTTTAAACTCGCTACAGCAGGCAGACATGACATCTGGATTCTCAATTCACCGGCAGTCAGAATCGAAGGCATTAAAGACAAGAGACAGGCTCTCTCGTGCTGGGTGGAGCATCCACTTTTTTCCAAGCGGGCCCTCCTGTCAACAGTTCATGGCAGCTGTGATATAGGAGAACGTAAGCAGCTCTGGAGCGATCTTGTAGACCTTCAACGCAGCTACTGCAACTCTCCGTAGCACTGTATCAGAGATTTTAACGCTATCAGCAGCAGAGAGGAGAAAACTGGCGGCCGACCTTCCTCCATATAGCCATGCTGGATTTCAATAACTTCATCTTCAATGCTCATCTTCAACCCCTTCAGTTCTCTGGTAGCACCTTCACTTGGTACAACAAGCAGGAAGGCGACCGGCAGCAATACTCCCGGCTTAATAGAGCTCTCCCTAACGCCCTTTGGAATGATAAAGGTCTCTCATCCAAACTCTACCATCTCAACACCACCGAATCTGATCACGCCCCTCTGCTAGTTGAATTTAAGAGCAAAGTGGCCAGGATCAAAAAGAACTTCCGCTTCTTTCACTTATGGACAACGCATCCCCAGTTTACGCGCATGGTTGAGGAGGCCTGGGCCAATGAGGAATCCAACGACCCATTAATTCGTGTCGCCAACAAGCTCAAGACCACGCGACAAGCTCTCTCGGTTTGGAGTAAACAGGCATTTGGGGACATTTTTCAGGCAATCCGGATTGCCGAAGATGACGTAACTCAAGCCGAAGCTCTTGTCGTGACTGACCGATCACCGGAGGCTAGAGCGGCTCTGAACCTCACCAAAGCCGTCCTCAAATTCAGGATAATGGTTGAGACGAACTTTTGGAAATAAAAAGCGAGGCTTAAATGGAACAGTGAGGGGGACAAAAACTCGAGCTACTTCCACGCTAGCGTCAACGGTCGCAGACAAAAACTCATCCTTCATCTGATTGCTGATAACTCAGGCAACATTTTCACAGACCAACGGGGCATCCAAATGGAAGCTGCCAACTTTTATACCAAATTGTTCACCAAAGAGACGGTCCACAGAGACAACTCCCTCCTGGTTGATATCCTCCATCTTATCGACGACACAGACAACAATCAGCTGGAACTTCATCCATCAGAGCAGGAAGGGAAAGAAGCGGTTTGGGCTCTTAATGCTCATAGCGCGCTGGGCCCAGACGGATTTACGGGCATTTTCTTCAGGGTCTGCTGGGATATCATCAAAAAAGACATTCATGAGGCGGTTATGGCATTCTTCCAAGGAGCGACGTACCCTAGAGCCATTTCAAGCGCCAACCTTATCCTTATCCTTAAAAAAGATAACCCAGAGACTTTTCGGGACTTTCGGCCCATCAGCCTCTGCACCTTCACCAACAAAATTGTTTTCAAAATCATCGCGTCGTGCATGTCAGATATTCTTCCCAAGATTATCTCTAAGGAACAGAGTGGTTTCATCAAGGGCAGAAACATTCAGGATAATATCATGCTGGCTCACGAGTTAATCACATGCATGAAACTTCCGGCTGTAAGAACAAAATCGTAAAGCAGAATACTCTAGAGGGGGGTGAATAGAGTAGGCAGCAGAATATTGCTAATTGAAAAACTTGTTAGCAGTTAGATCACAGATATAATAATAATCATAAAATAAATAACAGTAATAAAAAGGTGATCAGAAGGCAAACGCAAACACCGAGATTTATACTGGTTTCCCTTTTGTGAGGACTAGTCCAGTCTGAAGAACCCTAGCTTCTAGTTGAATCCACTATTGGAAAATCTCATAAGTTTTTATTGGAAGTACTTGCAACTTCTACAAACGTAAGCTTTGATACGAAGAACTCGACCATCTTCAATTGTGAAGAGTTGTACCTTTAATCAAGCCTCTGATTACAATCGCTCTGAAACTTCTAGACTGCACCGTACTGGCAAATCGACTATAGGATTGTAACTGGCTTGGGATTTGAACATGGAAGCTTTTTAGAACTCTTTGGAAGAAATATAAGCTTTAGAAGAGAAGAGATTGAAAGTGAATTGGTGATTTGAAATAATCGAAATCCTTCTCTATTTATAGTTTTTCCATAGACAGAACTCTGACAGAATTCGGGCAGAATTCGGACAAAACTCTTTGTAACAAACCGCAACTGAAGGGAGACCAAGTTCAAAATCAAACGTTCATATAACGTTCAACTCTGCCGAACTCTGGCCGAGTTTTGCTAGGGTTCTGCCAGTTGATTTTTGAGAAAATTTTGGCTTTTTGAAAAGTCCTTCAGAAGCTTTTTTGTAAGAAGGATGTTTTTCAAAAACATAGGTCATTTTTAAAAAGATAGGGTGATTTTGAAAAACGATTTCATACATCCTATTTGCCAGTATGACTTTGTGTACAATGTATTCCTAGACTCAATGAAATAAAAAATTACATTGCTTTAAAGAAAATATATTCTGAGTGGCAATCAGCTTCGGTCTTGAACATAGTAGATATCCATCGTTGAGTAGCGTCCAAAATGTCGTAAGCAAACATCTGAATTAACTTGCATTTATATCGAGATAGTGTTTGATCAACTATTAAAATCAGGTTTGACCATGGCCAATGGGCCAACAATCACCTCCATTTTGATAATTGATAAACCTTGTCGATATAACATCTTGGTTTGGATTAATTCAAAAAAATGTACCGAAAGATAAAAAAAATTGTTCATAACCTGTATCCACTATCCATGAAGATGTTAGATCTTATTTCTCCCCCGTTGTCACTTAGCAAAATAATTGCAAAAGAGAAAGCTCCCCCACAATAAATGCTTATGTAACAAGCAGTGAAGAAACAAAAAAAAATATAATAAGAACATTCATCACAGACATGGTATAGAAAATGACAAAAAAAATAAGATAAACAGATATGTATAAATAACATAGGCATGGTATTTGTCACAGGTAGTTTATATGAAGCAGAAAGGAAGATAATGCTATAAAGCTGAAATAAATAAAATGCTGAATAATAAACTAAAATGAAACATATGCCAAACTGAGGCAAAAAATATGTCTATGAAGAGTCACACATCATATCTAAAATAAAGAGTACTAAAGATATCTTGGAATGTCGGAGCATTTCCAAGTAAACATAAGACGAAATAGACAGTCTTAAACAGTAACATCTTAAAATTCATCATCCTCCTCATCATCATCATCGGCTGCAGTGCCAGCATGTCCAGATGGACCAGCTCCAAAAGTGCCAGCTCCAGAAGTATGAGGAGTGGCACCAGAAGTACGATACCAATCGTAAGCGTTCCCTGGCTGGAATAGAGAGTGGACCGCCTCATCGTCAATGCGATAGCCAGAAACATAAGGGTCTCGAGGTAGAGAGCTAGCAGAATGACCCGTCTGTGCAAATTTCAAATCGACGAAGGAGAGGCAACAGCCTGGATCTGAGTCACATCACGAAACTCATGTTTTCTAGAAGTGTTAACATAAAGTGATTAAAGATTCGATAGATGCTAATGAATACCCTTAAAGGTTATACGGTAAGACTGAGGAGGACCAGGTATTGTGGGAGTAGGTGTAGAAGGAGCAGGTGCAGTAGGTGGAGGAACAGTGGCAATGCTGCGACGAGAGAGTTTGAGGAACTTGGGCTCAGGGTCCAGAGCACAAGTGGATAAGTCAATATCGAATCTCTGAAAGATGCGTGGGATGATCATCGCATAAGAGAGGTTGTGGTCTCTTCCGCGACATCTATCCATCATCTGAATGATAGTCTTAGGGGCAGAAAAAGGAATCCTCTTAAGAATATGATATAAAGCAGAAAGCTCAAGTGCAGTGACATCATCTTTTGAAGTAGATTTTGGAAGTAGAGTGGAATAGATGATACGATGTAATTCGTAGTTAAACAAGTTTAAGTTATTGGCCTTGAACTTTCCAGGACGAGCACGTACGGGCGCACAAAGCTCATTCTTGAAACTAACGAGTGTCGTACCATCGGGGAAATCGAAATCAGTGATGTCATCGATAGGAGCACCTTCATTTGGAATACCAAGGATTTATGCTAGTGTTTCATCAGTAAACTCGATATCTATCCCTCCGACACGTATTCTCGCAGTAAAAGTGTCTAACACAAAATTATAGTAAAATAGTCTAATCGCATTAGTAGATATAGTGAATTGTAAAGTAGCAAAGTGCTGTAACCCTAATGCCTTAAAGTAAGGGCAGTGGTCGAGAAAGATAGTACATTTGATCGGGGATCCGGTATAAATAGTACGCATAATAAAATCGGCATACCAAAGTAGGGCTTGGTCAGAAGTTTTGAAATAAAACTCATCCGATGCACCATCATCCGATTGGACCGAAGAAAAGAGGGAATCCGTATGGAAATCCGAAGACGATACCTCTTCACTGGCGTTTGTTTTCTTTCTCTTGAAAGGATTGAATTCATTAGGCATTCTATCCCAAAAACTAGAAACCATAATAATTGGAAAGTGGAGGAGAGAAGGAATTATACCTTTCGAGAATTGGATATGCTGTAGAGAATGAGATTCTTTGCACGAATCCAAATTTTGGACGAAGATCTCCACATGGATTGGAAGAATGAAGGTGGAGAAGAATTAGGGTTTTTTGGGGCACGACTGCTGCTGTTTTGATGATGTTTGGATGAATGAAGAAGAGGGGGCCTCGGGTTCTTATTGGTACATATATATACCCAGCCGAATTCGGACCGAACTCGGGTCGAATTTGCCAAGGGTTACCTGGTTATATATGAAAAAAAAATTATGGGGCCACATCTTGTTCATTAATTCGTTTTAAATGTTTAATTCAGAGTTTCAAAATTTTAAATTTTAAAATAATATAATTAATATTATTTTATAAATTAATATTCTTTACTCAGCATCTGTCTCAGAATAGCTGTAGGAGTACTGTCCCAGCTAACGGAGGTTCACCGGGGAACTCTTAAATACCGCTTCGCTTCGACAGTACTCGTGGTGACAGACAGACTCTTTTTAGGCTTGTCTCGAAAACAGTTATTGAGTATTAAATAAATAATTAATAAAACAAAATTAATTAATATTATTGACATCTAAAATTCCTAATTCTCGACGTAAATAATTGAAACGATCTTCCGCTAGAGGTTTTGTGAGAATGTCAGCTAATTGATTCTGTGTGTCTATGTATACAAGGTCTATATCTCCATTTTGTTGATGATCTCTAAGAAAGTGATGTCTAATCTCGATATGTTTAGTACGAGAGTGACATATTGGATTCTTAGTCAAATTAATAGAACTAGTATTGTCACAGAAAATGGGTATGTGTGTAAAATATAATCCATAGTCTTCTAAAGTTTGCTTCATCCACAAAATTTGTGCACAACAACGTCCTGCGGCGATATACTCGTCTCGATTGTTGATAATGCAACAAAATTTTGCTTCCTACTAAACCAAGAGACTAGAGCTTTTCCTAGGAAACGACATGTGCCGCTAGTGCTTTTTCTATCTACGTTGCATCCGGCAAAATCAGCATCAGAATAACTTGTTAGGTCAAATGACGTAGTTTTGGGATACCATAAGCCGACAGAAGAAGTGCCTTTAAGGTATCGAAAGATACGCTTAGCTGCACACAAATGTGATTCCTTAGGATTAGCTTAAAAATGTGCACATAAGCAAACACTAAACATAATGTCTGGTTGACTAGCAGTTAAATACAGTAAGCTACCGATCATACCTCGATACTTCCTCGATACTTACGTATGTCGACGGGTTTGCCATGTTGATCAATATCAAGCTTGGTTGATGTCACCATTGGAGTGCTAAGTGGCTTGACTGCTTCCATATCGAACTTTTTTAATAGATCCTTTGTGTACTTTGCTTGATTTATGAACATCCCATTATTGGTTTGTTTGATTTGCAGTCCGAGAAAGAATTTTAGCTCTCCCATCATGCTCATCTCAAAATCATTCTGCATACACTTTGAAAATTCTTGACAAAGAGATTCATCAGTAGATCCAAAAATAATATCACCAATATAGACTTGAATCAAAAGAATGTTGTTATTCAAATATTTTATAAACAATGCAGTATCAACCTTTCCCATTAAAAATCGTTATCAAGTAGAAAAGAGCTTAGACTATCGTACCAAGCACGAGGGGCTTGTTTCAAACCGTACAAGACTTTCTTCAACTTGAAAATATGTTCAGGAAATTTGAAATCAGTAAAACTGGGAGGTTGATCTACATAAACTTCTTCTTTTATAAAACCATTTAAAAATGTGCTTTTGACATCCATTTGAAATAACTTAAAATTATAAAAACATGCAAATGCACATAATATACGAATGGATTCTAATCTCGCAAATGGGGCATAAGTCTTATCATAGTCGATACCTTCTTCTTGATTGTATCCTTGAGCTACGAGTCGAGCCTTATTACAAGTCACTAAACCATTCTCGTTCAGTTTGTTTTGGAATATCCATCGGGTGCCAATGACCGGATGATCAATGGGCTTGGGAACAAGTTCCCAAACTTGATTTCGTTCGAATTGGTTTAATTCCTCTTGCATAGCATCTAACCAAAAATTATCACTACATGCTTCTTCAATATTTTTGGGTTCAAACTGTGAAACAAAAACAACACAAGAAGCTATATCTTTATTAGAGGAACGAGTACTTACACACTTGGTAATCTCACCGATTACCAAGTCCTTTGGATGATCAGCCAAGAATCTCTTCTCTTTTGGTGTAGTCTCAGGATTGCTAGTTCCGGCTTCTTTGCTTCAAGGTTCATCTGATGCTTGATGTGATGGTTCTGTATCTCTGTGTGAAGGTTTTGCAGTAGTTGTACTTGGTATGATTATGTCTTCATTGTCATTATCGTCTAACTGTTGATTTAGCTCATCAAACTTGACATTGATTGATTCTTCTATGATCATGGTTATTTTGTTGAAGACTCTGTATCCTTTGCTCTTTGCTGCATAACCTAAAAATATACCTTCATCGGCCTTTTTATTAAATTTACTCAAATTGTCTTTAGTATTTAGAATAAAATATTTACAACCAAAAATCTTAAAAAATGAAATATTTGGTGTTCTATCAAACCATAGTTCATAGGGAGTCTTCTTCGATATAGGTCGAATCAGAACCCTATTGAGAATATAGCATGCTGTATTGACAGCTTCAGCCCAAAAGTATCTAGGTAGACTAAACTGGTTTAACATTACTCTAGCCATTTCAGATAGAGTTCTGTTCTTACGTTCCACAACTCCATTTTATTACGAAGTCCTAGGACAAGAGAATTCATGCAGATAACCGTGTGTGTCCCAAAATCGCTTGAATTCTGCATTCTCAAATTCGCCGCCACGATCACTACGAATGCGAGTAATCAGGAATCTTTTTTTATTCTATACTTTCTTGTAAAAGGTGACAAATTCTGATAATGCATCGTTCTTGCGTGCAAGAAAATAAACCCATGTATATCTAGAGAAATCGTCTATAATGACAAATACATATAACTTACCACCTAGAATAGCAATTCTACTTGGTCCAAATAAGTCTATATGCAACAATTGTAAAGGTCTAGTAGTACTTACAGCATTCTTGGAATTAAATGCGGATTTGGTAGCTTTGTTCTTTTCATATTCACTACATACCATATCCTTCTTGAAAGAAATGTCCGGTAAGCCACGTACCAACTTCTTTGTAGATAGTCTTGAAATTGTATCCATGTTTGCATGGCCGAGTCTCATATGCCATAGTTGACTCTCGATGCTTTTGGCCATCAAACATTTACCTGCTTTGTTAGCATCTTCCAACAAATAGAAAACATATATGTTGTCTTCCCAAATACCTTAAAATATAGTACTACCAGTTGAACTATCAACTATAGTACATTTATCTTTGACAAAGTTAATACCATGACCGTGATCAGCTAAATGGCTTATATTGAGCAGATTATGTTTTAACTCGGTAACAAGACACACATCTTTAATCACTGGATAGGAAGCCTTACCAATGTCACCGATACCGAGTATGTACTCTCTTAAATTATTACCGAAGGAGACGTATCCTTCTTTATTCTTCTTCGACAGTGTTGCGAATAGTGAAGCGTCACTAGTCATGTGTCGTGAGAAACCGCTGTCGAGGATCCATTTGCTCCTAGGATGTGAAGGGCGTCCCACCTGATCGCAATCTATCAAGCATACCTTTGCAGAGTCATCTGATTGTTCATCTTCTGAGTCGCTGGCGTCACTTTTATGCCATATGCTTGTGTTAGCATACTTCCTTGATGTAGATTTCTTCAGGTAGCCATTGTCATATTTGCTGCTTTTCTTTGATGATGATGCTGTTGGACAATCTTTCTTCACGTGTCCTTTCTTCTTGCGTCCGTAGCAAGTAGGATCTTCCTTATTGTTGTTGTTGTTGTTGTTGTTGTCTTTTGTTCTCCTGTTAAATCTCATGAACTTCTTAAATTTTCTAACCAAAAGATCTTGATCTTCAGAGTCGGAGTCGCTGTCATCAGAGTCGTCTTCGATAGTTCTTCTATGTTGAGCCTTGAGAGCGATCGACTTCTCTGACTTCTCCTTTGGTGTAGTATCTTCAAAGTCTTGATGTTCTAACTCGTGAGTTAGTAGCTTACCCATGAGAGTTTTCATAGACATTGTTGAGATGTCGTTTCCTTCAATGATTGTTGTAGCCTTTGGAATCCAGTACTTTGTAAGAGCTCGTAGAAGTTTGCGATTCTTCTCATGGTTACTGTAATCCTTGCCTAGTGAAGACAAAGGATTTATAATATCCAAGAATCTTGTAAACATCTGAGTGATTGATTCACTTGGCTTTATTTTGAACGCCTCGTACTCCTGAGTAAGTCTGCTGATCTTTGACTCCTTGACTTGTGTTGTTCCTTCGTAGATTACTTCGAGAAGTTTACACACTTCGTTTGATGCTGTGCAGGTAGACACCCTGTTGAATTTAGTTCTGTCTAAAGCACAAAATAGAGCGCTAATAGCACGTGCGTCAAGACTGGCCTTTTTTTTCATCCTCTGTATATTTGTCATGGGGTTTTTCAACTAAAACTCCATCAATATTAATACGAGGGGGCTTTTTATAGCCATCAATAACTACAGACCATAAGTCAAACTCAAGAGATTTCAGAAAGAAACTCAACATGTTTTCTAATAAGTGTAATTTATGCCGTCAAACAGTGGAGGTCTGTTTGTGGCTTGGCCTTCACTTGTGAATTTCACAGTTGCCATATGTAATGTTGTGATCTATATAACAATTGAATATAACTGTAATGTTACCTTGTTTTACCTGTATAACCCGCTCTGATACCAATTATAGGAACGAAATCGTAAAGCAGAATACTCTATAGGGGAGGTGAATAGAGTAGGCAGGGGAATATTGCTAATGAAAAAACTTGTTAGCAGTTAGATCAGAGATATAATTGTAGGAACGAAATAGTAAAGCGTAATACTCTAGAGTGGGGGTGAATAGAGTTGGCAGCGGAATAATGCTAATTAAAAATGTTAGCAGCACAATCACAGAATATTAATCACAACTAAAGTAAAGTAAAGGCAGAGTTAAGAGAGCAAACGCAAAGACAGCGATGTATACTGGTTTCCCTCTGTTGAGGACTAATCCAGTCGGTAGAAATCTTGCTATCAGTTGAATCCACTATTGGAAAAACTGTAAGTTTTCTTACGTAGTCCTTGCAACTTCTACAACGCGAGCTTTGATACGAAGAACTCGTCCAACTTCAATTTGAAGAGGTATTCTTCTATCAAGCCTTCTGATTACAATCTCTCAAAAACTTCTAGAGCGTACCGCACTGGCAAATCGACTAGAGGATTGTAATTGGCTTGGGATCTGAAATTTAAAGCTCAAGAAAACTCTTTGGAAGACAGAATGCTTTAGATAGAGAGAAGATTGAAAGTGAATGATTGAGTTGAAATGATCGAAATCCTTCTCTATTTATAGGTGTTCCAAAGGCAGAATTCGGGCAGAATTCGGGCAGAACTCTATGAGCAAATCTCGGTCAAATCCGTAATGCAGGAGGACCAAGTAACAAGGATTCAAAATCACAACGGCCACCAACCGAACTCTGGCAGAACTTGGCCCGAGTTCTGTCAGGGTTTAGTTAGGGTTTTAAAAAGCTTTTTGGTGATTTTTGAAAACCTTTTTGTAAACCTTTTTGAGTGGTCATTTTAAAAACATTTTGAACTCATTTAAGGGTAGCCTATTTGCCAGTACGACTCGGTGTACAACATATTCCTAGACTCAAATAAAATGAAAAATACATTACATAAGGAATTACAGACTCGAGTAGGCAAACAGATCTTCGGTCTTGAATTCAGTGGGTAGCCATTCTTGATCATGTCCAAAAGTCCGAGATGTCCGGACTAGCTTCATATATCCAGATAGAGTTTGATCAATTATTAAAATCTGGTTGACCATATGACCAATGGGCCAACAATCTTTCCCATTTTGATAATTGACAAACTATGAATGATATAACATTAAGCTTGTTCAAAATATTAAAAAGTAGAATTGTTCATATCCTGTATTATCTCAAAAAAAATGTTAGATCTTTTAATTTTTCTCCCCCTTTGTCACTTAGCAAAATAATTGCAAAAGATAAAGCTCCCCCGCAATCAATGCATAAGTAACAAAAAGTGAGAAAACACATATAAAAGAAATAAGGCAAAAATAAAAGAAAAATATCACAGGCATGTATTGTCTAAAAAAAATCATCACAGGCATGTAATTTCACAGGCAGTTATAAAGAATGAAGCAATATAAGAGATAGTGCTATCATAAACTGAAACTGAAATATAGTGCTGAAATAAACTAGAATGCCCTAAACTTAGGCATAATAAACATGTCCATAAAAATAACAGAGTACTGAAGCAAACTAAAAAGTGCTAATAATAATCAAAAAGTACTGATAATAACTTGGAATGTCGGAGCATTTCCAAGTGCACAATAAAATATCACTCAAAATCATATAGTCACATCTCCTCATCATCACCCTCATCATCATCATCAGCTCGACCAGCATGTCCTGAAGGACCAGCTCCAGAGGTACCAGCGCCAGAAGGATGAGGAGGGGCACCAGCGTAGAACTCACCAACAAAGTCACGAGGTGGACGGTACCAATCATAGGCGTTACCGGGATGGAAGTAGGCATGAACAGCCTCATCCTCACAGCGGTAACCAGAGAAAGCTGGATCTCTAGGGATGGAACCGGCTGAATGACCAGTCTTGGTGAAACGAAGATCAGCTAAGGAATTTGCAAGCGCCTGATAATGGATGACGTCGCGGAACTCACATTCGCGAGCCATGTCCGTCATCGAGACGTGCAAAGAAGATAAATGCTGATGTATGCCCTCAAATGTCATGGCATACTGATGAGGTGGTGGAGGAGGTGCAGTAGGAGGAGCAGGAGAAGGAGCTAAAACAGTCCTGCTACGACGAGATAACTGAAGAAACTTGGGCTCAGGGTCCTGAGTACAAGTCGACAGATCGATATCGAAGCGCTGAAAGATGCGTGGGAGAATCATCGCGTAAGAGAGATTTCTATCTCTTGCACGACAACGACCCATCATCCGAATCATGGTCTTAGGGGCAGAAAATGGAATCCCCTTAAGAATGTGGTGCATGGCGGACAGCTCAAGAGAAGTCACATCATCCTTTGAAGTGGATTTTGGAAGTAGAGTGGAATAGATGATGCGATGCAATTCACAGTTAAACAAGTTCAGGTTGTTAGCCTTGAACTTTCCAGAGCGTACTCTATCAGGTGCACAGAGTTCCGCTTTGAAACTGGCGAGTGTCGTGCCTTCGGGGAAATCAAATTCAGTGATGTCAACTAGCGGTACACCTTCGTTAGGGATACCAAGGATCTCCGCTAAGACGTCATCATCAAAATTGATATCAATACCTCCAACACGAGTGCTCACATCAAAAGTGTTTAATATGAGATTGCAATAAAATAATCTAATGGCATTAGTTGCTATAGGGAAGCAGTGTTTAACAAAAAGATGTAACCCTAATGCCTCAAAGAAATGACGATAATCAGAAAATGCAATCCATTTGACTGGAGCGCCTGTGCATATGGATCTCATGGAGAAGTCTCCATACCACAGTAGGGCTTGGTCCAGGGTTTGAAAGAAAACCCCGTCGAAAGCGCCGTCGCTCGTTTGGACCGGCGAGAAGAGGGAATCCGTATGTGGATGCGAAGGTGACCCTTCCTCACTGGGGTCGTCTTCTTCCTCTTTGAAGGATTGAATTTGGGTGCCATTTGTGCAAATTGAAGTAAAAATGCACTAATTGAAAAGTGGAGAAGGATGTGGCCATACCTTCCGAAATCAAAGTATGTCGAAGAGAACTACGAACTCCGTACGAATTCAAATTTTGGATTGATTTCACCACTAGGATTGGAAGAAAGAGGGTGGTGAAGAACTAAGGTTCGGGGTTCCTTCGCGGCTGCTACTGCTGTTATGATGTAGTTTGGAAACAATGAAAAAGAAGGGCTCTCGGGCTCTGGCTATATTACCTGAAACCCTCAACAGAACTCGGGCCGAATTCTGTCAGAGCTCTGGCCGAATTCGCCTAGGGTTCTTAATAGTCGATTTTTGTCATTCTTTTTCATTGTCTAATTTCAAATATTTAATTCAAAAATTAGTCATTTCAACTTCAATTAACATAATTAATATTATTTTATAGATTAAATATCGTTACACAGCGACTGTTTCAGATTAGCTGTAGGAGTACTGTCCCAGCTGGCGGAGGTTCACCGGGGAACTCTTAAGTACCGCTTCACTTCAACCGTAGTTGTGGTGACAGACAGATTCTTTATTGGCTTGTCTCTAACACAGTTTTTGCGTAATGATATATAATCATAAAACAAAATTAATTAATATTATTGACGTCCAAAATTCCTAATTCTCGACGTAAATAATTGAAACGATCTTCCGCTAGAGGTTTAGTAAAGATGTCAGCAAGTTGATTTTCAATATCTATGTACACAAGGTTTATATCTCCATTTTGATGATGATCTCTAAGAAAGTGATATCGAATCTCGATATGTTTAGTACGAGAGTGACATACTGGATTCTTAGTCAAATTAATAGTGCTCGTATTATCACAGAAAATGGGAATATGTGTGTAAAATAAATCATAGTCTTCTAGGGTTTGTTTCATCCACAAAATCTTAGCACAACAACGTCCTGCGGCGATGTACTCAGCCTCTGTTGTTGATAGGGCTACAGAATTTTTTTTTGTCTAAACTATGAGACTAAAGCCTTGCCTAAGAAATGATATATGCCACTGGTACTTTTTCTATCAACTTTGCATCCAGCAAAATCTGCATCCGAATAACCAATAAGGTCAAAGGACTTAGTTTTGGGATACCACAAGCCAACAGAAGAAGTGCCCTTAAGGTATCGAAAGATATGCTTAACTGCGGACATATGTGATTCTTTTGGGTTAGCTTGAAAACGTGCACACAGGCAAACACTAAACATTATATGTGGACGACTAGCAGTTAAATAAAGTAAACTACCAATCATACCTCGATACTTACGTGTGTCGACTGGCTTGCCTTGTTCATCTGAATCAAGCTTTGTTGAAGTTGCCATTGGAGTGCCAATAGGTTTGACATTGTCCAGATCAAACTTCTTTAGCAAGTCTTTTGTGTACTTGGCTTGATTTATAAATGTCCCATTATCAGTTTGTTTGATTTGCAATCCGAGAAAGAATTTCAGATCTCCCATCATGCTCATCTCAAACTCATTCTGCATACACTTAGAAAATTCTTGAAACTATTCATCAGTAGATCCAAATATAATATCATCAACATAGATTTCAATTAAAAGAATTTTGCTATTAAAAGACTTAATAAACAATGTAGTGTCAACCTTGTCTTTTGAAAAACCGTTGTCAAGTAGAAAAGAGCTTAGACGATCATACCAAGCATGAGGGGCTTGTTTTAAACCGTATAAGGCTTTCTTCAACTTGAAAATATGATCAGGGTTTTTAAAATCCGTGAAACCTGGAGGTTGTGCTACAAAAATTTCTTCTTTTATAAAACCATTTAAAAAAGTACTCTTGACATCCATTTGAAATAGTTTGAAATCATGAAAACATGCAAATGCACATAACATGCGAATGGATTCTAATCTCGCAACTGGGGCATAAGTCTCATCGTAGTCGATACCTTCTTCTTGATTGTATCCTTGAGCTACGAGTCGAGCCTTATTACGAGTCACTAAACCATCCTCATTTAGTTTATTTCGGAATACCCAACGGGTGCCAATGACCGGATGATCAATAGGCCTGGGAACAAGTTTCCAAACTTGATTCCGTTCAATTTGGTTTAATTCCTCTTGCATAGCATCTATCCAAAAGTTATCACTACATGCTTCATCAATGGATTTGGATTCTAGCTGTGAAATAAATGCAACACTAGAAACAATATCTCTATTGGATGTACGAGTACTTACTCCTTTGGTAATATCACCAATTACCAAATCTTTTGGATGATCAGCTGTAAATTTCAACCTTTTCGGTAGACTCTGAAGGTAGCTGGTTCCTGGATCTTCTCTAAGAGGTTCAGCTAGTGCAGAGCTTGGTTGAGGATCAGCTGATGTTGAGCTTGATGCAGGCACATCTTCATCACTGTCATCAATAGTCATTTGATTCATTTTATCAAAGTGACGTTGATTGATTCTTCGATGATCATTGTTCGTTTGTTGAAGACTCTGTATCCTTTGCTCTTAGCCGCATAACCTAAAAATATACCTTCATAGGCCTTTTCATCAAATTTTCCCAAGTTGTCCTTTGTATTAAGAATAAAGCATTTACAACCAAATATTCTAAAGTATGAAACTGAGGGAGTTCTATCAAACCATAACTCAAATGGAGTCTTCTTCGATTTGGGTCGAATTAGAACTGTATTGAGAACAAAGCAAGCTGTATTGACAGCTTCTGCCCAGAAATATTTGGGTAGACTAAACTGGTTTAACATCACTCTGGCTATTTCAGATAGAGTTCTGTTCTTACGTTCCACAACTCCATTTTGTTGTGGAGTCCTAGGGCATGAGAACTCGTGTACAAAACCGTGTGTGTCACAAAATTGCTCAAACTCTGCATTCTCGAATTCGCCACCATGATCGTTTCTTATACGAGTGATCATGTAACCTTTTTCATTCTGAACTTTCTTGCAAAAGGCAAAAAATTCAGATAATGCATCATTCTTGCGTGTCAAGAAGTATACCCACGTGTATCTAGAGAAATTATCTACAATTACGAAAGCATAAAGCTTACCTCCGAGGCTAGCAACTCTGCTAGGACCAAATAAGTCTATATGAAGCAATTGTAGAGGTCTAGTAGTACATACTGCGTTTACTGACTTGAATGTGGATCTGGTAGCTTTGTTCTTTTTATATTAGCTGCATACCGAATCCTTCTTGAATGTAATGTCCGGTAAACCACGTACTAGCTTCTTTGTGGATAATCTTGATATTGTGTACATATTTGCGTGACCGAGTCTCATATGCCACAGATGACTCTCATCGCTTTTAGCCATTAAGCATCTACCTGAAATGTTAGTTTCTTCCAACAAATAGAAAACATATATGTTGTCTTCCCTGATACCTTCAAAGATAGTACTACCAGTTGAGCAATCAACTATAGTACATTTGTCTTTGCCAAAGTTGATGCCATAACCATGATCAGCCAAATGACTTACGCTGAGTATATTATGTTTCAACTCGGTAACCAGACAGACATCCTTAATCACAGGATAGAGAGACTTACAAACATCACCGATACCAATAATATACTCTTTCAAGTTATTACCGAAGGAGACATAGCCTTCCTTCTTTTTCTTCGACAGTGTTGCAAATAGTGTAGCGTCACCGGTCATATGGCGTGAGCAACCGCTGTCGAGGATCCATTTGCTTCTAGCATGTGAAGGGTGTTCCACCTGATCGGATGCCATAAAGCATACATTTGCAACATCTTCTGATTGTTCGTCTTCTGAGTCGCTTGCTTCACTTTCATGCCATATGCTGGTATTGGCATATCTTCTAGATGTTGATCTCTTCAGGTTCCCTTTTTCATACCTGTTGCTCTTCTTGCTTGATGATGAGTTTGTGGGACAATCCTTCTTCATGTGTCCCTTCTTCTTGCAGCCGTAGCAGACAGCATCATCTTGATACCAGTTGTTGCTGCTGTTGTTTTTTTTGGCTCTCTTCTCATGTCTCATGAATCTCTTGAATTTCCTTGCTATGAGTGCTTGATCTTCAGTATCAGATTCACTGCTGTCTGAGTCACCTTCAGCAGCTTTTCTGTGCTGAGCCTTGAAAGCAATCGTCTTCTCCTTTAGTGTAGGCTCTTCAAAATCTTGTAGCTTTAGTTCATGAGTAAGTAGCTTACCCATGAGTACTTCGAGGGACATAGATGTGAGGTCGTTCCCTTCAATGATTGCAGTAGCCTTCGGAATCCAGTTCTTGGTAAGTGATCGCAGGAGTTTGCGAATCATTTCATGGTTACTGTACTCTTTGCCTAGGGAGGACAAAGGATTTACAATATCCAAGAACCTTTCGAACATTTGAGTAACTGTTTCGTTGGGCTTCATCTTGAACACCTCATACTCTTGACTAAGTCTGCTGACTTTAGATTCTTTGACTTGAGTCGTGCCTTCTTGTGTGACTTCAAGTAACTTCCACACATCATTAGCCGTTGTGCAGATAGACACCCTGTTAAATTCAGTTGTCTAAAGCACAAAATAGAGCATTAATAGCACTACAAAAAAGTGACCTTTTGGGACAACAAAAAACCGTCTTAAAAACTGTAATTACCGTCCCAACAACTATTTGGGACGGCCTTTAGGACGGGAATGGGCGGTCCCATTAGGGTGGCGTGGCAAAAACTTTAGGGACGGATATTGCCATCCTAATTACTGTTAATGGACGGTTAGGCAAGACGTCTCAAAAGTTTTCAAATTTATGCTTTTGTGTGACGGTTTATTAATTTGTCCCAAAAAACAAGTTTTTGTAACAGATATATTTCGTCCTA
Source organism: Iris pallida (assembly GCA_029216955.1). Lineage (NCBI taxonomy): Eukaryota > Viridiplantae > Streptophyta > Magnoliopsida > Asparagales > Iridaceae > Iris > Iris pallida. Next base: position 8,868,571 of record JANAVB010010198.1, on the reverse strand, counting down.
ATAAATAAGTGACGAAATTTTAAAAAGTACTGTAATCGTGAGAAAAATTTTATACACTCTAAAATTCTATAATTGAATTTTATATACAACAAAAATTCATACAGAACTTAGAGTGTTCCCATTGTTCACAAAATGAAATCCTATTGTTCACAAAATTCATACAGAACTTAGAGTGTTCCCATTGTTCACAAAATGAAATCCAAGTCTTACATCACTTAGAGTGTTCCCATTGTTCACTCTAAAAATTCATACAGAACGTAGCCGCAACATTACCAAAACAATTTCTATAAAACATATTTAAATGTAATATCCCATTGTTCACAAAATGAAATCCAAGTCTTACATCACTGTGTTCCCATCAAGTTTTACATCAGCAAGCATTCACTTAATTTACGAAATAAAAGCTACGACTTTTTACACAAGTCCAAAACATATATATTTGGTTGTCCACATCCACTGACAAACCGATCCACACATCCATGGCTACCCTGGAAACAAAATAAAACCTACGACTTTTTACACAAGTCCAAAACATATATATATATATATATATATATATATATATATATATATATATATATATATATATATATATATAAATATATATGATTTTCGACATCCATTGACAAACCAATCCAGACATCCAAGGCTGCCAACAGCATTGGCTACTTGGAAACAAATAAATGCTAGAAATATGGTTAGTTATAAGTTAAATAGGACCTCAGATTCATGGAAAAGTAATTTGCGACAGACTTACTTGAGTATATCTGGAAGGCGGAAAGCACCCGCGAACATACTTGCAACTTGTGCTTTGTGCTCACTGCTAAGCTCGCTCTTCATCCTCTCGAGTTCTTCCTTATGTCGAGCCTCTTGCGCAAGACGCTCAGCTTTAAGATCATTTTTCATTGTCTCAACCTCTTTTGTATGTCGAGCCTCTTGCTCGTCATGCTCTCTTCTTAACGCCTCAGTCTCTTCTCGTAGTTTCTCCGCGTCTTTTCGTAGTTGCTCAATTTCAGCATTCGTTATTTTTTCAAGTTCTATCTGGGATGTTGAAGATTGACCACTTTGTCGTATACCCACTCCTCGGCCTAAAACTTGTCCGTGCCCATCTTGTCCAACCACTTCCATTTAAACCTTATTCAATTGCTCCTCGTTGTCTCGTTCTTCCACGGGTAGCTCTTCAATCCGCCTTTCTAACATTTTCTATAACATGCAAGGAGATTAGTATGACATTTATAATATAATACCGACTGGTTATAACATTTTCTATAATATTTTATAATACCGCCGTTCTAACATATATTTTTTTTTGAAACAAAGCTTTCATTAAAAATTCAGGTAGTTACAGTACTCATATCAAGTAAAATATGAGAGCTAATACAGAAGGGAAGTTCTTCATAAACCAACAATGTATGAGAAGAACTAGAAAGCAAAACATACGAGGCTAGAGAATGAGCACATTCATTAGCACTTCTATGTATGTAATTAAAACTGTAATTAAGATCAGATTGTGAAAATGCCCTTGCATTTGCAACTATATGTCGAGCCCGCCAAAGAGGAATTGATTCAATGATGTTGATCGAATCAATTAGAGTTTTGCAATCTCTCTGTACCAGTTATAACATTTTCTACGGGTGGCAGTTATAACAATTGCTAACATTTATAATATCGCCTTTCTAACATTTCAGTTCAGTTATAACATTTTATAATACCGCCTTTCTAACATTTTCCACGGGTGGCAGTTATAACATTTTCTATAACATTTTATAATTGACATTAAACCAAATATTTAGTATGACATATATTATAATACCTCTGTACCAGCCGCTCCGTCTTCTTCGTTATAACTGCCACCTTTGCTTCGAGTAGCTCTCCATATGTTGACAAGGTCGACAGGCTTGTTTTCCAACCTCCTCTGAAGTGTTTGTACATGTTCCAAACATAAAAGTAAAACATTATACACTATCAACTAGAAAGACATGCTCTTTATTAAAAAAAACACAATACTAACCTTTCTCTTTATCTCTGGAAATGATCTTCTTCCTGTTCTAGGGAGGGCACAAAGTTTTCCTCGATTACCTTTGTTTGTCTCCGAAACTTTCTAAAAATTAATGAATATTATAACTGAACTGAAATTAGCTGTTCACTACTAGTATAAATATTGATCAAGCTATTTGCTAGTTGAGTCATACCTTTGTCTCATCCAAACTCCAATATGCTACTAGCGTTGGCCATTGACTGGGCTCTACCCGGGGTGGCACTGTTTGTGAACGTTCTGCATTGGTCTCGAATTTTTGATAGAAGTCCTTCTTCACGCGGTGCTTGAAGGCTCTCCAAGCAACTCCCATCTTTCTAAAACAAATATCTTTAAAGCCATCAGGAGCATTTGTGTTTTCCTAAGAAAAAAACAGTTAATAGTGACCCAAAAACAGTTCGGTACCTCAAAATTGATTTCAGTATAAGCTTCCTAATGCTCTAAATCAGTGCACATCCATGCAAATGCAATAGATCAGCACCTTTGGCAATTGTATCAGGAATGTGTTTTTGCATTTTTCATATGTTTCCATTTGATTTGAAGATATTTCATTGCTGCAGGCATGCATATGCTTCTTATTGCAGAATTAGTATTTAGTAAGCCTTATTGAAGATCAATGTGAACTGTGAATAAAATGTTTGAATGTCGGTTTATGCCACCAAAAATGCAGTACCAAGAAGTTAAATAATTCTAGATTAAATATCGACCTTGCGCCAAGAGACAAAGAGAAGGAGTTACCTTCACCGATAACCAGATCATTTCGAGAGTATCCTTATCGGCCTTGCGCCAAGATAGCATTATTAATGGAAACAGTTTGCCATTTCGTGCAAGGTTACCAAGATGAGTCATCAAACAGTGTGCATTTTCTCCAACCGGTTGACAATCTTCATCCCACTCTATAATTTTTCTTACTCCGCTATCCCAGTCTTTCCATGGCTTGGCAGGTCCTCTACCTTGCCTAGCGGAAGCACAACTCCCCGTAGTACCTAATAAGAAACACGAGGGAAAGACTCTTCATAATTGTAAAATCCTTGACATGAGTGAGGAGTGTTAGTTAGTGGGTGTGTACAGAGTGTAATGTATATATATAATCATGAGTGCAAAATCATGAGTGAGGAGTATTAGTGGTTGTGTAAATGAGTAAGGAGTATTAGTGTACAAAGTGTATTGCTTTTACAGTAGACAACTCCCCATAGTACCATCAGAAACTTCTTGTGTCTTTGAACAACAATAACAAAAGCAGAGTTGTATACAAGTCAGAAACGACCGTCAAAGGGAATTCGGATCGATGCTGATGGGGTTGTGTCATTGGAAGACCTCGAACCTGTACTAAATTTATCTTCTAATGCCGACTATTACTCACAATCTCCATATGATCATGGATTGAATGAATATGGAGATGGAGAACAGGAAGGCATGCCATCTCATTCTCGTTCACCAATCTCGTATAAGAAAAACAAGTCAGCCTTAATATTTGGCGCACAAACCTAAGTTGCTGGTTGCATGATCTAGGCATTGATTCAACAGTTATTTTTCTTCTTCCTGTAGTGGTCATCTCATGCTTTTGGAACCAGCCATACATAAATTATGTCAGTCTTAGCATGAGAACTGGGGTGATTTTCATATGTACAGGGTGGAAAACCAAAACCCCACATAAGTGAGAGATGTGCTCTTCCCCATTGGAAGTTCCAATATTTCTTGGTTTCAGTTGAGGCACCCGGTGATCGCATTCTAGGAAGAGTTGGCAATGGCTCAGAAATATTCGATTGGAAAATATAAGCAAAGCCTGAGCAGGACGGGACTCGGCCATTTAATTCAGATATAACCTTATTCCTTTGAAGATAATTGCAGGTCACTGCAAACTGGAGAGAGGGCAAATTTGTAAAGGGTGAACAAAGGAAACTCCCAATACTCGATTGCACACCCCCTTTCCCGACTGCCAGATCAAGGTTCAGGTTTATAGGACGTGGGTTTCAGGACGGGATAGAGGGTTTCAGGACAAACATCACAGAGCACCACAAAACATCATCAAAATCGAAAGTTATCAAAGCAAACATCACAGAGCACCACAAAACATCATAAAAATGGAAATTTTCCATGTGAATGGAACAAAAATTAATGAAGTTTCAGACAGCCATAAATTCAAACATCATGAACTAAAAGAAAATCGTATCAAAATTCAACCTTTTTGCACACACTCGATCAAATAGGAAAATAAGAGATGTCCACAAAAGAAAACATCACAGAGAACCATAAACCATCTTCAAAATGAAAACTTTGATGTGATTGAAACCCAAAAAAAAGAGAGAGAATCATACATTAGAACAGTGTTAAAAAAAGAGAGAGAGAAACTTGAAACTTCAGACAAGACCAGAAGATCATACATCAGAACAGTGTTAAAAAAAATCTAACTTCCAGGGATGCATATTCAACCAAGTAGGAAAATAAGAGATGCCCATTAGAGGAAACATCATGTAGAACCACAAAGAATCATCAAGATGGAACATTTGCATTGAGGCCAGCTGATGCATTGAGGCCAACAGTAGTTTAATTTCAAAATTGAACGTTTGCATTGAGGACGAGAGTTGGCGAATACTTACCCTTCGGTGTATTATCTACCGGCTCATCTTCGCTCTCCTCAAAGCACTGAGATGCTGATCCAGGGCTGCCCAAGATATCCTCCATAAAAGAAGGTTCTAATTGAGGATCCAATGTCCTCTTCCCCTTTGCTACAACATCCTCCATATTCTGGAGAATGCGAGATGATTTCCGCGTAGGACCACTGTATACAATCTGGAAATGCATAACACATATAGTAATAGCATCACTCTAACAAGTTAGTAAATAAAATATTTAATGCATGATCAAATTATTTACCTTTTTCTTCTTAGCACCAATAGATTCTTCATTCATATTGTTACCGTCATCCAACTCATGGGCAACATGAAACGACTTACGAGTAGGACCATTTGTAACCTGGAAGAGAATAAAAAAAATAAATGATGACCGATGTTCCAACAGATTATTAAATTAAAAAAAATTATTACCTTTTTCACTCTATGGACACGAGGTTCATCATTATTGTTGCTACCTTCCCCGCTAAGAAAATCATCATTGTCGAGCACTCTTTGTTCATCATCTCTTTCAATCGTACTTCGTTTTCCCATCTTACTTGAACTTGTAGGAATATTCTTCTTGGGATTCATCACAAGATTTGAAGCTTCTTGCAATTTCAAAGCATCCATTTTCATTTTATTTCTAGCAATATTGTCCATTCTTTTCTTCTCATATTCTGTTACGGTCCCAGGCTTGATAAACAGTTTCTTAACATTTGACATTTTTTCCATCTATGACCTGAAAATAAATGAGATAAAATCACCCAAAAAAGTAAAGTTGGTATTATTAGGCTAGAAACTAAGTGCATAATCAAATGGTATAAAGTTATACCAGTATTGGCTAGTTATACTATTGTAAGGTTATACCTAGGTGTTAACAGCATGTAGATACACTACTAGCATGAAAAGTGTATGCAAAAATAGATGTATTCTATATATGAGGATGGCACATCAAACAAAAATTAACCAAAAGTCTGGAATTCTATACACTGTATTTATAGCTATAAAATTAACTAGCAATAGTTTGAAGTATCAGAGTTATAGGATGAACATCAGCAGTATCAATGATCAAAGGGTGATGGTCCAGATTTGAGTGTATTCAATGAGTACCAGTTTGTATTTTGCAGAATTGAAATAGTTCATAGCCAATAATTAAAACACAACAATAGTGCAATGGTGCAAAGGAGTAGCACACAGTATCAGAAATCTGATAGTCAATTAAACAATTTGGAATGACTCCCAAAATCAATATATGCTCCGAATATTTGCAGAATAATATGAAGAGCAATTTAGAATGACTAGCAAATCAATATATGTTCAGTATGAAAAAAATATTCAAACAAAATAATTTAGAATATTTGAAGACTGTTTTTTTATAGAGAGTTTTGGGCAACCTTTTGGTCCCAGGCTTGAACTAGATCTGCAGAATATTCAACCGCTTCAATTTATTTCAATAGAATGGTCACAGACTACCAATAACATTATTGGACAAGTGAGGAGGATGGTCAAGAAAGGATCATTGCTGCTCATCATCAATCTCATCTTTGTTATCATCACCATCACAATTAGTTGCATCAACAACCAAGCCCTCCACTCCTTGCCTAACCCAAGATCCATTATGAGCTTCATCCAAATGTTGCATGCTATAAGGTTCCACTCTATAAACTTTTGAATCTTCTAAAGTTGTTGAGTACTTGTCAAATGTGTCTCGTGGTGACATTTGAACAACAACATGCCAATCGGGGTCTAGAGGGTCTTGAATGTACCAAACTTGTTCTGCTTGGGATGCTAAGATATAAGGTTCATCAGTCACTCTGTTCTCTTTGTATAACAGATGATTGAAGTTTACTAGAGAAGTTAAACTCATCTAATTTTTGGCCCACTCGTGGGTTAACCCAATTGCACTTAAATAACACAAACTTCATGCCATTTAAATATTTAATTTCAATGATGTCTGTAAGCTGTCCGTAGAATGTAACATCTCCTGGAAGAGGATTTCTATCTTTTCGACTAGAATAACTCATTTGTTCAGCTTTGAGGAGGACTCCACTATTTTGAGTTTTTCTACGAACATCAACTTTCTTTGTTCGAAATCTAAAACCGTTAATAATGTAAGAATTAAATCTCAGTGCATCCTTAAGAGGACCCGAAGCTAAGCTTCTTATCTCCTCTGATATTTGTACATCGCCTTGTAAACCTTTCACCTACATTTTAAAATCATTAAATCAGAAGTTCAATAATGATATAAAAGGACCATTTTTATAATTTGTTAGTTTATTCAAAGTACCCAAAAAGGATATATATACTTACATGTTCCTTAAACCAAGTGCCAAATTGTTCATTGTGAAGGCGACTAACAAGGTGTTGTTGTGAAGCTTGTGGATATTTTACTGCAAGTTCAGCAAGATGTTTTCTGTAGAGATGTCGAAATATATATAAATTTCATAACTAAATGAGAGGATACAAATAAAGGTATTAATCAAGCTGCACAACTTACTTAATGAATGGTGCCATTGCCTCCGTGTTGGCAAGCACATATCGATGAGCTTGCATGTGCATGACTGGGTCAAGTAGAAAGTGCACCTCTTTACCTACAGTACGACCAGATTTCTTCCCTCCATCATGATTTCATCTTCGCCGTTTCATTCTAGTTTCCACATTATTATCCAAATACTTTGAACAAAAAGTCATGCATTCTTCCAAAAGTACTGATTTAGCAATAGAGGCCTCTGGATGAGCACGGTTTCGCACATAGAGTTTTAAAGTGTGCAAATACCTTTCCATTGGATACATCCAACGATACAATATTGTCCCAGCAATCTTTAATTCATCAACTAAATGGATAGGCAAGTGTTCCATTATATCAAAAAATCCAGGCGGAAAAATCTTCTCAAGACTACAAAGGGTAAGCGCCGTACGATCTTCAAAATTTTCCAAGTCTGCCATACTATTTACACTTGAACACAACACCACAAAGCAGTTGCTTAATTCAATTAAGGATTTAACAACATGCTTTGGCAAAATCCTTCGAATAGCTATAGGAAGTAATTGTTGCATCAAAATATGATTATCGTGACTCTTCAGACCCCATATACTCTGCTCTTCCATATGCACGCACCGTGATATATTAGATGAATAACCGTCAGGGACTTTTACATCTCGCAACACTTTTAAGAAAATGTCCTTCTCTTTGTTGCTCATTGTGAACTCGGCTGGAGGCAAGTACTCTTGAGTTCTTCCTCGTGGTTGAGGATGCAACTCTGATCGAATTTTCATATCTCTGAGGTCTTTTCGAGCCTTCAAGTTATCTTTTGTTTTGCCTTTAGTACCTAACAAAGTAAAAAGAATATTATCGCAAACATTTTTTTCAATATGCATAACATCTAGATTGTGGCGAATCAAATTATGTTCCCAATTTGGTAGTTCAAAAAAGATGCTCTTCTTCTTCCAACTCAATCTTGCTTTTGGCAAATTCTGTATTTTTGTGATCTTTTTTTCTTGTTCTTCCCTTTTCCTCTTGCTGAACACATCCTCCTTCTTATATTCTGTTTCAATCTTCAGATCATTTAATTGCTTCAATACTTGTGTTCCAGATAATTTTGTAGAAGCATGAAAAATATCAGAATAATGGTCCATGCGGCTCCGGATACGAAGCCCATGCGGCTCATATGGGAGCTGTCTTATACAGTTCAAAAGGAAGACTCTCCGTCTCATACGGCTCGAGAGTGTATGCGGTTCAGCAGGAATATGCGGCTCGATCGATGCCACGTGTCCTCCTGTGATCCTTCCCTACAGCTGGCCCTTTGAATAGTGGCCTCATTTAATGCTCTGACACGATTTGACGACTGTGGCGGCTCTGGCATAAAGTGTCATAATGGCTCTGCCATAATGACAGACGCTTCGGGAAAAGAAGAAGATCTCTGACCCAATCCGTCAGAAATCCTAGGTTGCCACGTGGCAAATCTCATGCGGCTTAAATAGAGAACAGCTTCATACGGCTCACTGAGAAGTCACCCTATATGACTAGCAGAAATCAGCCATATGCGGCCCACTGAGAGCTCAGCCCCTGCTGCTCAATACAACGCTAGCTCATGCGGCTCGCAAAGACTATGCATATACGGCTCATTGAGAGTTCGTTCCCTGCGGTTCGATGAAGCATTGTCCTATGCGGCTCACGAAGAGTATCTCCCTGCGGTTCAAGTGTTGCCCATCCTATGCGGCTCTGGCAGGACCCACAACCAAAACACGTGGCATCGGATCAATCAACGATTTAACCGAATCTCAACAAATATATTTGACATCATCATCATAATTACTGAGATCAAGGCATATCATTTATCATCAAGCCAACGGGACACGTGGCGAGCAATCGGATATTGGTAGAATCCATCATGGAGATTTAAAGCAGTTAACATTAATTGCTCACAAGATTCGGTGCTATCCTCATTAATGGCCGAGATTCATTATAATCAGGATCAAGGGTTCAGATAGATTGAAGGAGCGCCGACATTCCAAACAAATGATCATTAGCAAACCCTAATGATCATACCCAACTCTTATAAATAGCCAGCATCATTTCTTTGCACAAGGATCGACAACAAAAGAATAAAAATATACAGAGTCAGAGAGAGAATACACAGAGAGAGAGAGAGAAGCCAGGAGAGCAACAGAGGAGCAAAAAGAGCACTTCTTCGTCAACGCCAACCATCTTTTCACAAGGAGCCAAGGCTGCATACCGATCGTCCAAGGAGTAAGGCAGGGCTACCGTCGCCTTCCCGAGCCTCTATCGTCACCCCCCAGAATCTAAAATAAACAATTGTACTTAGATTGCTGTACCTAGGTTTTCGTCCCTAGGCTTTCTTTGTACAAGCGAGTTTGTATTGTGAGTCTAAGTTCAGTCCTCCGATAATTGTTCTGTACTTTTACAATCAATGGCAAACACGATGGCGACTCTGCTGGGGACTAACTTCTCCACGACTGAGGAGTTGGTGACGCAATCGGATGCAGCCAAGCTTGTCTCCACGCAACAAAAGATGGTCGTCCGCTTCGACCAACAAGCGTTTGAAGAGATGCTCTCCGAAGGAAGCGCTGGCCCGGTCCAGAAGCGCACCCGCACGACAAAGGCTCGCAGAGAATGGAGGCCAAAATCATTTGCTCCTCCCCAAGCCCCCGACGGTGTACCCTCTGTTGCTCAAGACGGTGAGAAGGACTCTTCTGCGGCCCCACTTCAGACCGTAGACAACTCTGCTGTCCCCAAGTCCGACAGAAGAAAACACTATGATGTTGGACTTGCAGAGGCAAAGAGGAACTCTAAGCGAACTGAGCCGCATAGGGGTACTAGCCGAGTGAAAAAGGCTCATGCGACCACATCCGCTAGCCGCATGGACAAAGCCCATGTGGCCACAGTCGCTGGCCGTATGAAGAAGAATCACGCAGTCACATCTGGAAGTCGCATAGTTTATACAGCTACAGTCGCCAATCACATGGATGAAACATATGAGGCTACAGGAGGCAGCCGCTTGCAAAAAACCCATGCGGCCACTATTGCCAACCGTATGCGGCCAGCCTGCACGGTCGTGACTCCTAGCCGCCCAAAGACAACTCATCCGACAGCAGAAGATGACCGCATGCAGACAGCCTGTACGATACCCAACTCTAGTAGCATAGCGTCCCTTCCACGCTTCTCACGATCGGTCTTCGACCGTCTCTCATACGGTCCCGACCCTGATGATTCTCTGTATGATAAGCCAGACTCTGTGGCATTCAACTTGGACTCCTCCTATTACGTACCCATAAGTGCTAAAAAAAGGAAGTCTAGGGCAGCACAGGCTCATCGAGCCCAGTCAGCTGTTCCCACCTCTGACTATCGGAGCGTCCCGTTGACTATCACACGGGCCTCGAATGGAAAGTTGTATACAACTGTTCAAGTCCAGCCCCCCGCGACGAACAGACAGAGTGGTTCCTCTGACCTGCGGGAGACGATCCTCCACAAACGCAAGGAAAGAGAAGGAGTGTCGGTGTGCAAAGAGTCCTCTCTTGGACATCGCTGCACCCAAATCATCGTCAATTGCTGCTGCAACAACATGGCAATGACAGAAGCGCGGCCATCCGTCTTCCAAAGGCTACAGCACCCAAACTCAGAAGATGAGGCACCTCCTGTTGTCTCCTGCAATTCTGCTCAAAAAGTCCCCGTCGAAGAGAGAAGGAAGAAAACGAGCATCTCCAGTCCGAAGATATCAACCACTACAACTAAGAAACTATCGTCTAAACGGTTGTCCTCCACTGGTGTATTCCAACACACCCGTTCAAAGACGAAATTTACCTCGATGGAAAATTCATCATCCACATCGCTGGAGGTTGAAGGAGCTGGGGGTAGCACTCCTCCGAACATCCGCAACAATCCGATGTTCCAAGAAACCAATTCCGCACAAACAACTCTTCTATCAGGAGCAACGGACGCTGATGCCCCCGAGGACATCCGTAACTCTCAAAACAAGGCAAGCTCGGAAGCTGGGGATACCATTCCCTCTGTGTCCGAGCCCGAAGAGAATATTCCCACCTATCCCGATGACTTCTCGGTACATGGGTGCGACTCAGAGGGCACATCCTCCACCGTTCCTTCCGTCACTCCTCACGTAAGAACGGTGTTCATGGCGGACAGCGATCAAGGTGGTTCCAACGATCGCCAGCGCATCGACAGTCTCGAAGCCATATTACTTGCTTTGGTCAAGTCTGTAGACGAGATTAAAGTGGCCCTGCCCACTTTACAAGGAGGAGCGCCTGGTCAAACAAACACGGGCCCCGCGGTCAATATAGATTCGAACTCAGCGGCACCAAACCCGGGCAATAATCCTCCCGAAATAACAGCCCCCGTCGCGACAGATGAGACCCGAGATGTAAGAAGAGAGGTCCAGGATCTCCGTGCCATGTTTCATGCCCGAGAAAACGCTCAAGATCTCAGAATACGGCAACCATACCCTGCTGAGTGGAGGGATGTTCCATTCCCACCAAGATATAAGCCGTTCAACATCAACCCATATGATGGCAAAATCTCAGCAAGTCGGTACATCACTTACTTTGAGGTCACCACCGACCATCTGCCCCATGAAGATGCGATCCTCATACGGTTATTCATTGGAGCATTGGAAGGAGTCGCCTTTGATTGGTACCGCAATCTACCGGACAACTGCATCCATTCCTTCGCCGGCTTCAAGCGCATGTTCTCGGAACGGTTCTATAAAGTAGGACAAGACGTCACTATGTCCACTCTCATGGACGTCGTCCAAGGGGAGAAGGAGTTAACGAGGAACTACATTGAGCGGTTCCGCCAGACCGCCATGAAGCTGCCTTCCAGAAATTCGGATTCTTCTTTGATTGAAATCTGCCAAAAGAGACTGCTTCCAACGATCAGTCTCTGGATGGGCGAGAGACAATTCAAAGATTGGAAGGCGTTCATCATCAGCGCCACAAGCGCTGAAGAACGACTGAAGACGGCCCGCCAACTGGGGTTGCACATCTCAGAAGGAGAAAACAAGGGCAAGCATCTCAACAACGATAATGGGGGTAACCCCTCCAACAATCGGGACAGCAAGGGAAAACAGGCTATGGTGGCCGACACGGCCCAGAAGCCCGAGCCACAGCCAGCAGACAAGCAATGGCCTCAAATCACTTACTCTTTCGAAGATGGCCACGTCAAGCCTATCTTAGACATGCTCATACAAGGAGGTAGAATTCAGCTTCCTCCACCAAGGCGGGAGCCTCGGCCGACTGATCTGGAGAACCCGAAGTTCTGCCATTACCACCGTTATGTACACCACGCTACACATGACTGCTACCAATTAAAGTGGTACATCCAAAGCCTCATCGATTCAAACGCTCTGGCCATCGACTTCGAAGAGGTAACCGTAGCAGCTAATATGGTGTCCGTACAATTCGGTAACTTCCCTCCGACAGAGACTCAAGACGGGGTAATCCCCGTCCCTCTCGTGACAATGGAGATCACCAATCTTCCTCCGCCCCGAGAACAAGCTGCTGGTCTAGTACCTCTCACCACCTCACGAGGAGAGGTCATATGGGTCCATCCAGACTTGGTGTCAGAAGTGACTCGGCCCACACCATCTTCCACCAACAAAAAGAGTAGAAAAATCAAGACCTGCCGTACAGTTTCAGCAGACAACGAGGAAGCTACAGCCGTCGTCACGCGGTCCGGAGCGCAATCCCAACCTGTGGTTGATAGTCTACCTGAAAATCATCAACCCACTGTAACTGACGCTCTGGGACCGGCTCAGCCTTCGACGACCGACAAGCCTAGGCCGAAGGAGACTAGCTTCGACAAATCTCTCCGAAAGGACGCAGCCCAAGGGCTAGAGAGGCCCTACAACTTTGACATCTTAGCACAATTGGCTAACACTCCGGCCAAATTGTCATTATATGAAATCCTGAAGCTCTCCAAAGACGTTCGTATTGCATTGAGCGAAGCACTCCAAAATGCCGATGCCTATCTCACTCAATCTAACCTCACTGGGGAGGACTCACCCATGGATCTCCAAGATAGTGCCTGCACGGGAGCAATGCCCAATATCGTCTTCACTCCGCAGGACATGCTCATCAAAACCAACCTACATGATCGCCCGCTATACTACACGGGATACATCGACGAAGTGAAGGTGGATCGGATGCACATTGATCCTGGCTCTTCCATAAGCATCATCCCGAAAGGTCTGCTACATCATCTCCGCATCCCAATGCATCGCCTAACACCTACAAGCACCGCCATCAGCGGTTTCAATTCGGGCAGGAGCTACCCTATCGGGAAGATTCGTCTGAAGTGTCAGATTGGCGATCTCCAATCCGAGGTCACCTGCTACGTCATAGATGCAAACACTTCTTACAACATCCTCTTGGGGCGCCCATGGATACACGATTATATAATCGTGCCTTCCACGCTACACCAGTGCTTCAAATATGTCAACAAACACGGCTTCGTAAAGACAGAGTTTGCTGACATCGATCCCTTCAAAGGGGTCGAATCTTACTACTCGGACTCCTGTTTATACGAAAAGTCGAAGAGGCACCTGGATGAAGGAGACGCACAAGCTCATACTGAGACAGCCACGGGATCAGAAGGACCCCTGACGATCCACCTCCAAGCTCGTAAATCGGGCAAGTCTGCACCTCTCACCGCCACTCTATGGAAGGACGCGATCAGCCTCTCGGCGCAAGAGGAGCAGATGATTATCCGGCTGTCTAGATCCAGCCAAGTGCCGAGACCCGCAACAGAGCCACTAACCATCAGGTTACCAAGAGTCAGTCAACCACAAACAGAGATGATCAACCCCTCGGACAGGCTATTGACAATACGCCTTCCCAAGAAAGGTTGTCGCTTCGATGCAAGGTCTGACACTTCCAGCGAACCAGCCACTCCTCGCTCCACATCGAATGCCAAACTGGGGGTCGCCAGTCTGCCAACGACTCTATGCTCTGCTCCATCAACTGGACCACTGACAATCAAGCTTCCTAGGTCGTCCTCTCAGTCTTCGTTCACACAGGGGGTAGCCGAAGAGGAACCGGAGGTAGCCAAGTATGTGGCCGCCCACACTAATGTCCCCTCCGCTGATGATATAATCCCCCTAGAAAAGATACCTTACTTCATCAATAAAGGGTTATCTTTGAACTACACCGAGCTCAATAAGCTATGTATGATGTATGCTATGGAATACGGTATAGGCGCTCACCTACACACACAGGTGACAAATGTGTACACCGTAATCCAGCTTACTCCAGTAGAAGACGCTTACCGAATACTCAAGGGAGGAGATCATCCAGTCATCTTCGGTCGGACAAACAACCCTCATCCCCGCACTATAGAAGAAGTCGACCTCGGGTCAGATATCGGGAGACTGCCTCTGTATCTCTATAGCCCTCAATCCAAATATCTCATACAGAAACAGGGTATGATCTAGAGACTACGCCAGGATTGAACTATGGCACTGGGCGACGATTACCTTTGAAGCCGCCAGTCCCGGCGGGCAAACCACGGAACTACTATAATAAAACTCGATGCGGGTTGGGGTATGTAACGCCTACTACGACCCCGGAAAGTTCAGATGAAGAATACGACTGGCAGTCACATTCAACCGGATCACCAACTTCTGACTCAGATACCAGCATCGGAGATGTGTTCAGACAAGTCATGTCAGTCAACATGACATTCGCCGACGCTTACGAGAAAGACGAAGACATCCCCGAAATCCTCGAGCTAGAGCCATGGGCCCAGCAATTAGACGCACAATAGGAAAAGCGATTCGAACTGAGAGAACCTTCTACTGAAGATAAGGTCATACAAGTGAATCTCGACAGCGAATCTTCTCCAAAACTGATCTTCATCAGTGAAAGCCTAACCAACGAAGAACGGGAGTCGCTGTTAGAACTTGTCAGAGAGTACATTGATGTGTTCGCCTGGAGCTATGAAGACATGCCAGGGTTAAATCCTGACATCACTCTTCATAAACTCAATACTCGGCCAGATGCGAAGCCAGTCAAACAACAACAGCGACGCTTCCGCCCAGGCATCATAGACATGATCGAAGCTGAAGTCAACAAACTAATAGCCAGCGGCTTCATTCGTGAGGAGCAACATCCCGATTGGGTCGCCAATATAGTACCTGTCCTTAAGAAGAATGGGAAAAATTCAAATCTGCATCGACTTTCGTAACCTGAACGAGGTATGTCCCAAAGATGAATTCCCCCTTCCTATCACAGACATCATGATCGACAATACCTGCGGCTTTGAGCGCATGTCATTCATGGATGGCTTCTCGGGATACAACCAAATCAAGATGTCTCCCGACGACGAAAAGCATACATCATTCCGAACACCGATTGGCACGTACTGCTACACAGTCATGCCTTTCGGTTTAAAGAATGCTGGCACCACATATCAAAGAGCTATGAGCATCATCTTCAGAGACCACTTACGCAAGACGGTGGAGTGCTATGTTGATGATATAGCCATCAAGAGCCGTAGCAAAGGAGACCATCTGCAGGATCTAAGGACGGTATTCGACCTAATACGGACACATAATTTGAAGATAAACCCTACGAAGTCCTTCCTGGGCGTATCGAGCGGGAAGTTCTTAGGCTTCATCATCACTGCAAAGGGTATCCATGTAGACCCCGAGAAGAAAAAAGCAATCAAGAAGATGGCTCCCCCGAGAAATCTCTGCGAACTCAGAGGCCTTCAGGAAAGGTTAGCTTACATCAGAAGGTTCATTTCCAACCTCTCCGGGCGATGCCGACCATTTACGCACCTCATGAAAAAAGGAGTCTCATTCGTATGGGACGAAGAATGCCAGCGTGCTTTCGATAGCATCAAAGAATATCTGTCAAATCCTCCGGTCTTGGTAGCCCCAGTCCCTGGAAAACCATTTCTGCTCCATGTACGAGCAATGGAACACTCCCTCGGTGCTCTGCAGGCACAAAATAACGATGCAGGCCATGAACAAGCCATATATTACCTCAGCCGAATGATGATTGGACCAGAGCACCGATACACCGCTGTAGAGAAGGAATGCCTCGCCCTGGTGTTCGCCATTCAGAAAATGCTACACTATGTCACCGGACAAACGATACATATGGTCTTACGAGTTAACCCTCTCAGGGTCCTCATGACTAAACCAGGGGCACTCAGCTCCAGCCTCGCTACATGGGCAATACTGTTGTCCCCTTACCATATGATCTTCGTTCCCCAAAAGGCAGTCAAAGGTCAAGCCCTGGCAGATTTCTTGGCAGCCCACCCAGGCTCGGAGTCCTCCAGGATATACGAAGAAATCCCAGATGAGGTCGCCGACTCGCATACAACCTCCCACGAAAATATATGGCGAATGTTCTTCGACGGCGCTTCGAGGACCGGGCCTAAAGGCAATATAGTTGTCGGAGTCGGGGTAGTGCTAATCTCTCCTTCCGGATTGGTGATTAACCGCGCTTATTCCCTCACTGAACCCTGCTCTAACAATGTGGCCGAGTACAACGCTCTGGACATTGGCCTCCAACTCGCAAGAGAGCTGGGGGTAGAATACCTTGAAGCATACGGCAATTCCCAACTAATCGTCAATCAGATCCAAGGTTCGTACGAGGTTCGCCATGAAGACATGATCCCTTATCATCAAATAGCGATTAATATCATCTCGGCATTTGAGGGGTTCTTCATCGAGCACGTCCCCAGACTCCGAAATATTAAAGTCGATGCCCTAGCTGGTCTCGCCGCTTCCCTAGCAGTTCCGAATTATGATCGGCAATCAGTGGAAGTGATAGGCCATGAACTGGTCTGTCGCAAAAATAATGTGCAATTCGTCGCAAGTTATTTCGCACAGACGATCGATGACGCCCCAGATTGGAGCAACCATTCACCGACTTCGTCGTCTACGACATCCTGCCCGAGAACCCAAAGGAAGCTACTTCCATCAGAAGGCGTTCCCTCAGATTCTTCTACGATACAGAGACGAAAATACTGTATCGCCGCTCCTACGACGGATTACTGCTTCGGTGTCTGTCAAACGCAGAAGCCAAAGAAGCCATACGAGAAGCCCATGACGGTGTTTGCGGGGCCCACCAGCCCGGTCCAAAACTGCAAGGCCGCCTTCGCCGAATGGGCTACTATTGGCCCACAATGGTGGCAGACGCGATAGATTATGCTAGAAAGTGCAAAGCTTGCCAAGTCCACGCGAACTTCATCCACCAACCCTCCGAATTTTTACATCCGACAGTGGCGTCCTGGCCATTCGAAGCATGGGGAATGGATATCATTGGTCCAATCACCCCACCTTCCTCCCGAGGATATCGCTTCATACTTGCGATCACTGATTACTTCTCTAAATGGGCGAAAGCTGTCCCACTCGCAGAAGTCAAGACTTCAAACATGATCAGCTTTCTTAAACACCATGTCATCTACCGCTTTGAACTGCCCCGAAGGATCATCCATGATAATGGTCCGCAGTTTACAAGCCACGCATTCTATCGGTTTTGCGATAAGCACCGTATTCAGAATATCGCCTCGACGCCGTACAACCCGGCAGCAAATGGGTTAGCAGAGGCGTTCAACAAAACAATCATCAAACTGCTCAAGAAGTTCGTCTCCTCCAACAAGCGCGACTGGAACGAGAAGCTCGGCGAGTGCTTATGGGCTTATCGCACCACGATCTGAACAGCCACCGGAAATATGCCATTCTTCCTGGTATACGGGAGTGAGGCAGTCCTCCCCTTGGAGACACAGATCCCCTCACTACGTGTCGCCCTCACCCATCAATTGACAACCGATGATAACTACCGACGTCGACTGCAAGAGTTAGAGGCCTTAGATGAAAAGCGCCTCCTAGCTCAGCAAAGGATCGAACTATACCAAGCACGCATTTCAGGAGCCTTCAACAAGAAGGTCAAAATCAGAACATTCCAGGTAGGCGATCTCGTCTTGGCAGTCCGGAGGCCAATGGTCATGACTCACAAGACCGCCGGCAAATTCCAGCCAAAGTGGGAGGGCCCATTTATCATTGAGACGGTATTCTCCAACGGTGCTTACCGCCTTACAAAGCAAAATGGAGACTTGCTCATGCTGCCCGTCAACGGCAAGTTCCTGAAGAAATATTATGTCTAAACGACATTCGCTACAAGGTCGTCGATTCATGTACCCGCTGGTACCACTGAACTCACACCATCAGTATTTCAGATTATCGAGTCATGTACCGGCTGGTACCACTGAACTCACACCCACAACATTTCAAGATCATCGAGTCATGTACCTGCTGGTGCCCCTGAACTCACCCCTGCATCCCCTTTAGATTATCGAGTCATATACCCGCTGGTGCCGCTGGACTCCCACTTTCTCAATATGTTAATTTACCGAGTTATGTACCCGCTGGTGCCTCTGAACTCACATTTCGGTCACTCTTTCAGATAGTAAGTCACGTATAATTATACCTCTGAACTTTCTTCCTGGAAGAGATCCTCCCTCATGATCCAATACCCGCACTCCCAGTGCACAAAAAGGGTAATCGATCCACAAATTTCCGAAAACGGACATGTCCTTATTACCTCTGAATAGTTTTCACTTCCACCAAAAACAAACCGCCCCTCATATAGAACCTCTACGTTCTCCTACCTCTGAGTCGTTCTATGTACTCCCTCTTCATTGAGCCCACTCCTGCCATGTCATCATTACCTCTGAGTGGTAAGGCTCCGTCGAAGAACCCTTCATGCTTGCCATGTCCCCATTACCTCTGAGCAAGTATGTCGGTCTCCTTTTCGACCTATTATCTGTACCCACAATCGGAGTACGACAAGGATAATAGGTCCACAAATGTCCGCTGTTGACCACGAATATCTTCCGTGAAACCTCCCCTGCCATGTCCTCACTACCTCTGAGCAGGAAGGTTCCACGGTAAAACCCTCATGCTTGCCATGTCCTCATGACCTCTGAGCAAATATGTTGGTTTTCCTTTTCATCCTATTATCTGTATCCCGAACCAGGGTACGCCAAGGATAATAGGTCCACAAATATTCCTTTGCTAAGCTTCTTAGCATAAATCTATTGCCCCACCATGCCCCGGGAGCCCAGCTGTTCTACGGCATTCCTTTTTTTTAAGCACCGAGAACATCCATAACCACTTTGCCACGGCTGTTCCGGACATCCTGTCCAAACTTGTTATCCGTACTTAAAACCAAGGTACGCCCGGGATAATAGGTCCACAAATAATCACCCAGCAAGTCCAAATCCGCAAACGACACAAGTACAAGAAAGAGAAGATGAGTTGAAACATGCTCATTTATTCAAAATTCTAAGTACTACATCATTTGGGGATCACACCCCTTACAAAAAAAAAGAGAGAAAAAGAGAAACAAAGAAAACAGACGGCTGATCACTGCTCTGGGGCACATAACGCCTGAGACGGTCTGTCAGCAAAACAACCGACCGCTCAAACCTCTGGGAGGCTCGACGCTCCGCCTCGTGGGTCAGCACCGCCTCGTCCTCCAGATGAGCGTGAGCCTGCCAGTTATCCTCAAATTTCTTAAAGGCCCGCTCCAGGTTATCGGAAGATCGGGAAACCTTCTCGGCCTCCCGAACGATCGACTCCTGCTTCGCCCGAGCAGCCTCCAGCTCTGACTCTAAGAAGGCCAATTGCCTCTGGAGCCCAAGAATCCGCTCCTTCGTATCAGCAATTCCACGAGAAGCAGACTCTTCTCGAGCACGGCAAGCCTGACTCCTACGACCCAGCTGGTCATACGAAGCGGAGAACTTATCAAGGTCCCCCCGTACAACTGGCCCAGCAGTATCTCGGGCCAGCTTAATCTGATCCCGAGCAGCAATGAGGAAGCCACGCTCCCGCTCGATCGCAGCAGGCAAGCCCGCCTATCATATCGCCAGTAGTTGGGTCACAAGCTGACCAGCCTCTGTCAGCTTAGGTTCCAGCAGTGCAGCCAATCCCACCCTGCCAGGAAAGGACTTCAAGGTTGCAATTTGACCCCGAGTGCACCGGAGAGATAGAGAAAATGGGGTCCCCCGTCCTATGGCAGCGTCTACGCCCCTTTGCAAATGACGATAGAAACTGTCGACCACATCCTGCGTCGCCTCGTTCAGAGTTTCCGTGGAGGCCGGTGTCAACGGGAGCGTGGCTGGCAGCACCGAAGAAGACGCAACAGAATCTGCCGCTCCTGCTACGAGAGAAACCAGCTCCGCACGAAAGGACGCTTGAACAGCGGCCAACTCCTCTTCGACAGCCTGCAAAACTTGAATACTCGGCAGGGTCGAGATGTCGGCCTCCGGAGCCGTATAATCTGCGGAGGATGAGGCGGAGACCATCGCCAACCCCATTCCCATCGGCCCAGAGCTGGCAAGAGGCTCCTCGACGTGAGACGGCAAAGGAGAGGGAACGCTCCTTCCTCCCGTATCACGGCAGGCCGAGCCTTCCCCAAGAACATCTACGACAGGAAGTAAAGGGTCAGGACCTGCAGGGCCAAGGCAACCATGAATCGATTTGACCCGGAGGATATGTTGGTAGAGCAAATAAGCCCCCCCACTAGTCAATATCTGGCTTATCTTACCAGTTGAGGAGTGTGGAGGCCGAGGTTCGCTTACAGCCACCGCAGCCTCTTCACCAACAGCTTTCGAGTCAGGTATAACAGACTCCTCCCCTCTTGCGTCCTCGGGAGGGGATGCACCGAGATCAATGGCACCTTATTGAAGATCAGCGGTCTCGGAGACGGGTCCGAGGGAACCTTTGTCACTCCGGGCCGGGACCTCAGCAACCTCGGAGCTTCCAGCCGCCGTTGAGAGAGCCCCCGTAGAAAGGATCGCAGCACACATGTCGCTAATCAAAGCAGCAAGGGCCGGATCAGCTTCAGGGGTGGTAGACGATTCAGGAGAGGTCGGCTCATCGGACGCCTACAAAGAAAAGTGATTAAGTCATATCCCCAAGAGAAAAGAAAACTACAACAAAGAGATGGCTACGACTTGGTCTTACCTCCAGAATAGCGTCTCTATCTTCACCCTTCTCGGTAATAAGTAATCCGCGAGACCTAACGGCAGCTCTCTTCATAGAAAAGGTCGCTCTACCGTCAGAAGACTCGTGTCTGACTCGTTTATGCGAGGAACCTGGCACAGCCGAAGGCTGTTCTTCTCTCACTGCTTCCTCTTGTGCAGTAATCAACGGATCTTCCGCCAGTTCATCGGGTGTGGGAAGCGGTTGATCCGTTACTTCTTTACCCCCACCAGAAAGGGAGTCTTCGCTATCATCATCATCCTCATCCTCAGCCGACTCGGAAGGTTCTGATTCAGGGAGGGGGACCTGGAGCGCCAGTTGCTTTCTAGCCTTAGCCCCTTTGGGCTTCTCCTCTAAACCGGTACCCACGATGAAACTGGTACTCGGATCAAAGTTAACAGGAGGCTTGTTCGCCATAACGTGATACAAAGCAGCCACGTACAAAATTTCCTTCGGCGCCTTAGCATCGGGAACTGAGAAGCTGGCCCGAGTATGATAAGCGTCATAATAATTCCACGCTCGGACGCCGTCAAGAACGCTGCCTTCAAAACCCAAACAAGGGTTGGGACAATCAAGGAACAACTGGCTATAACCAAACTGGCTGGAAAACCTGCTAGGTAGGTAAGGTTCCAAGTATACATTATCCCGGTTGCGATAAACCAGATGCGCGGGGCGGATATTGCGCAACCAAGCAAGCATATCCGGAGACAGAAAATGAGAAGGTCCAGTACCATCAAGGTGTACCTTCCTCACTTCCTCATCAGAAAAAGGAGGAACAGACACAAAGAGGTCACACCCATCCACTCTCGCCAGCGCCCTCCGACAAGCTGGCATAGTATTGTATTCCCAAGACCGGTGATGGTATTTGAAGAGGAAAGCATCTTCGGCTGTAGCATCTTCCGCTATCCCAGGTCCCAGCAAAGACTTGCAGTGCATCGCCAACCACCCCATCAGGTAGTGGAAAGGCAGTTCTATGCACTCAAAATCCAAAGTCTTCTTGCGAGCAATAACCTTGGACGAGAATGTTCGCAGACCATGGTGTATGTTACACACCATAGCAGGAAGGAGGGCCAGTCTAACTCCGAATACTAGTTTAACGGCAGGGAGGATGAAATGACGACCAATCCGCTCGATAGAACCCGCTCCTCCCGAGACGACGCAGTTCCGTAGCCATATCATCAAAAATCCAGCCAGAAGTGCCTTCTCCGACATCTGTATGGTCCCGTAGTAAAAATAACTAAGAGAGTCAGCTTGACTCCCGAATATATCGCTCTTGGATCGCGACTTCTTGACACTTGACATCAGATCCCTTACCTCTGCATGCGTTCGAGGGGCTCGGGGAGTAACTTCGCCAGAAGGATCAACTCTAAAAAGATAATTAATCCAGGATGTGGTATGGGAAGCGGTCCCCTCGGAGCTATCTGTCGTTTTTATAGCCATCTGATGACAAGCACTATGGTGGTTCAACAACTCCCGATACACCGCAACAGAACTCGGGAGTTGCCTGTCCAAGGCCTCGAACTCCTCATTCGACGGGGTATACACCTCGAAAAGCTCATTCCCCCATAGAAGTTTAGAGACAGTTTACATCTCGTGAAAAGCAAGCCCCAGCTCCCCTACTGGTGCAAAGAATGTCCCCGTTCGACGGCTATACATCTCCAAGAGCGCTACGAACAGTGGTTTATTAATGGGAAGCCCGTGACAAGTGCCCCGAATGGCATGGTAAAGCCCCACCTCCCGCAAGAATGTTCCATAGGTCTGCAAAACCCAAGTAGTCAACTGGGCCCACGTAGAGGTGGGGTTTATCCAGTTCGGCAGTGCCAGCCTACCAACAGGATAAGACTTCTTGCGAACAAGCCGATTTAGGAAAGTATCAGCTTGAGTAAGTGTGAAGTTGGGACCGTATACATTCATGAAAGAGCCCGGGGCCAGACACATCATATACCGGAGGACGGAATCCTTACCCGCATACGCTGACCGCATGTTCGAATTATAATGGACGTTGCCCATCAACATCCCTGATTGAGTAGGAGTTAAGTTACACACCATCCTCCTGTCCAGCAACACCATATTGAACCATGACAAAGGATAATGATGTTCCATGAGAGGAATATGGATCGCCACCCCATCCAAAGAAAAATCCCAGCTCTCGGAAATCTCTAAAACTCGGGGATTCTTAATAATTAAAGCATCACCAGAAAGGAACAAAGGCTTCAGGTATTTTCCATCCAGCTTCCCAGTATTCATCATGGAACGGAGGTAATAGAGGGTCTGATTCTCAATGGACTTTAACCTCTCCGGAGGCTCATCAGTAGGGAATTGATTCAACACATGCTTAATTAAGTCGTCAAGACGCACGCCCAGGGCGAATTGATTTGAACCCACTATAAGCTCCCCAGCAGGATTTACGGGCAGACTCACTGGAGAAAGACAAAAGAAACGAGGTTAGAAGATAGTCAAAGAAAACAGAAGCAATTGGAAAGTTCATTTGAGTCTATGCGGCTCGGGTCGTCACAGTCACATGCGGCTCAGCATTAGATACGTCCATGCGGTTCTGTGCACCGTAGTCGCATACGCCTCCGAGTTAGCCGAGTCCATGCAACTCAAATTCAGACGAGCGTATAGACTAATGCGGTTCAAATTAAGCACGCCTACGAAGCCAGACCCACGCGAGCTGATGCGGATACAAGAAAGCGAGCTTATGCGGTTCGAAAGTGAGCGACGCTTATGCGGCCCAAATCGAAAATGCATGTGCGGCTCAGATCGAGTATAAACAAGCTCATACGACCCCAATGGGGGAAGTGCTTATGAGGTCATATCGATAAGCCTCGTACATACGGCTTGTGCATAAAGTATGCAGTAGAGCCATGGCAACAGTTAGGGTTTTCAAACGACCCTTACCAGCAATAGACGGGTGGACGTCAGGGTGAAAAGCAGGCACGCCAGTCGGCGGAGGAGCCGCCACGTTCGCCGCCGTAGTCGATGAAGACGCGGCCTTCTTGCTCTTCGCAGCCACAGAGGATGATGCGGCCTTCTTACCCGCAGCAGCAGCAGCCTTCTTGGGAGCCATTGTCGATCGATAAAGGGAGAAGACGAAGAGCAAAGTCTGCAACAGGGGATTTGAGCAAAGAAAGAAGGTAAAGAAACTCAAGGGGACTAAAAGACTCTTATTTATAGGCGAAAGAGACCCATAAAACGAACAAACGTCTCGGATGACGCCTCGGATTACGTGCCGCTTCAAAAAATAAAGGCAAAAATGCTTCGGTCAAGGCATAACCGACCCTTGGGATCCTCCCCCAAAAAGACGGCGTTAAATCAAAACGAATCAAGAGCATTTAATAAAGATTTGCACACGTAGTCAGGACACGTGGCAAAGGGCCTATGCGGACAGATGAATCTATGCGGCTGGGACACTTATGCGGCATGAACGGGACCATGCTTCTTATTCAAAGTGTTTCAATTTTGCAAATTGAAAACTTTGAAGGGGGTCCTGTAGAAGCATGGAAAATATCAGAATAATAGTCCATGCGGCTCCGGATACGAAGCCCATACGGCTCATATGGGAGCTGTCTTATACAGTTCAAAAGGAAGACTCTCCGTCTCATGCGGCTCGAGAGTGTATGAGGTTCAGCAGGAATATGCGGCTCGATCGATGCCACGTGTCCCCC
Organism: Iris pallida; assembly: GCA_029216955.1. Taxonomy (NCBI): domain Eukaryota; kingdom Viridiplantae; phylum Streptophyta; class Magnoliopsida; order Asparagales; family Iridaceae; genus Iris; species Iris pallida. The sequence continues at coordinate 8,843,724 of JANAVB010010198.1, read as the reverse complement.
TGTGATCCTTCCCTACAGCTGGCCCTTTGAATAGTGGCCTCATTTAATGCTCTGACACGATTTGACGACTGTGGCGGCTCTGGCATAAAGTGTCATAATGGCTCTGCCATAATGACAGACGCTTCGGGAAAAGAAGAAGATCTCTGACCCAATCCGTCAGAAATCCTAGGTTGCCACGTGGCAAATCTCATGCGGCTTAAATAGAGAACAACTTCATGCGGCTCACTGAGAAGTCACCCTATATGACTAGCAGAAATCAGCAATATACGGCCCACTGAGAGCTCAGCCCCTGCGGCTCAATACAACGCTAGCTCATGCGGCTCGCAAAGACTATGCATATGCGGCTCATTGAGAGTTCGTTCCCTGCGGTTCGATGAAGCATTGTCCTATGCGGCTCACGAAGAGTATCTCCCTGCGGTTCAAGTGTTGCCCATCCTATGCGGCTCTGGCAGGACCCACAACCAAAACACGTGGCATCGGATCAATCAACAATTTAACCGAATCTTAACAAATATATTTGACATCATCATCATAATTACTGAGATCAAGGCATATCATTTATCATCAAGCCAACGGGACACGTGGCGAGCAATCGGATATTGGTAGAATCCATCTTGGAGATTTAAAGCAGTTAACATTAATTGCTCATAAGATTCGGTGCTATCCTCATTAATGGCCGAGATTCATTGTAATCAGGATCAAGGGTTCAGATAGATTGAAGGAGCGCCGACATTCCAAACAAATGATCATTAGCAAACCCTAATGATCATACCCCACTCTTATAAATAGCTAGCATCATTTCTTTGCACAAGGATCGACAACAAAAGAATAATAATATACAGAGTCAGAGAGAGAATACACACAGAGAGAGAGTGAGAAGCCAGAAGAGCAACAGAGGAGCAAAAAGAGCACTTCTTCGTCAACGCCAACCATCTTTTCACAAGGAGCCAAGGCTGCATACCGATCGTCCAAGGAGTAAGGCAGGGCTGCCGTCGCCTTCCCGAGCCTCTATCGTCACCCCCCAGAATCTTAAATAAATAATTGTACTTAGATTGCTGTACCTTGGTTTTTGTCCCTAGGCTTTCTTTGTACAAGCGAGTTTGTATTGTGAGTCTAAGTTCAGTCCTCCGATAATTGTTCTGTACTTTTACAATCAATGGCAAACAAATTTCAAATGTGGAGGCCTCATTTCTAGCTTGCCATTAAAAGTTACCCTCTCTTTCCGAAACTTATGGCGCACTGGTAAGAACCGACGATGACCCCAATAACAATACTTGCCACCATTTGTCAAACGGGTAGCTTGATGATCCCTATTACAACAAGGGCAAGCAAATTCACCTTTTGTGCTCTATCCAGATAACATAGCATACGCAGAAAAGTCGTTGATTGTCCACAACAATGACGCATGTACCTGAAATAATTGTTTGGTTGATGCATCATAAGTGGAGACACCAACAGCCCATAGCTCTTTCAACTCCTCAACCAACGGTTGTAAATAAACATCAATCTTATCACCTGGACCTTTAGGTCCATCAATAAGAGTAGACAAAATTAAGTTAGGTTGCTTCATACACAACCATGGGGGTAAGTTATAGAGGACAACCACAACAGGCCAAATACTATGAGAAACACTCATATTACCAAACAGATTAAATCCATCAGTAAGTAACCTAAGTCTATTGCGACAATCTCCAGCAAAGGATGGATTTTGCTCATCAAACACTTTCCAAGCACGAGAATCTGCTGGATGCCTCATTACACCATCATCTATTCGTTTCTCAGCATGCCATCTCATGAGCGAAGATGTATGTGATGACCAAAATAATCATTGCAGTCTTGGTTTTAAAGGAAAATATCGAACCTTTTTTCAGAAACTTTTTTAACCTGGTCAACCTAAGTCTGATCAACCTGATTAGCAATATCACTTTTATATCTAGAAGCCCCACAGATCTCACACTTGTCGAGATTCTCAGATTCATTTCGAAACAACATACAACTATTAGGGCAGGCATCCTATGTTTCGTAAGTGAAGCCCAAATCAGTAGTTAGCTTACTGGCTTGATAGTATGATTTTGGAATCCTGGCACACGAAAACACCTTCTTTAAGAAGCCCAAAAACATTGTGAAAGAATAATTTGTCCATCCATTAAGTTGCTTCAGGTGTAAAAGTTTAACAACAAATGATAGTTCAGTGACACCCTTAGGACAATTCTCGTACAAATCACTTTCTGCATCTCTTAGATGTTTGAAATATCTTGGCATGTATTCATCATAGGGCTCATTCTCACAATCCATATTTTCTGCGGTGGATGTTAATCCGATACCCTCTCGTACCATTGCTGCCATAGAAGTACATTTATTTAGTTCAGCTTCATTATCATCAGCTGATATATCATCTGGCATATTATACCTGCTATTACCCAAACCCCCAAAAGACTCTATGATATATCCAATCCCTGTAACTCCTTTCAAACCCATACATCTCTATATGAATTTCCACAGTCTGTCGATTGTGATAAACCCGATTTACACATCTACTACATGGGCAATAGATATGCGTCGTCTCAACATTTTTATTGATATATACAAATTTAAGAAATGCTTCAACTCCATCCTTGTATGCCTTTGAATTCCAATCACGTGATTCAATCCAAGCCTTGTCCATATCAACTTTATAAACTGTTATCACCTAGCACAAAATAAAAACAAGCACACTAAATATAAAAGAATATATCTACTAAAGCTCTTATTGTATGACACTTGGATAAAAAGACAAGGTAGTTAAATTATCCAAAACTATATGGAAAAAATGAAAATCATTAATCAATATTTCTCCTACACTCAGCCAATCTCAGCCAACACAAGAAACTGTTTGATATAGAACAACTAGTAATATTATTAATCGAAGAGAATGTATCAAATTATATAAAGCAAAGTCACCTTACCCCTAATGTATCAAATCATATACAACAAAAAAGATCTACTGCCTTTCACAATTTTACTCTAAAAAAACATCACAACAAACAAAGGAGCATACTTGGATTCAGATGAAGATAAAAGGTCACATTCTCCACCATTAAATGAGCATAAGAGAGGTTCAGCATGTGACAATGACGATATTCATGCTGAACATAAAAATTCAGGCAGACATGAAATATCAAGAATAGCCTATAAGAAACATGCAACAACCTATCAACTAACCATCACTCTAACACTCACATGTACACTCAATAGTCATGAACTAAGTAACTAACTACTGCTAGCCCCCAATTCCTGATATCTGACTCTAATCACAACAGAACAAAAAAAGAAGGGTGTGTTTGACTGCTCAGGACAAACCCTGCAGGTCATTCCATGGCTAGTATAAGCCATGGATCGAAGCCTACATGTCAGTTACCTAGGCTAGCCTCTAAAGTCCCTAGGATGTGAAACCAAAGTGTCTTGAGTGAGGACAGGGCCCCCGTAGCGGGGGAGCCAATGTTCACTGCATAAATACAGTCGAGTGTCCCCGTGGCAAATTTTACACATCAAATCACCGCGAATCCTCCTCAGTCCTAAACACATGTAACATACACCTAATTAGCTTTCCAAAAATATAATTTTTGTAGGCAACAACAAGTGTTGCATTCTGCTTTAGGCAGCAAGTAATGTTTACTGCTCTCCTTAGGACAACAACAACAGGGTGGTATGTTGTGGGGAGGAACCAATAAGCTACATATCAAACTCATCCATATTAAATGTGCCTTTCTGTGTGTGTTCAGTCATGAGATTTTTGTAAGGTTGGTTGAGAAATCCATTTAGGAGTAATAATAGTAGTGGCATAAAGGCATCTGCAGCTTGTGCATAGAGTAGTATGCTAAAGGAGAAATGCTGAAAGAAGTTCCTGATACCTGTAATGTGAGGGTCAATGATACCATTCTCCCTTGATACTTCTAATGGCAACCTACAAGGGCAATTTACGACCTTAAGGGGAGGTTGGAACCTGGTCGAGTGGACGAGCAGTTGGCAGACATGTGATTGGGGGAGGGGGAGGACATGGTTCTGTTCATAGGTATATGTAATTATCCTAAATTCATACAAGTACATCCACAACTCCATCTATAAGAATCCAAAATAAAGGACGAGAATAAAAGTATGGAAGAATATAAAGAATGCATCAACTAACAATACTTGAATTCCGAAGAAGCAAACCCAACAATTCTATGACATAACTCAACAATTACCTGGAAGAAAGTCAGGTTCTCAAAGGGATGTAGTAAAATACATAATATACATGTCGTAAATGAAGTAAAATAAATATCATGAAAAAAAATCACCCAGTAACAGATTTACAACCACTAATAACTAGTTTATGTGAAATGAAATTAAAGACAACGTTCATGCACGAGAGCTCTCTGAGTAAGGGATGCATGGGCAGCGATGCTCATCCGAGTCGCTAATTGCCATTATAAAAAATATAAAGAACAACCCCTACGTACATCTAGTGACTATCCTCCCTATCCAATAATACTGTTAGGGTCAAATCTATGATACATACAGTCTAAGTCCAACCATTCATATACATAGGTCCATCGGGAATATTCGAACAAACAAGTAAATATCACAGTTCAAAAATGAGTCACCTGGTATACAACGCAATATGAATCCTTGTATCACACATAATATGTAATGAATATATCAAGAGAACAATTGATGAGATATATAAAGCATTTAAGTACTATAAATCAATTAGCCAAGGTATGTTCTATTTTGTCCAATGCTGCTGAATTTATGAGTATCAGAGTTGGTCTAGTGTAACCACGCTAATGGGCTACGATCCATAAGAAACCTACCGAAACATATAAGACACAACCAAGACTTAGAAAACAAAATATACCTATATATTAGACAAGAAAGATCAAGCTCATGTTACAAGACACACGAAACTGGTTCCGCACGTAACAGGGGTGATATGCATGCTGAACATAGAGAGTCAAGCAGACATGAAAGATCAAGCTCATGTTATAAGACACAAGAAAGAAACAACAATTCAGCCTAAGTATGTTCTCCTAGTATAGGGGTGATATGCATGCTGAACATACAGAGTCAAGCAGACATGAAGATAAAAGGTTCGTACCCTCTCTTTATGTTCTGAGTTCAACAAGCACGCGTAGATTATTTTATTTACTTCTGTAGTATGTTCTCCTAGGTACCAGGTTAAAACAAAAGAGACAACTCTAATCTTATATGCTACTCTATGTCCTATTACTTGCTCTCCCCGTTCCTGTTTCATGCCAAGAGTAAATACAACTAGATAGCAAACCTATCCATTCACAAGTAATAAGAATAAAATTCAACCAAATCTTCGACGAAAAAACTGTAAACTAATTTATAATTCAGCCTCCTATTAGAATATTGTGATTAGTTCATGGTGATGGATCAACTGTCGGCTACAGTTATGATGCAATGGAAAGAGCACAAGCTCTTGACTAGTTTTCAATGCCGATACACGTGAAAGTGCAATAGTAAGATGTATGACTTGCGAGAGGACAACTTGAAAGAGGTGATGACTGCTTATTGTATACTCCATCACAGGGACAGGTTATAAACACAAGAAGAAATATAAATTTTTACAGTTATGTTCATAGTATACCTGCAAACCCCTCCCACAAGTATAGAGTTTATACATTAACAATCCCAAGCACCTCATCCCAAGCACAATAACTCTGAAGATTCTGGAACTAGAAATACCAATATCATATACTCATAATAAACTAGAAAAACCAATATCCGACAATTGGTAAGGAAATAGCCTATACGGTTATTTACAACTATCGTGAGTACATGAACAAAATCATGTACAAGGCCATCTCGCTCAAGATATAAATGAATGAATACGAGCAGTTTCTAGCCACTTTCGTATTTCAGAACAGGACAAAGCCTGACTTGAGACTTTCTCATGCGAACCAAACAGAAGTGTCTTCAAGCGTGACTTTCCTCGAAACCCAATTTCCAGTGAGATCTTGGCCGAACCAAGAAGCTAACTGAAAATAACACCAAATATAAAAAAATTCAAATTCTAAAGCTAAATCTAAACGAAAACCATATAAACTACGGATGACATTGAGAATATAATGGAAACTAACAAATTTTATTTCCTTTTTGATGAAATTGAGAATATAATTAAAACTTCGACATTTATTTCAAAACTTCTTAAATATAAACTTCTAGCCAAAAATAAGATTGATTCGTGCAAGGGCGGATTTACTGGTAGGCTGGGGTGGGCTAGGGTGGGCTGGGGTGGGCTCCAGCCCCAGCCCATTTTTTGTATTATCCTGTATGCTCAGTCCACCTAAAGGAAGCCCGTCCAGCCCACCCATCCCATTTACGCCCGGCCGATACCAGTGAGTAGGTTTAGGCATCCCAGCCCACCCTCCGCTCATGCGCTCAGCTTTTCTGAGGCTCTGAGAGCCTGACAAGAGGTGACATATAAATGAAGACCCTTCGATGTCTGTCCCATCGCGGCGGTGCGATCGCGATGCGACCAGGCGATCGGTCCCATCCGTTTGCCTCTGCGGCTCTGCCGCTGCCGGTCCCATCTCTCTGTCTGGAGGTCGGAAGTCCGACTTGGAAGTCCTCTCTCTTCCTCTCTCTCTCTAAGAAGAACAAAAGTTAGCGGCATTCATTCAGATGCCCTTGCCTAATTTTTCTTTTCAACAAGAAAAGAATCTTATCTGGGTGGGTGATCTTCAACAACAACAACAACAAGAACAACATGAGGTTTAGAGTTCCTGCATGCATTAACTGAAGGAACCCTAACCAAACTATAAGTAAGAGATACCAGAGATACAACCCCAAATCAATTTTTGATTCCTCCGATGCCCCCAAAAACAACACGAGGTTTAGAGTTCCTGCATGCATTAAGTGAAGGAACCCTAACCAAACTATAAGTAAGAGATGCCAGAGATACAGCCCCAAATCAATTTTTGATTCCTCCGATGCCCTCAAAAACAACATAAGGTTGTAGTTGATCATCATTCCAGACCAGCTACGCACATTAATCTTATTCACAATCAATAAATTTGCACAGAATGAGGCACAAGACGAGGAATACAACCTCCGATGCCCCCAAAAACAACACAAATGAGTGAAGGAAAGAGAGGGATAAGAAATTAAGTGAAGGGGAGAGGATACAACCTCCGATGCTCCTCCTTCTACTCTTAGGTTTCTTCTTCTTCTTCCTCTCGGTTGGTCTCGACGAGGGAGAGAGAGAGAGAGAGAGTTAACACTATAATATACCTAAATCTTACGGTCGAGATGAAACCAATCAACGGTTCAGATCTGTTGAAAAAAATTATTAGAAGAATAGGAACGGATCCCAAAGATTTGCCCGCCGCATTTTTGTTCTCTCGCCAAACTATTTGGGACCGAGTCAACTTCTTTTGGGACGAAACTAAATTTTAGTTAAAATAAGTAATATTATTAGGGTCCAAACAGAAATGTGTCCTAAATAATATTACCTTGTGTCCTAAATAATGTTAGCTTTTATTACTAAATAAATAACCATCCCAAATACTAATTATTTAGGACTCTTGAAAATAGTGTATCGAATAATGCCGTCCCAAAAATTACTTTTTTTGTAGTGTAGCACGTGCGTCATGACTGGCCTTTTTTTTTTCCTCCTCTGTATATCTGCTATGGAGTTTTTCAACTAAAACTCCATCAACATTTATACGAGGTGGCTTTTGATAGCCATCAATAACAATAGACCATAAATCAAAGTCAAGAGATTTCAAGAAGAAACTCATTCGTGTTTTCCAATAGGTATAGTTCGTACCATTAAATAGTGGAGGTCTGTTTGTGGCCTGGCCTTCACTTGTGAATTTCACAGTTGCCATGTGTTGTGCTGTGATCTATATAACAGTTAATTAAAATGAATAAATAATTGTACTGTTACCTTGCTTTACCTGTAACACCCGCTCTGATACCAATTGTAGGAACGAAATAGTAAAGCGTAATACTCTAGAGGGGGGTGAATAGAGTTGGCAGCGGAATAATGCTAATTAAAAATGTTAGCAGCACAATCACAGAATATTAATCACAACTAAAATAAAGTAAAGGCAGAGTTAAGAGAGCAAACGCAAAGACAGCGATGTATACTGGTTTCCCCCTATTGAGGACTAATCCAGTCGATAGAACTCTTGCTACCAGTTGAATCCACTATTAGAAAAACCGTAAGTTTTCTTACGAAGTCCTTGCAACTTCTACAACGCGAGCTTTGATACGAAGAACTCGTCCAACTTTAATTTAAAGAGGTATTCTTCTATCAAGCCTTCTGATTACAATCTCTCAAAAACTTCTATACCGTACCGCACTGGTAAATCGACTAGAGGATTGTAATTGGCTTGGGATCTGAAATTTAAAGATCAAGAAAACTCTTTGGAAGACAGAATACTTTAGATATAGAGAAGATTGAAAGTGAATGAGTGAGTTGAAATGATCAAAATCCTTCTCTATTTATAGGTGTTCCAAAGGTAGACTTCTGACAGAATTCGGGCAGAATTCGGGCAGAACTCTATGAGCAAATCTCGGTCAAATTCGCAACTGCAGGAGGACCAAGTAACAAGGATTCAAAATCACAACGGCCACCAACCGAACTATGGCCGAACTCGGCCCGAGTTCTGTCAGGGTTTAGTTAGGGTTTTAAAAAGCTTTTTGGTGATTTTTGAAAACCTTTTTGAAAACCTTTTGTAAACCTTTTTGAGAGGTCATTTTAAAAACATTTTGAACTCATTTAAGGGTAGCCTATTTGCCAGTACGACTCCGTGTACAACATATTCCTAGACTCAAATAAAATAAAAAATATATTGCATAAGGAATTACAGACTCGAGTAGGCAAACAGATCTTCGATCTTGAATTCAGTGGCTAGCCATTCTTGATCATGTCCAAGAGTACGAGATGTCCCAACTAGCTTCGTATAACCAGGCAGAGTTTGATCAATTATTAAAATCAGGTTGACCATATGACCAACGGGCCAACAATAATAATAATCACAAAATAAATAACAGTAATAAAAAGGTGATCAGAAGGAAAACACAAATACAAACATCGAGATTTATACTGGTTTTCCTCTTGTGAGGACAAGTCCAGTAGAAAGAACTCTAGCTTCCAGTTGAATTCACTATTAAAAAATCCTGCAAGTTTTCATACGAAGTACTTGCAACTTCTACAGAAGCGAGCTTTGATACGAAAAACTCGACCAACTTCGATTGTGAAGAGTTGTATCTTCAATCAATCCTCTGATTACAATCGTTCTGAAACTTCTAGACCGCACCGTACTGGCAAATTGACTAGAGGATTGTAACTGGCTTGGGATTTGAAAATAGAAGCTTTTTAGAACTCTTTGGAGGAAATATAAGATTTAGAAGAGAAGAGATTGAAAGTGAATTTATGATTTGAAATGATTGAAATCCTTCTCTATTTATAGTTTTTCCAAAGACAGAACTCTGACAGAATTTGGGCAAAGTTCGGACAGAACTCTTTGTAACAAATCACAACTGAAGGAAGACCAAGTTCAAAATCAAACGTTCAACTTGGCCGAACTGTGGCCGAGTTCTGCTAGGGTTCTGCCAGTTGATTTTTGTGAAAATATTGGCTTTTTGAAAAGTCCTTCAGAAGCTTTTTTTGTAAAAAGGATATTTTTCAAAAACATAGGTCATTTTTAAAAAGATTGGGTGATTTTGAGAAACAATTCTGGACAGCGTATTTGCCAGTACGACTTGGTGTACAATGTATTCCTAGACTCAATAAAATAAAAAATTGTACTGCTTTAAAGGAAATACATTCTGAGTGGCAAACAGCTTCGGTCTTGAACATAGTAGTTATCCATCATTGAGCAGTGTCCAAAACGTCGTAGGTAAACATCTAAATTGACTTGCATTTATATCGAGACAGAGTTTGATCAATTATTAAAATTAGGTTTGACCATGAGCAATGGGCCAACACCGACGAGGGGGAGAACATTGCCATCAAACAAGACATAGAGAAAGTGTACGATAGACTTGACTGGCAATTCATGATCTGGGTGTTCATGGCATTCGGATTCTCAAAAACATGGACCAATATCGTTTGGAGATCGATTAGCAACTCATGGTTCTCTACGGTAATCAACGGCCAATCGAATGGCTTCTTCAAAACCAGCCACGGAATCAGGCAAGGAGACCCCTTATCGTCTACCATCTTCATCACCGCAGCCGACGCTCTCAGCAGACAGCTGAATAGCATGACCACAACCCCAAGCTTCTAACATTTTCACATGGTTAGCGGGTGTCCTATCATTACCAATCTGGCCTATGCTGACGACATTCTTATCTTCTCCTCTGGGGACGTTGGGTCGGTGGAGGTGGTCAACAACTCGCTCAGGAAATACTTCAGATGCTCTGGTCAGAAGGTCAACCCCACTAAGAGCGTCATATACACTCACCACAACATCAAGAGAAAGCATGCTATCAACCTATCCAACATCACCTCATTCTCTGTCGAACAACCCCTTTTCAAATACCTAGGGTGCCCTCTCGTGTACGGGAGATCGAACGCGGCTATCTTTGATGAGTTGATTACCAAGATTAGGAAAAAAAACTCGAGGGATAGCATAACACCATCTTATCACCAGGGGACAAGATGATTCTCATCAAGCACGTGCTCACCTCTATCCCTATATATACCCTGGCTGCATGCTCCCCCCAAGAAAGTTCTAGCTTCACTGGAATGCATCTTTAGCGATTTCTTTTGGGGTTATAGTGACGGGCACGACAAACATCACTGGGCCAGTTGGGATTCAATGGCTAAGCCCACAGAAGAAGGAGGTCTGGGCTTCTCCAAACTATCCCACATTGTTGATGCCTTCTCTATGAAGTTGTGGTGGAAGCTTCGCACGAGTAAGAATTTATGGGCCAAATTTATGAAAGCCAGGTACTTCAAGCATATTCACCCGACACAGGCCAACTCCAATTATCGATCATTTGCCACCTGGAGGCAGATTTTCGTTTGGCAATCCATTGTCGAACCGATGATCAAACTCCAACTGGGGAATTGAGAATCCCAGGCTTTCCTGGAATGGTGGGCGAGAGATACCGTGCTCAACAAACATATCGCTGCTCCGAGGAACAGCAGGATCAAGGACCTGTGGGATTTTGCTAGTAATGATTGGAACTGGGGCCAGATCAGAGAGTGGGCCAGAGCTGAGGCAGAAGAGCGCATCCGTAGCAAAAATATAAGACTAGATGATGAGCCTGAGGCGCTGAGGTGGTCGGCCGGTCCTTCTGGCTACTTTTTGGTAAGGTCGGCTAGAAGCACGGTACGTGGCGTGGGGATGCCTGTACCTATCATCGCTGCTTTTTGGCAGACCTGCATCCCTAATAGGTAGTCGTTCCTTCTATGGAGAGCCTTCCGCAAGAAGTTGCCTACCGACAACATCCTCAACACCATCGGGTTTAGCCTTGCATCCGCATGTACTTGTTGCTCGGAGCGTAAGAGTGAACCTATCGATCATATCTTCTGTCAGGGGGACCTCGCGATTCAGGTTTGGAGGGCCCTCTCACAGTTACGGGCATAACCAGAGGAGTGGGTCCTTCAACGATCTCCTGGTTTGCTGGGCTAATGCTTTCTACGGCCATCAGATCGTTGCAGCGGCGGCTACCAGGGTCTTATGGAAAAATCGAAACAAGGCAAGGTATGAAGGCCATCAGTACTTCGTAGTCCAGCTCATTCGGGAGACCCTTCGACAGTGCCGGAAGATCAAAGCCATATGCTCGCATGAACAGGAGCCATTCTAGGATGCTATCCTCTATTAGACCCTCTTTTCCTATTGGGTTGTATACTTTTTGGCCCGGCTGTTTGTGGCTGGTAGCTTACTTGTAAAGACTTCGGCATTTTGCACCTTTCTATGAATAAAATAGGTTTTTTTCAAATATATATATATATATATATATATATATATATATATATATATATATATATGTTAGCCTTGGAATTTTATGAAAATTTTGATAAATTATTTAGATTTAATTTGTGTATATATATGTTAAGAGAGTAAATAAATAAATAAATAATTCAAGTTATTTTTAAAAGATTATTTCCTATTTTTAGGATTTTAGTTACTTAGTAGAATTTCTTTTTGAATAAGTTTTAATAAAAGAAAAAAATTGCACGTGCTACTGTTCCTTTGCAGGAACAGTAGACCCCCATGCCCCGACCCATATTGCTAAAAGAACTCGATAGATTAGTCTAGATATAAAAACCCGAGAGACTCCTCTACGAACAGAAGACTTACTCGAAACCCTAGTAAACCTTTCTTCTCATCGGCTCGGAGCCACCCCAGCCTCGTGCGCGTGCGCCACCGCAGGTGGCCGCCGGCCGAACAAGCATTGCAGTGTGGCAGCAGCAGCCGTCGTATGGAAAGGCTACAACATTGGAAACAACAAGCAGCGTCAAACATGGACGAGCCCCCTTCGTAACTCGATTTCGTATTCGATATGCAATCAAAATCCAAGCCGCTTTCTCTGGTATGCACCCAACCTCTACGATTATAAGTTCCTTCAAATATATTTATTTCTATTGTCCTAGATTGCCCGTGAATTCGATACCAAAACTGGCAAAGAACTGTTCGAAAATAGAACAATTTCCTAGTCCAAAACCCTATTTTAGAAGACAGATTTTGACTAGTTCAGGATAAATTTTCAAAAATTAATTGAACTCATTAAAAGACAACCAATAGGTCTTTACAACCCTCTTGGTAAATTACAAAATAATCGACTATGTGTCGAGAAAACTGACTCGTAAATTCTACCAAAACAGTTTTCAAAAATAATAAAATTTCATTAAAACTCCTCGATACGACATGCGTTCTGCCAAATCGGGCGATGTGGTCGCAAACCGAAAGCAATAAAAGGTGTGTATTGACTTCGTGGACATGTAGGGTTTGACGAAATTCAAATCGGTTGCGTGTGCGCGACGAAATTGATGTGTATTTGTCGAAATTCACCGTATCGGCCAATTTACAAATTCCCCAATTACTTTGTACATGTTCGTCGTATCGAGACAAAACTTGTGTCACCATGACCGTATCACTTTTTCTGGTCCTATACGCCCAGTTTGGTCCGATTCTGAGAAGGTCGACTGGAACGCCTATTTGGCGGGCCCGCGACCCGATCTAACGGGCAATTTTGTGTATGGATCATCAGAATCTAAAATTGGACATACCGTTGAGTTCGTCTCCTCAAACCGGACCCATAGACATATATTTTGATGACTTTAGAGACCATAGATATTGGCAAACGTTTTGGTGCACAACGGGGTTCAACGGCGGACATCGTTTTGACCCGAAGTTATAATTTTGCCCCTGTTCTAGAATTAGACTTTTGGACTAGCGTTTCCTAGACATATCTTTTATTTTAAACACGTTCGTGATGTTTATTTTAGCATCCAAGGACGTATGCAGGATTTGGCTTTTATCGCTTCACTATTCTAACGGTTCGAGCTATTAGACATCGCCCTTTTGCACACAACCTCAGACAAGATACCATGCCATATTTACTGCTTATATTTAGTCTACATTTTTAATTATTTGTATGTCACTGTTTATTTATTTCTAGTTCTTGTAGCTGTACCATTATTATAGTTTCTGATTTATTACCTGCTCAGTGATATTAGCTTTACTTTACTTACTATCCTTTGATTGCATATAGACCTAGAGTTAAGGGACTACTATTTTAGTGTATAGCATAAACCTTGACACAGTTGTACCATGAGGTATGTGTAAGATGAGTAGCATGTAGGGGTACTTGCGTGATGGCTGACCACATGTGCACATGCGTTAGGGCTAACTGCTAATGGAGGCATGTTAGGAGACTTGGCAGTTAGTAGAGGTATAAGAGTCATAGATGTGACTCTACTAGGCATTGGATGGGAGAAACAGTTCTTTAACGTATGGGCCACGTATGCACTTTTCGATTATTGCTGGTTATCTCTGCTGGAGATACGGTCGTGGATACTGATACCTGATTTCCTGCTGGCCTCTGACATACGATGAATGTTATGCTTTGAGGTCCCTGGTATCTTGTGGGTCCATACCCGATTTTCCTGTAGCTAGAGTGCCCATGCGTTGAAGGTTTATTCTTAACTGCATAAACACATTAGAATGTTTAGATAACCCTAGTCAATGTCATGTCACCCTCGTTCCTTTTATAACTTGGGACAATGTCGCATCGCGGAATAGTGTGCTACCATTGTCCTTGTTTGGTTGTAGTGGTAGTCCATTGTTTTGATGATAAGATATTGGATCTTGTTACGATTGCGACTATTTTACTTTACTTGTGATTATGGCATATTATATATATTCAGTTATGTGGCATGTTCTTTATGTATCCTGTTACATTCCTCTGAGGACCTGGTGAATTCTTCAGCTATGTGTGCCTTTGTTTCGCAGGTGCTCTAGCCAGGGCCATGTTTTACTCTCTTCCTCCGAGGTGATTGCACTTGGATCGCCTTCACGTCGTTTGACAAATTCATTGTTATTTATTCTTTTCTTTTTAGTTGGTAGTGGATTTGTCTCCGTCAAACGATTTGTAAATAATAATTCATGAGTTTATTGTAAATTCTATCTTCTTTATTTTTGGATGAGACTAGTATTGTGGTTTACTGTACTTTATAGCTTATGTATACATACGATGGTTCCATACATTGGAATATACTTCGTATGTATGCAAGTGGCATGATGACGTACTTAGTCCTAAGTATTTTGGGACTAGGGCATTACATGTTTTTGTGGTTGCCCATGCAGGTCTAGTTTATCACTTCGGTTACGTTACTGTGCCGATGTGAGCCTATAGATAGGGTTAGAGTCTAGAATCTCATCAACTCAGTTGACCTCCTTTCTTGATTTTAATTCAAACTAACATCCGATTATAGTGAATTCCTTTTGCTTGATTCCTTTCACTGTAAGTCTTATCTTTCCTTCGTGCTTAATAGGGAGGTTAGGAAGATAACTCATACGAGTATACGTGTTATATTTCTCAGTTACCCTATTAGTTGATTTTATAAGTTGGGTAGTATGACTACAACCCACCACCCGTATCCTTGTAACCTAGTATTAAAGTATAACAGAGTGACAATGAATATATGCTAGTGTAGGAAGATATATTTGCCTAGAATATAAAGTTTTAGTAGCCAATACCTCATTGGTCAACCAATGCCTGATACAAGAGACAGTAGGATGACTGTATGAGCAAGAACACCGAACAAGACTTGGATTCTTGAAAAATAAAACCCTTGAAAAATTTATAACTATTT
Source organism: Iris pallida (assembly GCA_029216955.1). NCBI lineage: Eukaryota > Viridiplantae > Streptophyta > Magnoliopsida > Asparagales > Iridaceae > Iris > Iris pallida. The sequence continues at coordinate 8,828,396 of JANAVB010010198.1, read as the reverse complement.
TCATCATTATTCCCCGTGTTTATACTTAGCACTACCAAGAATGATGATGCTATTTATAGCCTAGTTTTGCAAGCTTATTCTTTATCAAGCTTGTTCAGGACATGTACACTGGGGATGCCCACAAGCATACTGTCTAATTAGGATCAATGTATTATGGTGTGATCAACCATAGTGTACTTGGTTCACTCTTCATTTGATTAACCCACACAAATTGAGATATCGAGATATCTAGGATCTCATCCGCGACTGCATTGACAATTTCTCTTGAATTATACATTCGCCTTTGAATCACGTAATTGTATTCGACGACATCTTTCTTGAACTCTTTATTTGCTTTTGTCTTTCACTGATTTGGAAAGACGAACGCTCGTATTGGCGTTGATAGATCTAGAATATCCCCCATGGCCATGATAGTTGTGTACACAAGTGTAGCTACCATCGGCCGGCTATGTGACTACAACCTAGCCTTAAGTTACTTGTCCTCCCCTCAACCCTGAAAATAATATCTCAACCTTCTAATCATTTGAAATTGAGAATGAGTAGGACCTTACCCTTGGTCAAAACCCTAATCTAGGAGACTATTTAATCTCAAGGAACCAACTATCGTGAGTCTCTAATGATTTATCTTGATTCTTGCTTAAACTAGCAACTCGTACGCCTTAACCAAACCCTTACTTGACCAGGCCCCAACAGTTAGTCAAGAGAGGATTAGACAAAAACAAGGACAAGAATTGTAATAAATGTGTTGGGCACCCATTCCAAGATGAGGGATTGAACATGTGTCATTCTAGGTATAAAATTTTATTATTAAAGACGTGACTCAGCATTAGAATAACACCTTCACGAGCTTGGCCAATGCCTGTAGCATGATGCTCCATCATATTGATTCACTAATTATCAATAGCAATACAGGAGCACTACGTGTAACACCATTAGAAACCTTATGACTATAGTCTGACCGACTTAACACAAATAGAAATTTATGACTGAGTTGTTGAGGTCTTTTTACCCCCATCGATAACTCTCGTATACTACGGACGAGTGGATCATTCTATTTATCGGCTCGTGTATCATGGTATGCAATTATTTCTATTTATTAGAATTCGTGGTACGATCCTCGAAATTGATTCATATCTACCGTTTCACATTATCCATTACATCGTGCCGTATTCTTTATTATAAAAAGTCGAGGAGCAATATCATGACTTTGAAATTTTCTAACCTCATTAATCCTAAAACCATATCCTAGCTTCTAGAGTAAGTAAATTGTAAGCCTTCTAAATTATAGGAGATAATAGTATTACCAAATGACTAGAATAAGTTGGTTTCCACTAAGGAGATAATTAGTGCCTCAGGAACTCCCAGGCCACGACATTAATATTTGGAGCATGAGACCAGCTGTTACCATCCAACAAACTTTACATACAAGACACAGATGACTCCACCTTCATGTAGACATATCAAGTCCCACTAAAACACGTCCCCTTGTACTCTATTTTTATTATGCGACTTTCAGGTCAATATGGCTAATGATAACCCTTACCGTAATACCAATATACTTACCGACACCAATTAGAGACTCAACCTAGACTTAATTATTTCGACCCAGTATATGGTTGTGATCTACTCGAAGACCACTACGCACATGTCACTAGTATGCTACACAATTGAGTCTTTTTGTGCTACTTAAACATAAAAGTCACAGAAGGCACATCTGCATAACTTATAGAACCTATTATAACAACCCAACAGGGAAATTAGCCCGATTACTCGAGTGGAAATCTATTATAGATTACCCTAACCTAATAAAGATGGTTTGATTGATTCTACAAGGTGTTGTCCAGCCAAGATAGAATTAAACTCAAGGTTAATCCAATTCAATGATTAATGACCGTTTGGAACCATATTAAAACACAAGTTAAACCCATCCTTGCATATCTCCATATTTGGGCTTGGAAACCAAACTTGATGAAATAGACTCTTACCCCTATTATGTAGGCCCTATCTCTTGGCTCACAAATTCTTTTTCCATAGAATTTGTAACTGTATCTCTTTGTATCCTATGTCATGAGGTGAATGGAATACCTTGGTACTGACTTGTTTCCGATTATGTTTGACCAAGACCTCTCCTACATTGATGACAATGGTCTGTACACAGACAAGATTAAGTAAGTAATACCTAGGCTTTCTATAGAATTTGTGACTACGATAGGTAGTACCTTATATTCTCGGATATCCTCATATATCCCTCCTGCGATTTGACCTTCATAGAAGTTCCATTACGGTATTTTCCACGATTAACCAATTTTTATAAGCTGGATAGAACCTTGAATTAGTGGACTCTATTAAAGGGAATGCCTTTTGTAACTGCTCTTTCCTCTGCTTGGAAGTTGTGATACGATATCGTATTGCTTTTATCACTTGCTCGTGCGTTTAGATAACCGCGATAAAAGATTGCAACCTTTAATCTTCGAGTTCCATTTTAAAATAGAACCATGACTTAGTTTTAAATTTCAAAAAGGGAAATTCCCGAAGTATATAGGCCAACCTCACTAAGTATTAGCCAACGATTGGGATAGATGGTTCCAATTGAACGAATATCCAGTGGTTCATAAAACGTCCACTTTTATCTGTAGCAAACTCATACCCTCTATCGTGACTTTAATATTTGATGCACAATCCTAACCTTTTTCTTTCCACACAGTTCACACTCATGAGCTAGACCACTCAAGCTATACACATGACATACATATCCCATACAAACGTACCATCTTGTGCTCTATTTCAAATACACTACATATGTGATATAATTTCCTTAGAATAAACCATAGATGCTTAATTTTATCCCATTTGATTTTAATCATGCAATATCAACCCTCTTGAACAAACTAAATATCCATGACCCATGTAAGACACGTCAAACCTATGACGTATGCCTTTCCCCAAGCAAGCACAAACTCTTACACAACACCCAAATACCAACCCCTACATATTAATCGTTATGACTTAAAGAATTTGAACACTTACCTAATCAAGTTATATAGGAATGTTTCCTGTACTAACTAAGGACTGTCAACTCCTTGCCCATGAACTCTATTTTCCAAATTTATGTTATTTTATATCGTAGTTACCCGTGTTATGCGAAGACTTGAATCCCTTTTGAACCGACACTGTGGAAAAAAAATACTGTCTTTTCTTTTATTGGTGCAAGGCACCACAAATCGAGTACGCCTGAGAGATCCTGCGCTGAGGATCCCCGAGTACAAAAAAAATTCTGGGAAATAGGATGATAGAGATCGAGCGGCTGTTGCTCCTTTACTCCGTTGACACTCCGATTACAAAAGTTGGAGAAAACCTAAGAAAATTGCTAACTCTCGGCTCACTGGCAAGAAGTGCAGTAATCTGGCTCTTGAAAATGCTCTCCGTTATGTCTTTTGAAGAGGGATGAGGCCCCCCTTTTATAGTTGTTCATGAGCTGGAATGGTGTTATGCACCCACATGAGGAAACACGCTAGTTTTTATGCGGGTGCAAAGTCCTGCTTTGGGCGCATAGGACGTAGGTGCATACAATCTACGAGATCGTGGGTTGGTCGTGGTGTTGACATAGCTGCATGCTTCGGTGCACAAGTGCTCGTGGAGAATGACGTGGCCATGTGCTTCGGTGCATGTGTTGATCATGGCTTTGACTGAGTCAGGCTTGGGCGCATAGACATGTCTCAAGCTATGCGCCCTCCATTCGGAGGAGCTAGTCTTGGGCGCATGAAGCTTTACTGACTGCGCATGGAGCTACACATGACTTGTACGCATGGAGTTGTACTGCCTGGGCGCATGAAGCTTCGTTGGCTGGGCGCATGGAGTTCCACTAACTGGGCGCATGGGGCTTCACTGACTTGGGCGCATAGGGCTTTATTTGCTAAATTTTTTTATGCTTCTACAATACCCCTTTCAAAGTTTTTGATACTTGAACAGGTTCAAAATACTTTGAAAGAAGCATGGATCGTCTTCTCTTGAGGCAATAGGTGCATAGCACGGCTCTCTCTCCTTGGGCGTATATTGTTTGGCCAGCCTATCAGGGAGATACGACTGTTGAGATTTTTTTTGAAATTTGAACTGACAGAATCATTGAAAGAAAATTTGAAGCGGTCCATCCTTCATACGTCGTCCATGTCAGCAAGGGACAGTCGTATATTATCCAGAGAGCTGATCCTTCACGTGGGTGCATAGGCTGTAGTGGGTGCATACAACAAATGGGCGCATACAGCAGGTGGGCGCATAGTATAGCCCGTGTCTATAAATAGACCCTTGGAGGAGAGAGAAAGTTCATTATTCCTTTCTCTTTGAATTTTTCCAGAAAAACTCTTCGTCTTCTTTCTTTGAGAATCATGTCTCCCAAGGTCACCAAGAGATCCGCGAAGGGCAAGGGCGCTACGCCGAGTGACTCTCCTCCTGCGGCAGCGTCTTCGGCAGTCCAGGACCTGATTCTAGGTGGGGGCATGCTTCAAAAAACGAAGTCTCGAGCGTTAATTTGCGATGCTCGGACTTCTCTTCTGCCTGGGCGCTTGTGCCTAGGGCAACATACTTCTGTGAGCATTACTATACGCCACAGAAGTTATGCACCAACACTGTGGTGTGCTATGCGCCCAAGTGCTGCCACGTTATACGCCATCTAAGCAGTGGCATGTTATGCGCCCACGCACTGTTCGTGTGTTATGAGCCCGTATGTCTTATTTTGGACGCATATCCCTTTGGACGCATAGCCTTTTGGGCGCATAGAAGTCTTGAGGACTTAACTTTTTGTTGCAGTTTCCTGAGTCTGACTTTCTTTCTGCCCCTTTTCATATTCTGTAGGGATCTGCCTAGCAAATTTCTCCTAGACCGGTATCGACAATTCTAGACATGGTGAAGATACAACACTCGATACCAACATCAGAGAGCTCAGGACCCTTCGTGTTTTGGAAGTGTTTTCCTCAGATGGTAGGAAGAACCTTTATACATCGAAGAGTCGGACGGTAGTTAGGCGTTACCGTGAAAGTTCTCCTTTCACGTTTCTTCAAGTAGGCAAAAGCAACATTAGAGATGTTGTTTTGAAGGTATGGTCTCTTGAAGAAATAGGTCCACGACGTCCGCAATATAGAAGGGAGAAGATCACCATTTGCAGATGTTTTAGCATGCTATATTTGCCCTCCTCCGTGTAGCTTCTTGAAGGTTCAACAGCCTTGTTTGCTTGCTCAACAGTAAAACATGACCTCCTTCGACGAAAGCGTGGTGCTGTCAAGCTGACCAAGATCTATGTTGCTGATGAGTAGCGGATTCTCCCTTCTTTTGTATATCAATGTAATCTTTTACTTCTTATCCAGATGAAGGGATGAAAAACCTTTTGTTTTAAGAAAGGTTTTTGGTGGAATGGATTTTCTTGTCATGTTTGGCTTCTTGTCAGGTATTCCTCCCTAAGTGGAAGAAACTTTCCAAGCCTCTTCTCCGATGACCTCCACCGAAGATGAAGAGATGGCCAAGGAAGTTGTCAGAGCTTTCTATGCCGTATTAAAAGTGAAGCTTCCTGGGGTCCTGAATATGAATGTTGTCTTTGGTTCCGTGAAGGCTGTTGCCGAATGTCAGATAGCGGCCCTCGAGAGCATAGCCGGCCATAAGGAGCAGGCCAGCACTCTGAGGAAAGTTTTGAACGACCTGGCGGGTCAGGTAGCCAGGTTCTGAGACATCAAGCAGCAGAGTTCAACGTTAATGTTCCGTGTAAAGGACGACGCTTTAATGGCAGCTCTTACAAAGAAGAAGGCTACCTTCTACGCAAAGAAGGATGTCCTTATCTAGGAGATCGGCGAGCTGGCTGACCAGTATGGCCAGCTCAATGCTGCGAGTGAGGCCCGTACTACCTCGAAGAACAGGCTGGCTGTGCAGATCCCTGAGAAGCACAATCATATTACGCAGATTAGGAATGAGATTGCCCAGCTGGAAGCCGATTTGAGGGCAGCGATATCTAAATAGGAGGATTATTTGTCCCAGGCTGCCATGACTGCCACCGCTTCTGCCCGTTTATAAGAACAGCTAGAGAAGTTGGAGGGCGAGCATCAGAGTCTGATCCTCTTTGAAGATAAAGCCGCTTGTCATGAAGAGGCACGGCGTCGAGCTGCTGAGAAATCTGAGGCCGAGATTGTTGCTCTGAGGGACAACATAAATCGCTTGTGTATCCCGTAGATTTTCTAACTTCTTTCTCTCTCTTTTTTCCTTTTTTTCTCTAGCCGTCACGGCTCTTGTACCCTTTTTTCGTCTTTTGATAGACGTTTAAGTACAAAATAAAAAATCTTTTTGGAAATAAATGTGGTTTTATGAAATATCGTTGCTAGAGGTAATGTGAACGTAGCAAAGATATCTCTGGTGGGTATTCCGCTGGAGAATTTTTGATGTGGACCTATTACCGGTTTTATATTCGAATGATTTGAATATAGATAATAAGTTGAACGAAGCTGCTAGTAGAGGTAATATGGACGTAATAGTATAGGATGTTCTATATCTGACCAGAGGTAATATGGACGTGGAAAGATATATAACATTAAGTATGAGTGGATAATTCAGAGGTAATAGGGACGTGATTATCCTTGATGAATGCTTTGCTTAGAGGTTATGTGGACGTGGCAAAACATAATCATTTTACTGCAAAAATATTTATCAGAAAACAATTCAGAGGTAATGGGGACGTGACTTGTTTTCGTCAGACCGAGTTTGGACAGAGTAAAAAACGGAAATGATTCCACTGGAGAAATATTTATAGGACCTATTATCCAGGGCGTATTCAAGACTCTTGAAATACGATAATAGTTAGATAGTTTTTTTTTTGGAATCATATAAACATCGCACTGTACATTTACATTGTAGGAACCCTAGAGGGGGGGTGAATAGGGTCAAGCTAACTAATCAAGCACTTAGCACAAGCTAATTGGCAATTTAAAAATATAAGTGCAAGAGAAGAAGCAAACACAATACCGACACCCGATATATCCTGGTATTCTCCTAAGAGGCAGTCCAGTCCCAGAACTCTCTCCGGCTTTAATCCACTATTTGAGCAAATAGTTACACACGAGTTTGGATCCGAAGAACTCGCCAACTTCTTACACAAGAGCTTTAATCCGAAGGGCTCTCCGACTTCAACCGAGAGTTTGGATACGAAGACTCCCCAACTTCAACCGAGAGTTTGGATACGAAGACTCTCCAACTTTAACCTTTCACAATAGGTTTTGATCTCCTTATACAATAGGATGAAGATCTCACTTTTCAACTCAATAACTCTAACACAATTTGTGAATGGCAAATGAAAGCTTTGTAGAGTTGTATGTGGATAAGCTTTGGTGGTTTGGAAATTTTTAGGCTCAAAGCATCAACCTTGAATGAAGGGGTTCAAGGCTATTTATAACCAAAGCTTGAAAAGAAGCCAAAGGCAACTTTTCAGTCACGAACCGGCATACCGCCGGTATGATCCGGCATACCGGCGGTATACCGGTCTGGGATTGCAACGGCTCGAAATATAGCCGTTGGGATCATTTAATGCTGAAAATCCGACCGTTGGAATTTCAACGTTACTGAATCGGTATACCGTCGGTATGATCCGGTATACCGTCGGTATGCCGATTTTGTGGACAGAAACTTTCTGTAAACAAAATCGGTATACCGCCGGTATGCACCGGTATACCGTCGGTATGCCGGTTTTCAGCCAAAAATGATCCTGGGCTAGTTTCTGCCCTAGCTTTCGATTTTGCCATCCATTTCTTGTGTTTACAATAATTCCTAAGACTCATTACAGACTCCAGATAAACATAGGCAGGTGCAGGCTTCTTTAGAGTCTTGAAATGATGATGGCATGGCTTGGCTTCTTCCTTTGATAGGTGCTGGCTTTTTCCCTTGGCGGCAGCTGTCCAAAGATATCCAGTTTGTGAAAACTGAATACCTTTCGGGGGCTTCGCCCCTGAACCCCCGACGAGGGGCGCTGCCCCCTCGACCCCCGTCCGCTGACCGGGCAGCGGAACCCCCGGTGCGTGGCTCCAGAGATGTCGTCGGGTGGTTCAGAGAAATCTTGTGGGATCCGTCGTCTTTGGCCCACCATGATTTCTTCATTGCATATGTCCACATTGATCTTGCTTATTACTTTTCTGCATGTACATGTTAGACGAACAAAGCAATATACATAGTAGCAAGTATGATAAATTAAAGCACATTAGGACTATGCAAAGTTTAAGTATAAGTGCTAAGGTGATGGCATAAATGTTAGTGATATCATAATGATTAAACTTAATTGAATGACCACAATCAAAAACTTAGTTTTGATTTTGGCAACCCAATTAAATTTAAGATAGATAAGCTCATATCACTAAGATGTAAACCAATGGGCACATATCACCAAAGATATAAGTATAAGTAGAAATGCTATAGTGATAGTATGAAGATGAGTGATAATGAAATGCTAAACTTAATAGATTAACCATATTCAAAAATATGATACAATCAATGGGCCAACAATCTCCCCCTTTTTGATTATGGCAAATCGGTTAAGTTTAGTATGGACAGTATAGATGCATGTATCACTAATATACAAAAGACATAAGCAATATCACTGAAAGCATACTACTTAGATTACTTATAAATACATACTTAAACATACTTCTCCCCCTTTGACATGATCAAAAATACGCTCCCCCGTACTAATAGATAAGAAATCAATCTTAAGTACATAAATCAGAGCATGAGGAAGGCATAGACAATCATGATCAAGATATACTAAAGAAAAACAATGGGAGAATGGTGTAATGACAAGTGTATAAAACTACATACCAAATGTAGAGTACGAAATAGAAAATTGCTTGTCATAACACAATATGGTTGGTAAAACCAAAGAAATTTGAAAAACAAGAAATAAGTATTTTACCAACTTGAAATCCAAGGAATAAATCCAAAACACAATAGGATATGAAATATTGCTCCAGTTTTGGAAGAGAACTATGAAATAAAGGATTTCAAACAAAAGCCATGAGGAATAGATAATTGCAATTAATAGATACCAATTGAGATATGAAATTAAATAAACTTGATACCAACTGAAAAGATGTAAACTTGAAACATTGATCAAAGAAACCATTAATAATCATAATTGTCCACAAATAAATAGTGGAACAAAATAAAAGAATGATCAATGTAAAAAAAATTGCAATTGATATAAAGTAATCTCATTATTTGCAAGATCTATATGCTTATCCAAGTTCATGCATTTGAACTCAATTACCTCAACATGCTATATGAATACCCTTTAGATAAACATGAAGGTAAAGGAGAAAAATACTTGAGAAGGAGAAATTCAGTCGACTTGAATGCTCCCCCTCAAAGTACTACCAAAGGTGATAAAAATCATGAATTTTGGATAAGTCCTCAACAAGGAAAGCCAACTAAATTAAGCATGAAAGAAAAGCCAAACCAACGAAAGCACAATAGTCATCAAGATAATATATGAAAGTTAATATTGAAGAAGATGACTTATTTAATCCATATAAAAGAGAGATAAATGATAAAGACAATAGCATATACTCTCACAAACCCTTCACAAATAAAAGTATCATGACCTCATTCACTAAGATATAAAAAAGAAGAAGGTATGGGTCCATGATGAACTAGGTATACGACATATTTAAGGGTATAAATGAATTGAATCAATTAATTTGCTCCCCCTCAAAATATGCGTATCTAGTTCCAAAGCACTTATAGCATAAAATAGATAACTACAAGATCTAGGGATAAATCAACTATGGATTTCTCCCCCTTGCTCGATGCATATAAGGCTACAATATCGTCAAAAGACGAAAAATATCATCTTTAGTCAAGAAGAGATAACCAATAAATAGCCACTAAAGATGAGAAATCAAAAGAATATTCCAATAAAGCACATATAATCAAAAGATGGCATACAGTAGTCTATATAGAAGAATCTCATATTTAAATATGATAGATCAATGTATGTAATCCTTTGAGAAAATGTCATCATGAAAAAGAATAAAGTCAATTAAGAACAATCATGATGATAGACATAATATAGCTCAAAAATAAAATAAAAATAAAACTCAAACATCATGTCCATGATTATCTAATTGAGAAATAATCAACCAATTTATTGCTTTGCATGGACTAGATATGTTTTATCACATATGTACCCATCAACGGGTAAAATCCAAACCTTGCTAATGGTAAATGATAAACCATAAAGTTCAAATAGCAAAGGCCCATATGTGGCAATCCATGAGTAGTCAAAGTAGAGTAAATAAATTAGTTTGATAATCACATAATAAGATAATATAGGACTACTCAACTAATAGGATCTTTTAACAATAAAAATAAACAAATTAAACATGATCCAACAAATCTCATAAAGAAAATTCCAAATCCATATTTATGATAAGATCTCATAAAATAATGAAAAATATGGAAAAGAGTCATTCTCATTTAAATGATTGCAAACATAATAAAGAAGAGATGTAAATGATAATACGATGAAAACATGACTCAAAAAGTGAGAGAACTTTAAGAGAGACTTGCTAATGACTAGTTATGGAAGAGAGTTAAAACAAGGAATCACAAACCTCTAAGAAAAAACAAGATTTAATAAAGAATTTGTAAAACTAGTTTTAGAGATTAAGCATATCACAAATCTTGTTTTTGTAAACTAGCATATCATATATAGAGTGAAGTATAGGAATATAGCTAGATGTGTGAAAGTGAGCCAAAAATATATAGCTTAATAATATATCACAAATAAGCAAACTATATAATCCAAATAAGATTAATGAGAGAAGCCATTAACGAGATAAATGTGCTCATTAATTCTTAAGTCACTAACACAAAAAAAAATACTTACTTAAGCATAGAGTTCACAATTAAGGAAATACATTTTGAATGATCAAAATGATTTAGAGACTCTTTACTAAGCAAGGATAAGAGCATAAGATGATAAATAAATGAATTAGACTCTTATCAAGTAAAGGACAAAAGAGATGTTCGTAAAAACACAATAAAATAAATCTCTTTGCCAAGTATTGAGATTAACCCAAGATAATGAAATGATAGAGCGATCTAGAGAATGCAAAATACTAAAGCCACATTAAAATAAGTGTATTCTCTAGAAGTGGAAAAATCTCAACACAAAAGCTCAAACCATAGTAGCTAAATTCATAAGAAATATGATGTAACAATTACAGGTATTCTCATGTGCAACAAAAACATCATTGGGCAACAATAATTCAAAAAGGAAGCATAACCCAAGGAATGAGCAAAGAAAGATCATTAAGATCATGAAAGCAAAATGTGCTAAAGATAGTAAAAATCATTTTCAAAAGCTTTCATAGTGCACTATAGAAATATATAGATGATATAGATTTAAAAATGTGCACTAAAAACGGAGGTTAATATGAAAACAAGACAAAGCACAAAACCTTGTGATTCTTAAGAGAACTTCCATAAATAGTCAAGTGCAATACATAACAAATATTTTCTCTCACCATCCCAACTTAAAGATATAAAACAAATGAATATCAAAAGCTAGAAAATATTTATATCTATGAAACTATATATATATCACGAATAGGCATACATGAAAAGATCAAAAATCCATTAAGAACATGTATCCATAAAGTCAACCAAAAAGCTAAAAAAGACATCATTAAAAGAAAGCTTTAAGGAAGAAGCATATTGATTCAAAAAGAGATACACAAATTTGATCAAAAGAATCAATAGCTAGAGTATGAGTTAAGCACAAGTTTAGAAGTAACAAGTATGAATAAAACTTTAGCTTAACTCATATGCCTACATAAAGGTATTTATACAAAAATAGATATCAATATAAGAGATACATGAACTATAATAAATGAAAATTTTAATGAATATAGTCATGTATCCTTAATAAATATTTGAGAAACCATCACAAATTCAAAAGCATGTATAAATAAACTTTATTAGACAAAGACATAATTGATTCTCAAGAAGATAATCAAGATAAAGTATGAGAATCAATAATGAATATATTATGTAAGCACAAGATTAAAAAGAAGTATAAGTATATACTTGTCAAGAATAAGAAGCTTGTGCTAAAATACCGATTTAAAGTAAATAAGACACATTAAAAACAAACCGGCAAGAAATAATTACTTTAAAAACTTTAAAGACGGAGAGTTAAAATCATATTAACTCAAATCAAAAACCAAACTCCTATGGACTAGAGTGATATACATGCTTTATAAATAAAGATTAAGAATAACAAGCATGCATAAATTAAATGTGTCACACTTAATAGAAAATGAGTGATAAACTACAAGTGTGAACTAAACATTTAAGCTAAGTAACTAGTCATGCTAGATAAAAGAAATAATAAGAGAATTAACTAAGCATGCTAGTATTATATCTCACATTGATTTATACAATAAGCAACTAAGGATATCAATGTGAGCTAGTAGCAAGACATCAAGAGAAACATGCTAGATTCTACAAATATAAACAATTTAAAGAGAAACGATTAGCATGTTACCAAAGTGGCTCTAGTGGCCACACTTGTGTTGGTGCAATTGCTTAGAAGATGACCTTTGAGCTTTGCAACCACCAACACGCTCCTCGGTGCTATGTCCCGATACAAGAAGCTTCACCTACAACATTAGATGAAGACTTTGGTATCCAAATAAACTTGGATCCACATTTGTTAGCTTTAGGGACCCATATACTATTTACTCTAGCATTGGTAGAAAAACTCCTACGAATAGGACAAGTTAAGCTCATGTGTCCAATGCGAGAGCAATAGAAGCACCTAATACTAGTGTGTGCACATGTTTCAGAATGAGCATGGTTATGAACATGTGACATACTAGAATAATGAATATCTCTAGAATGAGCATGAGAAGATTTGGTTTTAAGAATATTATGTTCTAATAACAAATCATCATGCATACAAGTAAGAGAATCAAATTTAACATTTAAAGCATTATTCTCTTTTTCAAATAAAGCAATTCTAGAGATAAAAGCATCATTTTATTTCTTTAAAGTGTCAATGGAAGAATCATACAAATGATTAAGCTCATGTGTTTGCCTCTTAAGATCTTGTATTGATGAGGAAAGAGATTTGATTTTCAAAATTAAAGCCTCATTCAAACTCTTTAAAGAAATACAAGATGAGTTTTGAGAATCAAGTCTAGATAATAAAACATTGTTTTCATTTCTCAAAAACTCATTTGCTTCTTCTAAATGAATAACCTTTTCAGAAAGTTCTTCATTTGTAGAATGAAGGTTGTCAAGAATCTCTAAGGATTGTTTAGCCATGGCTTTCCACTTAGAGCATTTCTTGTATTTAGAAGAAACAAGATTGTCTATGCTACTAGAAATAAAACCCTCTTTATCGGAGGATGAGGAATAGGTTGCCATAGAAAAATAATAAGGATCTACTCTAAGGATGTTAAGCCTAACAATAGAGTCCTTGCTCTGATACCAATTGTAGGAACCCTAGAGGGGGGGTGAATAGGGTCAAGCTAACTAATCAAGCACTTAGCACAAGCTAATTGGCAATTTAAAAATATAAGTGCAAGAGAAGAAGCAAACACAATACCGACACCCGATATATCCTGGTATCCTCCTAAGAGGCAGTCCAGTCCCGGAACTCTCTCCGGCTTTAATCCACTATTTGAGCAAATAGTTACACACGAGTTTGGATCTGAAGAACTCGCCAACTTCTTACACAAGAGCTTTAATCCGAAGGGCTCTCCGACTTCAACCGAGAGTTTGGATACGAAGACTCCCCAACTTCAACCGAGAGTTTGGATATGAAGACTCTCCAACTTCAACCTTTCACAATAGGTTTTGATCTCCTTATACAATAGGATGAAGATCTCACTTTTCAACTCAATAACTCTAACACAATTTGTGAATGGCAAATGAAAGCTTTGTAGAGTTGTATGTGGATAAGCTTTGGTGGTTTGGAAATTTTTAGGCTCAAAGCATCAACCTTGAATGAAGGGGTTCAAGGCTATTTATAACCAAAGCTTGAAAAGAAGCCAAAGGCAACTTTTCAGTCACGAACCGGCATACCGCCGGTATGATCCGGCATACCGGCGGTATACCGGTCTGGGATTGCAACGGCTCGAAATATAGCCGTTGGGATCATTTAATGCTGAAAATCCGACCGTTGGAATTTCAACGTTACTGAATCGGTATACCGTCGGTATGATCCGGTATACCGTCGGTATGCCAATTTTGTGGACAGAAACTTTTTGTGAACAAAATCGGTATACCGCCGGTATGTACCGGTATACCGTCGGTATGCCGGTTTTCAGCCAAAAATGATCCTGGGCTAGTTTCTGCCCTAGCTTTCGATTTTGCCATCCATTTCTTGTGTTTACAATAATTCCTAAGACTCATTACAGACTCCAGATAAACATAGGCAGGTGCAGGATTCTTTAGAGTCTTGAAATGATGATGGCATGGCTTGGCTTCTTCCTTTGATAGGTGCTGGCTTTTTCCCTAGGCGGCAGCTGTCCAAAGATATCCAGTTTGTGAAAACTGAATACCTTTCGGGGGATTCGCCCCTGAACCCTCGACGAGGGGCGCTGCCCCCTCGACCCCCGTCCGCTGACCGGGCAGCGGAACCCCCGGTGCGTGGCTCCAGAGATGTCGTCGGGTGGTTCAGAGAAATCTTGTGGGATCCGTCGTCTTTGGCCCACCATGATTTCTTCATTGCATATGTCCACATTGATCTTGCTTATTACTTTTCTGCATGTACATGTTAGACGAACAAAGCAATATACATAGTAGCAAGTATGATAAATTAAAGCACATTAGGACTATGCAAATTTTAAGTATAAGTGCTAAGGTGATGGCATAAATGTTAGTGATATCATAATGATTAAACTTAATTGAATGACCACAATCAAAAACTTAGTTTTGATTTTGGCAACCCAATTAAATTTAAGATAGATAAGCTCATATCACTAAGATGTAAACCAATGGGCACATATCACCAAAGATATAAGTATAAGTAGAAATGCTATAGTGATAGTATGAAGATGAGTGATAATGAAATGCTAAACTTAATAGATTAACCATATTCAAAAATATGATACAATCATTGGACCAACATACATGACTGAGTATATGTGAACAGAAAGAGGTTACACATAGTATTTCTTCAGGAACTTGCCATTGATAGGCAACATGAGCAAGTCACCATCGGGCTTAGTTAGCCGGTACGCACTGTTATAATACACCGATTCTATGATGAAAGGACCTTCCCATTTAGGCTAGAATTTCTCTTTTGTTTTATGCGTCATGACCATCGATCTTCTCACATCTAAGACTAGATCCCCAACTTGGAAGATCCTTTCCTTCACTTTTTTATTGAAGGCTTTGGAAAAGCGTGCTTGGTATAGCTCAATGCGCTGTTGAGCTAACAAGCATTTTTTATCTAGCGCTTCGAGCTCCTGGAGTCGCAGACGGTAGCTTTCTTCGGTAGTCAACTCGCTGGCTAGGGCTACCCGAAGAGAAGGAATATGGATTTTTAGGAGAAAAACTGCTTTGCTCCCATAAACCAGAGAGAATAGCGTACTGCCTGTTGGAGTCTGGACCGTTGTACGATAGGCCCATAGACATTCATCGAGCTTCTCGTTCCAATCGTGCTTATTTGAAGACACGAACATCTTGAGAAGCTTTATGATGGTTTTGTTGAAGGCTTCTGCTAGCCCGTTAGCCGCTGGATTGTAGGCAGTAGAGGCTACGTTCTGGATTCGATTCCTATCGCAGAACCGATAGAATGCATAGCTTGCGAACTGTGGACCATTATCAAGGATGATCCTGTGAGGTAGGCCGAAGCGGTAGATGACGTGATGTTTGATGAAACTAATCACGTTCGATGCCTTTACTTCGGTGAGTGGTATAGCTTCCGCCCATTTGGAGAAGTAATCGGTTATGGCTAGGATGAACCGATGTCCTTTGGATGATGGCGGGCTGATTGGTCCTCTGACATCCATGCCCCAGGCTTCAAATGGCCAAGATGATGCCGTCAGGTATAGAAACTCTGAAGGTTGATGAATGAAGTCGGCGTGGAACTGACAAGCTCTACACTTCTTTGTATATTCAACAGCATCTGCTATCATTGTGGGCCAGTAATAACCCATTCTTTTGAGACGATCTTGTAATTTGGGGTCCGGTTGATGTGCACCACAATCTCCATCGTGCGCCTTCCGAAGTACATTTTTGGCTTCTATGTCTGACAAGCATCGTAACAGTAGCCCGTCGTAAGAGCGTCGGTACAACATCTTAGTAGCTGTATCGTAGTAAAATTTGAGGGATCGCCTTTGGATGGATACTGTTTCCTTCGGGTCCTTAGGAAGGATTTCATTGACAGCATAGTCTATGAAGGGAAATTTCCAGTCTTTAGCATCGACGTTTGTTTCCGCTGTGTAACTGTGATGAATATGTAAGGTATCTTTCACACAGAATAATTCTCGACCAGACACTGTGATCGACTGCTGTGTATTGGTAGGAACAGTCAAGAAAGCAGCGAGACCGACTAGAGCATCTGCTTCTATATTCTGTAGTCGAGGCACGTGCTCGATGAAGAATCCAGCGAAGATAGACGCCAGCTCGATTGTTGCTCTGTGGTAGGGGATGAGATCTTCGTGGCAAACTTTATAATCCCCTCGGACCTGACTAACTATTAGCTTAGAGTCGCCGTAAGCTTCTAGATAGTCAACACCCAGTTGCTTCGCCAGTTGTAGGCCGATTAATAAAGCATTATATTCTGCTATATTGTTGGTGCATGGTTCCACGAAAGAATATGCACGATATATAACCAGATGATCAGGTGACACGAGCATGACACCTACTCCCGGCATGATGTTTCCTTTGGGCCCTGTTCTTGATGTGCCGTCAAAGAACATTTTCCAAATAGGGATTTCTTCTGTTGCGGTGTTAGACTCCACCACTTTGTCGGGGATTTCGTCGTAGAGTTTGGATGACGCCAGCACCGGATGAGCTGCTAGGAAATCAGCTAATGCTTGGCCTTTTACAGCCTTCTGAGGGACGAAGATCATATCATGTGGAGTCAACAACATTGCCCACGTAGCTAAATGGGAATTGAGAGAGCCCGGTTTAGTCATGAGTATTATGAGAGGGTTGACTTTAGATATAATGTGGATAGTCTACCCAGACACGTAGTGGCATGTCTTCTGGATGACAAATACTAGTGCAAGGCATTCCTTCTCCACCGGTGCGTATATGTGCTCGGCACCCACCATTGTGCGGCTGAGGTAGTATATTGCATGTTCATGGCCGCCTTCGTTCTTCTAAGCTAAGAGGGCGCCAAGGGAATGATTTATAGCATGGACATATAGTAAAAAGGGCTTCCCCATTATTGGAGCTACCAATACTGGAGGGCTTGTAAGATACGCCTTGATGTCATCGAATGCGCGTTGACATTGTTCAGTCCAGAGGAAAGATATGCCTTTCTTTATGAGCTGAGTGAATGGTTGACACCTTCCAGAGAGGTGCAAAATGAATCGTCTTATGTAGGCTAGCCTTCCTTGTAGTTCGCGTAGCTCTTTGAGATTTCTTGGAGGATGCATGTCGAGAATAGCCTTCACTTTCTTCGGGTCTAGATGTATACCCTTTGAAGTGATAAAGAAACCAAGGAACTTGCCGCTGGAGACTCCCAAAAAATACTTGGTTGGATTCTTATTGAGTTGGTGTGCACGCATTAGTTCGAACACCGTTCTCAGGTCTTGGAGGTGGTTGCCCTTGAGACAACTTTTGACTGCGATATCGTCTACGTAGCACTCAACGGTTTTGCACAAATGATCGCAAAAAATTGTGTTCATGGCTCGCTGGTATGTTGCCCCTGCATTCTTCAATTCGAAGGGCATCACCGTATAGCAGTATACCCCCAACGGTGTTCAAAAAGATGTGCACTTCTCGTCGTCGGAGAACATCTTGATCTGGTTGTGGCCTGAGAACCCATCCATGAAGGACATCCGTTTGAAGCTGCAAGTGTTATCGATCATTACTTCAGTGATCGGTAGAGGGAACTCGTCTTTCGGGCATGCAGTGTTCAAATCACGATAGTTGATACAGATTCAAACTTTACCATTCTTTTTCATGACTGGAACGATGTTGGAAACCCAGTCTGGGTATTGATCCTCGGGAATGAATCCACTGGCAATGAGCTTCTTGACTTCATTCTCGATGGCTTTCATGACGTCTGGACGAAATCGTCGTTGTTGCTGTTTTACTGGCTTAGCATTAGAAGAAATGTTCAGGCGATGCATAACGACTTCATAGCTTCATACGAAGACGTTGATATATTATCTTATAAGCTGTATAAGAGATTTGTATTCATCGCCATATAGGCTTTTGCTGATGAAGATCGGTTTGAAGGATGCTTCATCTCCTAGATTGACTTGGATGACTTCGTCTTCGGTAGGTGGTTCCCGTTGTTCGAAGTGCAGCTTCCACCTGGTGTCCATCTTTTTAGCCCATTGTTCGAGATCGATTGATTGGATATCGTCTGTAATTTGGTTGGCGAAAACCATATTGACGAACAGAGTTGTTTTGAACATGTCACCGATGCTGGAGTCTGAGTCCCAGAGGGAGGAATTAGAAGAATGAGAACAACGATCTGCTTCATCATCTGATCTTTTCGGAGTTGTTGGAGGAGAGACGTCGCCCAGACCAACACCACTTTGTTGATAGTACTTCTCGGATTTGTCGGGGGGAGCAAAGTGTCGTATTGGCAACCGTCGTCTTCGACCGTAATTTAGCCCTTTGTCGCTTTTGATGTCATATCCCATGTTCTGGATGATGTTCTTGGCCTGCCAACTATACCAAAAAAGTTGTATTTTCCCAGAGTCATAGTCAGCTTCTGTGTTGTGTGTGGGAGAAGTAGAGTCTGGAACAAACTTTCTCTCGCCAATTATACGATCAAAGATGATTAGCTGTTCATCTTTCTTTTTGGCTGGAACAATGAAGTAGAGGATATTATCAAGGTAAACTTTTTCTCGCATGTGAGGTGTTGTGACCGGTATGCAGAGGTGTGGTCCTATGCCATTCTCTAGAGCGTATATCGTATCTAAGTAGTGGTTTACAGATTGATAGACATCGGAGTAATTAAAAGATGAACCTTTACTAATGAAATACATAAGTTCTCCTTCAGGGATAACAACATCGACCGAAGGTAAATTATTATGAGCATTGATATACTCATTACGAGGATCATCATCTGGAAGAGGAGCCACAGTCTTGGCCGAGTTTACCACGTAGGGTAATTCTTCAGGATTAGGGGGACGGGCGTCAGTAGGTTCCTCCCGGGGTGTCTTGTTGAGAGTGATAGTCAGTGGCTTGACCTTGTCATGGTTCTTCTTTTTCACCCAGATTGTGAGAGGCTTTGGAGTACTTTTTGGAGTAGTACGTCCTTTGACTCGAATAATCAGGGGACCATTGGAGGAAGGACTTGCGTCAGCTTTATTGTCAGCTTCATTGCCGTCATCCTTGGGGGGTTGAGATTGGTAAAGTACTGAATCTCCATAGTAAGATTCGATGCCCTTAAAAGGTTCAACATCGGCAAACTCCATCTTCACGACACCGTCGCTATTGATGTACTTGAAGCATTAGTGAAGTATGGAAGGAACGATCATGTTCTCGTGTATCCATGTACATCCCAACAAGACATTGTAGGATACATTGGCATCGATTACATAGCCGGAAACCTCCGTTCGAGGATCACCGATCTGGCATTTGAGATGGATCTTGCCCAGTGGATAACTTCGACCAGCATTGAAAGCCATGATAGTTGTGTTGGTTGCAGATAGCTTGTGCAGAGGGATTCCCAGAATTTGAAGCAAACTTCTAGGAATGATGCTGAGGGAGGATCCTGGATCGATGTGCATACGGTCCACCATGATCGCCCCGATATACATTGTACATTACATGGGTCTATCATGACGATTATTCTTGAGTAGCATATCCTCGTGTGAGAAGGTGATGTTGTGCACCACTTCCATAGTACTGTGGCAGTGGGGACAGGAGACAGGATCTTCAGCGGGGGCTTTGACTTCAGCAGGGTAAAAGTCGACATGTAGTAATGCCTCACTTAAGGCCTTCCGCGTTTCTTTGGAGAGCTGTAATAGATCGAACAGAGACAAACTGACAGGTATATTAGCTAGCTGAGCTAGCATGTCAAAGTTGTAGGGTCGATCCATGCCTTCGGGAGCTGGCCCCTTTAGAGATTTGTCAAACCGCGTCTCCTTCTGCTTGGATTTATCCGTGGTTTGAGGCTTGGATGGGCCGGCTTCTGAGCTTATGGAGGTAGCAGGAGCTTGCGGAGGTACTACTTCTTCTTGTACGGGATCGTACGTCCGGAGATAAGTCTTCCCCGATCCCGTCTCGTAAGATTGAACCTCGTAGATGGGGGAGGATACCATATGGCATGGCTTGAATTTATTACCCCTTCTTGCTTTGGGAGGTGCTACCCCCTGCGTCACTTCTTGGACAAGGTCCGGGTGGACCCACATGATCTTACCATGTTCAGTTGTGAGTGGGACCAAGGTCGAGTTGCGAGCTGGTGGTAGGTTGACGAGTTCCATCATCGCCTTGGGGATCGGGACCACGCCGTCTTGGACTTCAGTAGGAGGAAATTCGCCAAACTGAAGAGAGATCATGTTAACAGATACGACCATGTCTTCAGCTTCTAGGTTGATCACTTGGCTGCCGATAAGCTGTTGTATCTTCTGCTTCAGGACGATGCAGTCCTTGATGGAGTGATGTACGTACTGATGATAGAGATAGTACTTGGGACCATTGAGTTAGCTCGCCTCTCCAGGACATCGTGGTGGGGGCAACATCAGCTTATTGTCCTTCGTCAATGTATGGAAGATGGTAATGAAATCGTCTTCGTCGAAGTAGAAGGTCTCCTTAGGCTTATCGAAGGCGCCCTGAGAATTGGAAGCTCCTTTGGATGTGTCAACTTTCAGGACTTCTTTCCCTTTACCTCCACGAACAGGGATAGTTTGAGGATGCTTGCCCTTATCTTCGGATTTGGGTGTCTTCAACCCTAGTAGTTCTAAGTTAGGAACGTCATTTTCAGCAGCATCAGCGGCCCCAATAAAAGAAGGCCATGTATCATATTTATGTATACCTAGACAAAACTTCACTGTATAAAGGAAGTTATGTCGACAAGTATCCATAAGTTTCGAGTCTGGTATGCCGAAAGACATCTTCAGTGCTAGCCGCCTGAAGCGTTCGATGAAGGCGATGACCGACTCAGTCCTCCTGTGCTTGGTCTCGATGAGGGTGGACATACTAACATGCATGCTACTCTCGTAAAACCTATTGAGGAACAACCTCTCCAAGTCTTTGAATGAATTGATACACCCATCAGGCAGAATGCAGAACCATTCGAATGCTACCCCCTACCAGGTGCTAATAAATAGCTTCGACAGGAACAGATCATCTCTGGGTAAGTGCACAGTCTGCGTGTTGAAGTAAGTCATGTGCTGATGAGGAGAAGTCAAACCGTCAATTAAGTTCAACGTCAGCGGCTTGTAGTTGGGAGGGCAAGTAGCATTTTCCCATTCAAGTGGATACGGTTGAGATATCCCCATCTTCTTAAGCTCATCTTTGTGTGAGATGGTGTCGAGGCGAGCGACCAAGGAATCAATTACATCCTGTTGATTGAGCAGGTATTGGAAAACGGCTGCTGAACGGTTGTCAGGCGTTATTGGTAAAGGTCCACCCCTGACATTTACAAGATTTGGAGGAGGTGCAACAGAATGATACTCCTTTTGTAGTGAAGGATGGTTGTTGCTGTGAGCCGAAATAACATAGGCTGAGCCATTTTGTTAAGGTGGAGGAACAGTCCCAGCAGCTTGAACTGCCATAATACTGGTAAGCATATCATTGATATTGGAGAATGCTATTTCGAGACCCTCTAGCCATTTGCTAGTCTGGTCATTGGCTTCTTCAGGTCTTTCTTTGTCTACCATATGTAGATAGCATGCGAGGATGAACAGAGGAAGCAGTACAACTGGTGCTGATATTGTCTGTCTCCGAGTGGATAAGTCCTTCATCTTCAGGTAGAGGAGGTAGATAGTCGCCATCGGATTCAGAAGGATCATCGTCCTCTGGAAGGCTACCCCCAGTGTGAGGGTCATCTACTTCAGATTCTGAGGGAATGCTACCCCCGGCTTGGAAATCTTTGTCGTCCATACGGAGTCTTGCCTTTGATCGAGTGCCCATATTGACTCCTTCGGATGCGACAGCCTATTGGCCATCTGTTGGTAGAGTTCTCCTTCTTCTTCTTGAGGAGCTAAGAGAGAAAGTTGGGTTCGTAGTCCACCGTCTTTGATTGGGGCTTCCGTAAGGGGGACCACACGAAGCCATGTTGGATGAAACACATAGTGGCTTCTCGTCGTCAGAGAAGTGTAGCCGCCGAAACACGAATTTTCTCTGAGACACTCTTGTTTCTTTGGAGCAACAATAGTTGATAACAATACTGGTGCACGGAAGTGTACTATAAACTGTTTTGTTCTTCCTCGCTTTGCGCTTATGATTTATCATGTTGCGCAAGTCAACGGAAGGGAGTTTTGCCTTACAACCCATGTTGCATGCATCGCTGAGCTTTGCATGCTGGTTCGTAAGGAGAGTAGGCGCATCCAGACTTAGTTCATGTAAAGGGGCAACCCCCACACCTAAGTTCTGTGATGTCCTTGAAGACAGCCCCGTGCTATACGTGTTGGGGCCTGTCTTTTTGTTGTGGGTACATAGGCCTTGGAGACTGGCCTTGGGCGCATGCTCCTTGTCTGTTTGGTGTAGGCATTCACCTGTATTACCTTCTTTGTTGCAGTCCTGCTAAGCCTTGTATTCCGGATACTCTTTTTAAATGAATAAAGTCTCTGGTTCACGAAAATATATATATATATATATATATATATATATATATATATATATATATATGTATATATATATATGTTAGCCTTGGAAAGGAAATTTTAATAAATTATTTAGATTTAATTTGTGTATATATATATGCTAAGAGAGTAAATAAATAAATAAATAAATAAATAATTCAAGTTATTTTTAAAAAGATTATTTCCTATTTCTAGGATTTTAGTTATTTAGTAGAATTTCTTTTTGAATAAGTTTTAATAAAAGAAAAAATTCGCATGTGCTACTGTTCCCTTTCGGGAACAGTAGACCCCTATGCCCCGACCCCTATTACCAAAAGAACCCGAGAGATTAGTTTAGATATAAAAAATCGAGAGACTCCTCTACGAACAGAAGACTTACTCGAAACCCTAGTAAACCTTTCTTCTCATCGGCTTGGAGCCACCCCAGCCTCGCGTGCGTGCCGCCGTAGGTTTCTGCCGGCCGACCAAGCACGACAGTGTGGCAGCAGCAGTCACCATATGGCAATGCCACGACAGCGGAAACAACAAGAAACGTCAAACAAGGACGAGCCCCCTTCGTAACTTTAATTTTGCATTCGATATGTAATCAAAATCCAAGCCGCTTTCTCTGGTATGCACCCAACCTCTATGACTATAAGTTCATTCATATATATTTATTTCTAGTGCCCTAGATTGCCCGTGAATTCGACGTCAAAACTGGCGAAGAACTGTTCAAAAACAGAACAATTTTGTAATCCAAAACCATGTTTTAGAAGACAGATTCTGACTAGTTCAGGATAAAATTTTGAAAATTAATTGGACTCAGTGAAAGACAACCTATAGGGCTTCACAACCCTCTTTGTAGATTACAAATTGATCGACTATGCGTCGAGAAAACCGACACCCAAATTCGACAAAAATAGTTTTTAAAAATAATAAAATTTTAATAAAACTTCTCGATACGACTTGCGTTCCGCCAAACCGGGCGACGTAATCGTGAACCGAAACCATCAAAAGGTGCGTATTGACTTCGTGGACGTGTGGGCTTTGACAGAATTCAAATCGGTTGCGTGTGCGAGACGAAATTGATGCGTATCCGTCAAAATTTACCGTATCGGCCTATTTGCAAATTCCCTAATTACTTTGTACACGTTTGTCGTATCGAGACAAAACTTGCGCAATCAGGACCGTATCATTTTTTTGGTCCTGTATGCCAAGTTTGGTCCAATTCTTAGAAGGTTGACTGGAACGTCTATTTGGTGGGCCTATGACTCGATCCAATGGGCGATTTTGTGCACAGCTCATCGAAATCTAAAATTGGACATACAGTTGAGTTCGTCTCCTCAAATTGGACCCATAGACATGTATTTTGATGACTTTAGAGACCATAGATTTTGGCATGCATTTCGGTGCAAAACGGGTCCAACGGCAGATGTCGTTTTGACCTGAAATTACGATTTTGCCCCTGTTCCAGAATTAGACTTTTGGACAGGCATTTCCTAGACATATCTATTATTCCCAACACATTTGTGGTGTTTATTTTAGCATCTGAGGATGTATGCAGGATTTTGTTTTCATCGCTTCACTATTCTAACGGTTCGAGGTATTGGACATCGCCCTTTTGCACACAACCTCAGGCAAGATACCTTGCTATATTTACTACTTATATTTAGTCTATATTTTTAGTTATTTGCATATCATTGTTTATTTAATTCTAGTTCTTGTAGCTGTACCATTATTACAGTTCCTGATTTATTACCTGCTTAGTGATATTAACTTTACTTTACTTACTATCCTTTGATTGCATATGGACCTAGAGTTAAGGGACTACCATTTGTAGTGTATAGCATAAACCTTAACACAGTTTACCATGAGGTATGTGTGAGATGAGTAGCATGTAGGGGTACTTGCGTGATGGCTGATCACCTGGGCGCATGCTTTAAGGCTAACTGCTAATGGAAGCATGTTAGGAGACTTGGCAGTTAGTAGAGGTATATGAGTCATGGATATGACTCTACTAGGCATTGGGTGGTAGAAACAGTTCCTTAACGTATGGGCCACGTACGCACTTTCCAATTATTGTCGGTTATCTCCGCTAGAGATAAGGTCATGGATCCTGATAACTGATTTTATGCTGGCCTCTGACATTCGATAAATGTTATGCTTTTAGGTCCCTGGTATCCTGTGGGACCATAACAGATTTTCCTGCAGCCATAGTGCCCATGTGTTGAAGGTTTATTCTTAACCGCATAAACATATTAGAATGGTTAGATAACCCTAGTCAATATCATGTCACCCTCGTTCCATTTATAGCTTGGGACAATGTCGCATCGCGGAATAGTGTGCTACCCCTTGTCCTTATTTGGTTATAGGGGTAGTCCACTGTTTCGATCATGAGATATTAGATCTTGTTACGATTAGGACTATTTTACTTGACAGTTGATTATGGCATATTATATATATTCAGTTATGGGGCATATTCCGTATGTATCTTGTTACGTCCCTTTGAGGACCTGGTGAATTCTCCAGGTGTGTGTGCCTTTGTTTCACAGGTGCTCTAGCCAAGGCCATGTTTTACTCACTTCCTTCGAGGTGATTGCACTTGGACTGCCTTTGCGTCGCTCGACAAATACTTTGTTCTGTATTCTTCTCTTTTTAGTTGGTGTTGGATTTGTCTCCGCTCAACGATTTGTAAATGACAATTCATGAGTTTATTATAAATTTTGTCTTTTTTATTTGTGGATGAGATTAGTATTGTGGTTTAATGCATTTTACAGCTTATGTATACATACGATGGTTCCATACATTGGAATATACTTCTTATGTATGTAGCTGGCATGACGACGTACTTAGTCCTAAGTATTTTAGGACTGAGGCGTTACAGCCAAAAAAGTCAAACTCCTGTAAAGGTCTCCAAATGCTGAAACAAACATCACCAATGTACTTGACATTAGAAAAATGTCTATGTTTGACTACTCATAAGTCTAATTCTGGACACAGGGGCAAAACGGTAATTTTAGGTCAAAATAGTGTCCGTTATTGGATCCGATTTGCACCAAAAAATGTGCCAGAATCTATGGTCTCTAAAGTCGACAAATTATATATCTATGAAGCCATTTTTTGATACGAACTCAATGATATGTCCAGATTTGGATTTCGGCTAGGCATGCACAAAATTGTCTGTTGAGTCGGGTCGTGGGACGCTAAAATAGCGTTTCGATCGACCATCTCAAAATCGGACCAAACATGCCTCACATGACCAGAAAAATAAAACGAGTCCAATGGCGCAAGTTTCGTTGCGATGTAACGAACTTGCACAAAGTAATTAGAGTTTTTGCAAAGGGGATGATACGGTGTATCACAACGATACGCCTTGAATTCCTCGCGCACACGCAACCAATTCGAGTTCCGGCAAAGCCCACGCATCCACAACATTTGTACGCACCTTTTGATACCTTTGGGTTGCGACGAAGTCGCCCAGTTTTTCGGAACGGACCCCATGTCTAGAAGTTTTACGTTTTCAAAACTGTTTTAACGTTGTTTTTTTTTCTAATTTTTTAAAATAAATAACTTAACCTATATTTCATGAAAACATAAACTAAAAGAAGGGTTTTAATCTCGGTTAGGTTGTCTACAAGGATGTTTAGGTGGTTTTCCTCGATTCGCGATATTCTGATCGCAAATTGGTTTCCAACTTGGGATTTTTGGGATAGTTTCTAATGTCAAAAAATTATATTTTTTTCTCGATTTTGGAACTCGATTTTTGTCGCAAATAATACGAATTAATATTCCAATTGAAGAAAATTAAAAGCGTATAGGTTAGGATCATGCCCGAAGAAATGGATCAAAAATTGGTCGAACGTGTACAGAGAAATCGGACGACGAAGACAAGCTCTCGGGTTGCCGCTGCTGTGTTGTGCCGTTGTTGTCACGCTATTTTTCGGCGGCTCTGGCCGGCCTTCGTTGGCACACAGGCTTCGTAGGTGGTTGCCCGAGGTAGGAAGATGATAGGGATTAGTTTAGGGTTAGGGTTTTGATCCTTTTTTCGCTTTCTCTCTCGGTTATATATGCGGCAGTGTAAATCGTGAGGGGGTCAGGTGAGTTCTAGGATCGGGTTCTTGTAATATTTTCATTAAAAATCTTGCTAGATTTCCACTGTTTTTTTTTCCTTTTCTTTTTCTTTTTCTTTATCTATATATACATATCCTTATATATATATATATATATATATATATATATATATATATATATATATATATATAAATATATATATATATAAATACTCTATAAAATCCTAAAAAAATCTTGATAGTACCTTTTTCCTAGTGTAGGGCTATACATACAAGTATGTGCATACATACTAATATTCATTTCCTAAAGTACACAAAATAATCATTAATAAAGATATTTTATAATAATTATTATAATATGAATAATAATAATGACAAAATACAATAAACCAATAAATGGTATAGTATTGGGTGACGCATTATTCTCTTACTTTAATTTGTCCACCGAAAATCGTGCAAATAACTAAAAATGCCATATAAATATTAATAATATCTATTTTGTGCATATAACAAATATTTAAAAAAAAAATTTCAGTCCCTAAAAATATAATACGAAATATGCATATACATAAAATATGTATACATGGGAGTCTTTCGACCCACTGCATGACTACATAGGCTTGGGTTTGGTTCGGTTCCAGTTTGACTAGTTTAGCACAACCGGGTCTTCTATAAATTCAATAATCTTAATAATAAATAATTAAATCATCTATAGAGGTTAAGTCACAACTTTAACTGGTTTTCCTAGTAGGGACACTGCTATGGCCAAGGCTTCCCTAGCATGGCTAATATACTAGTCAAAACATATCACTGCACTAGCCGTGCCAAAGTTTCAATGAATAAGGCCATATATATATATATATATATATATATATATATATATATATATATATATATATATATTTTTTTTTTTTTTTTTTCTTTTTTTATATATATTTTTATATATTTTTATATTTTTTATATATTTTTTTAAATATTTTATATATATATATATATATATATATATATATATATATATATATATATATTTTATATATATATATATATATATATATATATATATATATATATATATATATATATATATATATATATATATATAGCATTAGGCTATTATAAATATAATAATATATATATACAAAATTGTATTTAAATATATTTGGTCCAAAATAAATTCAAAATAATTCTACTAAGTCATGGCAAACTAACTTGGCTCTACCAACGGAGTTGGCTTGGTTGGGGTCCAAATATAATTTCTAGTCAAATCAAACTTAAAAATGCAACCAATGAGTCTCCTATGCCATTCGCAAATAAATAGCACATGAGAACTCGATTAAGTGGCACCCCTTGGCATGTGTGTCATAGGCTCAAAAACATATATTGTGTCAAATGGTTTTGATCTATGTCGAGTTCCAAACTCACGTTGGAAGTTAGGTCTAGAATTATGGTAAATAGTCAAATGGCCTAAATTGATCTGAAGTTGTGCGAAGTCAAAATTATATTTGGGAACAAGTTTGGGTGGGACATAATATATCTAATTGAAGGTGGATTTGCCTACTTCAAAACTCATGCAGGACATTTCGAAAGATTGACATTATTTGTTCTCCAAAAATTAAAGCTACGAAAAAGTACATCTATAGTCACAATGAAAAAGAAAATATAATTTAATAAATAAAAATCGTAAGAAAATAAGAAAAAATAATTTCCAAAAATTAGTTTGCTTACACCATATGAGACATACCAATATCTCACAATAACATGGTGGTCTTATAGTATTAAGTCATCAAGCATAAAATAGGTAAAAGCAATGAAAACTACTAAGTCAGTCGCTCGCACCCGAGTATGACTTGGACGCACAGTTTGATAGAAAACAAATAGACAACAAAATAAATAAATAAAAAATAACATGATAGAATGATAGTAAATAAACAGTAAATATTGGCAAGGTATGTTGCTTAGAGGTGGTATACAGAATGTCACGTAAAACCCTGATTCTAAATAGGTTAATTAAATTAGGAATTTCAAGATTTTTTTTTGGCCTCTAAATTCGATTAGTGTAACGTAATTATTATTATTATATTAGTAATATTATTATTTAGTTGGTTAATTAAATTATATTTTGCTTAAATTAGAATTTTGATTGTTGGATTGTGTTCTTGTCCGGACCCTGGCCCAGCCTATTCCCTATCCTATAACACCCCAGTCCCAAAATACGTAAGACTAGGAACGTAGACATGTCAGTTGTATTCATACGAAGTACATAGGCCTCGTATGGATACATAAGCTGTAAATGCAGTAAAACCAAGGCTAACTAATCTCATCCACAAAATAAAAGAATAAAAGATATCATATAATCAATTATGAATTTGTCATTTGGTACATGTAGTTGGGCGGAGACAAATCCACTACCAACTATGAAAAGAATACATAGTGAAAGAAAGAGTTTGGCAAGCGAAGCGAAGACGATCAAAGTGTAATCACCCTCGAAGAAATGGAGATGGTCACGGCTAGAACTAGAACACCTGCGAAAGATAAAAGCATACACCTGGCGAGATAACCAGGTCCTTAGAGGGACGTAACAAGACACATAATGTCATGCCAATATAACTTTATATAAATTGCTCAAATAAAAAAGTTAATTGAATTATAACATGGTCCAATACACACTATTGAACTAGCGTACCATTCCTCCAACCAAACAAGGACAAGAGATGGTAAACTAATTCACGATGATGTATCTTTCCATGCTATGAATCCAATATGGTATCCGGACCCCAACAAGGTTCAATATCTTGTCATCGAAGTAGTAAGTCACACCTACAACCAAACAAGGATAAGATGTGACGAACTAATCCACAATAAGTTATTATTTCAAGCCACGGTCAGATACAAGTACCCAAACCAAAAGTACTCGTACCTAACGGATAAGGGTGCCTAACCAATCTAAGTGAATACAGCTTTAAGAACAGTTCATGGTCGCATGACTACCAGGTCAAGTCAGGAAAGTACCAATACAGTACCTCAGTAGCAAGTCACAACACCATATACTATTCCTCAGTATCGAGCGAGTCTATAGCATATAGTCTACCTATCATTCCTCAGTAGCGAGCGAGTCTACGATAGATAGGGTGGTAGTGAACTTCCAATCATGTTCTCCCCGCCCAATGCCAACTCATAACTGCTAAGTCTTCTAGCATGCAATTCTATTAGCAGTTATTTCCTAACGCATGGCTTATATGTACTGGTGGCCAGCCAATCATGCATGTTTGAGTCCTATATGTGACTCAAAATAATAAGGTATAAATGTATCAAGGCCTATGAATGCAACACACAAGATGGTCGCTTAAATCTAGGTTTAATGTGTAAGAAAAATAATACATAGCCGAAAATATAACTGAACTGTAAGTTCTAACAGGTTATGCCATGTATAACAGTTTATTTTGCATAAAGAAAATAATAAATAATGCATGAAATATAAGCTAAAATAAATAAACAGCAAATGGCAAGGTGTCTTGCCTGGTAGGACGCTTGGTGTACTGCAGTGATCAATGTGGCACGAACTGCGACTTCGGTGTAACAACTATGCAAGGTAACCTCAGATATTGGCACGGACGGTTCCATCGGGTCCAGAAGGGTCAAGTTAGTTAGGGTGGACATAAGGTAGTCTTGAATTGGCGAGGGAACATGAATAATAGAATTTAGTCATGGACGGAAGGATAGTCGAAGAAAATTTGGGTAAATAATATATATACAATTTTTGAAAACTATTTATAATACTAGAAAATAAAATTATATATAAGAATCCAATTAATTTATTTATTTAGTACAAAACTATTTTAAGTTTAATAGGCCCAAATATAGACTTTACCAATCCAAATAAAACATCTATTTAACTAAATCGCAAAAATATTTAATAGTAGCTATATCTACAAAATTTAGTTCAATAATTAAAAATAAGTTCGGAAATAAAGTTTTCGAGTAAAACTATTTTTAGAATACCCTAAAAATATTTTAGTACATAGTATAGGTTAAGCAAAATTCTATATTTATTCGTTTTTTTTTGAAATATCGATAATAATGTTTAAAACTAATGATCATAATTACTAAATTAATACTCGTCAATATACAAATATTTATATATATATACAATGTACTTCGATTAAATATATTTTATGTATATATGGGTTTTTACCAAAAAATCTATGCTAAATTCACATATTAATAATAATAATAAGAATAAGAATAATAATAATAATAATAATAATAATAATAATAATAATAATAATAATAATAATAAGAATAAGAATAAGAATAAGAACAATAATAATAATAATAATAATAATAATAATAATAATAATAATAATAATAACTACTAATAATAACTATCTCCCGGAACCCGATAATAATAATAGTTATAATAATATACTAATAAGTATTATATAACATAATAAGTACCGAGTGCAGCATCTACTGCACTCGCCTCTCTCTCTCTCTCTCGGTTGAGTTTACCGAACCACAACAAAAGAAGGGGGCGAAGAGATAGGAACCGACAGAGAGAGGGAAGTGAGAGAGTCAGCGGAAGAGAGGGCGAGAGTGAAGAGGTGGCGACGGGAGATGGATCGAGTGCGGAGGTGCGCTGCACGGGAAGAGGACGGCGGAGGGAGCGGGAGAGATAGGCAGAGGAAAGGAGAAGAGCGGTCGTCGACCACGCGGGCTCGCCGGCGGACGCGCGACGGTGCTGCTCAAGGAGGCGGTGGAGCGCACGGGGCGCGGAGGCTGGTCCGGAGAGGAGGAAAGGGGAGAGGTCGGGATACTACGTCGGGGCTTGCAAGGTGGGCGGAGTGCGACGGACGGCACGGTGGCACCAGCGGAGGACGGCTCGCCGACGTCGAAGGAGAGGTCGCAGGCACATTATGGATGTAGAGGGTGCTGGCACTAGGTCTGCCGGCAGAGGAAGCCAGGCTCTCGCAGGCGGCAGGCGGATCTGGGCTGATCGAGGCGTACAGGGAGCTAGGTGGTCGGATCTAGGTCGCCGGAGATGGCGGTAAGTGGTGGTTTGATTTTTGGTGGTGGTGGTGTTTTAGGATTTTTCTAATGGCGACAGTGGTGGTCAAACCGAATGTGGTGGTTTTGGCCTGTGGACGGAGTAATGACTGTCATGGTGGTGATGGGATTTGGATGCGGCAGTCGATTACGGTGGCGGTGGTTGTTCTTGCTTGTTTTTCTTTTGTTGTGGGTGATGGCCTTTTTCGGTTGGGACGGTGGTGGTGGCTGATGTCGGAGGAGTTCTGGGCTGTGGCAGGACTGGCTGGGTCGCCATCGTATTGTCGTAGAACTGTGCTGGTGACAGTGGTTGCCTACAGTTGGATAGAGGTGGCGTGATGGTGGTGGGTTCTGGAGGCCGGCGACCAGGATGATGGTCGGGTCAGACTGGTTCTGGGATCGGACGGAGAGTGGTGGTCGTGGCAGTCGGGCGCGATGACGGTGGTGAATGGGCGTGGTCTGCGACGGGTGGCCGCGCCACTGTGGTGGCGTTGGCGGTGGTGTTGTTGGTGGCGGAGTCGAGAAGATGAGGTGATGGCTGAGTTTAGAATCGGGTTAGGGACAGGATTTTTGTCGTATCGGAACTGTCGACACGGAGGAGATGATTCAATGTATATGTAAAAAAAGTAGAATAAGATAGTCACCCGGGGTCGGACCCGAGACCGTCACGGCTAACACGGAGGGAAATGGCCACAGACATGATACACGTACTTCGGTGGAGAAATTTGTGGAATAATGTTTGTGTAGGAAACAATGGGGTGTCTCCCCTATATATAGGGTTGAGGAATTCTACTTGGATAAGGATTTGGGAATACTTAAAACCTTAATAGATAATTTGCTACTAATTTCAATAAATTTAAAACCAATCAAATCCAAATCCAAATCCAAATCCAAATCCAATTTAAATCTAATTAAATTCCATCCTTTAGTTTTAAATCAAATAAGATAAATCAAATTTCAAATATAGATATTAATTTAACTATTTAGAAAAATCCATAAAATCAAATCAAGATTTAACTTGCCCCAATAATTTCAAAATATATTTTCCAAAAATACTAATAATAATAATTTTGAAAGTTACATTATTATTTAAAATAAAGTAATAAGTAATTACAAAATATATATATATATATATATATATATATATATATATATATAAATATATATATATATATATATATATATACATGCATAAATAATATTTACATAAATATACTTTTCTAGTATACCATTTTTTAAGAATATTATTTATTATTATAACTTTATAAATGAAAGGCTTTTCATAAATAAAATCATAAACTTGGAAATTTTGGTACCATAGCTAAAAATAATTATTATATATATTATTTTGAAACTATAAAATAGAAAAGTTTCTCTAAAAATATATACGCTTGCACATGTTCGCACTTATCGAGCAATTACGAAAAATAAAATTTCGCGCACGACGTACAATACAACTACGCGACGTACAAATATAAAATAATAATCAGTACCAAATTTATTAAGAAAAATATAGTAGAAATTTAGGGGTTTTACATCCTACCAAACTTAAAAGAATTTCATCCTCGAAATTAAGAATTAGTAGGGGGTGCGAAGGCACAAAGGGGTAGCGATAAGGAAAAAAAATTTCACAACGTTCAACCAAAAGATGCGTTAGGAAATCGTGATTTCAATAATGGCGAGGATAATCATCGGTTAGCGCAAGAAGAAAAATGAGTAAGGGTTAAGGTTAAAACAAGATAACAGGCAATAAAGAATATTATGATAACAAGAGAAAATAAATTAGAGACCTTAAATTTATGGTTTCTTAAGAGTAGGTTGAGGGCACGATTAAGAGAATGAATAGATTCACTCCTAAATTAAGCAATTAGAAGGTCATGATAGGGCCGAGATGTCACCACCCACACCCTAGAGTAAGGACACGAGAAGTGGGTACGTCCAGCCTACGCCGCAGTGTCGGCGGTAGAACGTTGTCCTAGGTCACAACATCTAACAATATAATTCTAAGCAGTTTATACTCCCCGAATGGGGGTGACATAGCAGAAAGTAAACTCAATCATAACTAAGGAAGAAGAAGCACGATATGATATAAAACTCAAAGAAAATATAAATGATCAGAAGAGTCTAAGTGTCTAAGATAACATCTCGGCAAACATCCAGATATACAAGTCTCAACTACTGAATATGAAAGAATATATACAATCCAGATCTCAAAGACAGAATATAAAGCCTAACTAACTAGTCTAGGCAGTAGGGGTAATGTCATCAGCTAGAGCTGGGTCCTCCTGAGAGTCCAGCTCACAAGTGTCGTCTAGGGCTGCCCCGTAGAAGGTATCCACACATGCCTCCTCCTCGTCCTCTGTAATATTTTCAACAGGTCCAGTCAGGACATAGTGAGCACAATACATCTCAACAGTTCATAGCAGGTTAGAAAATATAATCATGCAGAAAATTAAGATACAGGAACTGAAAGAAGTACAGTATGTAAACAGAGAGAGAACTGTAATAGAAATATCTACTATAAATAGAGATCTAACAGTGACTAGTGAGTCAGAGTACAATATAAACATGTGAATGGCATAGAAGATTCTGTTACTACACTACGAAAAGATTCTGATGCTACACTACTTGGATATTATTCACATGTCTACTTCAACTCCCCCGTACCCCCAATCAATACACAAGGATCCAGCCAGGTTATGTTATGATTCCATGTAATGGCCCACAAAGGGTGATACATGATAGGCCCATAAATGGGTGATTCTGGGAATGCCCATAAATGGAAGATTTAAGGAGACTCTGTGATCATGAGAGAACATGTCGCAAGTGATCAATGAACCATGAAGCATAGTGATACACAATGTAAGTGAAACGCACAGGACATGTAGTATCCGATGCTCCCTGAGGGGATAACATCTCAAGAAGGGATCCATATAGCACTAATCCGTGTGACCAACGTGACAGTATCAAGTAAAGTAATTTAAAGAAGGAAAATAATTCTAAACATGATATGAAATGATCAGAGAATGTACTCGCCTGTTATCTAAGTGCCCGGATGAAATGTACTGTCCGAGGAGAGGTATCTGGCTCCTAATCAGAATAGCACAAGTCACTACAAGTCTAAAATGATAACAAGATGCAATTCAATGCATTCTAGATGAATCTAGGTCAATCTAGGCCAAAGTCAACTTTTGGTCAACCTTAGTCAACCAAGAAGTCAAACCTAGGTCAAACTATGGTCAAACTAGCCAAACTAGGTCTAAACAAGTTAATCTAGGCTAATCAAGTCTAAACTAGTCTACCTAGTCCAATCTAGACTCAACCAAGTCTAGCCTTGCTAGCACACACATCTCAAGAACAATAAGTCAAAAACAAGTCTAGTTAGCTAGTGCACATAGGACCATAGGCTAAAAGATATCCACACACATCACATCACTATATACACATAGATAGTCTATTTATATACACATACATGATATATATTATCCATACATTCACATATGCATTTTTGCATCTATATATACATAAGCTCATACATAAATACATAGATACATAGAGAGGTAGTGAGATAGGAACTAGGTGTCAAGTGTGTGGTACATAGTGTATAGGTGTCACAGTGTACATGGCAAGTGAGGGTGCAAGTATGTGTGAACAAAGTTGTCAAGATAGAGTATATACAAGTGAGTGTGTGTGTGAGGAGTGAGAGTTAAACAATGAGGGAAAACAGTGAATGGAGAACTGGAAATCAGTGAACCCACATGACAGTTAACCTATAAACTAAAACTCAGATTTGAGTTCAACCAATGGCAGTGTTAAGGAGAACTCTTGACAGTTCTCAGGAACTTAAATATCAGGTTTGAGAGTTCAAACCAATGACAACTCTCAAATGAACTTAATCTCAGATTTCTCATTACATAGATCATAACAAAACTCAGATTTAACTCGAAGTGAAATAGGAAATGAAATTAATATATTAACCACTGTTTTCAGTCCCTAACTTCAACCCACCAATTTCGATTTCACTTTCCAACCAATTCACACCAAAATCGAAACCCCAGTAGTACATGCATAGACACAACATAATAGGGTCTTAAACCATATAATTAACAGTATTAAATAGGTTAATTTTGATGTCAAAGTTCACATTAAAATCTGGAAATACAGGAAATATAACTTGGTATCATAATTTGGGTAAATGAAAAAATATAAATCGAAAACTTGTTAATTATGCTAATCATTGGTTGGTAAACATAATATAGGGTGTGCACGTGTCTTACAAGTCACCTCGTGTCCACCATAGCCCGATACGACATGTCCACATCACAGTAAATGAAAACAAGGAAACAAACACTACACAGCAGTGCAGCCTCGTGCGTGTGTGCACGCGTGTCATGCACCCGACACAGGCCAACCTAAATCTCGTGCTCACGCATGGGGGTACGCATAGGGTCCATCTACGTGTCCAACACCCTGAATCGTGTCCACAGGTGTCGTGTCCAGACTTATTAAGCCGTATCAGTGGCCGAAAACCCCCTATACGCATGTAGTACAAAATCAGTGCACGAGCTCGTGCTCGTTTGACACGACACGGGGACACATGAGACTTGACAGACGTGGTGTCAATCAATGCCCCTATCCACGTGTCAAGTGGTTCGTGTCGAGTCGTCGTGTTCGTGGAGAAATTTACCCCGAGTAGTAGGGTAATACTGTATCCGCGTACGGAGACTGTGTTCGTGTCCAATTCCAGACACGACACGAAAACAACCCCAGATCAAAAGAAATCCATAAGCAACAATTAACCCTAGAAATCTATTCAATTACTTTCCTAAAAATAGATCGAAATGCCCTTTGGGGCATTTCAACAAATACCTATGCCTACAGTCGGATACGTGTCCGATACGGACACGAAATGGGTCCACCTGACACGAAACCAAATCCTACTGTTAGAGGACTCCTAGGGCTAGGCTACCATGCAAAGAAAACTGGAATTTAATAGTTTTTAGATGGTTTTACCTATTGGTGAGCTTTTTAAGAAAAACCCCTTTCTAGAACTTTTTTCTTTGATAGCAAACTCCACCAAATTGCTCTCCCACTAAAATTTCCTTCCATGGACAGAAAGTATAGGTGAATTAGAACCTAATGCAATTGGTTTGGATTGAAAAGGAATTAAAATGGATTTTCTATGAATTAATGAAGTTGGAAAAAATACCTCTTCTTCTCAAGCTTTGTGAAATTTCCTAAAGAGGCATAACCTAATGGAAGAGGCTACTTATAGGGTGGGAATCCCTAGGCTAGTATGGCCGGCCAACTAAGTTAGGGTTAGGGTTTGGCAATAGCTAATGGGCTTTGGGCTTTGTTTCATAAGTTAAGGCTATGTGATTTTCTATTAATCCTAAAACTATAAGTCATGACTTATAACTTATCTATTCTATGGTTAACTTGAGTCTAATGACTAACCATGGGTTAACTCTAGTCTAACTAGGGTTACATGACCTAACCAAGTCCAAACACAACTAGGGTTAGCTTCTAGGCTAGTCTACAAGGTCCAAACTAGTCTCAAATCAACATCCACTTATTAATTTAATTAATTAATATTAAAATCACAAAAATTCCAAATAAATCCCAAAAAATCAAAAATGACCAAAATACCCTCATACTAAAAATATGGTAGTGACAAATCTACCCTCCTTAAAAGAATTTCGTCCTCGAAATTGAAAGGCGAAATGCAACTGATGGGAAGGATAGAAAGTATACCTCACGGTCCAAAAAGATATGGGTATCGCTCACGCATCTCATCCTCCCACTTCCAGGTAGACTCTCCTGGAGAATGATGCCTCCATGCGACACGAACCAAAGGTATCACCTGGTTCTTCAGTACCTTCTTCCGTCGATCCAGAATCTCCACTGGCTGCTCTGGATAGCTGAGAGAAGGTCCAACCTCAATCTCTGAATGATCGAGCACATGGCTAGGATCAGCCACGTACCGTCTCAACTGTGATACATGGAATATGTTGTGGACCCCTACTAGTGCACGTGGCAAGTCTAGCCTGTATGCCACGTTACCGACTCTCCCGCTGATAACGAAAGGGCTGATGAAGCGCGGGCTAAGCGTCCCACCTCCACCAAAACGTATCGTACCACGGGTCGGAGATATCCTCAAAAAAACTGGTCTCCAACCTAATCACAAACAAGGTCTCAATTTAATTATGATAAACAAACATGATCAATAAAACACAAACAAATAAACCTAAATCTAATCCTACTCTAATCTGTACCTCAAACTCCAGCGGCCTCCGGTGGCTATCGGCCCAGTGCCGATGTCTGTCCTGTGCCACGCGAAGTCTGTTCCTGATGAGCTTCACCTTCTCGACTGCGTCAACAACCATGTCTGGTCCCAGTAAAGCTCTCTCACCAACATCATCCCAAGATAACGGTGTGTGACACCTACGCCCGTACAGAGCCTCGAAAGGTGACATCTCAATGATGGCATAGAAACTGTTGTTGTAAGCAAACTCCACCAAATGTAGATGATCCTCCCAGGAACCTCCAAAGTCTAGGACACACGTCTACAACATATCCTCGAGCGTCTGAATAGTCCTCTCTGACTGTCCGTCCGTCTGGGGTGGTATGCGGTACTAAACTTGAGCTGAGTGCCCAAGCTAATTTACAGACTCCTCCAGAAATGAGAACTAAAGCGACTATCCCTATCCAAGATGATGCTGACCGAAACTCCATGAATCCTGACTATCTGTCATATATACATCTCCGCAAGCCTCTCTGTAGACGTACCCACCTTGAATGGCAAGTAGTGGGTCGATTTGGTCAACCTGTCAACGATGACCCAAATCGTGTCTTTTCCTTCAGGTGTATGCGGTAATCCAGATACGAAATCCATAGTGATATGCTCCCACATCCACTCGAAAATGGGCAATGGCTGCAACAATCCACCGGGCCACTGTCTCTCTGCCTTTACCTGCTGACAGACCAAGCACCTAGCTATGAAGTGAGCTACCTCCCGCTTCATCCCGTACCACCAAACATGCTCCCTCAGATCTCGATATATCTTGTTGGCACCAGGGTGTATAGAGTACTGAGATCTGTGGGCCTCCTGCAAAACCTGCTCCCTAAGATCTACGCTGGGCACACATAACCTGGAACCGTGCAGCAAGGCACCATCCTCTGCAAGAGAAAACTCGCCATCCACCAATCATGCTCGAACCTGCTCTCGGAGACATCGTAGAGCAACGTCCTCAAACTGTGTCACCTTGATCCTCTCCATCAAGTCCGACTGTATCTGAAGGCCCCATAACTGCATCTGCACTCCGGGCACGATCACCTCAATCCCAAGGCTCTCCAAGTCTGCAAGCAAGTGTCGATCCATAGTCAAACACATGGCCGTCGGATACCTACTCAAGGCATCGGTAACCACGTTGGCCTTCCCTGGGTGATACTGAAGTGATATGTCAAAGTCTTTCATCAACTCTAGCCATCTGTGCTGCCTCATGTTCATCTCCTTCTGAGTGAACACATACTTTAAGCTCTCATGATCTGTAAAAATCTTCACCCTCTCTCCATACAGATAGTGCTTCGACAACTTCAGAGCAAAAACCACTGCTGTAAGCTCCAGGTCGTGGGTAGGGCAGTTTTTATCATGGGGACGTAATTGGCTGGAAGCATTGGCAATCACCTTCCCATGCTGCTGTAAGACACAACCCATCCCCTTTCCTGAAGCGTCACTATAAATAGTGAATTCCCCTGATCCTAAAGGCAATGTCAGAATCGGAGCTGTCGTAAGCCGCTTCTTCAACTCATCAAACACTCCTCTGACCAAACATACTCAGCATCCTTCTGGGTCAACCAAGTCAACGGCTCTGCAACCCGGGAGAAATCCTATACAAATCTTCTATAATATCCTGCCAGCCCCAAGAAACTACGGATCTCTGCAACAGAAGTCGACGCTGCCCATGCCACAACTGCTACGATCTTCTTAGGGTCAACTGAGATCCTATCTCCAGTCACCACATGCCCCAAAAAGTCAACCCGGTCCAAAAAGAACTCACACTTGGAGAGCTTCCCATAAAGCTGCTCCTTCTTGAGAGTCTCTAGCACTATCCTCAGATGCTCCTCGTGCTCCTCCTCAGTCTTGGAATACACCAAGATGTCGTCAATGAACACCACCACAAACTAATCCAGGTACTGGTGGAACACCTTGTCCATCAGGTTTATAAACACAGATGGTGCATTGGTTAGCCCAAATGGCATAAACAAAAACTCAAACTGCCTGTACCGTATCCTGAAAGCGGTCTTGGGAATATCCTCCCTCTTCACCTTCACCTGGTGATATCCTGACCTCAGATCAATCTTGGAAAATACCCGAGCTCCGCTAAACTGGTCAAAAAGATCATCGATCCGCGACAGTGGGTATCAGTTCTTGATCGTGAGGTTGTTGAGTGCCCTGTAGTCAATACACATCCATACTGACCCATCCTTCTTCGGCACAAACAATACTGGTACACCCCATGGCGACTAACTCGAACGGATGAAGCCCTTGTCCTGCAGCTCATCCACCTGCTTCTTTAGCTCCACCAATTTACTGTTGTTCACTCGATAGACGTACTAAGAGATGGGTTCTGCTCCTGGAACCAAGTCTATCGAGAACTCAATATCTCTATCTTGTGGCAATCCAGGCAACTCCTCTGGAAAAACATCCATATACTCTTCTATCAAGGGGTGTGGAATCGTGTGCTCCTCAACCGAGACTCCGTCGAAAACTCCGCTGCTCTGCTCCACCTGACATCTGGAGTACTCGAACTCTGGCTCCCCCGGCACTCTGAACAAAACTCTACCCCCTCTGCAATCAATACTGGCATGGTGCCTGCTCAACCAATCCATACCGAGTACTATATCGTAGTTCGGCAATGGCATTACGAGCAGGCTCACCTCCAACTCACGGCCTCCCAGAACAACACTCCGACCCTTACAAACATCACTCACGAGGATAATGCCACCCCCGGTCATGATCTTGTAAGTCCTAGACAATGATTCAGCTATAATATCGTGTCTAATTGTAAATGATACTGATATGAAACTAAACAAAACACCGAAATCGAATAATGCAAAAGATGGACTGGAGTCGAGAAGAACCGAACCTGTGATCAGCTCTCCTATCACCTCTGTATCTTCGGCCGCCATGGCGAAAGCTCGCCCCTGCTGGCCTACCCTGGCCTACTGCTGGTGCTGGATGAACCTCTGCTGCTGTGTCGGTAGGGCTGGTTCCCTCTACTGGCCTGGTGGAGCTCTGACTGCTGCTCCTTGAGCTGCTCGTCCCATGCGACACTCCCTCATCTAGTGGTCTACTGAACCACACACTAGGCACTGGCCCAGCCTCTTCCGGCACCCATTAAAGATATGCCCGGGCTTCTTGAAGTAAGCACAAGTGATAACCTGTCTCTGGCCCTGCTGGTGCTGTCTTGGCTGCTGCTGCTGTCTCTGCTGGAACGGCTGCGGCTGGAACTGCCTCGGCTGCTGGTGTTGAAAGTGAGGCCTCTTGGCCAGGCCTCCGCTGCTGCTGCCCCCAACAAGGTCTCACCCCCTCTTGAGCCTATGCTCAAGATCATCCTCAGCCAATAAGGCTTCCGTCAAAATCTTCTCAAAAGTGGCATCCCTGTTGCCCTTGGTCAAGGACTTGACTTCCTTGACCAGACCCTTTCGGAACCTCTGGGCCTTTGCCGTCTCGCTCAAGCCCTCTACGAATCTGCCGAGGCGGTCGAACTCCCTAGCGTACTCATCTACTGACAGGCTCCCCTAAACTAAGCTCTCGAACTGCGACTACAAGGCTCGAAGCGTTGAATCCGGCTAGTTGTTGCCTCTATCTGGAGATCTGCCTGTATCCGGGCTATGCAAAAGATCTCCTCTATATGCTCGATCCACTCGTCAGCATATAGGATCTCCTCCGTCCCCAGTAAGTCTCTGGGGCTCATCTTCTAGAACTGCTCTATCCTAGGTGTCCTCGGCTGCTGGACCACTGGTCGAGCTGCGACTGTCGTAAGGGCCAACTCCATGCCCCTGTCCTGTCGGGCCTGCTGCCGGTCCATAAACTGCTAGAAGTAGGCGAACATCTGTACCGCATCCACGTATCCTGTAGGCGACGACTGCTGGAAAGGCATCTCTGGGATGACTGGGTCCTGCCTCCGAGCTGGTGGAGGCATACCCCCTGCTGCTGTTGCTGAAGCCCCAATACGAGCAGAGGTGGCAGGAGCTGCAGTCTTCTGTCCCTGCTGAACTGGCTGAGAGGTAGCAGTCCCCTCTACAGTATCCCCATGAATGGTACGCTGCGACCGCGTCTCTACCATCCTGAAGACAGACCAACAAGAGTATCAATTTCTGAGAAAGAAGCGATATAACAAAGGCGGACAATTAAAATTCAAAAGTATCAATTGGCAGTAAGGATTTAGATGGCAATAATAGAGTTTTTCTTAATGTGATTGAGTACCTTAAAAACTAATATCCTATATCCTACTGCAGGCTGTAGTGATACTCTGGTTCGAATACCACTACACTTCTAGTCTAAACCTGCATGGGCCACCACTAGAAACGTGTCACAATCCGCACCCTAGAGTAAGGGCACAAGAAGTGGGTACGTCCAGCGTACGCCGCAGTGTCGGCGGTAGAACGATGTCCTAGGTCACAACATCTAATAATATAATTCTAAGCAGTTTATACTCCCCGAATGGGGGTGACATAGCAGAAAGTAAACTCAATCACAACTAAGGAAGAAGAAGCACGATATGATATAGAACTCAAAGAAAATACAGATGATCAGAAGAGTCTAAGTGTCTAAGATAACATCTCAGCAAACATCCAGATATACAAGTCTCAACTACTGAATATGAAAGAATATATACAATCCAAATCTCAAAGACAGAATATTGTAACGCCCCAGTCCCAAATACTTGAGACTAGATACGTATCATGCCAGCTGTATACATACGAGTAAATATACGACTCGTATATATACATAAGCTGTAAATGTAGTAATCCAAGACAATTAAATCTTATCCATAAAGATAAATAATGATATAAAGCAACTCTGAGTTTGTCATGTACACAATAGTTGGGCGGAGACAAAGTCCACTACCAACCAAATTAAATATGGAAAAATATACAAGGAAAGAATTTAGCAAGCGAGAGCAAGTGACGAATCCAAGAGTAATCATCACGACGGAATAGAGCGTAAGTCATGGCCTTAGCTAGAGCACCTGCAAGAAATCACGAAAACATACACCTGGGGAAAAACCAGGTCCTCATAGGGACGTAACAAGACACATAATATCATGCCATAACTGAATAGTAAGAGCTCAATAGAAATATACATGCGTAAAGGGTCCTAACCATTCTATGTAATATACGCC
The DNA here is from genome assembly GCA_029216955.1 of Iris pallida. Classification (NCBI taxonomy): domain Eukaryota; kingdom Viridiplantae; phylum Streptophyta; class Magnoliopsida; order Asparagales; family Iridaceae; genus Iris; species Iris pallida. The sequence continues at coordinate 8,784,920 of JANAVB010010198.1, read as the reverse complement.
TTGAGAAGACAACGTTCTACGCAGGAGCTTATAGTGTTCAGCATAGATGGAGAGAGAGTAATAGTAGGTAGCGCTCATAAGAGACACTATCGACTATAGGCAGAAAGTAGCTCTCATACGAGAACTATCGGCCCCGGAGCAGTAAGTAGCGCTCATCCGAGACACTATCGGCCCAAATCTATATGTGTACTAAACAGGTAGCCCCTACGCTAATAACTGTCTTCCCCCTCCCCATGATACTCTACATGTGTCGACTCCACGACACTGTTTAATCCTTAATAACTGCCAAAGTCTTCTACAAAATCTATTAGCAGTTATATCTTAACGCATGCGCACGGGGGATCAGCCTACACGCAAGTGACCTCTATATGATACTCGCAACTCTCACACACAACTCGTGTATAATCATGCCAAGTCAATGAGACACACTAAATTTGATGGTAGTCCCTTAACTCTAAGCCAATTTTATAAAATATTATAATTTGCATTTACATATAATTTAGAAAGAAACAACTTAAAAATAAACACAACATGCATGGTATTGAGCAGGAAATTTAAACAGTAAAGGCAAGGTGTCTTGCCTGGTTGGACGCCTGGTATGCTGTAATGCTCAAGATGGCACGATCTGCGACTTCGGTGCAACAACTATACATGGTGACCTCGGGTGGTGGCACGGACAGTTCCATTGGGTCCAAAAAGGTCAAATTAGTTAGGTTCGACATAAGGTGGGCTCGAAATGGGCGAATGAATAGAAATAACGTGATTGGTCATGGAAACGAGAAAATCAAAGAAAAATGGATAAGAAAATATTTATGATTTTTAGAAAATATACACAATATTTGGAAACTAGATTTTTTTAGTAAAGTAAACTTTTAGGAATAATACAAAAAAATATCGAAATCATTTTGGGCTAAACACTAAGGGGATAAAATATGATTTAAATAAAAACTATATATAAAAGTATATTTGAAATTTACTAGAAAATTATTGATTATAACTTAAAAACTATATGTTGGTAAAATAGTTTAGATAATTACTTAAAATATAAAAAATATTTATTTAAGCCAAAATTCTAAGTTCGTCAAATTAATATTTTAAGTAAAACTATATTCTATTGGTCAAAAATAGATATTTTAAAAATGCTAAAAATGGGTTTTAGAAAAATACAAAATCTATAATATTGTTTTTTTTAAAACTAAGTTTATAGAAAATACCCTCTTATCTTTTTGTCAAAGCCATAGTTAATAATATAGTAAAATTTCGTGGTTGAAAACTATGTTGACAATTAGCTAGAAAATATTTATAGAATTTCCTAAAATAATAGTACTATTTCTAGTAATATTATCAACAAAACAAAACAAAAATAAATAAATAATAATAATAAAACTTTTAATAATAATAATGATAATAATAATAATAATAATAATAATAATAATAATAATAATAATAATCATAATAATCATAATAATAAAAAAAATAATAATAACACTAATAATATGAAATAATAATAATATTAATAATACAATCCCTTAAAATCTATTAAGCCCATCCCCCTTTTTAATAATAATAATTCTAATAATAATAATAATTATAATAATTATAATAATAATATCACAGCACTCCACTTCTCGGGAGTGAAGAAAGAAAACACTTGATCAATCAACCAAAAAAAAATAAAAAGAAAAAAACAAACATAAAACAATCAGTTTGGCAACCTTTCCAAAAACAAGAGAGAGAGAGAGAGATTTAAAGAGGAAAGAGAGCGGCGGCTAAAGGAAGTCGGGGGAGAGAGAGAGTCGGGGTTTCCGGTGGCACCGACGGAGAGGAGGGCTAGGGCCGCCGCGGACGAGTGGAGGGAGGCGGACACGTATGGAGGGTGGCGGCGGAGAGGAAAGGGAGAAGGCGCGCGGCGTTCGTCGGGATGGGGGCGGCGCGCGGAGATCAGAAAAACGGCGACGGCGGAGCTGCCGGAGGGGGTCGACCCGACGGCAGAGAACGGGGAGCGGCGGTGGACGCTCGACTCGCTGGCGCTGGGGCCAAGCACGGGCTCGCCGTACTGCGGGAAGACTTGCGACGGCGGCACAAGGGCTCGGAGCGGGGAAGTGGAAGGCGGAGAGGGAGGCTGCTCCGGCGGAGAGGGACAGTGGACGGCGGCGGCCGGGCGTACGAGGCGGAGGGGATTCGGTGGTCCTGGGTTGAGGAGGCCAATGGCTCGTGGCGGGGATGGTTCGCCGGACTACCAGCGTCGTGGATGGGCGCGCACGTATGGGCTTCTCGGTGGACACGGCGGCAGAGGTCTTCGGTCCCCGGCGGAGACGGATCCAGCGCGGTGGTGAGGTGAGTCTAGGCTATGGTTTCAAATTTTGGGGTTTGGGTTTGCCAGCCACGGCGGAGTGGCCGGTTTGATTTGGGGGCGGCTGACCACGACGGTGGTGCCAGACAGGGGCGATGGTGGTTTTGGCGGGGGTTTGGTCGTGTGGTGGCGGAGATTGGCTGTCGATTTATGTCCTGTGGACACGGCAGGGATGGCTTCGACATGAGGAAGAGGCAGCTCTGGAGTCCTATAATGTTTGGGTTGCTGTGTCCTGAGACTGAGAACTAGGTTTTGCTGTTGGTGGATCTGGTATCATATCTAGGGTTGCAGGATACGGGATAGGGTGGTGACGGTGATGGTCGAGAAGATGGTGGCCGGGGCAGCAGTGGTCAGGGACAGGGTGCAGGAGAGGAGTCACCGCGGGTTACTGCGATGGTTTAGGTGGTGGGGTCGGTGTTCTGGCCTAATCTAGGGTTAGGGTTTGATTTGAGATTAGGGTTAGGGTTAGGGATTTTAGGTTGTGTCGGGGTTTGTGTCCATATATCGGACACAAGAAACCTGTCTACCGGGGTCGTGTCTGGCATGTCGGATACGGAAGCAACGATGTATATGTAAAAAATATATAATTTATTGGAAAGACACAGGGGTCGGACCCGAGGCCGTCAGCTGACACGAAAGGAATAGGACACAGACACGATGCACGCCCTTCGGTGGAAAAATTTATGGAGTAATTTATGGATGTGTGGAATTTATGGAGGAGTACCTGCCAATTTATAGGATGTGGGAATTCCCATTCGGATAGGATTATGAGTAGTTTAAAACCCAATTTAGATAATTCTTAATTTAAATTAAAATCAATCCAAATCCAAATCAAAATACAAATCCAAATTTAAATCAAATTTAATTCTTTTAGTTTAAAATCAAATCAATATCAAATATAGATATTAATTTATTTATTTAAATCATTCCATAAAATCAAATCAAAATTTTAAATTGTCACAAAATTTCAAAATGTGTTTTCAAATAAAATACAATATTTAATAATTTTAAAAAAAATAAATATTTTTAAATATCTTTTTGAATAATAAAATATTAATATTTATTTAATTCAAAATTAAATCAATAAATCAAATCCATTCGAATTTAAATTCTAAATTAAATCTAGATAACCTAGACTCAATTTAGGTATAAATTCTATCTTTAAACTATTAAATTAAATCCATGAATATCAAATCGAGATTTTAAAATGGCCACAATAACTTCCAAATATATTTTTCAAAATACCAATAATAATAATTTCAAAAATTACATTATTATTTAAAAATAAACTAATTAATAATTACGAAAAATTTATCTATGACCAAAATATTTACATAATATATGTTTCTAAAATAAAATTTTATAAGAATAATTATTTATTATTACAGCTGTATAAATGAAAGGCTTTATAAATAAATAATACACTTGAAATTTTTGGAATGCTAAGAAAATAATTATTATGCATATTATTTTGAAACTTTAAAAATAGAAAAATAATATTTTCAAAAATATGTACGCTCGCACATAATCGCACTCGTCGAGCAATTTCGAAAAATAAAATTTCGCGCGCGACGTATAATACGACTACGCGGCGTATAATACAAAAATTTAAATCAGTACCAAATAATAAATAAATAAAAATTAGTACAAAATTTAGGGGTTTTACATCCTACCGAACTTAAAAGAATTTCGTCCTCGAAATTAAGAATTCGTAGGGGGTTAGAAGGCACAACGGTAGAAGGGTTCCTTGGTTGTAGTCTAGGTTGAGGATATGATTAAGAGACGACTATTATCATTTCTTAAATTCAAGTGATTAGAAAGTCAAGCTTATAGATTTAGGGTTGAGGGAGAGGTCGAGTAGTTAGGATGAAGATATTAGCAATATCGAGTGATAATAATCATATTTGATATGAAGGCTAGAGAAGGTTCTAGTACAACACTTTCGTTCTTCTAAAATAGGTGAAGGCGAAAGCAATATAGAGTTTGAAGGAGGCGTTATCGAATACGAATACGTGGTTCAAAGACGATCGAATAATTTCAAAGGGATTGTCAAGGCAGTCGTGGATGGAATTCTAAAGGACAAGTTTAGCTATGTCCTCATCCACGAAGAACGATAAAATAAAGCGATCCAAAGTGCACTTGGTTGATCAGACCATTATGCACCGGTTATGATTAGACAATAGGCTAGTGAGCGCTCAATAGCATATGTCATGAACAAACTCGATAAAGAATAAGCTTGCAAAAACTAGGCTACATTAGCGTCAGTCAAAACGGTAAATACATAGGTACGAGAGATTAAGATTTAAAGAAGGTAGAATGATTCTAAGTCATACAGTCGTCCTATAGTCTTCTTGTCCAAGTTCTTGGTTGGCTAAACGTGTTAGGTCCTCTAGATTCTAGGATCTAATTAAGCTTGCTATATAAGTCACTAGATCAAAGGGGTTGCTAGTTTATAAGGTATTCTACCCAACTTAAAGAATTAAACTATTGGTGTTTTGGGACACTAACTAGTAGGGTCAATCTCTAGTAAGCACGAAGGAAAGAATAGGGATGGAAGGAAGCAAGCAAGATGCAATTGATGAGTCAAACGGTAGATAAAATCTAGGAAAGAGGTCAAGTACGGGGATGAGAGCCTAGACTTCTAATCCTATACGCAGGCTTGCTTGGTACGGTAAAGTAACCAAACAATTTTATCTTGACCTGTATGGGCCACCACAAATAAAAAGCCTAACTAACTAGTCTAGGCAGTAGGCGTAATGTCATCAGCTAGAGCTAGGTCCTCCTGAAAGTTCAGCTCACAAGTGTCGTCTAGGGCTGCCCCTTAGAAGGTATCCACACAGGCCTCCTCCTCGTCCTCTGTAATATTTTCAACAGGTCCAGTCCGGACAGAGCGAGCACAATACATCTCAACAATTCATAGCAGGTTAGAAAATATAATCATACAGTAAAGTAAGATACAGGAACTGAAAGAAGTATATGTAAACAGAGGGAGAACTGTAATAGAAATATCTACTATAAATAGAGATCTAACAGTGGCTAGTGAGTCAGAGTATAATATAAACATGTGAATGGAATAGGAGATTCTGATGCTACACTACGGAAAGATTCTGATGCTACACTACTTGGATATTATTCACATGTCTACTTCTACTCTCCCGTACCCCCAATTAATACACAAGGATCTAGCCAGGTTATGTTATGATTCCATGCAATGGCCCACAAGGGGTGATACATGGTAGGCCCATAAATGGGTGATTCTGGGAATGCCTATAATGGGAGATTCAAGGAGACTCTATGATCATAAGAGTACATGTCACAAGTGATCAATGAACCATGAAGCATAGTGATACACAATGTAAGTGAAACGTACAGATCATGTAGTATCCGATGCTCCCTGAGGGGATAACATCTCAAGAAGGGATCCATATAGTACTAATCCGTGTGACCAACATGACAGTATCAAGTAAAGTAATTTAAAGCAGGAAAATAATTCTAAATAGGATATGAAATGATCAGAGAATGTACTCGCCAGGTATCTGAGCGTCCGGATGAAATATACTGTCCGAGGAGAGGTATCTGGCTCCTAATCAGAACAGCACAAGTCACAACAAGTCTAAAATGATAACAAGATGCAATTCAATGCATTCTACATGAATCTAGGTTAATCTAGGCCAAAGTCAACTCTTGGTCAACCTTAGTCAACCAAGAAGTCAAACCTAGGTCAAACTATGGTCAAACTAGCCAAACTAGGTCTAAACAAGTTAATCTAGGCTCATCAAGTCTAAACTAGTCTATCTAGTCCAATCTAGACTCAACCAAGTCTAGCCTTGCTAGCACACACATCTCAAGAACAACAAGTCAAAAACAAGTCTAGTTAGCTAGTGCACATAGGACCATAGGCTAAAAGATATCCATACACATCACATCACTATATACACATAGATAGTCTATTTATATACACATACATGATATATATTATCCATACATTCATATATGCATTTTTGCATCTATATATACATAAGCTCATACATAAATACATATATACATAGATACATAGAGAGGTAGTAAGATAGGAACTAGGTGTCAAGTGTATGGTACATAGTGTATAGGTGTCACAGTGTACATGGCAAGTGAGGGTGCAAGTGTGTGTGAACAAAGTTGTCAAGATATAGTGTATACAAGTGAGTGTGTATGTGAAGAGTGAGAGTTAAACAATGAAGGAAAACAGTAAATGGAGAACTGGAAATCAGTGAACCCACATGACAGTTAACCTATAAACTAAAACTCAGATTTGAGTTCAACCAATGGCAGTGTTAAGGAGAACTCTTGACAGTTCTCACGAACTTAAATCTCAGGTTTGAGAGTTCAAACCAATGACAACTCTCAAATGATCTTAATCTCAGATTTCTCAGTACATAGATCATAACAAAACTCAGATTTAACTCAAAGTGAAATAGGAAATGAAATCAATACATTAACCACTGTTTCCAGTCCCTAACTTCAACCCACCAATTTTGATTTCACTTTCCAACCAATTCACACCAAAATTGAAACCCAAGTAGTACACGCATAGACACAACATAATAGGGTCTTAAACCATGTAATTAAGAGTTTTAAATAGGTTAATTTTGATGTCAAAGTTCACATTAAAATCTACAAATACAGGAAATATAACTTGGTATCAGAATTTGGGTAAATGCAAAAATGTAAATCGAAAACATGTTAATCATGCTAATCATTGGTTGGTAAACATAATATAGGGTATGCACGTGTCTTACAAGTCACCTCGTGTCCACTATAGCCCGATACGGCGTGTCCACATCACAGAAAATGAAAATAGGGAAACTGACACTGCACAACAGTGCAGCCTCGTGCGTGTGTGCACGCGTATCGTGTACCCGACACAGGCTAACCCAAATCTCGTGCTCGTACATGGGGGTACGCCTAGGGTCCAGCTACGTGTCCAACACCCTGAATCGTGTCCACAGATGTCGTGTCCAGACTTATCAAGCCGTATCAGTGGCCGAAAACCCCCTGTACGCGTGTAATACAAAATCAGTACACGAGCTCCAGCTCGCTCGACACAACACGGAGACACATGAGACTTGACACACGTGGTGTCAGTCAATGCTGCTAGCCACGTATAAAGTGGTTCGTGTCGAGTCGCCGTGTCCGTCGAGAAATTCACCTCGAGTAGCAGGAGAATATTGTATCCGCGTATGGGGACTGTGTTCGTGTCCAATTCCTGACACGACACAAAAACAACCCCAGACCAAAAGAAATCCATAAGCAGCAATTAACCCTAGAAATCTATTCAATTACTTTCCTTAAAATTGATCGAAATGCCCTTTGGGGCATTTCAACAAACAACTATGCCTACAGTCGGATACGTGTCCGATACAGACACGAAATGGGTCCACCTGACACGAATCCATATCCTACTGTTAGGGGACTCCTAGGGCTAGGCTACCATGCAAAGAAAACTAGAATTTAATGGTGTTTAGATGGTTTTACCTATTGGTGAGCTTTTCAAGAAAAACCCCTTTCTAGAACTTTTTCCTTTGATAGCAAACTCCACCAAATTACTCTCCCACTGAAATTTTCTTCCATGGACAGAAAGTATAGGTGAATTAGAACCTAATGCAATTGGTTTTGATTGAAAAGGAATTAAAATGGATTTTCTATGAATTAATGAAGTTGGAAAAAATACCTTTTCTTCTCAAGCTTTGTGAAATTTCCTAAAGAGGCTTAACCTAATGGAAGAGGCTACTTATAGGGTAGGAATCCCTAGGCTAGTGTTGTAGAAGCATGAAAAATGAGAAGAAAAATGGTCCATGCGGCCAAAAAGTCTCATGCGGCTCGAAGGGCCCATGAGTCCCATACGGCTCAAGCACATAGGCAGTTCGAGTAAACTCATACGGCTCAGAGAGAAAGGCCATGTGGTATTCAAAACAGCTGTACCCAACGACGCATTTAATGCTTTAAAAACTGACAGCTGACAGACGACAGACCTGACATAAAGTTGTCATAATGAGTGGCACTGTCTGCCAAAGTTTCGGGAATAAGGAAAATCTTTAAAGTGGCGCTGTCTACCAAGTTCCGAGGCAAGCTTATGCGGCCAGAATAAGATGAGTTCATGCTGCCAGTACAAAAAAAGCTATGCGGTTCAACCATAAAGGTCCCCCATGTGGCTCGGCCATGAAGAAACCCATTCGGCTCGGCTATGAAGACTCTCATGCGGCTCGACCATGAAGACTCCCATGCGGCTCGATCATGAACATATTTATGCGGCTCGGTCATGACAACCTTCATGCGGTTCGAGTATAGAGACTATTCATGTGGCTCGGTCATGAAACCTTTTATGTGGCTCAGTCATGACGACCATCATGCGGCCCAAATATGAAACCTCCTCATGCGGCTCAACAACGATGATAGAACACGTGTCCTAAAGGTAACCAAATCTTGGGTCAGATCCCAATGATTTGGGACACGTGGCAAGAGAATGAATTAAATTGATTCATTCAGATTTGCAGATATCAGCAAATCATCATGATGGAGATTTATTACAATCAACATTAATGACTGACATGATTTGGCATAATCCTCATTAATAGCCCAGATCCTTCACGCTCAAGATTAATGGCCCCGATTGATTACTTATCAGGCCGCCGCCACTTTGAGAGTGGGCAATCATTGCAAACCCTAATGATGCCCCCTACTATTATAAATAGCAGGGTGCCATTCCCTTGCAGGATAGACTGACAGAGAGAGATACGCACATACAGAGAGACATTCCTCCCCAATAATCAGAGAGAGAATATATAGAGATCAATCCATAGAGAGAGAAGTCAGAAGAGCAATACGAGCAGAGCATGAAGAGCATTTCTTCATCAATGCCAACCATCTCATCACATGAGTCAAGGCTGCATACCGATCGTCTAAGAAGTAAGGCAGGGCTGCCGTCGCCTTCCCGAGCCTCTATCGTCACCCCCAGAATCTAAAATAAACAATTGTACTTAGATTGTTGTACCTAGGTTTTCGTCCCTAGGCTTTCTTTGTACAAGCGAGTTTGTAACGTGAAGTAAAAGTCTGGTCCTCCGATAATTGTTCTGTTCTTTTATATTTCAGGGCAAACACGATGGCGACTCTGCTGGGGACAAACTTCTCCACGGCGGAGGAGTTGGTGACGCAATCGGATGCAGCCAAGCTTGGCTCCACGCAACAGAAGATGGTCGCCCGGTTCGACCAACAGGCGTTCGAAGAAATGCTCTCCGACAAGAGCGCTGGCCCGGTCCAGAAGCATGCCCGCACAAAGAAGGCCCGCAAGGAGTGGAGACCCCGATCCTTTGTTCCTACTGACGCTCTTGCAGAGATACCCTCTATTGCTCAAGACGGCGGAGAAGACTCTCCCGCGGTCCCACTTCAGATCATAGACGACTCTGTTGTCCCCAAGTCCGGCAGAAGAAAATATTATGATGCTGGACTTGCAGGGGCAAAGAGGAACTCTATGCGATCCGAGCCACATAAGGGTTCTAGCCGCATGGAGAAAGCCTATGCGGTTACATCCGCGAACCGCAGAAAGAAAACTCACGCGGCCATATCTGTCAGCCGCATAGCTTATGCGGCTACAGTTGCCAACCGTATGGACGAAGCTTATGCTGCTACTGAAGTCAATCGCTTGCAGAAAATCCATGCGGCCACAATTGCCAACCGCATGCAGCCAGCCTGCACGATCGTGACTCCTGGTCGCACAATGATAACCCATCCTACAGCTAAAGACAGCCGTATGCAGACAGCCTGTACGGTTCCCAATCCTAGCCGCATAGCGACTGTTCCACGCTTCTCTCAATCAGTCTTCGACCGTCTCTCATGCTGTCCCGACCCTGATGATTCTTTGGATGATAAGCCAGACTCTGTGATATTCAACTTGGACTCTTCCTATTACAAACCCACGAGTGCTAAAAGAAAGAAGTCTAGGGCAGTGCGGGCCCATCAAGCCCAGTCAGCTGCCCCAACCTCTGACTATCAGGGCGTTCCGCTAATTATTACGCGGGCCTCGGATGGGAAGTTATATAGAACCGCTCGAGTCCAGCCCCCGGCGGCAGACGGACAGAAAGGTTCACAAAAGTCTCCCAAAATCCCGGGAGCAAACATGGTCGGTCCAGACCCATCTGACTTGCGTGAGGCCATCCTCCACATACGCAAAGAAAGAAAAGATGCATCGGGATGCAAAGAGTCCTCCCACGGACGTCACTGTACCCAAATTATCGTCAACTACTGCTGCAATAGCACGACGATACAAGAAGACCGACAGTCTATCTTTCAAAGACTACAACAGCCATCTTGGGAAGACGAGGCACTACCTGTCGTCTCCTGCAACTCTGCTCGGAAGGTCCCTGCTGATGGAAGGGGGAACAAGACGAATGTTTCCATCCCGAAGATCTCAACCACTGTGACTAAAAGGCCGTCGTCTAAGCGGGTGCCCACCACCAGAGTTTTCTAAGGTACTCGCTCTAAGACAAAATTTGCTACAGTGGGAGGCTCGTCGTCTATAACGCAGGGGGTTGCTATGGATAGGGGCAGCACCCCTCCGAGCCTTTACAATAATCCGATATTTCAAGAAAACGAGCGAGGGGAGACAACTCTCCCATCAGATGCAGCATAGACCAGCATCCCCGAGGACGTCCACGACTCTCAAGATGAAGCAAGCTCTGAAGCCGGGGGTACTATTCCCTCCGAGTCCAAACTAGAAGAGAATATTCCCACATATCCCGATGATTTCTCGGTACATGGGTATGACTAGGAGGATAAGCCCTCCACCGTCCTTCCGTTTCTCATCATATAAGGACGGTGTACATGACGGACAGCAATCAAAGTGGTTCCAGTGATCGCCAGTGCATCGACACTCTGAAAGCCATACTATAGGCTTTGGTCAAGTCTGTAGATAAAATCAAGGCGGCTCTTCCAACTCTGTAAGGAGGGACGCCTGGCCAAACAAGCATGGGTCCCGCGGTCAATGCGGACTCGAACTCAGCGGCACCGAACCCGCGCAACAATCCTCCCGAAATAACGGCTCCCACCGCTGCAGATGATGCCAGGAAAGCAAGAAGAGAGGTCCAGGAGCTCCGAGCCCTATTTCACGCCCGAGAAAACTCTCAAGACCTCAGAATACGGCAACCATACCCGGCTGCATGGAGGGATATTCCCTTCCCATCAAGATATAAGCCGTTCAATATCAATCCCTATGATGGCAAGACCTCAGCGAGTCGGTACATCACCTACTTCGAGGTCACCACAGACCATCTGCCCCATGACGATGCCATTCTCATACGGTTATTCGTCGGGGTATTGGAAGGAGTCGCTTTCGACTGGTATTGCAATCTGCCGGACAACTGCATCCGCTCATTCGCCGGCTTCAAGCGCCTATTCTTGGAGAGATTTTACGAAGTAGGGCAGGACGTCACCATGTCCATCCTTATGGATGTCGTCCAAGGGAAGAAGGAGCTGACGAGGAACTACATTGAGCGGTTCTGCCAAACTGCCATGAAGCTGCCCTCCGAAAATCCGGATTCCTCCTTGATTGAAATTTACTAAAAGAGACTGCTTCCAACGATCAGCCTCTGGATGGGCGAAAGTTAATTCAAGGATTGGAAGACGTTCATCATCAGTGCCACAAGCGCGGAAGAACGATTGAAGAAGGCTCGCCAATTGGGGTTGCACATCTCAGACGGAGAGAACAAGGGCAAGCGTCCCAACAACGATAATGGGGGTAGCCCCTCCAAAATTGGGATAGCAAAGGAAAGCAGGCTATGGTGGCCGATACAGCACAAAAACCTGAGCCAAAGCCAGCAGACAAACATTGGTCCAATAACCCCACCTTCCTCCCGAGGACATCGCTTCATACTTGTGATCACTGATTACTTCTCCAAATGGGTGGAAGATGTCCCACTCGCAGAAGTCAGGACTTCAAACGTGATCAGCTTCCTTAAGCATCACGTCATCTACCGCTTTGGACTGCCCCGAAGGATCATCTATGATAATGGTCCACAGTTTACAAGCCATGCATTCTATCGGTTTTACGATAAGCACCGTATTCAGAATGTCGCTTCGACCCCATACAACCCGATGGCAAACGGGTTGGCAGAGGCATTCAACAAAACAATCATCAATCTTCTCAAGAAGTTTGTCTCCTCCAACAAACGCGACTGGAACGAGAAGCTCGGCGAGTGTTTATGGGCGTACCGTACTATAGTCCGAACAGCTACCGGGAACACACCATTCTCTCTAGTATATGGGAGTGAGGCAGTTCTCCCATTAGAGACTCAAATACCCTCACTTCGCGTCGCCCTCAATTATCAGTTGACGACGGATGACAACTGCCGACGTCGACTACAAGAGTTGGAGGCCTTAGATGAAAAGTGCCTCCTAGCTCAGCAAAGGATCGAGATATACCAAGCATGCATCTCTGGAGCTTTCAACAAGAAGGTCAAGGTCAGAACATTCCAAGTCGGCGATCTCGTTCTGGCGGTTCGGAGGCCGATAATTATGACGCATAAAACTGCCGGCAAATTCCAACCAAAATGGGAAGGCCCGTTCATCGTCGAAGCTGTATTCTCCTACGGCGCCTACCGCCTCGTAAAACAAAATGGAGACTTGCTCATGTTGCCCATCAACGGCAAGTTTCTGAAGAAGTATTATGTCTGAAACAAAATCCTCAAGACATCTCAGAGTGTCGAGTCATGTGCCTCCCTGTACCACTGAACTTATATTTTAGTTCCATGTATAGAGTCATGTACCTGCTGGTACCTCTGAACTCATTCCCCACATTTTCCAATCATACTAGTCATGCACCCGCTGGTATCGCTGAACTCACACTCACCATTCCCTAGATTCCCGAGTCATGTACCCTCTCGGGCCGCTGAACTCATGTCCACAAACATCCCAGATTATCGAGTCATGCGTCCGTTGGTGCCACTGAACTCACACTTTCACAATATTGAGTTATGTACCCACTGGTGCCTCTGAATTCACATCCTGGTCAATCTTTCAGATAGAAAGTTATGTATGATCATACCTCTGAACTTTTTTCCTGGAGGAGATCCTCCCCCATGATCCAATACCCGCACTTCCAGTGCACAGAAAAGGGTAAGCGATCCATAAATTTCCAAGACGGCCATGTCCTCATTACCTCTGAGTCGTTTTACTTCCGTAAAAAAAAAACAAATCACCCCCTACATAGAACTTCCATGTCCTTATTACCTCTGAGTCGTTTTATGTACCCCCTCTTTATTGAGCCCACTGCTGCCATGTCCTCATTACCTCTGAACGGGAAGGCTCCGTAGAAGAAACCTTCAAACTTGCCATGTCCTCATTACCTCTGAGTAAGCATGTCGGTTACCTTTCAACCTATTATCTGTACCCACGCCCGGAGTACGACAAGGATAATAGGTCCATAAATGTCCTCGGTTGACCACAAATATCCTCTGTTGACCACAAATATCCTCCGTTGAGTCCACTCCTACCATATCCTCATTACCTCCGAGCAGGAAGACTCCACGATAACACCTCCGTACTTACCATATCTTCATTACCTCTGAGTAAGTATGTTGGTTTCCTTTCATCCTTTTATCTGTATCCTAAACCGGGGTACGTTAAGGATAATAGGCCCACAAATATCCTCTGCCAAGTTTTTTTTAGCATAAATCCACCATCTTGTCATGCCCTAGGAACCCAGCCGCTCTACGGCATTCCCCTTTTCCTAATACCAAGAGCACCCATGACCACTTTGCCATGGCTGTTTCGGATATCCTGACCAAACTTGTTATCCGTACCCAAAACCAAGGTACGCCTAGGGTAATAAGTCCACAAATAATCCTCCAGCAAGTCCAATTCCACAAACACCACAAGTACAAGAAAGAGAAGATGAGTCAAAACATGCTCATTTATTTAAAATTTAAAGTACTACATCATCTGGGATCATATCACTTGACAAAAAAAAGAAGGAAAAAAGGAGCAAAAGAAAATAGAAAACCGATCACTGCTTCGGGGCACATAGTATCGTGAGACGGTCCGTCAACAAGGCAACCGACTGCTCAAACCTCTGTCTAGCTCGACGCTCCTCCTCTTGGGTCAGCGCCACCTTGTCCTCCAGATGAGCGTGAGCTTGCCAGTTGTCCTTAAATTTCTTAAAAGCCCGCTCTAGGTTAACAGAAGATCGGGAAACCTTCTCGACCTCTTGAACAATTGACTCTTGTTCCGCCTGAGCAGCCCTCAGCTCCGACTCCAGGAAGGCCAATTCCTTCTGAAGTGCGAGAATCCGCTCCTTTGTGTCAGCTATTCCACGAGAAGCAGCCTCCTCCCGAGCCCTACAAGTGTGACTTCGACGACCCAGCCTGTCGTACAAAACGGAAAGCTTGTCAAGGTCCCCCTTTACAACCGGCCCGGCGGTGTCTCGAACGAGCTTTATCCTATCCCGAGCGGCAATAAGGAAGCCTCACTCCCGTTTAATCGCAGCAGTCAAATCAGCCTGCCGTAACACCAGCAATCGGGTCACGAGCTGATCAGCCTCTGCCAACTTGGGCTCCAGGAGCGCAGCCAACCCCACCATGCCAGGAAGAGTATTCAAAGTTTCAATCTGACCCCGAGCACACCGCAGGGACAGAGAGAAAGGGGTCCCCCGTTCTACGGCAGCATCTACGCCCCTCTTTAAATGGCGGTAGAAGCTGTCGACCATATCCTGCAACACCTCGTCCAGAGCCTCCGAAGAAGCCGGCGTCAACGGGAGTGTAGCTGGCAGCACTGAAGAGGATGCAACAGAATCCGTCGCCCCTGCCACTAGGGAAACAAACTCCGTACGGAAGGACGCCTGAACAGCAGTCAACTCCTCTTCAGCAGCCCGCAGAACCTGAATGCTCGGCAGGGCCGAAAAGTCAGTCTCTAAAGCCGTGTGAGCAGTAGAGGATAAGACAGAGACCATCGCTCCTGGAACCAGATCCCCTCCTATCTGCCCGGAGCTGGCAGGAGGCTCCTCGACATGTGTCGAAGAAGGAGAGGAAACGCTCCTTTCCCCCTGTGAGACTCGCCTCACAGTATCGGTAGTTATATACGGATACGTATTTTGCAGCGTATTTCGTATTTTCTTGGTTTCCGGAATGTTTTAAATTTTTCCCAAAAACTATAGATTTTCTTCTTGATCGACATACCGCCGGTATACCGGAGTATACAGACGGCATACCGTCCGGACATGTTTTCTACACTTTAGATATTTTCGGTTTCTGATATTTTCATGAATAGTATTTCGGATATTTTCGTGAATAGTATTTAGATATTTTCGTGAATAGTGCTTAGATATTTTCGTAAATAGTGTAGATGCACTCTATTATCCAATGGACAATTGGTTTTGTTTGAATGGCCATGATTGATCTAGACTTTCACATGGATCATGATCCAACGGCTAAGATTATTTCCCCCCTTATATATAAACCACTTCACTTTCTCTCTCCTCTCTCTTTTCATTCTCTTCACTCTCTCTTCATTTCTTCTTCCCTTCTCTTCCCTTGGAGCTTGCCAAGAGCTTGGCCTTGAGGCCTAGAGTGTGGTTTCGTGCCCCTCTTGGTGGTGGAGTAGAAGATTAGGCTTGGAGCTTAACCTAGGCAAGTACATCTTGCCAAATTCTTAAACAATAGTAATCTATTGTCATTTTTATTTTCCTTGGTATTAAATGCTTAAAATTTTCCAAAACTCATTTTGTTAAATGTGTTTTCCTGATGATTCTCGTATATGTGCATGTTTCCAAAAATTCAATTAAGCAAGATTTGATTTTCTGTTAAAATCCAATAGTGACTTAATAGAAAACTTGGTATCAAGAGTGATACTAGAGTTATCATCATGGATCTTGGTCACATATACATATATGGGGTCCTTGCCTAGTTAGTATACATGGATTTGAGTTTGGTGGCAATCGGGACTCGTTTTGGTGTTCCGAGAACCTCTGTTTTGGAGTATTTTGAGATATTGATCTATTAAATTTTTGAATTTGTGAAATCTAATAGTTCCATGTTGTAGGAAATTCAATTCTATGCAATTTTGACTTTTAAAAATCCGAATTTCGATTTAAAACGAAGTTTTTATGGCCGAAACAAGTTTTGAGTTCAAAAATCAACTTTCTGTGATGGTTCGGAAAATCCGTCGGAAATCTGCGGAAATCCGTCAGAAAATCCAAACTTGCACCACAAAACTTGCTGTGACACTACGGAAAATCCGCCGAAAATCCGCAGAAATCTGCCGGATAATCCGGTTAGGCTGTTTTTGCCCGTTTTTGTCCGTTTTTGGTATTTTCTTTGATTGTAATAAATTCTTAACATGATTAGATGACCTTGTATACTTAGAGAATGAGTGTACACCCTATATACACTTGACTCTAGCTAATGTTCATTTGTTCTCTATACTCACTATGTATTGCCATGTCCTCCCAGATTTATTGTACCTTGCAGTCTATGTCATATCCAATATTTACTTTATAGTGACCCGTCGTGGTGCACTCTTGAACATGTCTTTTCCTAGCTTGCATGATAGTGGCCTGTCATGGCGCACTCTTGATTCTAGTACATGTCTAGCTCCTTGATAGTGGCTCGTAGTAGCGCACTCTTGTCTTGATATTGTCATGTCTTGTTGTGGCTTGTTGTAGTGCACAATCTTGCTTGTCTTGTCCAGTCTTACATGTCTCATGTCTAGGATGGATTCTGCGGATTGCCACACCTAGAATCCAACAAGAAAATGTTAAGGACTAAACTACTAGCTTGATTACCTAGATCATTGGAGACTTTCCCGGTTACCTGTTGCCCTTTGATCTTGGCCCTATATATATACTTGGGATTTGGAGCTATCTGTCATGATGAGCACTCTTCCAGCACACCGTCGAGTGGGGCACCTCTTTAGGACACATGTACCTTACTGCAGTGTGTCTGCTATACTTCTTTTCTTTTTGCCCGGATCATTCAGGTAGTAGCAGGCGGGTAACTGGACTTGGATTTCTCAAACTTGCATGTGTTAGTAACTAGGAATGTGCCAACCCTAGTTAGCTAAAGTATCAAGCCGTACTCATTGCTTGGCCGTGATTGATGGATGGAGTCCATTCTTGTCTAGTCTAGTCTTGCTTAGTTTATCTTATTATAGTACTTAGTTTTCTGTCATTCCTTACATGCTATTTTCCTACTACATGCTCGGCTTTACCATATGCTCACATGTCCAGTTTATTCTGTTTATTCACTTGTTATCCTACTTACATGTTCCAGTTTCCTTTCGTAAACACTGTGGTACCAATTTACTATTCTAGTCTCGTTTACTGCTTATCTTAGAAATGTTATGAATTGCATGCTGGTTTTAGTTCATAAGTTTGGCTTCCTTTGTGGTACTTGCTATTGGGGTTCTGACCCCACTGGTTTTATATTGACCAGATCTAGTTAAGGAGCCCGAGGATCTTCCGGACCTTCTTCTCGATGGTGACCACCCGGAGCACCAGGGGACTTGAGTGGGTGTTCTTTCTCTTACCCACTCTTTTCTGTACATATTCTTTTGAGGCGTTTAGCCACCGAGCACGTGTTTAGCTCGTGTTTTGGACTTAACATTTGGCCTACGGGCTTAGACATGATGTTATATTTCTAGACTGCAGCTAGAGCTGATCATGTATTACTTAGTCTTGCTAGTTCTTCATTTTGTATTACTAGCTTCATGATCATCTATATATTATAGTTTGGGACGCTTTACTGTCTTATATGCTTGATGATCATATTCTTGTACTTTACTTCTTGTCTGAGACTGAGATATCTAGGATTATTGTGACCTAGGATTGACTGTTGGTTTGTAGCAGTGACCCCCATCTATACAGCTTATACGTTGTTTCGGAGTACTGGAGTACTTTGGTATACGTAGCTGGCCTTGTCCGTCCCTACTTGCCAGTATTCTGGTTCTGGGGCGTGACATAGGTTTTAGTGGTGTCCCATACAGGTCTGATTTATCAGATATGTGGGGGTTGCTGGTAGTTATCTCAGTCATAAATTCTTCTCTATTGATATCCTCGATATTACTCTTTACCTCTGATCTTTGTCCTGATATCTGCTTTGATCGTTGATCTTTCCTGTTCTCTCGACCTAATCCTTGTGTCCTTAAACTTTCAGGGGCACTGTTCCTGGTCCTTCTGATCGGCCTGTTCGGATTTTGCCGATGGCAGATCAGCGTCCCTTAGTTTCGCCAGTTCAGGAGGAGCATCCTCAGCATTCGGGAGCAGAGTCTAGAGTGGACCGAAGGGCAGAGTCGCCAGTTCCTCCTGTTCAGCCAGCAGTACCAGTTCAGCCAGAACAGCCAGAGGGTGTTGTTCGTGCACTGGTGGATGTTATGAGAGATCTCATGGCGTCGCAGCAGCGTCAGAGTGATGTTCTCACCCATTCTGTCCAGACGGCTTTGGACATAGGTGGTGCTCAGGTCTATAATTCTGCGAGCAGCTTCAGGCATCTTCATCCCCCGTACTTCTATGGTACAGAGGATGCTATTACGTCTGATGCATGGCTTCAGGATACTGAGGCCATTCTGGAGGCGGCAGGGATTCTGGCTAGGGAGCGTGTGGCAGTTGTCAGGTTGCAGCTCTTGGATTTGGCCCGCGACTGGTGGGCGGCTCAGGAGGTGTCTCTTAGGGCACCAGTAGCCTGGGCCGATTTTAGCGAGAGGTTTCAGACTCGCTATTTTGATGCGGTGTCGCGTTATGATCTGCATTAGAGGTTCATTGGCTTGCGGCAGATGAGCAGGACCATCGACGGCTATGCGTCAGAGTTTAGTCGGCTCAGTCGGTTTGCCCCTTCTTTAGTGGCGACCGAGTTGGACCGGGCGAGGAGGTTCCAGCAGGGGCTTCATCTGGAGATCATACTGGCAGTTGAGCAGCATGAGTTCCAGACTTTTGATGCAGTGATGAGGGCGGCGAGGAGGCATGAGTACACCTCGCAGAGGATCGTTGATAGAGTCGGAGGTCAGAAGAGGCCTCACATTCAGTGGGGATCTTCTTCCCAGTCGTCAGCACCAGCTCCAGCAGTCCGAGCCTTGATGATTGGATCTCCGAGGGGACCGGTTCCGGCGGCTTCCTTTCAGCAGTCGTCTCAGCCACGTCCTCAGCAGCAGAGGCAGTCTTCTTCAGTTGCTTGTTCCCATTGCGGGAAGGGAGGACATGTCTTATCCGAGTGCCGTAGGGCACAGGGCTTGTGCCTAGCCTGTGGAGCATCGGACCACAGGATAGGGGCTTGTCCTAGGAGGAGTTCGGCTGGATCAACATCCTTCCAGCCAGCAGTTCAGCAGTTTAGAGCACCAGCGCCGGTTCAACAGCAGCAGGCCCAGAGGCCATTACCGACGCAGTCTTAGCAGTTCCAGCAGAGGCCTTAGCAGTATGCTCAGGCTCAGGCTCAGAGGCAGAGGGGTCCAGCGACCAGAGTTCAGGGTCAGGCTTTCACGCTTTCTATGGAGGAGGCGCTAGCAGCAGGGGAGGTGGTCGCAGGTACCATTCTTGTTCACTCTCATTCAACTTTAGCTTTATTTGATTTAGGTGCTTCGCATTCGTTTATATCTGTACGATTTGCGACAAATATTGGTGTAGAGCCAGAATCTTTACCTGTAAGGATGAATATACTTACTGGTAACGGTCTAGTAGGAGTAGACCGAGTCTATGCCTCGTGTAGAGTCATAGTATGTGGGAGAGAGTTTTCTGCTAGGCTGATAGAGTTTTCTATGGGCGATTATGATGTCATCCTAGGTATGGATTGGTTGAGTGCTCGACACGCTTCGATAGATTGCCATGCTGGCAAGGTTATCTTTCGTATTCCGAATGAGAAGGAGTTCTCATTCTCTAGAGGCGAGATGGAGTCTTCACCAGCGGTCATGTGGATGGCAGTAGCCGTGGAGGTTCAGTTGCCCAGAGTAGTTTGTAAGTTTTCCGATGTGTTTTCCGAGGAGCTTCCGGGTATGCCTCCAGTTCGGGAGATTGAGTATTATATTGATTTGGTTCCGGGAGCAGAGCCAGTGTCAGCGAGAGTCTACAGGATGTCTCCTTCAGAGTTCTTGGTGTTGTATCAGTCTATTGAGGAGCTTAGGACCAAGGGATTCATTCGTCCTAGTGGATCGCCTTGGGGAGATCCAGCCCTTCTTGTGAAGAAGAAGGATGGTTCATCGCGTATGGTCATTGACTATCGTTAGCTTAACGCGGTGACCATGAAGAACAAGTATCCCTTGCCCAGGATAGATGACTTGTTCGACCAGCTTTGTGGAGCGGCTGTGTTTTCGAAGATCGATTTACGGTCTGGGTACCATCAGATCAGAGTCAGAGAGCAGGATATACCCAAGACGGCGTTTAGATCTCGATATGGCCATTGGGAGTTCCTTGTTATGCCTTTCGGAGCGACCAATGTGCCAGCGATCTTCATGGATCTCATGAATCGCATCTTCATGCCCTACTTAGACCAGTTTGTGATAGTATTTATTGATGATATCTTGGTCTATAGTCGGACTGAGGCAGAGCACGAGCAGCATCTTCGCGTGGTTCTTCAGGTTCTTCGGGACCATCAGCTTTACACGAAGTTCAACAAGTGTGATTTTTGGCTCGATCGAGTCTCTTTCTTGGGTCACATTATTGCCGAAGGTGGTGTTGAGGTGGACCCCAAGAAGGTTGAGGCTATCGAGAGTTGGCCAGTACCTCGTACAGCTTCAGATGTACGCAGCTTTCTGGGATTAGCAGGCTACTACAGACGGTTTGTGGCAGACTTTGCTAGGATCTCCGCACCCTTGACACGGCTGACGTGTAAGGATGTGTGCTTTGAGTGGTCAGATGCTTGTCAGGTTTCTTTTGAGAAACTCAAGCAGAGTTTGATTTCAGCTCCTATTCTGACATTACCCGTCGGACCAGGTGGGTTCACGGTGTATTGTGATGCGTCAGGCCGGGGACTTGGTTGTGTTCTTATGCAACACGGTCGAGTGATAGCTTATGCGTCTCGGCAGCTTCGGGACCATGAGAAGATCTATCCGACGCACGATCTTGAGTTGGCCGCAGTTGTGTTTGCCCTCAAGCTCTGGAGGCATTATCTGTATGGTGATCGAGTGGAGATTTTCACTGACCATAAGAGCTTGAGGTATGTGTTCACCCAGAGGGATCAGAACATGCGACAGAGGCGATGGCTTGAGTTACTGAAGGATTATGATGTTGATCTTCAGTATCATCCCGGGAAGGCAAACGTCGTTGCAGACGCTTTGAGCAGGAGACCCGGAGTCTATTTCTTGACGGAGCAGCGTCACCTTCTGGAGGATCTTCAGGAGATGGGCATTGAGGTAGTGCTACCTGGTGAGGCAGCTATGATGACAGGCTTGCAGGTTCAGTCTACCATTGTGGATAGGATCAGAGCAGCTCAGTTAGGGGATGACAGGCTTCAGCAGCTCAGAGCAGAGTGTGTAGCAGGGCGCAGAGCAGAGTTGTGTATCCATGAGGATGGGACACTCCGATTTTGGTATCGTCTTTGTGTGCCGAGTGGAGATATTCAACAGGAGATTATGTCGGAGGCCCACAGTTCTCGGTATTCTATTCATCCTTGAGGGACGAAGATGTACCGAGATATTCGTCAGCATTTTTGGTGGAATGGTATGAAGAGGGAGATAGCTCGGTTTGTCTCTCGATGCTTAGTTTGCCAGCAGGTCAAGGCTGAGCACCAGAGACCGACCGGACTTCTTCAGCCTTTACCGATTCTGGAGTGGAAGTGGGATCATATTACCATGGACTTCGTGACTGGTCTTCCTAGAACCCCGAATGGTAGAGATGTCATTTGGGTTTTAGTGGATCGACTCACGAAGGTTGCCCACTTCCTACCTTTCAGGATTGGTCAGTCTACAGAGCAGTTGGCCGACTTGTACATGAGGCAGATTGTCAGCTTGCATGGGGTGCCAGTTAGCATAGTCTCAGATCGGGATTCCAGATTCACTTCTCATTTCTGGCAGAGTCTTCAGCAGAGTCTGGGTACCCGTTTGAGTTTCAGTTCAGCATACCATCCTCAGACAGATGGTCAGTCGGAGCGTACGATTCAGACCTTGGAGGATATGCTTCGATCATGCATTCTTGACTTCAGTGGTTCTTGGGAGGATCACTTGTATTTGGTGGAGTTCTCTTACAACAATAGCTTCCAGACAAGCATTCAGATGGCTCCTTTCGAGGCTTTGTATGGTAGGAGATGTAGGTCACCCCTAGCTTGGGATGACATTGGAGAGAGGCAGCTGCTTGGTCCAGAGATGATTGCTCAGTCAGTTGGAGTAGTCAGGCAGGTCAGAGAGCATCTCAGAGTAGCTCAGGATCGACAGCGTCATTGGGCAGATCAGCATCGACGCCATCTTGAGTTCTCTGTCGGCGATCACGTATTTCTTCGGATTTCGCCTACCCGTGGTGTCATCAGGTTTGGCGTACGGGGAAAGCTTAGCCCTAGATTTATTGGGCCGTTCGATATTCTCGAGCGAGTAGGGGATGTATCTTATCGCCTTGCTCTTCCACCGTCGTTGCGTGAGGTACATGACGTGTTTCACGTATCTCAGCTACGTCGATATGTTCCGGATCCGAGCCATATCTTAGATCATTCCGAGCTGGTCATTGGTACCGACCTATCGTATGAGGAGAGGCCCATATCCATTTTGGACAGGAGAGAGAAGATTCTCAAGAACCGGACTATCCGATTAGTTCGTGTTTCCTGTGATCATCACTCACCGGGCGAGTCGACTTGGGAGCGCGAGGATGATATCCGAGCTCGTTACCCGTATCTGTTTGGCTCGTGAGGTATACTTATTTTGTATATCTATGTTCTACCTTTTTAGTATGATTGTAGGAATACATGATGTTGTTGTTTACGTATGTTTAAATTGCTTCTACATTTCTTGTACATTACTCTAGTTGGATTTCATGTTTATGAGTTTCCCATCTTGATCCTGATAGCATGTTTTCTTGGATTTCTTGCTTGCTTTTGACTACCTTTAGAAAATTTCGAGGACAGAATTTTTCTAAGAAGGGGAGAGTTGTGAGACTCGTCTCACAGTATCGGTATTTATATACGGATACGTATTTTGCAGCGTATTTCGTATTTTCTTGGTTTCCGGAATATTTTAAATTTTTCCCAAAAACTATAGATTTTCTCCTTGATCGACATACCGCCGGTATACCGGAGTATACAGACGGCATACCGTCCGGACATGTTTTCTACACTTTAGATATTTTTGGTTTCTGATATTTTTATGAATAGTGTTTCGGATATTTTCGTGAATAGTATTTAGATATTTTCGTGAATAGTGCTTAGATATTTTCGTGAATAGTGTAGATGCACTCTATTATCCAATGGACAATTGGTTTTGTTTGAATGGCCATGATTGATCTAGACTTTCACATGGATCATGATCCAACGGCTAAGATTATTTCCCCCCTTATATATAAACCACTTCACTTTCTCTCTCCTCTCTCTTTTCATTCTCTTCACTCTCTCTTCATTTCTTCTTCCCTTCTCTTCCCTTGGAGCTTGCCAAGAGCTTGGCCTTGAGGCCTAGAGTGTGGTTTCGTGCCCCTCTTGGTGGTGGAGTAGAAGATTAGGCTTGGAGCTTAACCTAGGCAAGTACATCTTGCCAAATTCTTGAACAATAGTAATCTATTGTCATTTTTCTTTTCCTTGGTATTAAATGCTTAAAATTTTCCAAAACTCATATTTTTAAATGTGTTTTCCTGATGATTCTCGTATATGTGCATGTTTCCAAAAATTCAATTAAGCAAGATTTGATTTTCTGTTAAAATCCAATAGTGACTTAGTAGAAAACTTGGTATCAAGAGTGATACTAGAGTTATCATCATGGATCTTGGTCACATATACATATATGGGGTCCTTGCCTAGTTAGTATACATGGATTTGAGTTTGGTGGCAATCGGGACTCGTTTCGGTGTTCCGAGAACCTCTGTTTTGGAGTATTTTGAGATATTGATCTATTAAATTTTTGAATTTGTGAAATCTAATAGTTCCATGTTGTAGGAAATTCAATTCTATGCAATTTTGACTTTTAAAAATCCGAATTTCGATTTAAAACGAAGTTTTTATGGCCGAAACAAGTTTTGAGTTCAAAAATCAACTTTCTGTGATGGTTCGGAAAATCCGTCGAAAATTCGCGGAAATCCGTCGGAAAATCCGAACTTGCACCACAAAACTTGTTGTGACACTACGGAAAATCCGCCGGAAATCCGCAGAAATCCGCCGGATAATCCGGTTAGGCTGTTTTTGCCTGTTTCTGCCCGTTTTTGTCCGTTTTTGATATTTTCTTTGATTGTAATAAATTCTTAACATGATTAGATGACCTTGTATACTTAGAGAATGAGTGTACACCCTATATACACTTGACTCTAGCTAATGTTCATATGTTCTCTATACTCACTATGTATTGCCATGTCCTCCCAGATTTATTGTACCTTGCAGTCTATGTCATATCCAATATTTACTTTATAGTGACCCGTCGTGGTGCACTCTTGAACATGTCTTTTCCTAGCTTGCATGATAGTAGCCTGTCATGGCGCACTCTTGATTCTAGTACATATCTAGCTCCTTGATAGTGGCTCGTAGTAGCGCATTCTTGTCTTGATATTGTCATGTCTTGTTGTGGCTTGTTGTAGTGCACAATCTTGCTTGTCTTGTCCAGTCTTGCATGTCTCATGTCTAGGATGGATTCTGCGGATTGCCACACCTAGAATCCAACAAGAAAATATTAAGGACTAAACTACTAGCTTGATTACCTAGATCATTGGAGACTTTCCCGGTTACCTGTTGCCCTTTGATCTTGGCCCTATATATATATATACTTGGGATTTGGAGCTATCTGTCATGATGAGCACTCTTCCAGCACACCGTCGAGTGGGGCACCTCTTTAGGACACATGTATCTTACTGCAGTGTGTCTGCTATACTTCTTTTCTTTTTGCTCGGATCATTCAGGTAGTAGCAGGCGGGTAACTGGACTTGGATTTCTCAAACTTGCATGTGTTAGTAACTAGGAATGTGCCAACCCTAGTTAGCTAAAGTATCAAGCCGTACTCATTGCTTGGCCGTGATTGATGGATGGAGTCCATTCTTGTCTAGTCTAGTCTTGCTTAGTTTATCTTATTGTAGTACTTAGTTTTCTGTCATTCCTTACATGCTATTTTCCTACTACATGCTCGACTTCACCATATGCTCACATGTCCAGTTTATTCTATTTATTCACTTGTTATCCTACTTACATGTTCCAGTTTCCTTTCGTAAACACTGTGGTACCAATTTACTATTCTAGTCTCGTTTACTGCTTATCTTAGAAATGTTATGAATTGCATGCTGGTTTTAGTTCATAAGTTTGGCTTCCTTTATGGTACTTGCTATTGGGGTTCTGACCCCACTGGTTTTGCATTGACCAGATCTAGTTGAGGAGCCCGAGGATCTTCCGGACCTTCTTCTCGATGGTGACCACCCGGAGCACCAGGGGACTTGAGTGGGTGTTCTTTCTCTTACCCACTCTTTTCTGTACATATTCTTTTGAGGCGTTTAGCCACCGAGCACATGTTTAGCTCGTGTTTTGGACTTGACATTTGGCCTACGGGCTTAGACATGATGTTATATTTCTAGACTGCAGCTAGAGCTGATCATGTATTACTTAGTCTTGCTAGTTCTTCATTTTGTATTACTAGCTTCATGATCATCTATATATTATAGTTTGGGACGCTTTACTGTCTTATATGCTTGATGATCATATTCTTGTACTTTACTTCTTGTCTGAGACTGAGATATCTAGGATTATTGTGACCTAGGATTGACTGTTGGTTTGTAGCAGTGACCCCCATCTATAAAGCTTATACGTTGTTTTGGAGTACTGGAGTACTTTGGTATACGTAGCTGGCCTTGTCCGTCCCTACTTGCCAGTATTCTGGTTCTGGGGCGTGACACCCCCGGATCACGGCAGGCCGAACCTTCCCCAAGAACATCCGCTATGGAAAGTAAAGGGTCAGGACATGTAGGGCCAAGACAACCATGAATCAGTTTGACCTGGGGGATTTGTTGATAGAGCAAATAAGCCCCCTCACTAGTCAATATTTGGCTTATCTTACCAGCGAAAGAGTGTGGAGGCTGAGGTTCGCCTACGGCCACCACGACCTCTCCACCAGCGGCCTCCGAGTCGGGTATAATAAACTCCTCCGCCCCTGCACCCTCGGGAGGGGATGCAACGAGATCGGCGTCGCCTTGCTGAAGTTCAGCGATCTCGAAGGCAGGCCCGAGAAAACCTTCTTTACCCCGGGCCGAGGCCTCAGCAACCTGGGAGCCCCCAGCCGCCGCTGAGAGAGCCCCCACAGAAAGGACCGTGGCACACATGTCGCTAATCAAAGCAGCATGGGCCGGATCAACTCCAGGGGCAGCAGACGTTCAGGAGAGCGTGGTTCGTCAGACGCCTACAAAGAAAAAATGGTTAGGTCATATCTCCAAGAAAAAAGAAAGCCACAACAAGGAGATAGCTCGAACATAGTCGTACCTCCGGAGCAGCGTCAATATTTTCATCCATCTCGGTAAGAAGCAATCCACGAGACCTAACGGCGGCTCTTTTCACAGAAAAGATTGCTCTGCCGTCAGAAGACCCACGTCTGACTCGTTTGTGTGAGGGACCAGGCACAGCGGGAGGCTGTCCTCCCCTCACTACTTCCTCTTGTGTAGCAAGTAAAGGATCCTCCGCCAGTTCGTCTGGTGTGGTAAGCGGTTGATCCGCTACTTCTTCACCCCACCAGAAAGGGAGTCATCGCTATCATGATCATCATCCTCCTCAGCCGACTCGGAAGATTCTGATTCAGGGAGGGGAGTCTTGAGCGCTAGTTGCTTTCTAGCCTTAGCCCCCTTGGGCTTCTCCTCTAAACCGGTACCCACGATGAAACTGGTACTCGGATCAAAATTAACAGAAGGCTTGTTCGCCATAACATGATACAAAGCAGCCACGTACAAAATTTCCCTTGGCGCCATAGTATCGGGGACCGAGAAGCTGGCCCGAGTATGATAAGCGTCATAATAATTCTACGCTCTGACACCATCAAGAATGCTACCTTTAAAGCCCAAACAAGGGCTGGGATAGTCAAGGAATAACTGGCTATAGCCAAATTAGCGGGAAAACCTACTAGACAGGTAGGGCTCCAAGTACACATTATCACGGTTACGATAAACCAGATGCGCGGGGCGAATGTTGCGCAACTAGGTAAGCATATTCGGAGACAAAAAGTGAGAAGGTCCGGTACCATCAAGGTATACCTTCCTCACTTCCTCATCGGAAAAATGAGGAACAGACACGAAAAAGTTACACCCATCCACCCTCGCCAGCGCCCTCCGACAAGCTGGCATAGTATTGTATTCCTAAGACTGGCGATGGTATTTGAAAAGGAAAGCGTCTTCATCTGTAGCATCTTTCGCTATTCCAGGTCCCATCAAAGACTTGTAGTGCATCAACAACCACCCCATCAAATAGTGGAAAGGTAGCTCTATGCGCTCAAATTCTAGCGTCTTCTTGCGGGCAATGACCTTGGACGAGAAAGTTCGAAGACCATGGTGTATGCTACACACCATAGCCGGAAGAAGAGCCAGTGTAACTCCAAATACCAGCTTAACGGCAGGAAGAATCAAGTGGCGGCTGATCCTCTTAATAGAACCTGCCCCTCCTGAGACTACGCAGTTCCGAAGCCATATCATTAAAAATACAGCCAGGAGCCCCTTCTCTGACATCTGCCTGGTGTCGTAGTAAAAATAGCTAAGAGAGTCAGTTTGACTCCCGAATATGTCGCTCTTGGACCGCAACTTCTTGACGCTCAATATCAGGTCCTTTATCTCTTCCTGGGTTCGAGGGGTTCGAGGAGTAACCTTACCAAAAGGGTCAACTTTAAAAAGATAATTGACCCAGGATGTGGTGTGGGGAGCGGTCCCTTCTGAGCTATCCTCCTTTTTTATAGCCATCTGGTGACAAGCACTATGATGGCACAGCAACTCCTGATACACCGCAACAAAACCTGGGAGTCGTCGGTTCAAGTCCTCGAACTCCTCGTTCGACGGGGTGTACATCTCGAAAGGCTCGTTCCCCCATGAATGTTTGGAGACAGTATACATCTCATGAAGAGCAAGCCCCAACTCCCCTTCGGGTGCAAAGAACGTCCCCGTTCGCCGGTTATACATCTCCAAGAGCGCCACGAACAATGGTTTATTGATAGGAAGCCCGTGACAAGTGCCCCGAATGGCATGATAAAGTCCCACCTTCCACAGGGATGTTCCGTAGGTCTGCAAAACCCAAGTGGTCATATGGGCCCACGTAGAAGTGGGGTTTATCCAGTTCAGCAATGCCAGCCTGCAAACGGGATAAGATTTTTTGTGAGCGAGCCGATTCAGGAATGTGTCAGCTTGAGTGAATATGAAGTTGGGACCGTATACGTTCATGAAAGAACCTGGGGCCAGGCCCATCATGTACCGGAGGACGAAATCCTTACCCGTGTACGCTGACCGCATGTTCAGGTTATAATGGATGTCACCCATCAACATCCCTGATTGGGTAGGAGTTAAGTTACACACCATCTTCCTGTCCAACAACACCATATTGAACCACGACAGAGGATAATGACGCTCCATGAGAGGAATATGGATCGCCATCCCATCCAAAGAAAAATTCCAGTTCTCAGAGATCTCTAATACTCGGGGATTCTTTATAATTAAACCGTCTCCAAAGAGGAATGAAGGCTTCAGGTATAATCCATCCAACTTCCCAGTATTCATCATGGCACGGAGATAATGGAGGGTCTGATTCTCGATGGCGTTCAACCTCCCCGAAGGCTCATTAGCAGGAAATTGATTCAGCACGTACTTAACTAAGTCATCAAGATGCACGCCTAAGGCGAACTGATTTAAGCCCACTAGGATTTCCCCCGCAGGATTTACTGCAGATTCACTGAAGAAAGAGACGAAAGAAATAAGATTAGAAGATAGTCAAAACAAAGGAGCATTTGAAAGATTATTTGAGTCTATACGGCTCGGGTCGTCACAGCCTCATGCGGCTCAGAACCAGATGAGTCCATGCGGATCGGTTCATCATAGCCTTATGCGGCTCCGAGTTAGACGAGTCCATACAAATCAAGTCAGATGAGCTTATAAAGCTTCTGCGGTTCAGATTATGCGGTTCAAAGTCCGTACGAACTCATGCGGCCCTGAACAGACAGACTTATGCGGCAATGAGCAGATGAGCTTATGCGGTTCAAAAGTGAACTACGCTCATGCGGCCCAAACCGAGAGTATATATGCGGTTCAGATCGAGTATGACAAGCCCATGCGGCCTTCTGGGCGAAGTGCTTATGCGGTCATAACGACGAACCTTATACATGCGGCTTGTGCATAAGTTATGCAGCAGAGCCATGGCAGTTAGGGTTCTAAAACAATGCCCTTACCAGCGATGAGCGGATGAACGTCGGGATGAACAGAGGGAACAGCAGCCGGTGGAGGAGTGGCCACGTTCGTCGCCGCAGCTGTCGCAGAAGCGACCGTCTTGCCCTTCGCAGCCTTCGACACAGCAGCTTTCTTGGGAGCCATGGGTGCTTGGGAGAGAAAGGAGTTAGAGCAGCAAAAGATCGAAGGCGAGAGAGAGAAAAAAAGATTTCCTAGAACGAAAGTGTTCCTATTTATAGACAAGGAAGGAACGCCTCGATCCACGTGCAACACAAAGATCGACTCTTCGGTCATCGAGGCAAAAAATGACTGAATAATAGCCTGACTCTTGGGATCCTGGACCAAAAAAGCGGCTCTTAAGATCTGACAGCAAATCAAGAGCATTAAAAACAGAAGATTTACAAAAGATTTGAACACGTGGCAGGAAGACGTGGCAAGGAGCTCATGCGGCTAAAATAGCCTATGCGGTTCAGGGAGTTATGCGGCCGAGATAAGCATTTGGCTGGAAAGTTCCATGCGGCTAAGACAGAATATATCCCTGCGGCCCTCGCATAATCAAGCTTCTTATTCAAAGTATTTCAATTTTGCAAATTGAAAACTTTGAAGGGGGTCTTGTAGAAGCATGAAAAATGAGGAGAAAAATGGTCCATGCGGCCAAAAAGCCTCATGCGGCTCGAAGGGCCCATGAGTCCCATACGGCTCAAGCATATAGGCAGTTCGAGGAAACTCATACGGCTCAGAGAGAAAGGCCATGTGGTATTCAAAACAGTTGTACCCAACGACGCATTTAATGCTCTGACGACTGACAGTTGACAGACGACAGACTTGACATAAAGTTGTCATAATGAGTGGCGCTGTCTGCCAAAGTTTCGGGAATAAGGAAAATCTTTAAAGTGGCGCTGTCTACCAAGTTCCGAGGCAAGCTGATGCGGCCAGAATAAGATGAGTTCATGCGGCCAGTACAGAAAAAGCTATACGGTTCAACCATAAAGGTCCCCCATACGGCTCGGCCATGAAGAAACCCATGCGGCTCGGCTATGAAGACTCTCATGCGGCTCGACCATGAAGACTCCCATGCGGCTCGGTCATGAACATATTCATGCGGCTCGGTCATGACAACCTTCATGCGGTTCGAGTATAGAGACTATTCATGCGGCTCGGTCATAAAACCTTTCATGCGGCTCAATCATGACGGCCTTCATGCGGCCCAAATATGAAACCTCCTCATGCGGTTCAACAACGATGATAGAACACGTGTCCTAAAGGTAAACAAATCTTGGGTCAGATCCCAATGATTTGGGACAAGTGGCAAGAGAATGAATTAAATTAATTCATTCAGATTTGCTGATATCAGCAAATCATCATGATGGGGATTTATTGCAATCAACATTAATGACTGACATGATTTGGCATAATCCTCATTAATGGCCCAGATCCTTCATGCTCAAGATTAATGGCCCCGATTGATTACTTACAAGGCCGCCGCCACTTTGATAGTGGGAAATCATTGCAAACCCTAATGATGCCCCCCACTATTATAAATAGCAGGGTACCATTCCCTTGCAGGAGATAGACTGATAGAGAGAGATACGCACATACAGAGAGACATTCCCCCCAATAATCAGAGAGAGAATACATAGAGATCAATCCAGAGAGAGAGAAGTCAGAAAAGCAATACGAGGAGAGCAAGAAGAGCATTTCTTCATCAACGCCAACCATCTCGTCACAGGAGTCAAGGCTGCATACCGATCGTCCAAGGAGTAAGACATGGCTGCCGTCGCCTTTCCGAGCCTCTATTGTCATCCCCCCAGAATCTAAAATAAACAATTGTACTTAGATTGCTGTATCTAGGTTTTCGTCCCTAGGCTTTCTTTGTACAAGCGAGTTTGTAACGTGAAGTAAAAGTCAGGTCCTCCGATAATTGTTCTGTTCTTTTATATTTTATGGCAAACAAGTGTGGCCGGCCAACTAAGTTACGGTTAGGGTTTGGCAATAGCTAATGGGCTTTGGGCTTTGTTTCATAAGTTAAAGGCTATGTGATTTTCTATTGATCCCAAAACCATAAGTCATGACTTATAACTTATCTATTCTATGGTTAACTTGAGTCTAATGACTAACCATGGGTTAACTCTAGCCTAACTAGGGTTACATGACCTAAACAAGTCCAAACACAACTAGGGTTACCTTCTAGGCTAGTCTACAAGGTCCAAACTAGTCTCAAATCAACATAGCACTTATCAATTTAATTAATTAATATTAAAATCACATAAATTCCAAATAAATCCCAAAATTCAAAAATGTCCAAAATACCCTCATACTAGAAATGTGGTAGTGACATGAGAAAAGGACGAGTAGTTTAGGATGCAGATATGGCAACATCGAGTGATAACAGTCATAATCGATAGGAAGGCTAGAGGAAGTTCTAGTATACCCCTTCGTCCTTCTAAAATAGGTGAAGGCGAAAGCAATAAGGAGTTCAAAAGACAATATTATCAAGTACGAATACGTGTTGCAAAGACGACCGAATAATTTCAAAGAATTGCCAATGCAGTCGTGGATGGAATTCTAAAGGCCAAGCTTAATTATGTTCCATCCGCGTAGAATAATCGACAAAAGCGAACCAAAGTGCACTTGGTTGATCAGACAATCATGTACCGGTTCTGATTAGACAATATGTTAGTGAGCGGCCGCTCAATAGCATATGCCTTGATCAAGTTCGATAAAGAATTAGCTTACAAAAATTAGGCTACATTAGCATCATTAGTCTAGATAGTAAAAAAAATTATAGGCACGTGAGATTAAGATTAAAATAAAGCAGAATTAGTTTAAACGATTCTAAGTCATATCCTGTATTGGTCTCTATACAGTCATCCTACAGTCTTCTTGTCCAAGTCCTTGGTTGACTAAATGGGTTAGGGTCCTCTAAATTCTAAAATCTAAGTAAACTTGTGAATATAGGTCACAAGGACAAAGGGATTGCTAGGTCACAAGGCATTCTATCCAACTTAAAAGAGTTAAACTAATGGTGTTTTGGGACAAAAGTAACATGTCTAACTAGTAGGGGTCACCTTCTTAACATCTAGCAAGCATGAAGGGAAGATAAGAATTTTCATAGAAGGAATCAAGCAAGATGCAGTCGATGAGTCGAACGATAGTTCGAATATGGAATCAAAGAAAGAGGTCGAGTATGTGGATGAGATCCTAGACTTCTAATCCTATTCGCAGGCTTGCTTGGTACAGTAAAGTAACCAAACAATTTATCTTGACCTGCATGGGCCACCACAAAAATATGTAATGCCCCAGTCCCAAAATACGTAGGACTAGGAATGTAGACATGCTAGCTGTATTTATACAAAGTACATAGGCCTCGTATGGATACATAAGCTGTAAATGCATTAAAACCAAGGCTAACTAATCTCATCCACAAAATTAAAGAATAAAGATATGATATAATCAATTATGAATTTGTCATTTGGTACATGTAGTTGGGCGGAGACAAATCCACTACCAACTATAAAAAGAATACATAGTGAAAGAAAGAGTTTGGTGAGCGAAGTGAAGACGATCAAAGTGCAATCACCCTCGAAGAAATGGAGATGGTCACGGCTAGAACTAGAACACCTGCGAAAGACAAAAGCACACACCTAGCGAGATAACCAGGTCCTTAGAGGGACGTAACAAGACACATAATATCATGCCAATATACCTGAATATAAATTGCTCAAATAAATAAGTCAATTGAATTATAACATGGTCCAATACACACCTGTTGAACTAGCATACCATCCCCCGGACCAGACGAGGACAGGAGATGGTAAACTAATTCACGATGACGTTTCATTCTATGCTATAAATCCAATATGGTATCCAGACCCCAACAAGGTTCAATACCTTCTCATCGAAGTGGTAAGTCACACCTATAACCAAACAAGGATAAGATATGAAAAACTAATCTGCAACAAGTTATTGTTCCAAGCCACGGTTAGATACAAGTACCCAAACCAAAAGTACTCGTACCTAACGGATAAGGGTTCCTAACCAATCTAAGTGAATGAAGTTTTAAGAACAGTTCAGGGTCGCATGACTATCAGGTCAAGTCAGGAAAATACCAATACAGTACCTCAGTAGCGAGTCATAACACCATATACTATTCCTCAGTATCGAGCGAGTCTATAACATATAGTCAACCTATCGTTCCTCAGTAGCGAGCGAGTCTACGATAGATAGGGTGGTAGTCAACTTTCAATCATGTTCTTCCCGCCCAATGCAAACTCATAACTGCTAAGTCTTATAGCATGCAAATCTATTAGTAGTTATTTCCTAACGTACGGCTTATACCTGCTGGTGGCCAGCCAATCACGCATGTCCGAGTCCTATATGTGACTCACAACAACGTGGTATAAATGTGTCAAGGCGTGTGAATGCAACACACAAGGTGGTCCCTTAAATCTATGTTTAATGTGTAAAAAATAATACATAGCAGGAAATATAACTGAACAGTAAGTTCTAACAGGTTATGCCATGTATCTTAGTTTATTTTGCATAAAGAAAATAATGAATAATGCATGAAATATGAGCTAAAATAAATAAACAGCAAATGGCAAGGTGTTTTGTCGGGTAGGACGCTTGGTGTACTGCAATGATCAATGTGGCATAAACCGCGACTTCGATGTAACAACTATGCAAGGTGACCTCAGATATTGGCACGGACGGTTCCATCGGGTCCAGAATGGTCAAATTAGTTATGGTGGACATAAGATAGTCTTGAATTGGCAAGAGAACATGAATAATGGAATTTAGTCGTGGACGGAAGGATAGTCGAAAAAAATTTGGATAAATAATATATATAAATTTTTTGAAAACTATTTATAATACTAGAAAATAAAATTATATTTAAGAATCCAATTAATTTATTTATTTAGTACAAAACTATTTTAAGTTTGATAGGCCCGAAAATAGACTTTACCAATCCAAATAAAACATTTATTTAACTAAATCGCAAAAATATTTAATAGTAGCTATATCTACAAAATTTAGTTCAATAATTAAAATCAAGTTTGGAAAAAAGGTTTTCTAGTAAAACCATTTTTAGAATACCCTAAAAATATTTTAGTACATAGTTTAGGCTAAGCAAAATTCTATATTTATACGTTTTTTTGAAATATCGATAGTAATGTTTAAAACTAATGATCATAATTACTAAAATAATACTCATCAATATAAACATATTTATATATATATTATATATTTTATATATATATATATATATATATATATATATATATATATAAAATATATATATATATATATATATATATATATATATATATATATATATATATATATATATATATACAATGTACTCCGATTAAATATATTTTATGTATACATGGGTTTTTACCAAAATATCTATGCTAAATTCACATAATAATAATAATAATAATAATAATAATAATAATAATAAGAATAAGAATAATAATAATAATAATAATAATAATAATAATAATAATAATAGTAATAATAATAATAATAATAATAATAATAATAACTATCTACCAGAACCCGATAATAATAATAGTTATAATAATATACTAATAAGTATTATATAAAATAATAAGTACTGAGTGCAGCATCTGCTGCACTCGCCTCTCTCTCTCTCTCGATTAAGTTCACCAAACCACAACAAAAGAAGGGAACGAAGAGAGAGGAACCGACAGAGAGAGGGAAGTGCGAGAGTCAGCGGAAGAGAGGGCAATAGTGAAGAGAAGGCGGCAGGAGATGGATCGAGTGCGACGGTGCGCTGCACGGGAAGAGGACGACGGAGGAAGCGAGAGAGATTAGCGAAGAAAATGGGAAGAGCGGTCGTCGACCTCGCGGGCTCGTCGGAAGACGCGCGGTGGTGCTGCTCAAGTAGGCGGCAGAGCGCACGGGACGCGAAGGATGGTCCGGAGAGGTGGAAAGGGGAGAGGTAGGGATACTACGCCGGGGTTTGCAAGGTGGACGGAGTACGGCGGACGGCACGGGGGCACGAACGGAGGACGGCTCGCTGGCGTCGAAGGAGACGTCGCAGGCATGGAAAGGAAGCGCCGGGTGCTGGCGCCAGGTCTGCCGGCAGAGGAAGCCAGACTCTCGCGGGCGGCGGGCGGATTTGGGTTGATCGAGGCGTACAGGGAGCTAGGTGGTCAGATCTAGGTCACCGAAGATGGAGGTAAGTGGTGGTTTGATTTTTGGTGGTGGTGGCGTTTTAGGATTTTTCTAATGGCGACAGTGGTGGTCGAACCGGATGTGGTGGTTTTGGCCTGTGGACGGAGTAATGACTGTCATGGTGGTGATGTCACGCCCCAGAACCAGAATACTGGAGAACGGGGGCAGACATAGCCAGCTACGTATAATGAAATGGAATCCATCTCACCATACGGTCACGGCTGTCTAGATATGTGAGGGTTTATCTACAAGCCATCAGTCTCTTAAGGTCATAAATTATCCTATTGTCTCAATCTCAACCAACTAATAATAGTTACAAGATATCAGACCACCAAATATACAATTGTAAGGCGTCCCAAATATTACATATCCAGATGATCATGAAGCTAGTCGTACAAAATGTAAGGACTAACAAGAGTTAAGTCATATATGATCAACCTCGAGTTGCAAATCTTGATTACAGCCCGTAGGCAGACAGTAAGTAAAAGGTGCACAAGGTAATACTTGCTCGGCGGCTAAACGCCTCAAAAGAATAGTGTACAATTGCAGTAGGAGAACAAAAAAAGAAACCCACTCGTTGTCCTGGTTACGACTGGCGGTCACCATCAGGCTGGAAAACAGGTAGATCCTTTGCGACTGCTCCGGTATCTGGCCATACAAAACCAGCTGGGTCAGACCCCAGAACGAGCAAGTGCCACTAAGGAGGCTTCACTTAGGAACTAAAACCAGCAATTAGCACGATAATAATAAGGTAATAAAGACAGGAATTATGGAAAAAAACATAACAGGTGATATACGATAAGATAACCATGGGACTATTCAGATAACCAGGTTACAACCCGTAAACCAAACAAGGACCGGGGTTGTAACCCTTCGTCTGAACGGAACTTGGATTCTCCCACCATTTATCGCCAAAATAATATGAGAAAATCTTGACAGGTAGCAATTCTTATGCAGGAATCAAGACAAGGCTAGACAAGGTATTCTCATACAATCAATCACGGCCAAGCAATAAGTACGGCTTGCTACTTTAACTAACTAGGGTTATCACAGGCCTAGTTACTAGCAAGATGCAATAAGAATTCCAAGTTCGGTTACCTGTTTGTTACTACCTGAGTGATCCCAGCAAGAAAAGGAAAAGATAGCAATATATAGCAGACACACTGTAGTAAGATACATGTGTCCTAAGGTACCACACTCGACGGCGGGCTGAAAGTGCGCTCATCACGACGGATAGCAACAAATCCCATTTATATATATATAAGGCCGGGACCAAAGGGGCAACAGGTAACTGGAAAATTCTCCATGAACTATTTGATCCATCTAGTCATTAACCTAGCCAGATTCAGTATGAATCCATGACCGTGGTACTCAGGGATCATGTCCTAGACATGATGCAAGACACACAAGACTCGTAGTTTATACAAGCACAATCAATGCAAACAACCACGGTGTCCAGGCCAATTATTATCATTATTACTTATCAAGAGTGCGCCACGACGGGCCACTATCAAGCATTGTTATAGTACTTATCAGGAGTGCACCACTACGGGTCACTATCGTGTCAGGTATAGCAGGTCAAGTTATTAGGTCAGGAGTGCACCATGGCGGGCCACTATCATGCCATATTTAATTATCATTTCAAACATAATAAATAAATTCGAGATTTTCAAGTTCATGCCAAAAGGCGCAAGGATATAAAATGGACGTAAAAATATATAATAGGGGTTACAAGACGTGGGCAAATAATAATAAAATAATATTACACAGGGCTATAGGAGAGTCATGCGGCTAAGGCATATGCGACCAAGAAGTGATCACATGCGGCCGAGGATGGAGTAGCCCATGCGACTGGAAGGGCTCGGGTCTAAGGAAATGCATGCGGCTTAGGGGAGTTCAGGGTCATGCAGCGAAGTATCATGCGGCCAGAGGGAAGTAAGCTTCATGAGGCTGGCGAGATCAAGTTCCATACGGCCAGGGAAGGGTACGGGCATGCGGTCATGAGTTTAAAAGTTAATACGGCTAGAAAAAGAAATTCATGCGGCTGGCGGGGGATGGGTCCATGCGGCTGGCTGATCAATCAAGTACATGCGACCGGGGAGGAGCAACCCATGCGGCTGCGGGGAGCAATGACTTATGCGGTCAAGGGAAGCAAACCCATGCGACTGGGAGACTGCGATCTATGCGGCTCGCGAGTATTGAGTTCATGCGGCTCAGGGTGGGTAGAGTCCCATGCGGCTAAGGGGAAGGCTCAGTCATGCGGTTAAGTAAGAAGGACTTCATGCGGCTGGAAGGAATACTTGCCGCATGAACTCGTCATACGGTCAAGTCAAGGCAATAGCGCATGCGGTTGGAACTGACTTGCCGTATGAATGTTCATGCGGTCAAGTGCTACTATGCAGCTCGTGACTGTGCTTCTTCTCCAAATTTTCGAGAAGAAGTACACCATAAGCCATGGCTTTCAAGCTTCATAACTCTATCGTCCGGAGCCCAAATCCAAACTTCTATAGGTCAAAATAGGGTAGAACGAAATTCTCTACAACATGGAACCATCAAAACTCGGAAATAACAAGATTAAGTAGATCAAAACCCAAGAAATCCAAAAATAATATAAATATAGATCTACAAGAATCTAGCCATGGAAAGTGAAAATGCCAAGTACTAAAGAGTGTTAGAATACTGCAAAGAAGAGGATGGAATAATAAAATTCAGGTTCCTCCATGAAGCAAGTTTCACTTTCCTAGACCTCTTCCTGGTAGGTGGACAGTTATGGAAGGAAAAGAAGAAGAGTAATGAGGAGAGAGAAAGAAGTTGGGGTTAATAAATGGTAATGGTGGTAGGTAGGGGTTCATGCTAGCCCAAACCAAGCCAAACCAATTAAAGCCCAACCCGAACCAAGCCAGGCCAAACCGAGCCAATACAAGAACCCAAGACTATCTAACTAGGATAAGTCAAAATACGGGTCTGAGATACGTACACGTATACAGAATACGTAATACGAACTACGGGCATTACAACTCTACCCACCTTAAAAGAATTCCGTCCTCGAAATTTAATCAAGAGGCTAGAGATGTCGGGACAACTATACTAT
Source organism: Iris pallida (assembly GCA_029216955.1). Lineage (NCBI taxonomy): Eukaryota > Viridiplantae > Streptophyta > Magnoliopsida > Asparagales > Iridaceae > Iris > Iris pallida. Next base: position 8,745,764 of record JANAVB010010198.1, on the reverse strand, counting down.
CGCAAGTAGTCTATGCTACCAATCAATGATACAATCATACATGCAAGCAAGTAATCGAAGTGCAAGGCATAAGAAAGATATTACACCTCACGAGCCAAACCGATTGGGACAACGTGATCGGATATCATCCTCACACTCCCACGTTTGACTCTTCCAAGGAGCGATGAACTCAAGCAACATGAACTAAACTGATAGTCTTACACTTAAGGTCTCTCTCTTTGGTCAAACAGGGACACAGGCCTATCCTCATACGAAATGGTTGGTACCAATAACCATTTTCGTATGATCTAGGACATGGCTCAAGCCCGAGATATACCGTTGTAATTAGGATACATGAAACATGACATGTGTCCCGCATGACGATGGCGGAAAGCAAGACAATAGGACACAAATACCTCTCTGCCGATTCTGGATCTGGGCCTGGGCCAGGGCGAACTGCTGAGGCCTCTATTGCTGGAAGGCCTGGGCCTGAGACGGCAATGGACCCTGGAACGGAAGCTGCTGTGGTTGGTGAACTGGAGCTGGTTCTGGTGCTGGTGCTGGTCCCATAATCGAGGGACTAGTTACTGTCGATAATGATCTGTTTCTGAACGGACAAGATCCTATCATGTGGTCCGACGAACCACAAACCAAGCACAATCCCTGTGCTCTACGACACTCAGTAACAACATTCCCGGGATTTCGGTAATGAGAACAACCAGTTGCGAAAGGCTGCTTCTGCTTCTGCTGCTGGGGATAGGTCGGGGCAGAATGCTGTAAGGAGGTAACCGAATCTGTTCTCTTAGCTCCAATGGTCAGGGCCCTAGCTGCTGGGGCCGATGCTGAGGTTTAGTTCATCTGGTCGTGAGACCGCTTTCGATCTCCGGTCCGGTCCGCTATCCTTCGGGAAGTGTACTCATGCCTCCTCGCTGCTCGCAAGACGGCATCAAAAGTTCTGTGCTCGAACTGCTCTACTGCCAATATGATCTCCAAGTGGAGCCCCTGCTGGAATCGCTGTGCTCTATCTAGCTCGGTTTCCACCAAGGTAGGAGCAAACCGACTCAACCTTGAAAACTCGGCCGTATATCCGTCGACCGTCCTGCTCATCTGCCTGAGATTACTAAACCTGGTCTGCAGGTCATATCTAGCCACTGCGTCGAAGTACTTGGTCTGGAACATATCACTGAATACCGCTCATATGACAGGCGTACCCATACTCGCTGCTTGCATAGCCCACCAGCTGTGGGCTAGATCTAGTAACTGCAGGAGCACCACCGCCACCTTCTCTGCTTCAGGGGTCCTGGCTGCTTCTAACATAACTTCAATGTCCTATAGCCAGGCATCTGCAGCAATAGCATCCTCGCTGCCGTCGAAGAAGGGAGGGTTCAGGCGCTTGAAATTGTTGACCGCACTATTCCCTCGAGGACCACTTCCGCTCATAGCTTCTTGTACTGCTTGCTGCAAGGCATCGTCTCGATGGTCCTGATACACAAGCAACTCACGGATGAGCCCTATCAAGACCCTATCCTCGGACCCTGCTGGCTGAATTGGCTGGACTGGGGGCACTGGTTCTCCAGAAGGCATGGCTCGGGAGGCGGCTGTTGAGGACTGATCTTAATCTTCTTGCTGTTGCTGGACTGTAGGTCGAACTTCTTCTGGCTGATCAACAGGAACGATGCCACTGAAGTAATGACATCGAGAATATTAAGGAAGGACCAGGATAGAATAATGATGCAAGCATGTTATCAAGTCAGGGATCCAAGGAGATAAGAAGATACGAGTGGAGATCAAAGGCGAGTACAGATTGAGACACCTATCCGGTAAACCCTCACATTTCTTGATAGACAAGACCTGTATGGGCCACCACTTAAACCATGTCACGCCCCAGAACCAGAATACTGGAGAGCGGGGGCAGACATAGCCAGCTACGTATAATGAAATAGAATCCATCTCACCATACGGTCACGGCTGTCTAGATATGTGAGGGTTTATCTACAAGCCATCAGTCTCTTAAGGTCATAAATTATCCTATTGTCTCAATCTCAACCAACTAATAATAGTTACAAGATATCAGACCACCAAATATACAATTGTAAGGCATCCCAAACATTACATATCCAGATAATCATGAAGCTAGTCGTACAAAATATAAGGACTAACAAGAGTTAAGTCATACATGATCAACCTCAAATTGCCAATCATGATTACAACCCGTAGGCAAACAGTAAGTAAAAGATGTAAAAGCTAACACTTGCTCGACGGCTAAACGCCTCAAAAAATAGTATACAATTACAGTGGAAGAACAAAAAAAGAAAACCACTCGTTGCCCTGGTTACGCCTGGCGGTCACCATCGGGTTGGAAAGCAGTTAGATCCTTTACAGCTGCTCCGGTATCTGGCCATACAAAACCAGCTGGGTCAGACCCCAGAACGAGCAAGTGCCACAAAGGAGGCTTCACTTAGGAACTAAAACCAGCAATTAGCACAATAATAATAAGGTAATAAAGACAAGAATTAAGGAAAATAAACATAACAGGTGATATATGATGAGATAACCATGGGACTATTCAGATAACCAAGTTACAACCCGTAAACCAAACGAGGACCGGGGTTGTAACCCTTCGTCTGAAACGGAACTTGGATTCTCCCACCATTTATTGACAAAATAATACGAGAAAATCATGACAGGTAGCAATTCTTGTGCAGGAATCAAGACAAGACTAGACAGGTTATTCTCATACAATCAATCACGGCCAAGCAATAAGTACGGCTTGCTACTTTAACTAACTAGGGTTATCACAGGCCTAGTTACTAGCAAGATGCAATGAGAATTCCAAGTTCGGTTACCTGTTTGTTACTACCTGAGTGATCCCCGCAAGAAAAAGAAAAGATAGCAAGATATAGCAGACACACTGTAGTAAGATACATGTGTCCTAAGGTACCACACTCGACGGCGGGCTGGAAGTGCGCTCATCTCGACGGATAGCAACAAATCCCATGTATATATATATAAGGCCGGGACCAAAGGGGCAACAGGTAACTGGGAAATTCACTATGACCTATTTGATCCATTTAGTCATTAACCTAGCCAGATTCAGTATGAATCCCTGACCGTGGTACTCAGGGATCATGTCCTAGACATGATACAAGACACACAGGACACGTAGTTTATACAAGGATAATCAATGCAAACAACCACGGTGTCCAGGCCAATCATTATCATTATTACTTATCAAGAGTGCGCCACGACGTGCCACTATCAATCATTGTTATGGTACTTTTCAGGAGTGCACCACTACGTGTCACTGTCGTGTCAGGTGTAGCAGGTCAAGTTATCAGGTCAAGTTATCATGTCAAGTTATCAGGTCAGGAGTGCACCATGGCGGGCCACTATCATGCCATATTCAGTTATCATTTCAAACATAATAAATAAATTCGAGATTATCAAGTTCATGTCAAAAGGCACAAGGATATAAAATGGACGTAAAAATATATAATAGGGGTTACAAGACATGGGCAAATAATAATAAAATAATAGTACACAAGGCTATTGGAGAGTCATGCGGCTAAGGCATATGCGGCCAAGAAGTGATCTAATGCGGCCGAGGAGGGAGCAGCCCATGCGATTGGAAGGGCTCGGGTCTAAGGGAATGCATGCGGCTTAGGGGAGTTCAGGGTCATGCAGCGAAGTATCATGCGGCCAGAGGGAAGTAAGCTTCATGCGGCTGGCGGGATCAAGTTCCATGCGGCCAGGGAAGGGTAGGGGCATACGGTCATGAGTTTAAAAGTTCATACGGCTAGAGAAAGAAATTCATGCGGCTGGCGGGGGATGGGTCCATGCGGCTGACTGATCAATCAAGTACATACGGCCGGGGAGGAGCAACCCATGCTGCTGCGGGGAGCAATGACTTATGCGGTCAAGAGAAGCAAACCTATGCGGCTGGGAGACTACGGTCTATGCGGCTCACGAGTGTTGAGTTCATGCGGCTCAGGGTGGACAGAGTCCCATGCGGCTAAGGGGAAGGCTCAGTCATGCGGTTAAGTAAGAAGGACTTCATACGGCTGGAAGGAATACTTGCCGCATGAACTCGTCATGCGGTCAAGTCAAGACAATAGCGCATGCGGTTGGAACTGACTTGCCGCATGAATGTTCATGCGGTCAAGTGCTACAATGCGGCTCGGGACTGTGCTTCTTCTCCAAATTTTTTAGAAGAAGTACACCATAAGCCATGGCTTCCAAGCTGTATAACTCTATCATCCGGAGCCCAAATCCGAACTTCCATAGGTCAAAATAGGGTAGAACGAAATTCTCTACAACATGGAACCATCAAAACTCGGAAATAACAAGATTAAGTAGATCAAAACCCAAGAAATCTAAAAATAATATAAATATAGATCTACAAGAATCTAGTCATGGAAAGTGAAAATGCCAAGTACTAAAGAGTGTTAGAATGCTGCAAAAAAGAGGATGGAACAATAAAATTCAGGTTCCTCCATGAAGCAAGTTGCACTTGTCTAGACCTCTTCTTGGTAGGTGGAGAGTTAAGGAAGGAGAAGAAGAAGAGTAATGAGGAGAGAGAAAGGAGTTGGGGTTAATAAATGGTAGTCGTGGTAGGTAGGGGTTCATGCTAGCCCAAACCAAGCCAAACCAATCCAAGCCCAACCCGAACCAAGCCAGGCCAAACCGAGCCAATACAAGAATCCAAGACTATCTAACTAGGATAAGTCGAAATACGGGTCTGAGATACGTACACGTATACAGAATACGTAATACGAACCACGGGCATTACAGGTGATTGGGTTTGGGTGCGACAATCGATTATGGTGGCGGTGGTTGTTCTTGCTCGTTTTTTTTTTGTTGTGGATGATGGCCTTTTGTGGTTAGGACGGTGGTGGTAGCTGATGTCAGAGGAGTTCTAGGCTGTGGCAGGACTGGCTGGGTCGCCATGGTGCTGTCGTAGAACTGTACTGGTTACAGTGGTTGCCTACAGTTGGATAGATGTGGCGTGATGGTGGTGGGTTCTGGAGGCCGACGACCAGGATAATGGTCGGGTCGGACTGGTTCTGGGATCGGACGGAGGGTGGTGGTCGTGGCAGTCGGGCGCGGTGATGGTAGTGAACGGACGTGGTCAGTGACGAGTGGCCGTGCCACTGTGGAGGCGTTGGCGGTGGTGTTGTTGGTGGCGGAGTCGGGAAGATGAGGTGATGGCTGAGTTTAGAATCGGGTTAGGGACAAGATTTTTGTCGTGTCGGGACTGTCGACACGGGGGAGAGGATTCAATGTATATGTAAAAAAAAGGAATAAGATAGTCACCCGGGGTCGGACCCGAGGCCGTCACGGCTGACACGAATGGAAATGGCCACAGACACGATGCATGTACTTCGGTGGAGAAATTTGTAGAATAATGATTGTGGAGGAAACAATGGGGTGTCTCCCCTATATATAGTGTTGAGGAATTCTACTTGGATAAGGATTTGGGAAAATTTAAACCCTTAATAGATAATTTGCTACTAATTTCAATAAATTTAAAACCAATCAAATCCAAATCCAAATCCAATTTAAATCTAATTAAATTCCATCATTTAGTTTAAAATCAAATAAGAAAAATCAAATTTCAAATATAGATATTAATTTAACTATTTAAATAAATCCATAAAATCAAATCAAGATTTAAATTTCTACAATAATTTCAAAATATATTTCCCAAAAATACTAATAATAATAATTTCAAAAATTACATTATTATTTAAAATAAACTAATAAATAATTACAAAATATATATATATATATGCACAAATAATATTTACATAAATATACTTTTCTAGTATACCATTTTATAAGAATATTATTTATTAAAATAAATGTATAAATGAAAGGCTTTTCATAAATAAAATCATAAACTTTGAAATTTTGGTACAATAGCTAAAAATAATTATTATATATATTATTTTGAAACTATAAAATAGAAAATGCACTACTAAAATACAACGATTTAGCGACGACCCTATCCGTCGGAAGTCCGTCGGTAATTCACATTACCGACGGATTTCCGACGGATACGGGCTGAAAAAATTCGTCGGGAATAACCTCGTCGCTAGTCCGCCGTTCTGCGACTTATTAGCGATGGATTTCCGTTAGCGAAATAAAAACTTTTAGCGACAGCCAGCCGACGGCTTCCCATCAACTTCGACAGTTTAAATTTGTAATATATTCATAGAATTAGCGACGGACAATACGTCGCTAAATCGTCGCTAACCGCGTATCAGATGGTTTCTGATACGCAATATCCGTCGCTAAAGCATCGCTAACCTCGATGGATTAGGGCGGAGGAGCGACGGATAATACGTCGCCACGCTTCTGGAAATCTTTCATATTTCTAGAACATGAGCGACGGGAAATCCGTCGCCATTCCGTCGCTGAGCGACGGATAATCCGTCGCTTAGCTGTTGCTATCTTGTATTCATACAATTAGTAACAGATAGCTCGTCGCTAAGCTGTCACGAGGCCGTCGCTAAATGCACTACCTCGTCGGATTAGCGGCAATTTGGTGACGGATAATCCATCGCCATGCTTTTGGATATCTTCTATATTTCCAAAATATGAGCGACGGGAAGTCCGTCGCCATTCCGTCGCGAACTTTTTCCAGAAATAGGCCGACGGATAATCCGTCGGGAAACCGTCGCTAGCTACAAAAGTCAGTCGGTAACCCGTCGGTAATCCGTCGCTACCTGCAAAAGTCCATCGGCAACCCATCGGTAATCCGTCGCTAACTGAAATATTTTTGAAAAAAAATTGCAGGAAAGAGACTATTCCATGTAATATAACATATTTAGAATACACCATACACAAATATAACATATCCGACATCCAATATATCCAACAAATATCCATATTGCCAACACAATCTCCAAACGTCCAATATATCATAACATACACAAAAAATATCCAACACAATGACCAACAAAATATCCAACACAATATCCAACACAATATCCCAATATACATAGCAAAATATCCAACACACTATCCCAATATACATAGCAAAATATCCAAACATAAACAAAATATCCAAAATATACACATATCCAAATACCTAAATGTCTAAAAATACAGAATACAAAATATAAAATACAGAATCCAATCCTTGGGTTCGCCGACCGCCTCGGTGGAACACTCAACACCGGTACGCACAATACATTCCAGAATATACAAAAAATATAAAAAAATACTATTCGCAACGAATAATGTAAATTTATAATATCCTCAATAAACCAAATCAATATCCGCAAATACGTGCAAACTCAGTATCCTCAACGAAAAAACTGAATATCCCCAAATACGTACAAAGTCAAAATACAAAATACAGAATCCAATCCCTGGGTTCGCCGAAAATACAAAAACAAAGATTGACACACAGTAATAATTCATATTGTGTTTTAAGTGTGAGAACGAATGGCTCAAAACACAACCCAAAATTCATTATAGCATACATTAGTGTGAATCATCTATGTTCTGTACATATGGTGTAGTATATGTTCTTATCGAATCTAGTATCTAGTATCTGAAGAATATAACAGAATCAAGATGAACTCACATAATGTAATACTAAAATATCATCTACTACAATATAAGATATAGTGATAGGTTGTCATATCATCATTGCTGAGGGATGAGGGTCGGAGGACAGTCAACTTCATCTACGGCTACATAGTTACATGAGCTAGTCGTCGCGAAACGTCGCTAATAGCAACTAATTTAGCGACATTAGTATGAACATCGCTAAATACTAATTATATTCCCCCACCAATTCATTTTCCCCTATTTTACTCGCACTCTCTTTCCTTCCCCCCCTCCGGCGCTCTCACTCTCTCCGGCGCTCTAACAGTACTAATTCATATCTATTTAAGTATGAGAACGAATGGCTCAAAACACAACCCAAAATTTATTCTAGCATACATTAGTGTGAATCATTATGTTTCGTACATATGGTGTAGTATATGTTCTTAACGTATCTAGTATCCGAAGAATGTAATAGAATCAAGATGAACTCACATAATGTAATACTAAGACATCATCTACTGCTATATAACATATAGTGATAGGTTGTCATATCATCATTGCTGAGGGATGAGGGTAGGAGGACAGTTAACTTTATCTACGACTATATAGTTTCTGCCTCACCAGTCGAATGGCTGCAGGGACTATGTCCTGATCACCATGTCGTACCGTAGATTAATGCAAATGGAGCTGGAGCTGGAGCCAAAATACAGAATCCAAAATACAAAATACAGAATCCAATCCATGGGTTCGTCGAAAATAAAAAACAAAGATTGACACACAGTTCTAATTCATATGTGTTTTAAGTATGAGAACGGATGGCTCAGAACACAACCCAAAATTCATTATAGTATATATTAGTGTGAATCATCTATGTTCTGTACATATGGTGTAGTATACATTCTTATCGAATCTAGTATCTTGTTTCTGAAGAATGTAACAGAATCAAGATGAACTCACATAATGTAATACTAAAATATCATCTACTACTATATAAGATATAATGATAGATTGTCGTATCATCATTGCCGAGGGATGAGGGTCGGAGGACAGTCAACTTCATCTACTGCTACATAGTTACATGAGCTAGTCGTCGCGAAACGTTGCTATGACGTCGCTAATAGCGAGTAATTTAGCAACGTTAATATGAACGTAGTTAAATTCTAATTATATTCCCCCACCAATTCATTTTCCCTTATTTTACTCTCACTCTCTCTCTCCTCGCTCCCTCCGGCGCTCTCACTCTCTCTGGCGCTCTCACAGTACTAATTCATATCTATTTAAGTGCGAGAACGGATGGTTCAGAACACAAACCAAAATTTATTCTAGTATACATTAGTGTGGATCATTATGTTCTGTACATATGGTGTAGTATATGTTCTTATCGTATCTAGTATCTGAAGAATGTAACAGAATCAAGATGAACTCGCATAATGTAATACTAAGACATCATCTACTACTATATAAGATATAGTGATAGGTTGTCATATCATCATTGTCGAGGGATGAGGGTTGGAGGACAGTCAACTTTATCTACGGCTACATAGTTTCTGCCTTGCCAGTCGAATGGCTGCAGGGACTATGTCCTGATCACTATGTCGTACCGTAGATTAATGCAAATGGAGCTGAAGCTGGAGCCAAAATAAAGAATCCAAAATACAAAATACAGAATCCAATCCCTGGGTTCGCCGAAAATACAAAAACAAAGATTGACACACAGTTCTAATTCATGTGTTTTAAGTGTGAGAACGGATGGCTCAGAACACAACCCAAAATTCATTCTAGCATACATTAGTGTGAATTATTTATGTTCTGTACATATGTTGTAGTATACATTCTTATCGAATCTAGTATCTAGTATATGAAGAATGTAACAGAATCAAGATGAACTCACATAATGTAATACTAAAAAAATCATCTACTACTATATAAGATATAGTGATAGGTTGTCGTATCATCATTGCCGAGGGATTAGGGTCGGAGGACAGTCGACTTTATCTACAGCTACAAAAATTTTGCCTCGCCAGTCGAATGGCTGCAGGGACCATGTCCTGATCACCATGTCGTAGTCCAATACAATCCAGAGATTGACACAGTACTAATTCATATATGTCATCCAATACAAATAGTCTAATACAAAAATAACCCAATACAAATAGTCTAATACAAATAAGTACTAATAGCTAATGAGAACCACGCAGCTCACGCAAATGCTCAGTGATACGATTACGCAACCACCTCGAATAAGTGATATCGACAGCGACAAGAGAGATGTAGTCCTTTGCAAGTGCTGCATGAATAGAACTTCCGGTCTTACTAGCTACCAGTAATGGATGAATAGAACTCCCGGTCTCACTAGCTACCTGTGCCACTTCCTCCTTAACAGTAGGAGGAGCCAGCTCAGCATTCACTGTTTCCCTCAAACGACGTACCGCTCCTCGGGTCATGGGTGCCATCTGGTATAATCAATATTCACAGGAGGGAGCGATTGAAAATGAATAAGAGAACTATCAGAGAATCACATAAAACTGACTAGAACTGAAATACAGTAATTGACAAATAAATGAGAGAACTATCAGATGTGATACTTGAGTATTAATACGATACTCGAGTATCGGTATTGTGATTGCGATACCGATACACATAGGAATGGTCTGATACTTAGAGTATCGGTATCGGACCATTCCGTATTGCGAATGGAACAACACTATAGCATTGATAGCGAGATAGATAGAGAGAGAGACACAACTAAGTAGCACTTGTAACTAATGTACAAAATTACCTATTGATACGATGCAATGATCGATTTTAATTACATTAATATAAAATATCAAAAATATAATACGTATAAAGAATTAGAAAACATACATAAGCTTTGGCAGACATCTTCTTCGTCATCTCTGTCCAAAAATCTGCTCTGAGTCAATCCTTTGCCCCAGAGCTCGAGTGGACATCCTTGAGTAGAGCTCGAGCGAGAGGTTCCTGACAGGATGGTGGTCTCCTTTGTCAAAGGATTCTTGCTCGTCCTACAACCAATCAAAAATTTCTTCATTTCTAATATCTTGAATATGAAACTCTGTTTCACATTTGGTTCTTATATACCAGAAGTTAGAGCCAAATGTGAAGCAGAGCTTCATATTCAAGAGATTAGAAATAAAAAAAAATGATTGGTTGTGGGACGAGCACAGATACTTTAACAAAGGAGACCACCATGCTGTCAGGAACCTCTCACTCGAGCTCTACACGAAGGATGTCCACTTGAGCTCCGTGGCAAAGTTTTGGCTCAGAGCAAGAATCTGTTGACGGAGCACATCCACCATGATGTCAGAAAAAAATATTAACGGTGAGAGACCCATCTATGTAGGACGTATACTCTAATAATATCTCATCCAACACTCAATCCCACTAATGATATCATTTTTGTAAAGGTGATCTCTTAAAGTATACGTCCTACTCAGATGGATCTCTCAGAGTATCCTCTCCGGTTGGTTGTCGAGCCATAGGGTACAGAATCCAAAATACAAAATACAGAATCCAATCCCTCGGTTCGCCGAAAATACAAAAACTAAGATTGACACACAGTTCTAATTCATATGTGTTTTAAGTGTGAGAACGGATGGCTCAGAACACAACCCAAAATTTATTCTAGCATACATTAGTGTGAATCATCTATGTTCTGTATATATGGTGTAGTATACGTTCTTATCGAATCTAGTATCTAGTATCTGAAGAATGTAACAGAATCAAGATGAACTCACATAATGTAATACTAAAATATCATCTACTACTATATAAGATATAGTGATAGGTTGTCGTATCATCATTGTCGAGGGATGAGGGTCGGAGGACAGTCAACTTTATCTACGGCAATATAGTTTCTGCCTCGCCAGTCGATTGGCTGCAGGAACTATGTCCTGATCACCATGTCATACCATAGTTTATGCCTCGCCAGTCGAATGGCTGCGGGGACTATATGTCCCGATCACCATGTTACTAATTAACCAACCAACAAAACTACTTGTTACAAATATCGGTATATCGGTGCGTTTGAATCGGAGTATCACAATTTTTGGTATCGAAAAACAAATAATTATTACTAAATGGGAGGAAATGAACCCTAACCCGGAGAGAGAGAGAGAGGGAGGGAAAGAAAGAGAGAGGGAAGACAGAGTATCTGCCCATACGTAGTCCGAGCAATGTTTCGCGACGACTAGATCATGTGATTAATATACGTCGTTGTTACGAAGCTTAGGTCGTCGCTAGTAGCGACTATGACCGACGTTTAGATAAAACGTTGCTAGTGTACACAATTTAGCTACGTTAATCGAACGTCGCTAAATATATGTCGCCAATTGAGCAGAGTATCTACTCATAGTATCGGTCAGTATCGGTTCTATACCGATTCTGATTCTGATACCGATTCTGATACCCCCCTCCTCCGATCCGATACTCATAGGATTGGTCCGATCCGAAACCACCTATACCCCCACTCTTGATCCGATACTCCGATTCGAAACCACCGATACTCATAGGAATTGTCTGATCCGAAACCACCGATACCCCCCCACCCCTCCCCTATCCCGTCGGACATCAAACCCCTCTCCCTTTCCCACACCCCCCCGACAGCAAACCCCCATACCCCCTCCCCCTCACCCCCTGACAGCAAACCCTAAACCCTATCCCTGTCCCCCGTCCCGCACCCAACACCATCCACCGCCGCCCCCCTCCCTCCGCCCATCACCGCCGGCCCCCGCGACAGCCGTCCTACCCCCTACTCGAAACCCTACCCCTGCCTCGAAATCCTAAACCCTACCCTGCCCCCCGCCCTCAACAACCTCCCCCCGCCCCCAATCCCTCCCCCCCCGCCCCGCCGGCCCCAGCGACAGTCGACCCCCCACAAACCCGAAACGCTATATGTTATGCTAAAAAGAGAGAGAGGGGGAGAGAGAGAGCATACCTGAGAGAGAGAGATATCCCGTCGGAGAGAGCTTCGCCGGAGAATGTGACCAATCGGAGAGAGCTCGCCGGAGAGAGAGAGAGAGAGAGAGAGGGGGGGAAGAGAGAAAGAGAGAGAGTCTTTTTGGGAGGAATGAAAAATTCTACCCCGTTGGTTCAATTTAAGTTAGGTTACAGTTTTTAGCGACGGATTACCGACGGATATATCCGTCGGTAGGTAGTCGCTAAATATCCACTAGATTACCGACGGAACATCCGTCGCTATATAGACGCTAATTTAGCGCGCCATTTTTTTCAATTTTTGCCGCCACAATGCGCGACATATTAGCGACGGACATGAATCCGTTGCTAAAGTTTCGTCAAATGAGCGACGGATGTGCGACTGATTTTGACGCAAAAAAACTAAAAAAATTATCTATTGCTTTCTGATTGTAGCCCGTCACAAGGTAGTCGCAAGACCGTCGCTATGGCCGACGGATATGATCCGTCGCTAATCTTTCGTCGCCAAATTGCTGTATTTTAGTAGTAATGTTTCTCTAAAAATATGTACGCTCGTACATGTTCGCACTCGTCGAACAGTTACGAAAAATGAAATTTCGCACACGATGTACGATGCAACTATGCGACGTACAAATACAAAATAATAATCAGAACCAAATTTATTAAAAAATATATAGTAGAAATTTAGGGGTTTTACATATCCCGAAGCCCAATTGTTAAAACCCAAACCCTTTTTCTAAATAACAAATAAAAGTAAATAAGAAAAAACCCACCCGACCCCCTGACCAGCTCCCCACGTTCTCACTATTCTCCCACTAATTCCTCCCTACCACTCCATACTTCTCTCCCGCACGTTCACAATTTTTCCCTATAAAATCTTACCACCACCTTCCCTCATTCTATCTTAGAACCAATAACACCATCACCATTCTTTTACTTTGCCCCAAGCCAAAACCTCAACAAAACCACATCACCATCACTCCTTCTCTTCAAAACCCACAGCAGCCTACCACGGTCGACCCCTTCTACGCATCCTTCCGGCAGTCCTCGCGACCCCGCGGTTGACCGCTCCGAACTCGTGCCGCCCTCAGCTAGCGCCCCACAGGCCCTCCACAACTGACCCTGACCGTACGCCCCTCGGCCACCCCCGCGACCGCATGACTGAGAAACACTCTGTCCCGTACGCTCTCCGTGCCAGACCCTCGGGCCTATGCCGCTGTCGTTGTTCCGAATGACAGCCTGAGTATGCTGTCGTATTTCTCGAGGCTTCAAGTCGGTGACGATGCGCCGATCTGAGTTCGAGGCCACCCTTCGAATTTTGTTATCAAAATTTTGGTATAATTCCTAACTGAGTATTTCGTCCCTCCCCGTCGTAGTATGTGATGACTGGTCTCGATCCCGTTATGGGATTCGATAATTTTACTATGTTGCTTGCGTGTGGATACTTGAGACGATCCTCGGGTCGTCATTTTGGTTTCGGAACGAAATTGTGTTACTATGTTGAGATCGGACGCATATATTTATATGCCGTGGATTCGGACCTATATATTTGTGTTGACTATCATGTTAAATATTGGTTGTAGTCTAATTCCGATCTTGGGTTTAGTTCTGTTGGTTTGGTAGTTATTCTGTGAAGATTTGGTTATGTGAATTGGCGTTGGCCAAAATTTGCATAGTTGGGTGTTGGTTTAAATAGTTTTGTTTTGTTAATATAAATGTGTGATCTCTTTTATATAAATGTATATATACGTATATATAAGTGGTGGTTAAACTGATTCTAGAATGGGTAAACTGGTTCTGTGGTTTATATATATATATATATATATATATATATATATATATATTTTATATATATATATATATATTTTATATATATATATATATATATATATATATATATATATATATATATATATATATATATATATATATATATATATATATATATATATATATGATTTTAAAGGGAAAAATATGTTTTATTTATACTCTTAATATTGTGACTCATTTTATAGCTATTTTCGGAAACCGGTTGTTACAAAATATACTTTATATAGATGTAAATCTTATATTATTGGTTTATTTATATGGGAGTATTTTTGGGTTAATTTGAGGCTTATCGTATCCACCTTGGCGACGACCAAAATGGTCGAATGAGCCGTTATCGAAACGCAAAAGCTACAGGGTATTCCCATACATTGAGGTGTAAGCGATTATCAACGTGTGACTGCGTGACAAAGTTTGAGACTCTGGTTGTCCCGGCATTGCGACTTTTAGTTTATTTTAAAATTGTAGAACTTGTTACTTGGCATTCTATATTTTAGGTGCAGGGCACTCGTACCTTCGGACTGGACCATTCCCGGCTTAGAAGATCGTCGCAGCGTAGTTTAGAATTTTTATTTTGTTCTCTTTTTTATAGAAAATATGTTGTAAGGGCATAAGTCCATTTTCCTTTTCTTTCTCTGAACCATGTATTGTGTCGCGTAGGAGTAGCGTAGCCTTTTTTGTGTTTTATGTTGTTAATATCGCACGTTACTTTATCTACAAATGAAACCGAAAATGTTATTTTATAAAAATAAAAATAAAGGTATTCTCGCATAAATAAGAACGCCTTAGAAAGTACAAGTTTTATATTTATATTAACAATCTCACGCTTTTATCATTAAAAGAAAAATATAGTTATATATATATATATATATATATATATATATATATATATATATATAATTTTTTCCCCATAAATTATGTTGCCTACTCTTTGCAAATAAAGTAAGAAAATTGACTCTTTATACAGTTGGAAATAATGTAAGCGGCATTAGAGTAAATTTATCGTTAGTTTAATTATTAACCAAGATAATTGACTAGGATCAAAATTAGAGATTGCAACTGGAACACCCTAGAAATGATTGTATTTGGATCTAAGTCGGACTTTTAAATTAATGTAGGGTTCAGGACCTAAGATTGAGATCCTTTTTTCTGTCTCCACCAACAACATCTAAAAACTAAGGCAAGTTGCATATTATTCAAAATTGTATTTTAGTTGCTAATTAAATACATTTCATCATTAGAAACATTATATCGACACTGGCTCACGGGATCCCTCTCGGATCCAATTGATTGCTTGATTGATTCATTGACTCATTGACTTGGGATTGGGGAGTAGTGTTAGCACCTATGGTAAAATCCCCCTATTTCCTCATTGTGGATAGCTGAAGCCCCACCTCACTTGGGCTGAAGCCAGACCGTGTTCACTAGAACACATATTGCCTCCATCCCCAGTCGGCCACCTGATGCTACACATTCAAAACACTATTACAAGTTGTAGATCGTATCATTATTATTTCTAGAGATTTATTGCTTCCCTGAATCTTTATTATTATTTAGAAAGATAAATTATGTTCTAAAATTGCTTCTTGCATATTTATTTTTTTATCAAAATGTTGGAATGGATATATATGTTCTTGTTCCTCTCCTGACTGAAGACCAACATTTTTAGGTGACTACTATGACGTGGATATGCCTTATAGTACCTACTACGAACCTGACTTAAGCTCTGAGGAGTTAGCTGAACCCAATCATGAGGCACCGAAGCAGACTACTTAATAGTCTAGTCAGCATTGTATTTAAAGCTGTAACCTTAGTACAACTTAAGTTTGTTCCGGCATTATGTTTGAATTATTAAATGTATTTTTTTATCCGTAAATTTAGATGTTGTGCTTGAGTTAATACTGATTGATACAGCTTACTGCCGCCGTCTCACAACGGTATAGGCTGGGCATGTTCCGAGTGGACCCAGAAACTTGAGATCGGGTCGTGACATGTTTATATCCAGTAACTCAAACCGTTAGATCGATAAAGCAATAAAAGTAGAACTTCCACAAACCTCCTCGGATACCGAAATAGACATCACCAAAAAATTTAGAATGAGAGATATGTCTAAGATCGCCTACTCATAAGTCCAATTCTGGACAGGGACAAAATCATAATTTTGGGTCAAATCGATATCCGTCGTTGGACCCACTTTGCACAAAAAAGCGTGCCAAATCCAACATCTCTAAAGTCATCAATTTATATGTCTATAGGTCTAGTTTTATGATATGAATTCAACCGTATGTCCAAAGTTGGATTCTTATAACCCGTGCACAATTTTGCACGTTAGATCGGGTTGTGGGCCCACTAAAATAGTGTTCCGGTCGACCTTCTCCGAATTGGATCCAACTTGGCTCACAGGACCAGAAAAATGAAACGAGTCTAGTGGCATAAGTTTTGTCTCGATGTGATGAGCGTGCATAAAGTTAGGGACTAGTTTGAAAAAGGACCAATATACCTCGATTTTGTCGTGCACACGCATCCAAATCTAGTTCTGTCGAATTCCACACGTCGACGAAGTCGATACGCACATTTTCATGCACTACTACAAAAATAGATAACAATGACATTTTATAGGTGACACTCATCTAAAAATGTCATTAATGATATCTTTAATGTCGGCTCATTAGATGATCGTCATTAATAACTTTATCAATGATATTAAAAAATAATAATGTCATGATAAGTACTATAATATGACCACTAAAAAGATATGGGTCATAAAATAATTATGGATGTCATCTTTTTTGTGTGGAAAAAAATGTGGGACTAACAATAACACAATGATATTAAGGAGTCATATTTAGTTTAAACAATGGCGAAGACATATTGTGTGTCATGAAATATTGATTAAAAATTGACATACTATTGGATTGAATCTAGTGTTGATTAGAAGAAGGAAGTAGATGCTTCTGTTGATTTATTACTTCACAAAATGATTTAAGGCATGCCCAATATTACCGAAAATACATCTAATGTTATGATTGATTTTAATTTTTTAAGATTTTTATAATGTTTTTTTTATAGTTTTTAATCTTTTTTAGCTTTCTTTTTCATTTTTTAGAATTTTTTGGTGTATTCCATTTTTTTTCTTTTACTTTTTAAGAATTTTTATTTTTTTGGGGTATTTTTTTCATATTTTTAATAAATTTTTGTTTCTTAAGAAATAATGTTAATTTTTTTTAAAAAAATTTTCGAGAATATTTATATACTCACAAAACATATGAATATAATTTTTTGGAAATTTAATTATAGAGAATTTGACGGTAGAGAATATTTTTTTTGGCTAAATAGTAATTTGCGTAGTGTCGTACCAAACGTCTCCTTAGATTTGCTTTTGGCATAGAAAATTTAATGTGGGAGAGCTCGATATGTCCGTCGAAGTTGGTTTGACCAAGCTGCACTCATAATCCAACATGCCCTCTTTCTTCAAATTAAACTATCGAAAGTGCTTTTTTGCCTACGGTTTACGTGACTAAGGATTGGCCCACCGCCATTTGGCACACAATCATTGGCCCTCTCTACTAACACCGGGCCTGACCCCTTGTTTGCATTCACCCAAATAAAACTTGTATTATACGCGAATTTTTTTGTATCTTTCAGAAACGCATAATACTTGCATACTTTTGAAAGATTAGAATCAGTACGTAAATTTTAAACATACAAAGTTTTAAACGTTTTTCGTATACATTATTAAAAAAAATTGGCACAAAAACGTGGTAGGAACCTGTTTAATTAACTAAATTTAATAACATATTTAAGAATGTGAAGTTTCTAACCTTAATATTTGTATTTTTTTGAATATTTGACTATTTTTTTAACTTATTTTATTTGTACTGAGCTAATTTATACGTACTTTTGTCGTCCCAAATTTTTCATGGTTGCCGAATTGCTAACAATAAGATCTGATCCACAAGACCAATGAGAGGCTGCAAAATAACGACGGACCAGCTAGGGTAACAAAAATTGCGGTCACCATAACATTGTCCTTAAACTACTTGTGATATCCTTGTAGGGCTTGGATTCCCCCCTCAATTGTTTTCCAACATAAAACCCTCATCTCTTGTTTACTCTCAAACCCACCGCCATCCAAATCCTAATCACAATTCCAATCCCTAATCTTCCTCATTCCTTTCGTGGAAACTCCTGTAGAAGCATGAAAATTTTTTAGCAAATGAAGTCCCATGCACCCAAGTCAGTGAAGCCCCATGCGCCCAATCAGTGGAACTCCATGCGCCCAGCCAACGAAGCTCCATGCACCCAGTCAGTACAACTCCATGCGCCCAAGTCAAGTGTAGCTTCATGCGCTCAAGACTAGCTCCCCCGAAAGGAGGGCGCGTAGCTTGAGACATAGCTATGCGCCCAAGCCTGACTCAGTCAAAGCCATGATCAAAACGTGCACCGAAGTACACGGCCATGTCAGTCTCCACGAACAGTCGTGCACCGAAGCATGCGGCCACGTCAACACCACGACCAACCCACGATCTCGTAGCCTGTATGCGCCTACGTCCTATGCGCCCAAAGTAGGACTATGCGCCCACATAAAAACCAGTGTGTTTCCTCATGTGCGCGTACAACACTATTCCAGCTCAAGAACGACTATAAAAAGGGGGCCTCATCCCTCTTCAAAAGACAGAACGGAGAGCATTATCAAGAGCCAAATTACTGCACTTCTTGCCAGTGAGCCGAGAGTTAGCAATTTTCTTAGGTTTTCTTCCACTTTTGTAATCGGAGTGTCAACAGAGTAAAGGAGCAACTGCGCTCGATCTCCATCGTCCTATTCCCCATAATTCTTTTTTGTACTCGGGGATTCTCAGTGCAGGATCTCTCAGGCGTACTCGATTTGTGGTACCTTGCGCCAATAAAAAAAGATAGGGTTTTATTCTTCTTCTTTTTTGTGTGTCCACAAAAATGGCAACTCTGTTGGGGACTACCTTTTCCTCTGACGAGAAGGTGGTGATGTAATCCGATACCGACAAAGTGGGGAGTACTAAGAAGATGTTGATCGTAAAGTTCGATCAGCAGGCGTTCAAAGAGATGCTCTCAAGGGACGGCTCTACACCCTCAAAATCAGCGAAGCCAAATAAGTTTCGCAAGACTTGGCTTCCGAAGGCTCGCTGTGCATATCCTGCTAGTGTCATAGCAGATATGGAGCTGGACAACTCTGTTACATGGGGCATGACCCTGTCACAGAAGTTTACCAAATGAAGAAGGCTCACATCGTTCCAGGCTCTACTAGCCCAGTGACTTCTTCCCTACATAACCAACAACAGGGTGTTCAACACCCGAGACTTGGCAAAGAAAAATACTACGATGCCAAGAATCGGGGTGTACGACACTCTAGCCGAACCCGGCGAGGCTCACAAACGAAGGAGGCCAAACTGGAAGAAAATAGCACTGCTCCACCAGGCATGCGCCCAAGGCCATGCGCCCAAGGGTATGTTTGGGCGCATAGCCACAACCAGAATACTTCTGTCTTCAACAGGCTGGGCATCCAGAGCCATACGCCCAAGGCTATGCGTCCAGGCTCTCTGGATCCATACTATGCACCCACATCAAGGAGGCTCAGACATGTTGTCAAGGAGCATGCGTCCAAGGCCAGTCTCCAAGACCTATACGCCCACAAAAAAAAAGACAGGCCCCAACGCGTATAGCACGGGGCTGCCTTCAAGGACATCACAGAACTTAGGTGTGGGGGTTGCCTGTCACGCCCCAAAACCAGAATACTGGAGAGCAGGGGCAGACATAGCCAGCTACGTATAACGGAATGGGATCCACACCGCTATACGGTCACGGCTGTCAAGAAATGTGAGGATTTCACTACAATCCATCAATCTTTTAAGGTCATAAAATAGCCTATTGTCTCAATCTCAACCAACTAATAATAATCACAAGATATCAGATCTCCAAATATATAATTGTAAGGCGTCCCAAATATTACATATCCAGATGATCATGAAGGTAGTCGTTACAAAATGTGAGGACTAGCAAGAGTTCAGTCATACATGATCAACCCCCGGGGCTTGTCAATCATGTTACAGCCCGTAGGCAGACAGTAAGTAAGTACAATCGAGCTAACACTTGCTCGTCGGCTAAACGCCTCAAAAGAATAATTTATAATATTACAGTGGAAGAACAAAAGAAACCCACTCGATGCCCTGGTTACGCCTGGTGACCACCATCGGGCTGGAAGACAGGTAGATCCTTTGCTGCTGGTCCGGTATCTGGCCATACAAAACCAGCTGGGTCAGACCCCAGGAAGAGCAAGTGCCACAAAGGAGGCCACAAAATAAGAACCAAAGCCAGCAAATTAGCACAATAATATAATTACATAATAAGAGACAGTAATTTAAGAAAAAGCATGATGGGTAATTATAAAAGACAATCTTGCATAGAATCACTAAAAGACAGGACATATGGAAAAGCATGTCAGGATGATATACGATGAGATAACCATGGGACTATTCAGATAGCTAGGTTACAACCCGTAAACCAAACAAGGACCGGGGTTATAACCCTTCGTCTGAACGGAACTTGGTTTCTCTCACCATTTATCGGCAAGATAAATATAAGAAATCAGGTCAAGTAACAATCTGGAGTGACAATCATTATAGTGACAATCTGGAGTGACAATCCTTATAGCATTCTGGTACAATCTTACAATCAATCAATTCTAGACAATACTATACTAGACTAGACTCCATCCAAGCAATCACGGCCAATCATTGCCTACGGCTTTCTACATTAACTAACTAGGGTTATTGTCACGCCCCAGAACCAGAATACTGGAGAGCGGGGGCAGACATAGCCAGCTACGTATATGAAATGGAATCCATCTCGCTATACGGTCACGGCTGTCTAGATACATAAGGGTTTATCTACAAGCCAACAGTCTCTTAAGGTCGTGAACAAGCCTAGTGTCTCAATCACAAGCAAGTAAGTAAAAGTTTACAAGATGTATGATCATTAAATATATAATAATAAGGCGTCCCAAATATTACATATTCAGCTGATCATGAAGCTAGTCGTTATAAAATGTCAGGACTAGCAAGAGTTTAGTCATACATGATCAACCCTAGGATTTGTCAATCATGTTACAGCCCGTAGGCAGACAATAAGTAAGAGTGCAACCGAGCTAAACAGGTGCTCGTCGGCTAAACGACTCAAAAGAATATATTTACAATAGAGTGGGAGAGCAAAAAATAACCCACTCGTTGCCAGGATTCCTTCTAGTGTTCACCTTCTGGCAGGAAGGTCGGTAGATTCTCTGGAGCTGCTCTGAAATCTGGCCACACAAAACCAGCTGGGTCAGACCCCAGAAAGAGCAAGTGCCACAAAGGAGCTTCACTTAAGAACTAAAACCAGCAATCAGCACAGGAATATAAATAATATAAATAAAATAAGGACTGGAATAAAAGGAAACATATCAGGATGATATACGACGAGATGACCATAGAACTATTCAGATAACCAGGTTACAACCCGTGAACCAAACAAGGACTGGGGTTGTAACCCTTCGTCCGAACGGAGCTTGGTTTCTCACCATTTATCGGTAAAATAAATACAAGCATTCTGGTCATTCAATAATCTGGAACAGGATTCAGGGCAAGACTAGACTGGTTAGACTCCGTCCAATCACTTCACGGCCAAACAAGAATTACGGCTTGATATATTAACTAACTAGGGTTGTCACAAGCCTAATTACTAACAAGATGCAGTGAGATTATTCCACAGCCACAAGCCCTGCAGACCATCCAGGTTACCCGGGTTAAAAGATTAGAGTTGAATTCAGGTGGGTACATCGTCCAGGAAATAAATGTACCCTTAGGTAGCTTGAAGGGTGCAACACATGACAGTGTGCTGGAAATGTGCCCTACTCGACGGCAAGCTACAGATCCCGAGGCATGCCCAGGTAACGGGATTGCCTGTAGCTAGGAAATCTCTTCATGACTAATGTATCAATCTAGTTATTAGTTCTTAGTTCATTTCAATAGGTACTCCTGACCGTGGTACTCAGGAGTCCCATCCTAGACATGATGCAAGACAGGACTGGTTTATTTATACAAGCACAATTGCCCACGGTGTCCAGGTTATTATACAGGTCATGTCATGTCAGGTAGCCGTCGCAACAGCTTATCAAGATATAATATGTCAGGTTATCAGGTCAAGTGTACTAGTCAGCAGTGCGCCACGATGGGCCACTATCAGGTCATGTCATTTTACTTATGTCAGGAGTGCACCACTACGGGTCACTATCAGGTCGTGCTCAATTATCAATTCCAAGCATATCAAGTAAATTCAGGGATTATCAAGTTCAGGTCAAAAGGCGTAAGGATATAAAATGGACGTTAAATATCTAAATAGATATCAATATACAGGGCTATAGAAGATCCAGGATAAAGAAAATAAAACCAAACTGACATGCTGATATAAGATCAAATCTGCCAAGGGCCATACGCTCAGGCAAGCATACGCTCAGGTAAGCATACGCTCCCAAAAGGCAGCGTATGGGGGTCACAAGGCTCTCGGGTTGAACCAAGGTGACAAGATAGGCTAGCGTACGCTCAAGCCAGCATACCAAAGGATCCATACACTTCCAATGGGAAGCGTACGCAAGGGTCAGCGTACACAAGGGCACGCTCAAGCTAGCGTACGCTCAAGACTGCGTACGCTTCGAGCTAGCGTACAAAAGGGCCAGCGTACGCCTTTCTCGCTTAAGCTAGCGTACCAAGGCACGCGTAAGCTCAAGCTAGCGTACGCTCAAGACACACTGCCAACAGGCAGCGTATTAAGGTGAGCGTACGCTCACTAAAAAGCAGCGTACGAAGGCTAGCGTACGCTCGCTAAAGAGCAGCGTACGAAGGCTAGCGTACGCTCGCTAAAGAGCAGCGTACGAAGGCTAGCGTACGCTCGCTAAACAGCAGCGTACAGCTCAGTGGCGTAAGCTAAAAAGCTAGCTCACTGTTCACTGTCTTCTCCAAATGGCAAGAACAGCAAGAAGTCTAAGGTTGATTCTAAGCTTCCATTGTCCATATCTTGGTCAAAATAAGTCCGAATCCAACTTTCTAAAGGTTAAAATTGGGTAGAATGAAATTCTCTAAAACATGGAACCATCAAAACTTAAAAACAAGCAAATTTGATAGATCAAAACACCAAAAATTCGAAAATAGCAAAACTCTAGATCTACAAGAATTTATGCCTCAAAATGGAAAATGACAAGTTCTAATGTGTCTTAGAATCATGAAAAGAAGCTAATGGAACCATAAAATGAGTTCTCTTGTGGAAGCAAGTTGCACTTGCCTAAGGGTTGGGGAGTTGTGGAGAGGAAGGAAGAAGAAGAAGAAGAAATAAATGAGAGTTATGGAGGAGAGAGAAGGTTGGTGGGGAAATAAATATCATGGGTGGTGGTAGGTAGGGGATTCACCTTGGTCCATGATGAACCAAGCATTGGGCCGGCCGAACCAAGCCAACCCAAACCGAGAGTAAACAAGCCAAGCCAAACCAAGGAGGTATGTAAATACAAGATAAAATACATATACGTATTTCAAATACGTAATACGAACAACAGGCATTACAACTCTACCCACCTTAAAAGAATTCCGTCCTCGGAATTTAATCAAGGGGCTAGAGGGGCAAGAACAAGCTACACTAACAGCAAGCAAGCTATACTAGGCAATCAATCAATCATACAAGCAAGAATTCGAAGGCATGAGGCATAAGAAAGACATTATACCTCACGGGTCAAACAAGTCGGGATATCGCGATCGGATGTCGTCCTCACGCTCCCACGTTGACTCCCCCAAAGAGTGATGACCCCAAGCAACTCGGACTAACTTGATAGTCTTGTTCTTGAGCGTCTTCTCTCTCCGGTCCAATATAGACATGGGCCTCTCCTTATACGAAAGGTTGGTACCAACAACCAATTCCGAATGATCCAGGATGTGGCTCGGGTCTGGGATATACCGTCGTAATTGGGATACATGGAATACGTCATGTACCTCGCTTAGCGACGGCGGAAGAGCGAGACGATAGGATACATCTCCTACTCGCTCCAGAATATCAAACGGTCCTATATACCTAGGACTAAGCTTGCCCCGTACGCCGAAACAAATAACGCCACGGTTAGGCGAAATCCTCAGGAATACATGATCGCCGACCGAGAACTCAAGAGGACGCCGATGAGAATCTGCCCAATAACGCTGGCGATCTTGGGCAACTCGAAGATGATCTCTGACTCGCTTGACCACTTCAACTGTCTGGCCAATCATCTCTGGACCAAGCATCTGCCTCTCTCCGACATCATCCCAGGCTAACGGGGATCTGCACTTCCTACCATACAGTGCCTCGAACGGTGCCATCTGGATACTGGCCTGGAAACTATTGTTGTACGAGAATTCCACCAGGTGCAAGTGATCTTCCCATGAACCCCCGAAGTCAAGCGTGCAAGACCGCAACATGTCTTCAAGAGTCTGGATCGTGCGCTCCGACTGGCCATCTGTCTGCGGGTGGTACGCTGAACTGAACTGGAGATGGGTCCCCAAACTCTCTTACAAGCTACGATAAAAGTGAGACGTAAATCTTGAATCTCGGTTCGAGGTAATACTGACTGGCACACCGTGCAATCTGATAATCTGCCTGAGGTACATCTCTGCTAACTGAGCCATCGACTGACCAACTCTGAATGGAATAAAGTGAGCCACCTTCGTGAGCCGATCAACTATAACCCAGATAGCATCTCTACCAGCTGGGGATCTAGGTAGTCCAGTCACAAAATCCATGGTCACATGCTCCCACTTCCATTCTGGAATCGGTAAGGGCTGAAGAAGTCCAGCCGGTCTCTGATGTTCGGCTTTAACTTGTTGGCAAACCAAACACCGAGAGACAAACCGGGCTATCTCCCGCTTTATGCCATTCCACCAGAAGTGCTGACGGATATCACGGTACATCTTCGTACTGCCAGGATGGATGGAATACTGCGAACTGTGCGCTTCTGACATGATCACCTGCCGGATATCTCCGCTGGGTACACAAAGACGCTTACCATGCCTAAGTGTACCATCCTCATGAATACCTAACTCTTGTCTTCGTCCTGCCTCACACTCTGCTCTGAGTCGCTGAAGCTTGGAATCTGTTGACTGTGCCATCCGGATCCTCTCGACTATAGTGGACTGAACTTCCATGCTGGCCATCAACGCCATACTGGAAGGAAGAACAACTTCAATACCCATCTTCTGAGGATCTGCTAACAGCTCTGGTTGTGCTATTAGGAAATAAACTCCGGCTCTCCTGCTCAATGCATCTGCTACGACATTGGTCTTCCCAGGATGATACTACAAGCTGACATCATAATCCATAAGAAGCTCCAGCCACCTCCTCTGACGCATGTTAAGATCCTTCTGGGTGAAAACATACTTCAGGTTCTTGTGGTCGGTGAAAATCTCTACCCTATCTCTGTACAGGTAGTGCCTCCATAACTTAAGTGCAAACACCACTACTGCCAGCTCCAAGTCATGGGTTGGGTAATTCCTCTCATGATCACGAAGTTGTCGTGACGCATAAGCTATTACCTTTCCATGCTGCATCAGAACACATCCTAAACCTCTGCCTGAAGCATCAGAATACACTGAAAATCCTTCGATCCCATCTGGAAGCGTGAGAATAGGAGCTGTTATCAGGCCTCGCTTCAACTGCTCAAAAGAACTCTGACGCTCTGTTGTCCAAGCAAATTGTGCATCCTTGCGGGTCAACTGGGTCAATGGTGCTAAAATTCGAGCAAAATCTGAAACAAACCGTCGATAGTAGTCGGCCAATCCAAGAAAACTGTGAACCTCTACAACTGTGCTGGGCACTGGCCATGACTCAATAGCCACAATCTTCTGGGGATCCACTTCTACTCCTTCTCGAGTGATGATATGACCTAAATGTGAAATGCGATCGAGCCAGAACTCGCATTTACTGAACTTGGCATATAACTGGTGCTCCCTGAGAGTCTGAAGAACTATACGGAGATACTACTCATGCTCTGCCTCACTCTTGCTGTAGACCAGAATGTCATCCAAGAACACAATCACAAACTGATCCAAGTAAGGTATGAAGATGTGATTCATGAGGTCCATGAATACTGCCGGCACATTGGTTGCTCCAAAAGGCATAACAAGAAACTCCCAATGCCGGTATCTCGATCTAAAAGCTGTCTTCGGAATGTCCTGCTCTCTGACTCTGATCTGATGATAACCTGAGCGCAAATCAATCTTCGAGAATACTGAAGCCCCCTTGAGTTGATCAAACAAGTCATCTATCCTCGGGAGAGGGTATCTGTTCTTGATTGTCACTGAGTTCAAGGTACGATAATCAACACATAACCTGGACGTACCATCCTTCTTTTTCACAAGAAGCATCGGGGCTCCCCAAGGCGATCCCCTAGCACGAATGAATCCCTTGGTTCTGGGCTCTTCAATCATCTTGTACAATATCTCCAACTCTGATGGCGCCATCCTGTAGACTCTCTCTGATATTGGGGCTGTTCCGGGGATCAAGTCTATAGTAAACTCAATTTCCCGCTCCGGAGGCATACCTGGAAGTTCTTCTGGGAAAACATCTGGAAACTCATCCACTATCCTGGGCAACTGAACTGCTGCAACTGCCATCCGCAATACTGGAGGAGATGACTCAACTTCGCCTCGGGAGAAAGAAAACTCCGGCTCGCCTGGAATGCTAAAAACAACCCTGCCAATGTGGCAG
Organism: Iris pallida; assembly: GCA_029216955.1. NCBI lineage: Eukaryota > Viridiplantae > Streptophyta > Magnoliopsida > Asparagales > Iridaceae > Iris > Iris pallida. The sequence continues at coordinate 8,718,662 of JANAVB010010198.1, read as the reverse complement.
TCTATCCTAGCATACTGGTTCCTCAACCAATCCATCCCTAGGACCACATCATAATCGGCCATCGGGAACTCTATCAATCTAGCGGGGAATTCTCTACCGCTAACTACGATCCGACACGAGGAAAACACTCTATCTACACCCACAAGTCCGTTACCCGTAAGTATATTGAGCCTTACTGATAATGACTCGGGCTCCAATCCTACCCGTGTTGCGAATCATGCAGACATAAATGAATGCGATGCACCAGAATCAAATAAAGCTGAAGCTGAAAAGGAGTTGACGAGAATAGTACCTGCCACTACCTCTTCTGGTGCCAATCCTTCCTCCACGGTCATCACCATAGCCTGACCGTGCCCTCGGGGTGCTGGTCCCCTCTGCAGAAATCCTCGCTGTCTGCTCTGACTCTGGGCTTGGACTTGTGCATACTGCTGGGGGTTCTGCTGCTGGAACACTTGGGTCTGAGGCGGCAAGGGCCTCGGCAATGGATACTGCTGCTGATGGACCGGAGCTGGTCCTCTCACCGAAGAGCTAGAAAGGTTGGACAAGGATGAACCACCCCTATTCGGGCAGGATCCAACCCTATGGTCTGGTGCTCCACAAGCCAGACACAATCCCTGTGCCTTGCGACATTCTGCCACTACATGGCCTGGCTTCCCACAATGAGAACAACCCACTGCGGAAGATTGCTTCTGCTTCTGCTGCTGCTGCTGAGGGTACATCGGGGTTGAATATTGAACCGACGTCACTGAGGCTGCTCGCCTCGGAGCTCCAATAGTCAAAGCCCTGGCTGCCGGAGCTGGGGCTGAAGACTGATTCATCTGGCTGTGAGATCTCTTCCGACCTCCGGTCTTGTCCACGATCCTCTGGGAGGTATACTCATGCCTCCGGGCTGCTCTCAAGACTGCATCAAAAGTCTGATGCTGAAACTGCTCAACTGCTAACAAGATCTCCAGGTGCAGTCCCTGTTGGAACCGCTGGGCTCTATCATACTCGGTTGCCACCAAGGTGGGAGCAAACCGACTGAGTCTGGAAAACTCGGCCGTATATCCGTCGACCGTCCTGCCACCTTGCTTCAGATTGGTAAACCTTGTCTGCAGATCATACCGTGCCACGGCATCAAAATACTTGGTCTGGAATCTCTCTCTAAATATTGTCCAAGGAATAGGTGCTGCTAACCCAACGGCCTGTGCTGCCCACCAGCTGCGGGCAAGATCTAACAACTGCAGGCGCACCACGGCTACCTTATCGTTCTCTGGAGTCTTGGCTGCTTCTAGAACCGCCTCTGTGTCCTGAAGCCATGCATCTGCCAGGATAGCATCTTCACTACCGTCGAAGAATGGAGGGTTCAAGCGCTTGAAGCTGTTGGCCGCGCTGTTACCCTGATGACCACCCCGGGTCAAAGCATCTGCCACTGCCTGTTGCAAAGCATCCCCACGACGATCTTGGGAAGCTATCAAAGTCCTGACGAGTATTACCAAAGTGCCATCATCAGGTTCTACAGGCTGAACTGGCTGAACTGGTGGCTCTCCCTCAATAGACGCGACTCTGGAGGCTACTCCGGAGTGCTGGGCTTGATCTCCAGGTTGCTGCTGGTCCGCGGGAGGTGCTCCGCCTTGCTGGTCGGTAGGACCACGAACAATGCCGCTGAAGAAGACGACATAGGGAACAATAAGGAAGGACCAGGACAGATCAACGATACAAGCATATGATCAGGACAAGAATCCAGGGATTCAGAAGATACGAGCGGTGATCAAGGACGAATACTGATTGAGACATCTATTCGGTAAACCCTCACATATCTTGATTTACAAGACCTGCATGGGCCACCACTTAAACCATGTCACACCCCAGAACCAGAATACTGGAGAGCGGGGGCAGACATAGCCAGCTACGTATATGAAATGGAATCCATCTCGCTATACGGTCACGGCTGTCTAGATACATGAGGGTTTATCTACAAGCCAACAGTCTCTTAAGGTCGTGAACAAGCCTAGTGTCTCAATCACAAGCAAGTAAGTAAAAGTTTACAAGATGTATGATCAATAAATATACAATAATAAGGCGTCCCAAATATTACATATTCAGCTGATCATGAAGCTAGTCGTTACAAAATGTCAGGACTAGCAAGAGTTTAGTCATACATGATCAACCCTAGGATTTGTCAATCATGTTACAGCCCGTAGGCAGACAATAAGTAAGAGTGCAACCGAGCTAAACAGGTGCTCGTCGGCTAAACGCCTCAAAAGAATATATTTACAATAGAGTGGAAGAGCCAAAAATAACCCACTCGTTGCCAGGATTCCTTCTAGTGTTCACCATCTGGCAGGAAGGTCGGTAGATCCTCTGGAGCTGCTCCGAAATCTGGCCACACAAAACCAGCTGGGTCAGACCCCAGAAAGAGCAAGTGCCACAAAGGAGCTTCACTTAAGAACTATAACCAGCAATCAGCACAGGAATATAAATAATATAAATAAAATAAGGACTGGAATAAAAGGAAACATATCAGGATGATATACGACGAGATGACCATGGAACTATTCAGATAACCAGGTTACAACCCGTGAACCAAACAAGGACCGGGGTTGTAACCCTTCGTCCGAACGGAGCTTGGTTTCTCACCATTTATCGGTAAAATAAATACAAGAATTCTGGTCATTCAATAATCTGGAACAGGATTCAGGGCAAGACTAGACTGGTTAGACTCCGTCCAATCACTTCACGGCCAAGCAAGAATTACGGCTTGATACATTAACTAACTAGGGTTGTCACAAGCCTAATTACTAACAAGATGTAGTGAGATTATTCCACAACCACAAGCCCTGCAGACCATCCAGGTTATCCAGGTTAAAAGATTAGAGTTGAATTCAGGTGGGTACATCGTCCAGGAAACGAATGTACCCTTAGGTAGCTTGAAGGGTGCAACACATGACAGTGTGCTGGAAATGTGCCCTACTCGACGGCAGGCTACAGATCCCAAGGCGTGCCCAGGTAATGGGATTGCCTGTAGCTAGAAAATCTCTTCATGACTAATGTATCAATCTAGTTATTAGTCCTTAGTTCATTTCAATAGGTACTCCTGACCGTGGTACTCAGGAGTCCCATCCTAGACATAATGCAAGACAGGACTGGTTTATTTATACAAGCACAATCGCCCATGGTGTCCAGGTTATTATACAGGTCATGTCATGTCAGGTAGCCGTCGCAACAGCTTATCAAGATATAACATGTCAGGTTATCAGGTCAAGTGTACTAGTCAGGAGTGCGCCACGACGGGCCACTATCAGGTCATGTCATGTTACTTATGTCAGGAGTGCACCACTACGGGTCACTATCATGTCGTGCTCAATTATCAATTCCAAGCATATCAAGTAAATTCGGGGATTATCAAGTTCAGGGCTATAGAAGATCCAGGATAAGGAAAATAAAACCAAACTGACATGCTGATATAAGATCAAATCTGCCAAGGGCCATACGCTCAGGCAAGCATACGCTCAGGTAAGCATACGCTCCCAAAAGGCAGCGTATGTGGGTCACAAGGCTCTCGGGTTGAACCAGGGTGACAAGATAGGCTAGCGTACGCTCAAGCCAGCGTACCAAAGGATCCATACACTTCCAATGGGAAGCGTACGCAAGGGTCAACGTACACAAGGGCACGCTCAAGCTACAGGTCAGCGTACGCTCAAGCTAGCGTACGCTCAAGACTGCGTACGCTTCGAGCTAGCGTACGAAAGGGCCAGCGTACGCCTTTCTCGCTTAAGCTAGCGTACCAAGGCACGCGTAAGCTCAAGCTAGCGTACGCTCAAGACACACTGCCAACAGGCAGCGTATTAAGGTGAGCGTACGCTCACTAAAAAACAGCGTACGAAGGCTAGCGTACGCTCGCTAAAGAGCAGCGTACGAAGGCTAGCGTACGCTCGCTAAAGAGCAGCGTACGAAGGCTAGCGTACGCTCGCTAAACAGCAGCGTACGAAGGCTAGCGTACGCTCGCTAAAGAGCAGCGTACGAAGGCTAGCGTACGCTCGCTAAACAGCAGCGTACAGCTCAGTGGCGTAAGCTAAAAAGCTACCTCACTGTTCACTGTCTTCTCCAAATGGCAAGAACAGCAAGAACTTTAAGGTTGAATCTAAGCTTCCATTGTCCATATCTTGGTCAAAACAAGTCCGAATCCAACTTTCCAAAGGTCAAAATTGGGTAGAATGAAATTCTCTAAAACATGGATCCATCAAAACTTGAAAACAAGCAAGTTTGATAGATCAAAACACCAAAAATCCGAAAATAGCTAAACTCTAGATCTACAAGAATTAAAGCCTCAAAATGGAAAATGACAAGTTCTAATGTGTCTTAGAATCATGAGAAGAAGCTAATGGAACCATAAAATGAGTTCTCTTGTGGAAGCAAGTTGCACTTGCCTAAGGGTTGGGGAGTTGTGGAGAGGAAGGAAGAAGAAGAAGAAGAAATAAATGAGAGTTATGGAGGAGAGAGAAGGTTGGTGGGGAAATAAATATTATGGGTGGTGGTAGGTAGGGGGTTCACCTTGGTCCATGATGAACCAAGCATTGGGCCGGCCGAACCAAGCCAACCCAAACCGAGAGTAAACAAGCCAAGCCAAACCAAGGAGATATGCAAATACAAGATAAAATACGTATACGTATTTCAAATACGAAATACGAACAACAGGCATTACAGTTATCACAATCCTAGTTACTAGCAAGATGCAATGAGATGCTCCAAGTAGTCACAGGCCCTGCAGCTATCCAGGTTATCCAGGCAATCATTATAGTGACAATCTGGAGAGTACAATGCATTATAGTGACAATAGAGTTCAATCATTTAAGTGACAATGGTGGGTGCCCCACATAACAGTGGGCTGGAAATGTGCCCTAATCGTCGGCAGGCTACAAGTCCAGTCATTTGCGGCCGGGATAATGGGATTGCCTGTAACTGGGGAACATCTCTTCATGACTAGTGAATTATACTAATTATTAACCTTAGTCCAATTCAGTAGGTACTCCTGACCGTGGTACTCAGGAGTCCCATCCTAGATATGATGCGAGACTGGACAAGTGGATTTAACAAGCAAGCAAGAAAGAACCACCCACGGTGTCAAGACAGGTCAAGTTAAGTTATCAAGATAAATCATGTCAGGGTACTTGTCGGGAGTGCGCCACGACGGGCCACTATCATGTCAGGTTGGTCATGTCAGGAGTGCACCACCACGGGTCACTATCGTGTTATGCTAGTTCTTACCATACCAAGCCATGTACAACAGTCATTCCAAACACATTAAGTAAAATCAAGTTCATGACAAAAGGCGTAAGAATATAAAATGGGCATAAAATATCTAATAAAATATTAATATACAGGACTATAGAAAAGCCAAGATTAAAGAATTAAGACAAAAACTCCAAAAGCCAATCGGTTAAACAAGGGGTCAGAGGAGCAGTGTACGAAAAGTCACTCACGCTGAGAGCAGCGTAGGTAAAAGTCACACACGCTGAGAGAGCAGCGTAGGTGAAGGTCACGCACGCTACAGGGAGCAGTGTACGTGAAAGTCATGCACGCCCAAGGGAGGCAGCTGCGTGAAAGTCACGTACGCTCAAGGGAGGCAGCTGCGTGAAAAGTCACGTACGCTGAAGGAAGCAGCTGCGTGAAAGTCACGCACGCTCAAGGGAGCAATGTACGTAAAAGTCACGCACGCTACAGGGGAGCAGCTGCGTGAAAAGTCACGCACGCTCAAGGGAGGCAGCTGCGTGAAAAGTCACGCACGCTGAAGGAAGCAGTTGCGTGAAAGTCACGCACGCTCAAGGGAGCAGTGTACGTGAAAGTCACGCACGCTACAGGGGAGCAGCTCCGTAAAAAGTCACGCACGCTCAAGGGAGCAGCTGCGTGAAAAGTCACGCACGCTGAAGGAAGCAGCTGCGTGAAAGTCACGCACGCTCAAGGGAGCAGTGTACGTGAAAGTCACGTACGCTACTGGGGAGCAGCTGCGTGAAAAGTCACGCACGCTCAAGGGAGCAGCTGCGTGAAAGTCACGCACGCTCAAGGGAGACACGCTTCCAACAGGAAGTGTACTCAAGGCTCAGTGGCGTAAGCTAAGAAGCTCAGCACACTGCTCACTGTCTTCTCCAAACAGCAAGAACACCATGAAGAACCCAAGCTTCCAAGCATCATAACTTGGCCATCCGAACTCCAAATCCGGATTTCCAAAGTTCCAACTGGAGTGAAACTGAAAGGTCTTCTACATGGAAATATCAAAAACCCCTAAAATCCAACTTAAGAAGCTCAAACCATGCAAAATCCGAAAATGGAAATAACTGAGATCTATCACAATGGAGGCTCCAAATCACAAAAATCCAAGTTCTAATGTTGATCACCATGTCCTAATCTATCAAATGGACAAGGAAAAGAGGGTTCTCATGTAGTGGCAAGATGCACTTGCCTAGGGTTGGGAGAGTTGTGTAGAGGAAGGAGAAGAAGAAGAAGAAGGAAATTAATGGTGGTAATGAAGAGAGAGAGTGGTAGGTAGGGATATAAAGAGGGGGAGTTGTGGTGGGGATGAGGGGTAGCATAGGTTAAGGTGCTCCATGCATAAACCGAACCAAAACAAACCACCCCAATTAAAACCGAGCCATACCAAAACCCAAAATACGGGAAATACCGAAATTCCACAAGTCGAGAAAAATAAAAATACATGCCAAAATCCAGATATGAGTATAAATACGAAATACGGGAAATACGGAAAAATGAGGGTGACAACTATACCCACCTTAAAAGAATTCCATCCTCGAAATTTAATCAAGGAGCTAGAGATTGTCACGACAAGCTATACTAAGCACAGGCAAGCTACACTAAGCAATTCAATCATACAATCATACAATACAAGCAAGGAAGGGAAAATGTAAGGCATAAGGAAGATATTACACCTCACGAGTCAAACAAGTAGGGATAACGTGATCGGATATCATCCTCACACTCCCACGTTTGACTCTCCCAAGGAGCGATGAACGCAAGCAACATGAACTAAACTGATAGTCTTGCGCTTGAGGTCTCTCCCCTTGGTCAAACAGGGACACGGGCCTATCCTCATACGAAAAGGTTGGTACTAATAACCAGTTTTGAATGACCTAGGATATGGCTCGGGTCCGGGATGTACCGTTGTAATTAGGATACATAAAATACGTCATGCACCCCGCATAATGACGGTAGAAAAGCAAGATGAGAGGATACATATACCTCTCGGTCGATTCTGAACCTGAGCTTGGGCCAGGACGAACTGCTGAGGCCTCTGCTGCTGGAAAGTCTGGGCCTGAGTCAACAATGGTCTCAGGAACGGTAACTGCTGTTGCTGGTGAACTGGAGCTGGTACTGGTGCTGGTGCTGGTCCCCTAACCGAGGGACTAGATACTGTCGATGCTGAATCAACTCTGAAAGGGCAGGACCCTATCCTATGATCCGATGCTCCACACAATAAACACAATCCCAACGCCTTGCAACACTCCGCTACCACGTATCCAGGCTTCCCACAATAAGAACAGCCTACGGCGGAAAACTGTGCTTGCTTCTGTTTCTGCTGAGGGTACGTCGGAGTCGAGTACTGGACCGACGTAACTGAGGTTGCTTGCCTCGGAGTTCCAATAGTCAAAGCCCTAGCTGCCGGGGCTGGTGCTGAAGACTGATTCATCTGTCTATGGGACCGCTTCCGACCTCCGATCCTGTCCACTATTCTCTGGGAGGTATACTCGTGCCTTCTTGCTGCTCGTAACACCGCATCATAGGTCTGATGCTCGAACTATTCTACTGCCAATATAATCTCTAGGTGAAGTCCCTGCTGGAACCTCTGCGCTCTGTCAAACTCGGTTGCCACCAAGGTGGGAGCAAACCGACTGAGTCTGGAAAACTCGGCCGCATATCCGTCGACCGTCCTCTCCATCTGCTTAAGATTACTGAACCTGGTCTGCAAGTCATACCGAGCTACTGCATCATAATACTTGGTCTGGAACTTTTTGGTGAACACTGCCCAGGGGACAGGTGTTGTCAATCCCACTGCTTGTGCGGCCCACCAACTGCGGGCTAGATCCAATAACTGTAGGCGCACCACAGCCACCTTCTCGTCTTCTAGAGTCTTCGCGGCTTCGAGAATCACCTCTATATCTTGTAGCCAAGCATCGGCAGCAATGGCATCCTCACTGCCATCGAAGAATGGAGGGTTCAGGTACTTAAAACTGTTGACCGTACTGTTTCCTCGGGGTCCACTTCTATTCAGAGCATCTTCCACTGCCTGGTGCAATGCATCGCCTCTACGATCTTGTGAAGCTAACAATGATCTGATGAGACCCACCAAAGTGCCATCATCAGGATCTGTAGGCTGGACTGGCTGAACTGGCGGCTCTTCTCCAGTAGGTACGACTCGGGAGGCTGCTCCTGAGTGCTGGGCCTGATCTTCTGGTTGCTGCTGGTCCATGGGAGGTTCTTCTCCTTGCTGATCGGCAGGGTCAGGTACAGTGTCGCTGAGGAAGACGACACAGGGAAACAATAAGGAAGGACCAGGACAGATCAACGATACAAGCATGTAATCAGGGCAAGAATTTTTAGGAATTAAGAGGATACGAGCAGAGATCAAGGACGAGTACCGATTGAGACATCTATTCGGTAAACCCCCACACATCTTGATTAACAAGACCTGCATGGGCCACCACTTAAACCATGTCACGCCCCAGAACCAGAATACTGGAGAGCGGGGGCAGACATAGCCAGCTACGTATAACGGAATGGGATCCATACCGCTATACGGTCACGGCTGTCTAGAAATGTGAGGGTTTCACTACAATCCATCAGTCTCTTAAGGTCATAAAAAAGCCTATTATCTTAATCTCAACCAACTAATAATAATCACAAAATATCAGATCTCCAAATATACAATTGTAAGGCGTCCCAAACATTACATATCCAGATGATCATGAAGCTAGTCGTTACAAAATGTGAAGACTAACAAGAGTTCAGTCATGCATGATCAACCCCCGGGGCTTGTCAATCATGTTACAGCCTGTAGGCAGACAGTAAGTAAGTACAATCGAGCTAACACTTGCTCGTCGGCTAAACGCCTAAAAAAAATAATTTACAATATTACAGTGGGAGAACAAAAGAAACCCACTCGATGCCCTGGTTACGCCTGTTGACCACCATCGGGCGGAAAGACAGGTAGATCCTTTGCTGCTGCTCCGGTATCTGGCCATACAAAACCAGCTGGGTCAGACCCCAGAAAGAGCAAGTGCCACAAAGGAGGCCACAAAATAAGAACCAAAGCCAGCAAATTAGCACAATAATATAATTATATAATAAGAGACAGTAATTTAAGAAAAAGCATGATGGTTAATTATAAAAGACAATCTTGCATAGAATCACTAAAAGACAGGACATATGGAAAAGCATGTCAGGATGATATACGATAAGATATCCATGGGACTATTCAGATAGCTAGGTTACAACCCGTAAACCAAACAAGGACCGGGGTTGTAACCCTTCGTCTGAACGGAACTTGGTTTCTCTCACCATTTATCGGCAAGATAAATATAAGAAATCAGGTCAAGTAATAATCTGGAGTGACAATCATTATTGTGACAATCTGGAGTGACAATCATTATAGTGACAATCTGGAGTGACAATCCTTATAACATTCTGGTACAATCTTACAATCAATCAATTCTAGACAATACTATACTGGACTAGACTCCATCCAAGCAATCACGGCCAATTATTATCTACGGCTTTCTACATTAACTAACTAGGGTTATCACAATCCTAGTTACTAGCAAGATGCAATAAGATGCTCCAAGTAGTCACAGGCCCTGCAGCTATCCAGGTTATCCAGGCAATCATTATAGTGACAATCTGGAGAGTATAATGCATTATAGTGATAATAGAGTGCATTATAGTGATAATAGAGTTCAATCATTTAAGTGACAATGGTGGGTGCCCCACATAACAGTGGGCTGAAAATGTGCCCTACTCGTCGGCAGGCTACAAGTCCAATCATTTGCGGCCGGGATAATGGGATCGCCTGTAACTGGGGAACATCTCTTCATGACTAGTGAATTATACTAATTATTAATCTTATTCCAATTCAGTAGGTACTCCTGACCGTGGTACTTAGGAGTCCCATCCTAGACATGATGCGAGACTGGACAAGTGGATTTAACAAGCAAGCAAGAAAGAACCACCCACGGTGTCAAGACAGGTCAAGTTAAGTTATCAAGATAAATCATGTCAGGGTACTTGTCGGGAGTGAGCCACGACGGGCCACTATCATGTCAGGTTGGTCATGTCAGGAGTGCACCACCACGGGTCACTGTCGTGTTATGCTAGTTCTTACCATACCAAGCCATGTACAACAGTCATTCCAAACACATTAAGTAAGGGGTCAGGGGAGCAGCGTACGAAAAGTCACGCACGCTGAGAGCAGCGTAGGTAAAAGTCACGCACGCTGAGAGAGCAGCGTAGGTGAAAGTCACGTACGCTACAGGGAGCAATGTACGTGAAAGTCACGCACGCTCAAGGGAGGCAGCTGCGTGAAAGTCACGCACGCTCAAGGGAGGCAGCTGCATGAAAAGTCACGCACGCTGAAGGAAACAGCTGCGTGAAAGTCACGCACGCTCAAGGGAGCAGTGTACGTGAAAGTCACGCACGCTACAGGGGAGCAGCTGCATGAAAAGTCACGCACGCTCAAGGAAGGTAGCTGCGTGAAAAGTCACGCACGCTGAAGGAAGCAGCTGCGTGAAAGTCACGCACGCTCAAGGGAGCAGTGTACGTGAAAGTCACGCACGCTACAGGGGAGCAGCTGCGTGAAAAGTCACGCACGCTCAAGGGAGCAGCTGCGTGAAAAGTCACGCACGCTGAAGGAAGCAGCTGCGTGAAAGTCACGCACGCTCAAGGGAGCAGTGTACGTGAAAGTCACGCACGCTACAGGGGAGCAGCTGCGTGAAAAGTCACGTACGCTCAAGGGAGCAGCTGCGTGAAAGTCACGCACGCTCAAGGGAGACACGCTTCCAACAGGAAGTGTACTCAAGGCTCAGTGGCGTAAGCTAAGAAGCACAGCACACTGCTCACTGTCTTCTCCAAACAGCAAGAACACCATGAAGAACCCAAGCTTCCAAGCATCATAACTTGGCCATCCGAACTCCAAATCCGGATTTCCAAAGTTCTAACTGGAGTGAAACTGAAAGCTCTTCCACATGGAAACATCAAAAACCCCTAAAATCCAACTTAAGAAGCTCAAACCATGCAAAATCGAAAATGGAAATAACATAGATCTATCACAATAGAGGCTCCAAATCACAAAAATCTAAGTTCTAATGTTGATCACCATGTCCTAATCTATCAAATGGACAAGGAAAAGAGGGTTCTCATGTAGTGGCAAGGTGCACTTGCCTAGGGTTGGGAGAGTTGTGTAAAGGAAGAAGAAGAAGAAGAAGAAGAAGGAAATTAATGGTGGTAATGAAGAGAGAGAGTGGTAGGTGGGGATATAAAGAGGGGGAGTTGTGGTGGGGATGAGGGGTAGCATAGGTTAAGGTGCTCCATGCATAAACTGAACCAAAACAAACCACCCTAATTAAAACCGAGCCATACCAAAACCTAAAATACGGGAAATACCAAAATCCCACTAGTCGAGAAAAATAAAAATATATGCCAAAATCCAGATACGAGTATAAATACGAAATACAGGAAATACGAAAAAATGAGGGTGACATTGCCCCTGCACATGAACTAAGTCTAGATGTGCCTACTCCCCTTACGAACCGACATACACAGCTCGGAGATGCATGCAACATGGGTTGTAAGGCAAAACTCCCTTCCGCTGACTTGCGCAACATGATAAATCATAAGCACAAAGCGAGGGAGAACATAACAATTCATAGTGTACTTCCGTACACCAGTATTGTTTTCAACTGTTGTTGCTCCAAAGCAACAAGTGTGCCTCAGAGAAAATTTGTGTTTCGACGGCTACACTTCTCTCACGATGAGAAGCAACTATATGTTTCATGCAACATGGCTTCGTGGGGTCCCCCTTATGGAAGCCCCAATCAAAGACGGTGGACTACGAACCCAACTTTCTCCCTTAGCTCCGCAAGAAGAAGAAGGAGAAGTCTACTAACAGATGGCCAACAGGCTGTCGTATTCGAAGGAGTTTAAAGGGGCATGTTTTACTTAATAAAATGCCTAAAATTGGCATTTGAAAGAAAACGAGAAAAAGTATAAAAGTACAAATTGATTCTGGAAAGTATTGCTATGGAAGTCTGATCTGAGAGCGATCACTTTGTTCCTTGGACCATACGATGATGATGAAAAAAACTGCTTGAAGAAGACGAACAATCGAAAGAACTAAGTCACCAGAAAGGTATCGAGCAACGACACTGATTGCACAGTTGAATGCTTTTTTTGCTTTGCTTCACCCTGTTCTTGAGAAAAAGTTAAAGAAATATTTCTGGGAATATCACTCTGAAAGTTTAAGTTTTCTCAGAATCTCCTCTTCTGTATATCTCTCTTCTGATGTCCTCTTGTGTTAAAAATAAGTCTATTTATAGACTAGACCCTCTGTGCGTAAAAAGCAACATAATCGGGTCTCTACGAAAGCAACTGTCACTCACGATTGAAAATCAGCTCTATGCATGATGACACGTGTCCCTTGTAGAGTTTTGATCTCTACGCATGGTGACATGTGTTCCACTACTTCAACAAAAAAGGGAGAGGATGTACACACATTTCTCGATAAGTGTGGCATGAAAGCCACGTAAGCAGACCACGTTCTCATGTAGCCAGAAAAGATTGGGCATAAAAATGACCCAAAATATACTTCCTGCGTAAAGTAGCAGACTGGGCGTAAAATAAGTCAAAATACACTTCCCGCGTAAAGTGGCTGAAAAGTAGCCCTGAGCGTAAAATTAGTTTAAATAAACTTTACACGCACAAAAGCCTTGAGCGTAAAAGCTCGAATAGCTATCGTGCATAAAAGAAGCAATCTCTTGAGCATAAAGTAGCCCATCTGTACACTAAACGACAAGTGTTGGGTTTAGTGTAAATCAAATCTTCTCGGCTTCTATGCAATCCGTTGTCATAAAATCATTATGTCAGAACAGTATCACGTGTATTAAATGCATGATTTGACAACCTGTCCCTCGCGTAATAGCTTTGAGGATGGATCTCGCGTAAAGTAGCTCGGGTAGAGTTTTACTCTGTTTGATTTCTTCATAAAGTCTGTCTTTGATTCTGTTTGACTTGTGTAAAGCTCTCAACTTCTTTGACTCAGTCTATGAAGTACTTTTTATGCTCCTATAAGACCCCCTTCAAAGTTTTCAAATTTTTTTAAAATTTAAAATACTTTGAACAGAAGCGTAAAATCAGGGATATTCAACAGTCTGCGTAGAATTCGGGATACCCAACAGTCATTTGCGTAGAGTTCGGGATACTCAACAGTCCGCATAAAAGTCGAGATATCCAACAGTCAGCATAAATTTCGGGAATTTGAACCGATTTCAAAATTTTCTATAAATAGAGCTTTACGAGTAGAGAGCGAACTTTACTCGTCATTTGCAATCTCTAACTTCTTTATTTTCTTTCTTCGAAATCTTAATTCAAATCAATGGCCCCCAAGAGCAAGACTGTCGTCGGCACAAAGGGCAAGAAGCCCGCCGCTGCTTTGTCGACGGCTGATCGTGCAGAAACCAACATCCCATCATCGGTGGCACCCCGACAGACCAACACCGCTGTAGCTCCGGCCATGAAAGGTAGGGCACTACCTAACTTCGGCTATGAGTTCTCCGAAGAAGAAGAAGAAAACTCGAACCTTAAACTTCACGCCCACGTGTACTTGTCAGCGTAGAACTTGAAATAACAAAATACGCCCACATTATACGTGTCAGCATAAAAATAAAAACATACGCCCACGTTTATACGTGCCAGTATAAAAATCAAAATACGCTCACATCAATATGTGCCAGTATAAAAATCAAAATACGCTCACGTCAATACGTGCCAACATAAAAATTTAAATACGCTCACGTCAATACGTGCCATCGTAAAATTCAAAATACGCTCACGTCAATACGTGCCAGCATAAAAATCAAAATACACTCACGTCAATACGTGCCAGCGTAAAATTTAAAATACGCTCGCGTTAATACGTACCAGCGTAAAGTTCACAAGTGAAAGACTTTGCGTAAAACATAGAACTTTTACACTTTAAAAATTTTATTAACTTAATTTTTTCCGCATAAGCGTAAAGTTTTGTATAGTCAAGCTCTCTAGTATAGAGTCTTTAATCTTTAAGCGTAAAATTCAGACTAAGTCATCTGCGTAAAAATTTCAAATTAGATTTTTACTAACTTAATTTTTCTTTTTCTTTTGGCAGTGGACTTGCAAATTCATCCGCTTACAGAAATATTTGGCTCATCAGCTGGTTTGGTAGGCTCGAACTACTTGGAGAATTTGTCCCATGTGGAGTTCCCTCAGTCAAATCCAGAATACCCTGAAAGGAGACAACAACTAATAGCTGCTCAGGGGGACAGAATGTTGTTGTTAATCATAAATGGAGAATTATTGGTATCGCTAGATGACCAACAATTTTTGAAGAGAGCCTTGTTGTTCAGGGATGCCATAGATTTTCAATCACAAACACACCCTAAGAAGGAGGCTTGGGTGTTTAAGTTTGGAGAGAGGGCAATATATCTCCCCGACATGGCCAAAGATTATCCCTTATCTGCATTCGTCCACGCCACCCATCCCCGACAGGTGCTACGGAACTTGACTCCCAGCAGTCATGGTAGGCCGGGCAGAATCATTTTCAAGTGGGATAGAGCCAATGAAATAGGCTACCACATCAGTACTACTTGTGGTGGTGTTGTCCCTTTTTCGGTCTATTGCCTGGGTTCACACCAAGCGAAGATTGTCACTATCACATTTTTAGCTTGAGGGTATTTTGGTTATTTTTAAAATTTTGGAATTATTTGGAATTATTTAGTATTAATTATAATTATTAGAATTTTCAGTGATTTTTAGTATTTTTGATTTGGTGCTATTCTAGACTTTGACTAGTGTTGACTTAAGAGACTGTCATAGAAGCTAACCTAGGTCATGACTATTTGGTTAGGTTATGGAACCCTAGCTTGACCAAAGTTAGTGATGTCAAACTCATTATAACTTATTTAGAGAGATTAGGAATTGATTAGGCTAGCTAGTGGCTTGTGGTTTCACAAGTCATGACTTATGACTTAAGCCCATAGAGGCCCAACCCAACACCATGTAACCCTAACCCAAGCCCAATCCAGCCTATGGCCGGCCAACCCTAATCATTCCCCTCTATTTAATGCCTCCTAGAAGTTAGGGCTAGCCTCCTTTAGGAATATTTGCAAGTTTGAGAAAGAGGTAAGTCCCCAACTTCAATAATTCCTAGAAATTTCATTTCAATTCCTTTTCCACCCAAACCAATTACAATAGGTCCTAAATTTATTCTACTTGCTGTTAGTTATGAGAAATTTTAGGGAAGAAACAATTTGGGAGCGTTTTGGAAGCTTGAGGATCCATTCTCATTTGGGGTTTTTTGAGCTTTGCAAACCTATAGGTAATTTTGAATCTACACCATAGAATATTGTTTTTATTGCATATTTAGGAAGCCTAGGTCTACCGTAACTATAGGTATAGCTAACCATAGGTTTCGAGTCCTATACGTGTCCGTATCGGACACGTATCAGTCCATGTATATAGGTGTTTGATGAAATGCCCCAAAGGGCATTTCGATTAGATTTTAGGAATATTTTTGAATAGGAAATTAGGGTTTGGTGTTGCTTATGGGATTCCAGTGTTCTGAGCATGTATTGGTGTTATTTTGTGTCGTAACAGACACGAGAACACGCAGGTGCACACGAGCGTGCGCGGGCACTACAGCTCACATGCTGCTCGGGGTTATTTGTGAACAGCACACGCCACATGGACGTATGATTTTGGACACACACCTTGGGGCAACCACTGACACCACGTGTATCAAGTTACATGACCTCTCGTGTCGTGTCGGACACAGAATCGTGCGTGCATGGGGAATGCACTGTGCGTGTATCAGTATATTGTTTGTTCTATATTTAATTTCAGTTTTAAATGATTTTATTTGTGATTTTAATTGTCAATTAGATCCTAAATATGATGTATGATATATGTTAGATTAGATTTACATGTTAGTTTAGGTTTTGATGTGGAAATATGGATTCGATTGGGTTAAATGGCATGCTCACTGATACATGTAGCTGATACTTGGTTTTTCTAATTCTCTGAACATTAGTTCCCAGTTTTAAGTAATGTTTTTCACTGGTTAATGTCTCCCACATGTTTGGTAGTTCATGTTGGCTTAGTATTTCAATTCAAATTAGCCTTTTGAGTTGAGAATAAGAATTGGACAATATTATTTTCGAATGGCTAGGCTGTTAAGTGTTTCAATGTTGTCACATGATTCCCTAACTGGGAATTTGGTTTCCTGTTCTCTTTTTGAACTGAATTGAACTGATTTTCTTTTGATGAGTTAATTTGATCCCCACACATTGTATTTTGTTCAGTGAATTCAAATTTGGTTACCTTCATTGGACTGATACATGGGGTTGAATGTTTTGTTTCAATACCAACTGTTAAACTGAGAGTGATTTCCCAGATTTCCCTAAAGCTTTCAACTAATTTGTTTTCATGTAACTATCAACTGTTTAAACCTGTTCATGTAAACTGTTTCCTGTTCTTCCTATTTTCCTAATATGCCACTGTTTTCATACTTCAGTACTAATGACACTCACACCCTAACACTCATATACACACTGCTTTAAAACTCTCTACACACACACCTGTTTCTATTCACTGAATTCCTGTTATGCTAACTTTTGTGTATTATTTTTAGTATTAGTTAACTATTGTTCAAATTTTATTTCCTGTTTTCCCAGGATATCACACAAATGATTCATGTTTTCCCATTTTACTGATTTCCAGGATATAACATGCCACTTTTTTCTTCTAACTGTTTCCCTATGAACACAATGTACGTGGTTACTGATTTTTCCTATTTTGCCTAACACCCTCATGTATCACACACACACACATACACACTTGAACACATTATGTGTCTTCCTATTCTCTATACATATATATATATATATGTATTTGATATATATATATATATAGGTATCCTATATAATATATCAATGTGTGTGTACTATTATATATATTTGATATATATGTATGTGTGGTATACATGTAGTTAGCCTATATGTTAGTAAGGGTATGATATTTTAGATATAGATATTGTCATAAGTAGATGTGTTTTGTAGGTTGGTTTTAGGCATGGTATTGCCTAATAGCCTAGACTTGGGCTCTTAGCCTATGGGTGTGGCTTGAATGCCAGTATAGAGTCTAGATTGGACTTGTATAGCCTTGTTAGACCTAGAATAGACTAGCTAGACTAGTATAGGCTTGTTTGACTTAGGTTTGACATAGTTGACCTAGTTTGACTTCTAGGGTTGACCAGAGTTGACCAAGAGTTGACTTTGGCCTAGATTGACCTAGATTCATGTAGAATGCATTGTAGTGCATCTTATTACCATTCTGGACTTGTTGTGACTTGTACTGTTCTAAATAGGAGCTAGCCACCACTCCTCGGACAGTAGATATCCTTCAAATTCTCAGGATACAGACGAGTACATTCTCTGATCATTTCATATCCTACATTAGGAGTATATTTCCTGCTTTAGATTACTTTACATGATGCTGACACATTGGAAACACGGATTAGTACTATATGGATCTGGTTGTGCGATGTTATCCCCTTAGCGGATACATCGAGTATTCGTGTTCGTGTACTTTATCGTGAGCATCGTGTACTCCTTGTATTCGTGACATTCGTGTATGAAACATGTGAAATCGTGTATAATCATGTATTCACATGACCTTTGTGTACAATAACATAACTTGGTTAGATCCTTGTGTATTGATTGGGGCGGGGGAGTAGAAATGGTTATGTATTCAATCCAGTAGATTACTCGTGTACAAACCTCTATAGATTACTCGTGTACAACATCGTGCCGTTTACATAACCGTCTTGTGCTCTGAATCACTAGTCACTGATAGTTCTCTATATACTATATCTATTTATTTACAGTCTTTATTTTTATCATGTTATTCTTTCAGTTTCTTGTATCTTACTCTCTAGCATGATTATATATCCTGACCTGCTATGATTTGTTAAGATGTACTGTGCTCGCTCCTGTCCTGACTGGACCAGTTGAAATATTACAGAGGACGACGCTGAGGCGTTCTGCCCTACCTACTATGATGCCACACTAGATGAGTGCTTGGACTTGGACTAGCAGCAGGATCCATTAGCAGTAGATAACACTCCCTTAGATTAGGATGTCTTTACTTTTCATGGATTACTGTATATAGATTTTGAGACTTTGGGATATGTACTTATTTTAGACACTTAGAATTCTGGATGGTATATCTGTGTTTTCTTCTGTTCTGGATATTCATTTATCTATCTATCTTTATCCTGTTCTACCTTAGTTGTGATTGAGACTGTATTTGCTATGTCACCTCCATTCGGAGTGTATATACTATACAGGTACCTTTATATTGTTAGATGTTTGACCTAGGACAGTGTTCTACCGCCGACACTACGGCGTAGGCTGGACGTACCAACGTCTCGTGCCCTTACTCTAGGGTGCGGGTCGTGACACATTTTTAGTGGTGGTCCATGCAGGTCTAGGTTGGAAATGTAGTGGTATTCGAACTAGAATATCGCTGCAGCCTGTAGTAGGAATTAGTATATTTTTGAAGGTACTCAATCACACTAGGAAAACTCTTAATCAGATTCATTTTATCTAAATTTGCTATTTATTGTCTTCCCTTGAGTATAAAATGTCCCCCTTTGAATTTTTGCTTCATTCTCAGAAATTGCTTCTTGTTTTGATCTGTCTTCATGATGGTTATGGAGACGCGATCTCATCGCTCTGGTTCAGGGGATACTATCGAGAGGCTGGCCACCTCTCGTCTTGTTCATCAGGGCCTCGAGACCGCAGCTCCTGTTGTGCCAACTCAGGTTGGCGTTTCTGCTATATTAGAGGTGCACCTTTGTATGTACAGAGACTTTTTCCTGTCATTTCCGATTTCTCAGCAGCAGCGGTTCATGCAGCATCAGCAACAGACCAGAGGAAACCAACATGGGCGAGCTTTCGCCATGGCGGCTGAGGATACAGAGGTCGTAGGGGAGTTGATAGCAGGTTTAGTTCTTTTAGACTCCACTGCAGCATTTGTACTCTTTGATTTTGGGGCTTCCCACAGCTTTGTGTCAGTATCGTATGCTATTAGAAACAGTCTGGTTTCTGAACCATTGCCTAGGACCTGCAAGATCACGACCGGGGATGGGGTCATCCTCGTGAGTGATGTTTGCAGAGGGCGGAGCGTTATATTGGAAGGCCAAGAGTTGGGAGTGAGTCTACTCGTCATGCCACTACCGAACTACGACATTGTATTAGGTATGAACTTGCTGAGTAGATACTACGCCCGCATTGATTGTCGAGGGGGTAGAGTTTTGTTGGGGGCGCCAGGAGAGCCAGAGTTTGAGTACACCCGACGGCAGGCAGAGCAAGACAGTGGCGTCTTCTGTGGAGCATCAGTTGAGGAGCAGGTGGCTGCGCATCTCTTGATCGCAGAGTTTATGGACTTATTCCCAGAGGAGTTGTCAGGCTTCCACCGGACAGGGATGTAGAGTTCTCAATAGACTTGGTTCCCAGAACAGAACCGATTTCTCAGCATGTCTAACAAGTAAACAATAATGAACTGGTGGAGCTGAAGAAGCAGGTGGATGAGCTGTAGGACAGGGGCTTCATCTGATCGAGTTTTTCACCTTGGGGTGCACCGGTACTTTTCATACCCAAGAAGGATGGGTCGGTACGGATGTGTATCGACTACAGGGCACTCAACAACCTGACGATCAAGAACAAATACCCACTGTCGTGGATCGATGATCTCTTTGATCAGTTGAGCGAAGCTCGGGTGTTCTCCAAGATTGATTTGAGGTCAGGTTATCACCAGGTGAAGGTGAAGAGGGAGGATATTCCCAAGACCGCTGTCAGGACACGGTACGGGCAGTTTGAGTTTTTGGTTATGCCGTTTGGGCTGGCCAATGCACTAGCAATGTTTATGAACCTAATGAACAAGGTATTCCACCAGTACTTGGACA
The DNA here is from genome assembly GCA_029216955.1 of Iris pallida. NCBI lineage: Eukaryota > Viridiplantae > Streptophyta > Magnoliopsida > Asparagales > Iridaceae > Iris > Iris pallida. Next base: position 8,698,405 of record JANAVB010010198.1, on the reverse strand, counting down.
AGTTCGTGGTGGTATTCATTGATGATATCCTGGTGTATTCGAAGACAGAGGAGGAGCACGAGGAGCACTTGAGAGTAGTTCTGGAGACACTCAGGAGGGAGAGGTTGTATGGCAAGCTCTCAAAGTGAGAGTTCTTCCTAGACAGAGTAGACTTCTTGGGTCATGTGGTGACTGAAGATGGTATCTCAGTGGACCCGAAGAAGATCTCAGCTGTTGAGGCTTGGGCAGCGTTGACTTCAGTGGCAGAGATCAGGAGTTTCCTGGGGCTGGCAGGATATTATAGGAGATTTGTGCAGGATTTCTCCCGGGTTGCAGAGCCGTTGACTCGGTTGACCCGGAAGGATGCTGAGTATGTTTGGTCAGAGGAGTGTCAGGCAGCTTTTGATGAGTGGAAGAAGCGGCTTACCACAGCTCCGATTCTGACATTGCCTTCAGGATCAGGTGGATTCACTATTTATAGTGATGCTTCAGAGAAGGGGCTGGGTTTTGTCTTGCTGCAGCATGGGAAGGTGATTGCCTATGCTTCTAGGCAATTACGTCCCCATGAGAAGAACTACCCTACCATGAATTGGAGCTGGCAGCGGTGATTTTTGCTCTGAAGTTGTGGAAGCACTATCTGTATGGCGAGAGGGTGAAGATTTTCACAGATCACAAGAGCTTGAAGTATGTGTTTACACAGAAAGAGCTCAACATAAAGCAGTGCAGATGGCTAAAGTTGATGAAGGACTTTGACATCTCACTTCAGTATCACCCAGGAAAGGCCAACGTGGTTGCCGATGCCTTGAGTAGGTATCCGACAGCCGTGTGTTTGACTATGGATCGACACTTGCTTGCAGACTTGGAGAGCCTTGGGATTGAGGTGATTGTGCCCGGAGGGCAGATGCAGTTATGGGGCCTTCAGATACAGTCGGACTTGATGGAGAGGATCAAGGCGACACAAGTCCAAGATGTGGCTCTGCGGTGCATCCGAGAGCATGTTCGTACAGGGTTGGTGGATGGCAAGTTTTTACTTGCATAGGATGGTGCCTTGAGGCACGGTTCCAGGTTATGTGTGCCTAGCGGAGAGCTCAGGAAGCAGATCATGCAGGAGGCTCACAGATCGCAGTACTTTATACATCCTGGTGCCAACAAGATGTATAGGGATCTGCGAGAGCATGTCTGGTGGTACGGGATGAAGCGGGAGGTTGCTTGCTTCGTAGCTAGATGCTTGGTCTGTCAGCAGGTCAAGGCAGAGAGGCAGAGGCCCAGAGGATTATTGCAGTCGTTGCCCATTCCAGAGTGGAAGTGGGAACATATCACCATGGATTTCATATCTGGGTTACCGTGTACACCAAGAGGGAAAGACGCGATTTGGGTCATCGTTGACAGGTTGACCAAATCGGCCCACTTCTTGCCATTCAAGATGGGTACGTCTACAGAGAGACTTATGGAGTTGTACATGCGGCAGATAGTCAGGATTCACGGAGTTCCCGTCAGCATTATCTCGGATCGGGATAGTCGCTTTACTTCCCATTTCTGGAGGAGTCTGTAGATTAGTTTGGGCACTCAGCTCAAGTTTAGTACTGTATACCACCCCCAGACGGACGGACAGTCAGAGAGGACTATTCAGACGCTTGAGGACATGCTGCGGACGTGCGTCCTGGATTTTAGAGGTTCCTGGGAGGATCATCTACATTTGGTGGAGTTTACTTACAACAACAATTATCAGGCCAGCATTGAGATATTACCTTTAAAGGCTCTGTACGGGCGTAGGTGTCGTACACCCTTATCTTGGGATGATGTTGGAGAGCGAGCTATACTGGGACCAGGGATGGTTGTTGACGCAGCCAAGAAGGTGAAGCTCATCAGGGACAGTCTTCGCGAGGCGCAGGACAGACATCGGCACTGGGCCGATAGCCACCGGAGGCCGTTGGAGTTTGAGGTACAGATTTAGAGATAGGATTAGAAGTAGGTTGTATTTTTATTTTATTTGATTGATCATGTTTGATTTTTAGTAACTTGAGACCATGCTTGTGATTAGGTTGGAGACATGATTTTTCTGCAGATATCTCCGACTCGTGGTACGATACGTTTTGGTGGAGGTAGGAAGCTTAGCCCGCACTTTATCGGTCCTTTCGTTATCTGTAGGAGAGTCGGTGACGTGGCATACAGGCTGGACTTGCCACCTGCACTAGTGGCAGTTCACAACGTATTCCACGTATCACAGTTGAGACGGTACGTGGCTGACCCTAGCCATGTGCTTGATCATTCGAAAATTGAGTTTGGACCTACTCTCAGTTATCCAGAGCAGCCTGTGGAGATTCTGGATCGCCGAGAGAAGGTACTGAGGAACCAGGTGATACCCTTGGTATACGTCGCATGAAGGCATCATTCTCCAGGAGAGTCTACCTGGAAGCGGGAGGATGAGATGCGCGAGCGGTACCCCTATCTTTTTGGACCTTGAGGTACACTTTTCTATCCTTCTCAGCAGTTAGTTTTGCCTTTAATTTCGAGGACGAAATTATTTTAAGGGGGGTAGATTTGTCACTAGCACATTTTTAGCTTGAGAGTATTTTGGTCATTTTTAAAATTTTAGAATTATTTGGAATTATTTAGTATTAATTATAATTATTAGAATTTTCAGTGACTTTTAGTATTTTTGATTTGGTGCTATTCTAGACTTTGACTAGTGTTGACTTAGGAGACTGTCCTAGAAGATGACCTAGGTCATTACTATTTGGTTAGGTTATGGAACCCTAGCTTGACCTAAGTTAGTGATATCAAACTCATTATAACTTATTTGGAGAGATTAGGAATTGATTAGGCTAGCTAATGGCTTGTGGTTTCACAAGTCATGACTTGTGACATAAGCCCATAGAGGCCCAACCCAACACCATGTAACCCTAACCCTAGCCCAATCCAGCCTATGGCCGGCCAACCCTAATCATTCCCCTCTATTTAATGCCTCCTAGAAGTTAGGGCTAGCCTCCTTTAGAAATATTTTCAAGTTTGAGAAAGAGGTAAGTCCCCAACTTCAATAATTCCTAGAAATTCCATTTCAATTCCTTTTCCACCCAAACCAATTGCAATAGGTCCTAAATTTATTCTACTTGCTGTTCGTATTAAGTAATTTCAAGGAGAAACAATTTGGTAGAGTTTTGGAAGCTTGAAGATCCATTCTCATTTGGGGCTTTTTGAGCTTTGCAAACCTATAGGTAATTTCGAATCTACACCATAGAATATTGTTTTTATTGCATATTTAGGAAGCCATAGGCCTACCCTAACTGTAGGTATAGCTAACCCTAGGTTTTGAGTCCTATACGTGTCCGTATCGGACACGTATCAGTCCATATATATAGGTGTTCGATAAAATGCCCCAAAAGGCATTTTGATTGGATTTCAGGAATATTTTTGAATAGGAAATTAGGGTTTGGTGTTGCTTATGGGATTCCAGTATTCTGAGCATGTATTGGTGTCGTTTCGTGTGACAACGGACACGGGAACACGCAGGTGCACACGAGCGTACGCGGGCACTGTAGCTCCCCTGCTTCTCGGGGTCATTTGCGAACAGCACACGCCACGTGGACGCGTGATTTTGGACACACACCTTAGGGCAATCACTGACACCACGTGTGTCAAGTAACACGACCTCTGGTGTCCTGTCGGACACGAAATCGCGCGTGCATGGGGAATGCACTGTACGTGTATCAGTGTATTGTTTGTTCTCTGTTTAATTTCAGTTTTAAATGATTTTATTTGTGATTTTAATTGTCAATTAGATCCTAAATATGATGTATGATATACGTTAGATTAGATTTACATGTTAGTTTAGGTTTTGATGTGGAAATGTGGATTCGATTGGGTTAAATGGCATGCTCACTGATTGGGTTAAATGGCATCTTATTACCATTCTGGACTTGTTGTGACTTGTACTGTTCTAAATAGGAGCCAGACACCACTCATCGACAGTAGATATCCTTCAGATTCTCAGGATACAGGCGAGTACATTCTCTGATTATTTCATATCCTGCATTAGGAGTATATCTCCTACTTTAGATTACTTTACGTGATGCTGACACATTGGAAACACGGATTAGTACTATATGGATCTGGTTGTGCGATGTTATCCCCTTAGCGGATATATCGGGTATTGGTGTTCATGTACTTTATCGTGAGCATCGTGTACTCCTTGTATTCGTGACATTCGTGTTCGAAATGTGTGAAATCGTGTATAATCATGTATTCACATGACCTTCGTGTACAATAACATATCTTGGCTAGATCCTTGTGTATTGATTGGGACGGGGGAGTAGAAGTGGTTATGTATTCAATCCAGTAGATTACTCATGTACAAACCTCTGTAGATTACTCGTGTACAACATCGTGCCGTTTATATAACCGTCTTGTGCTCTGAATCACTAGTCACTGATAGTTCTCTATATACTGTATCTATTTATTTACAGTCTTCCTTTTTATCATGTTATTTTTTTAGTTTCTTGTATCTTACTCTCTAGCATGATTATATATCTTGACCTGCTATGATTTGTTGAGATGTATTGTGCTCGCTCTTGTTCTGACTGGACCTGTTGAAATATTACAGTGGACGAGGCTGAGGTGTTCTGCCCTACCTACTACGGTGCCACACTAGATGAGTGCTTGGACTTGGACCAGCAGCAGGATCCACTAGCAGTAGATGATACTCCCTTAGATTAGGATGTCTTTACTTTTCATGGATTACTGTATATGGATTTTGAGACTTTGGGAGATGTACTTATTTTAGACACTTAGAATTCTGGATGGTATCTCTGTGTTTTCTTCTGTTTTGGATATTCATTTATCTATTTATCTTTATCCTGTTCTACCTTAGTTGTGATTGAGACTGTATTTGCTATGTCACCTCTATTCGGAGTGTATATACTATACAGGTACCTTTATATTGTTAGATGTTTGACCTAGGACAGCATTCTACCGCTGACACTGCGGCGTAGGCTGGACGTACCAACGTCTCGTGCACTTACTCTAGGGTGCAGGTCGTGACATAGATTCAGCTCTGATCCAACCGATGCAGACCCCAATGTTCATTAACAAGTTCATGAAGGCCGCAGTATTATATCCTCTGGCCAATCCTAGGCTACCAGGGTGGTTGACTCCTTATAACCAGAACTGGATTCAGCTTAGTTCCTGGATCATGAAGAACTTCAAGACGGACTTGGAAGCCATCGGCCTTTATGAAGCGGTAGCTTCTACGAGCCAGGGTATACCGATGAACAGTAACCTATTCTTAGCTCTGATGGAGTTGTATATGTGTTCAACAGAAACTTTTGCAACCCCATTAGGTGAGATGGGTTTTGCCCTGCACGAGATGCAATTCATCTCTAAGTTGGCGATAGGTGAAGCTCCATATGAAGAGTATGTTCCCTCCAACCTAGAACTAGCAGAAATCAGAGAGAAATATCCTCAATTGGTTGAGGTCTACCAAGAACTGATGTGCCATTACCTAATTTGCACCACTATGTATGACAGTGGGTCGCATTTGGCATATACTAATAAATGGACAACCTATTTATTCTACCACGAGAATAGGATTCCCAAAAATGAGAAGGGAAGGTTCCAAGAAAACAAGGCTCCAACCATCAACCCTTGTTCAATAATTTTTTCAGATCTGATACATAGTTTGATGATCTCACATAAGTCTCCGGACCAGTATCTGTCCACTAAGACTGGAGACATCCCTGCGGGAACTGAAACGTTAAGCTACCTGAGGCATGGCAGTCAAAAGATCTCAAGGGAAGCCTTGCTGGCAGGCTTTCTGTCTCTGTGGCTGCGGAGATGGATCGTGCCAGGGATTTGCACATCTGACAGAATTCACCGAAGTGTATTGTGGCCGGCAGTACGTTTGGTGTTTAAGGTCAGAATCAACCTGCTATCGGCAATAGTGTGTCGAATAAATGCAGGTTTACGGACCTTTGGTGAGGAACTAATCAACAATGCTCCTCACCGAAAAGAATTCCCTAGGTTATAGATGCCATATACTTATCTGATGGGCTGGCTACTGCATCATCACTGCAGTTTGTTGGCACCGGGCCCTGGAGATAATACGGAGGTCTTCCTCCATAAATTCAATAAAGCTACGTGGACTGCAACTACAGTAGCAGACACTCGAGCAGTACTCAACTACTCTCATGGATGGAAGTTTTTCTCTACAAGACCACAAGTTCCAGCCGACTGCCTCGGTGTTCAATTTGAAGATAGAGGGGAAGGAAGGACTTCATTACCTGTGCCAGTTTTCAAATGGCTAATGTGCATCAGACCCTCACATCTGATGTACAGGAATGAAGACAACTGTGCGCTCGAACAGTATCTACCAAGTTGGTTCGCTCGTCAGTTTGGATATGACCAACTTCACGTTGGTAATCCCTCCACCAGCTTCTACCATTATGGAAAGTTGATTGACGGTGCAAGAGCGTAGAGATACTTTAGCACTGCTTGTACCGGTGCTAGATTCAGGGTATCCACTGATACAAGTACAACCGAGCTACGAATACTTCATACGTATGCTCGCTTTTATGCATCCATCCGCTCCTTCGCGTATAGCTATAATATGAAGGGGAGTCTTCGATGGCCCAAGGAAGGGAACGTCGAAAAACCAGTCAGGGTACTTCCAGACATACCCGATGATGCTGTTGTTCCAGATGAGTACCTGGAAGTAATCCCTACGGGAGTTGGGGAAATAGCTGCAGGACCAATTATTATCAGCAAGGCCCGGAAGCGGAAATCAGGTGCAGTTGTTACCCTCCCAGAGAAGAGGAAGAAGATCACTGTCAAAGGGCCTTCTAGACAGAGAGCCGCTACTCCAGAGGGCGAAACTTCAGTCGAGGAGCCTCAACACATTGTATCTTCTTCAGCTCATCCTGGAGAAGGATCCTCTGCATCCCAACCAGCAGCATCAAAAGAAGCTGTAGGACTCCTATTTCCTAGAAGTCTCAGCTCATCACTTCATCTGTCCTTGCCGCAGAAAGCTATTAAGGACGCTGCCACTACACATACTGTTGATCTAGAGCTCATCCGATCAGATGAACCGGCTCTTACCTTCGATGATGATGACTGGGATGGGGATTATGACAAACTTTTGGCACGTCCTGATCTACTCCAGGTAAAAATAAATTACACAAAATGTATACAAGATTATGTATTATGATTTTGTATATTTAACTTATTTTGCTTAATTTGTAGCTGTTATCACTGCAGTAAAGCCTGTGGTTCCTCCTCCTCAGGAAGCTATTTATGAAGAAAACATGGAATCTGAGGAAGAGAGTTCTTCTTCAAAAGAAGATTCTGCTTCTAAGGAAGATTCTCCATCCAATAAGGTACAATAAGAGCCTGAAGTAGAGGCCCAACCAGAATTGTCTTCTTTTGCTGAGGACGGAGAAAAAAAACAAACTGCAGAAGAACCAACTGCAGATGAAGAAACAGCTGTTGAAGAAGAAACGGACTTTAATGAGGAAACATTTGTAGAAGAACCAACTACAACTGAAGTACTCCCAGAGCTTGAAGAGTCAGTAGCCCATAAAGGTGATGAAGATATGGTCAACTCATCAACTGAAGCTAGAGACATTGTAATAGCATCCTCCGTTATTGCTATTGATCCAGAACAAGTTCCTGAGATGACAGCATCTGAACCGGAGTCAGCTACAATGATCACCATTCCTCCCATAACAATCACCGCCCATAAAACTCAAGTAGTTTCGACTCCAGAAACGGCTGGAGTAAAAAGTGCTGAAGACATTGTCCATGAAGCTCCTGGGGATCAGATAGCCATGGTAGCAGCATCAACATTAGCTTTATCTCAACTTGCTACCAAGGCAACAACAATATCCACTCCGAGCCTTCAGAAGAGGGACTTGGTAGACATTGCCGCCACACCGAGCTCAAATGCAGAAATGAATCTCTTAGTTGAGATTCATACTGAAACTTTATACAAAACTTTGCCAGCTCTGATCAAGATGGTCCTGAAGAAGGGCCTTAGTTATGAAAGCTTGAAGGCAGCAATTGCTCTCACAATCAGGAATGTTGCCTTGTTTAATGACACTGAGAGAGCAGCGGCGCTGGAGAAGGTAGTTGAGGGACTTGAACAGCCTATTAGAGAATATCTAAAGCTGTCAAGTAAAACTATTAAAAGTCTCATCCAAAGCGAGTATGATGCTTTATCAGCTGAATACATCGCTCGGGAGACTACTTTCAAGAATCTCTCTAGAACTATAGCAGTAAAATTGCCAGAGAGAAATCTTTACTGAATGAAAGCAAACCTTTGTTGGAAATGCATAAAGAAGCCTATGAGACTTCAAACATGAGGATTCATCAACAAGATGATAGAATCCGTGAAGTTGAGGCGGAGTTGGCTCGTTTGAAAGCGACAGGGAGCAAATAATTGCGGATAGAGACCAACATCTGGCACAGAGTTCAATTTTGGAAGAGAAAGTTTTCGGTGTTGAAGCTGTCATTAAAATTCTTGATGATGCCAAGGATAAAATGATAGCTACTTTCGTCGAATTCTCCCATCTTTGTACCACAGAGGCTTGACGCACCATAGCTACTGCAACTATGCTGAGCTCTCATGAGAAGCGTCTAGCAGAGCTGCAAAAACTGCTAGAAGATGTATCTGCTCCACCTTAGGCATTTTTTGTATTTAATACAGAATTTTGTATTCTTCTATCTTTTTCATTTTGTAATATTTTCAAGAAATGAATGAAATATTTGTTTTGTGACCCTATCATTTATTTTGAATTTAAACAATAGGTATGAGATAGAAAATACTTATCAGATGTAATATAGACATGACAAGTCTTCTAAACTGAATAAATTATATCTATCTAGAGGTAATGTGGACATGATAAATAATGAATCTTGTTTTCTTTTTAGAGTGTACAATACTATCAGAGGTAATATGAACGTGATAGATCGTAACAACTCAATGAAAATAGATTAATATCTATTCAGAGGCCATATGGACATGATAGATAAGAAAGAAGTAGACTTAATATTTATTCAGAGGTCATAAGAACATGATAAATAATAAATCTTTTTTCAGCTGGTAAGACAGAAGATCAACTATAGGCACCATTAGAGAAGACTGTTTCGACTACATAAGAACCTTCCCATTTTGCTTGGAATTTCCCTTTGCTCTTATGAGTCATCACCATCGGTCTTCGAACAGCTAGAACTAGCTCACCAACTTTGAATACCCTCTCTTTAACTTTACGATTGAAAGCTCGAGATATGCGGGCTTGATATAGCTCAATGTGCTGTTGCGCTTGAAGACGCTTCTCGTCAAATCCTTCAAGTTTTTGGAGTCGTAAGCGATCATTACTCTCTAAGATTAGCTCCTTAGCAATGCCTATTCTAAGAGATAGAATCTGGATTTCCAGTGGAAGAACAGCCTCACATCCAAAAACTAGTAAGAATGGTGTGAAACCAGTCGGAGTTCGGACTGTCGTTCGGTAAGCCCATAAACATTCTCCAAGTTTCTCATTCCAATCACGTTTAATAGAAGGGACAAACTTTTTAAGAAGTTTAATGATTATCTTGTTGAAAGCTTCGACCAAACCATTAGCAGCTGGATTATAAGTCGTAGAAGCCAGATTTTGGATCCGATTCTTATCGCAGAATCGATAAAATGTCTGACTGGCAAATTGTGGTCCATTGTCATGAATTATCCGTCGGGGAATCCCAAAACGATAAATGACATGGTGTTTAATGAAGCTAACCACATTAGATGTTTTTACTTCAATAAGGGGAACCGCTTCCGCCCATTTAGAAAACTAATCGGTTATAGCCAGTATAAACTGATGTCCCTTGACAGAAGGAGGGTTAATCGGACAAATAATATCCATGCCCCAAGCTTCGAAGGGCCAAGAAGTTGTTGTAGGATGTAAGAATTCAGATGGTTGATGAATAAAATCAGCATGAATTTGACATGCTTTACACCGTCTGGCATAATCTACAGCATCTGCTATCATGGAAGGCCAATAATACCCCATTCTTCGAATACTGTCCTGTAATTTTGGATCCGGTTGATGGGCATCGCAAACACCATCATGAGCTTCACGGAGTGTTTGCTTAGCTTCACTCTCAGAGAGACAATGCAGTAAAAGTCCGTCATAAGAACGACGATATAACATATGCAAAGAAGAATCATAGTAGAATCGAAATGATCGTCTCTTGATTGACGCAGCTTCTTTTGGATCTCCAGATAAAATCCCATGAACCGCATAATCAATGAATGGACTTCTCCAATCCTTTTGCTGAGAACTTGATTCTGTAGTATAACTCTGCTCGATATGCAAATTATTCTTTACACAGAATAAGTCTCGATCCAACAATATAATGGTATTTTGTCTTCTAATTGGAACAACTAAGTCTGCAGGTAAACTAGCAAGAGCCGCAGCTTCCAAATTTTGAGAACGTGGTACAAATTCGATGAAGAATCCTTTGAATGAAAGGACCAATTTGATTACCACTTGATGATAGGGATTGATGTCAGGATTTCTGACTTCATATGTCCCTCGGACCTGATTAACAATAAGTTGAGAGTCTCTATAAGCTTCCAGGAACTCAATGTCCAATTGCTTTGCTACTTAAAGACGAATTAGCAGACAATTATATTCTGCTACATTATTGGAGCATGGCTCATTAGGAGAATAAGCACGATATATAACCATTTTATTAGGAGAGACCAAGACGATACCTACTTCGGAGACAATATTGCCTTTAGGTCCAACTCGTGAAGCTCCATCAAAGTATAGTTGCCAAATGTTATCCCTGAAAGTCATGTTGCAATCCATAACTTCATCTGGAATGTCCTCATATAACTTAGAGGTTTCAGGTATAGGGTGAGCTGCTAAGAAATCAGCTAATGCTTGACCCTTCACTGATTTTTGAGGTAGATAGACCATGTCATAAGAAGTAAGCAACATCGCCCAGGTGGCTAACATGGAATTAAGAATGCTCAGTTTCTCATCAATACCAGAATAGGATTTATTCTGGAGATGACATGAATAGTCTGTCCTGATACATAATGTCGTATCTTTTGAACGACAAAAACCAAGGCCAGACATTCCTTTTCTACAGGAGTATACCTGTGTTCAGCTCCAACCATCATTCGGCTAAGATAATAAATTGCCTGTTCATGACCCTTACCACTTTTCTGTACAAGAAGAGCACCAAGCAAATGATCTAATGCTCAAACATATAGCAAAAATGGTCTTCCTACTACTGGAGGTACCAGAACAGGTAGATTTGTAAGGTATTGTTTGATGTCATCGAAGGATTTCTGACTTGCTTCATCCCAAACAAATGATACACCTTTTTTTAATAAATGGAAGAAAGGTTAACACCTCCCAGAAAGATTGGATATAAATCTTCTGATATAAGCAATACGACCTTGGAAGCCGCGTAGTTCTTTTAGATTGCGTGGAGGATGCATTTTAAGAATCGCTTTGATTTTATCTGGATCAACATGGATACCTTGAGAAGTGATGACAAATCCCAAAAACATGCCACTAGAAACCCCTAAGAAAGACTTAGTGGGATTCATCTTCAGTTGATGTTGACGCATCAAATCAAATACTGTCTTTAAGTCTTGAATGTGATCATCTTTTGATCGACTTTTGACAGCAATATCATCCACATAACATTTAACTGTTTTTCGTAGATGTTCTTGAAAGATATTGCTCATGGCCCGTTGATACGTAGCACTGGCATTTTTTAGACCAAACGGCATAACCGTATAGCAGTGAACTCCAAGGGGTGTACGGAAAGCGGTATGCTTTTCATCTCCTCGATGTATCTTAATTTGATTATATCCTGAAAATTCGTCCATGAAAGACATGCATTCAAAACCACGTGTATTGTCTATCATGACATCGGTAATCGGAAGTGGAATTTCGTCTTTTGCACAAGCTGTATTAAGATCTCAAAAATCTATGCAAACTCGGACTTTTCCATTTTTCTTCAGAACAGGAACAATGTTGGCAACCCAGTCTGGGTTTTGTTCTTCACGAACAAAGCGACATGTGATCAACTTTTTTACTTCTGCTTCAATTGCATCTATCATATCTGGTCGAAATTGCTGCTGTTGCTGTTTTACAGGCTTGGCATTAGGATGAATATTGAGTTTATGAGTAGTTATTTTAGGATCTAGATCCGGCATATCCTTATAACTTCATGCAAAGATATCAATATATTCTTTGATCAGTTGTACCAACTCTTCCTTTTCATCTTCAAAGAGGTTTTTACTGATAGAAATCGGCTTGGACGTAGTTCCATCTCCAACGTCAATCTGGACGATTTCATCTTCTGTAGGTGGCTGTTGCTGTTCAGAACAAATCTCCCATTGAGTGTCCATTTATTGTGCCAAAGGGCTATTTTCAAATGGCTCAGATTTACCATCAGTTTGAACCATATTTAATGAAAAGACACACCCAGATTCATCATAATAGTTTTCTCCAGAATATGAGGATTGTAAAAAACTGGAAGAACATTCTTCATCCATATCTTCTTTGTATATGTGGGATGTATCAGATTCGATGAATTGGATTTCTTCAGAATCTGAGGATTGTGAAGAACTGGAAGAAAATTCTTCTTGTATATCTTCATTAAACATGTGGGATGGATCGTATCCCAACCCATGACGAGTTTTCTTGTAAAACAGATCACCACATAACGGTAATCATCTACCTTTGCCTTGATTGAGACCTTGTATAGTCTTCAAATCATATCCCATATTATGGATATTCTTAAGAGATTGTTGACTATATTTGTCAATTCGGATTCTTCCTTTATCTTTCTCTTTGAGATCATCTGTCTGAGTAACAGGGATATTTTAAGCCTGGCCAAATACAATTTGGTGCTTGTTTTTTATTAGATGGAATCACAAAATAAGATTCTTCGTGACGTCTATAAGTTACACAAGCTTGTGATAATGAGGCTACAGGAAGAAGATAGGGAGAAGATGTTAGGAACCTTTGAGCATAGGGTCCTACATCGACATGAAGAGGAAAAGAATTTTTCTTATGATTAATATATAAGGTTTTCTCTGTATTTACGTCATTTTTATGTTGATGACTTTGATTATCAGCAGATAAAGTCATTCTTTCAATAAATTTGACAGTCATGTCCTCCAAAAGAAAATCATCATTAATATTAGAAAGTACAGAATGATCAATATTTACATCATTTACAAACTGACTGCTACGCTTCGGATTGATCATTAACGGACCGTCATCCGTCTTGTGCGTAGACTTGCCAAGGTTGATAATCAATGGTTCTGGATCATTCGTACGAGAAGTACGTCCCTTGACATTGATCATGAGAGGTTGAACTTGGCTCTTGGCTGGAATACTCACTGATTCCTCAGATGAAGCTCGAGTTCTTCCTTTAACCTTGATCATCAGAGGTTGGTCATTAAAAGGTTGGGGTTGGATTCAGCCTTTGACTTTAATCGTCATAGGTTGCTCTTATGAAGGATCTTTATTGACAGATTGATCTTCTGCTGGTGATCGATCTTCGGCCATATCCGATATCTCCTTCACATGCTCTTGCTTGTAGAGTATTGAATCCGAAAAATAGGCTTTAGCACCCTTAAAAGGTTTGATATCTGCGAATTCAGTCTTCACACTCCCTTGAGAATCTACGTACTTGAAGTATTGCTGGAGAGTTGAAGGCACAATGTTATGCTTATGTATCCACAGTCTTCCAAGGAGGTTGTTCTAAGATACATCTGAGTTGATAACATAAAAAGTTGCCATAGTTCGAATATTACCAATTTGAATCTTCAGACGAATCTCCCCCAATGGTTTACTCTTTCCATAGTTGAAACCAACTATTGTTGTACTAGTATAAGTCAAATCACTAGTAGGAATCCTCAAGGGTCGTAGCATACTCTGAAGAATAATGCTAATAGAAGACCCAGGATCAATGTAAATCCTGTCAATTTCAGTAGATTCAATATAACATGTATAACACAGAGGCCTATCGTGCCTATTATGCTTCAACAACATATCTTCTTGTGTGAAGGTAATGTTAGGAATTGCTTCCATCACACTATGACATTGTGGATACGACACTGGTATATTGTCCGGACTCTTGTGTTGAGCTGAGCTTGAGTCTGCTTGTAGCAAAGCTTCGCTCAAAGTTTCTCGGCTTTCTTTAGAAAGATGAAGCAACTCAAAGATAGAAAGTCTAGCCGGGGTGTTAGCTAGTTTGGCTAGAATATCAAACTTATAGTGTTTCATCACTACTCCTTGATTTGAAGCAGATTTCAATGGGACGTCAAAGCGTACTTGTCACGACCTGCACCCACTTTTCGGACGCGAGCTCGTGAGCAAGCCAGCTACGTGTCGAGCGGACTCCAGCTAGACTCGAGTACGTATAAGCTGTCAAGGTCATGGTATCATATCTAATCTAAACTGTATCTCAACCTACATGAATCATATAAACAAGAATGAACAAGTATGGGTCATGGTCTGCAGCCCATTAGTATATTGTTCGATTTGACTCCAAGAATGATATGAGTCTATAAAGAAAAGCTGATAAGCAGAATATATCATAAAAGCACGAGAAAGATAATAAATCAATATCACTAACAAAATACCTGAATCATGCAAATGAAATCAACTACCACATGCTCAGCTAACTAACTCCGTGCAATCTGCTACCTGAAGAGATCATCAGGTCCTCAGGGGACTAGCAAGATACATAAAACATGCCTACTAATATGACAGTAAATAACAGGTAAGAAGGATAAGAACACTGCAAGAAGAAACATCTAAGGACGACGAGTCGTGAGAAAATGTAATACTAGACTTGGCTACCAATCAATCGAATAACCTCTATAGCTTGTAGTACAATGCAAGATACTCCCAATCTATAGTAAATTTTGACTGTAATACAATGCAAGATAATCCCAGTCAAGATTAGCCAATTTTAGTATCGATCTCCTCTCCTAAAGGATATAAAGTCAAGTAGACTCCTATAAATCGTAGTATAATGTAAGATACTCCCAATTTATAGTATCGTAAGTCAAGTCAATCAATCAATCAATATATGCCATAGGTCGTAGTACAATGTAAGATACTCCCAAGCTATAATTTGTCTCAACTGTAGTACAATGCAAGATACTCCCAGTCGAAAATGGTCAAGAACAGATATAGAAACTGACAACTCAATCACGAGAAAAGAGTAACACAAAGAGACCCATATTCCAGCAATGTCAAACATCCTGTACGTGCACGTAATCTAGAATAAATAAAGCAATCCAGGACGAATCAATCACAATACGGAATCATGCGACAACATGAAAAGGACTACAATAAGGAAAGAGAAACCATGTAAATACTGCATATGTTCAGCAAGGTATATATTTGCCTGGGGGTTGCACGGAGAACCAACAATGTATCGCCAATCAAGAAGTCAGAAAGTCCAAGTCATCACAACTGTCTCCGAAAGCTAAAATAAACGTTACCAACATTCTCAGAATAGTCAAATTAGCTAGGATTGCCTGTTCTTAAGTCCAATTCTGGATACAGGGGCAAAACGGTAATTTCGGTCAAAAACGATGTCCGCCGTTAGACCCGCTTTGCACCGAAAAGCATGCCAGGGTCAATGGTC
The DNA here is from genome assembly GCA_029216955.1 of Iris pallida. Lineage (NCBI taxonomy): Eukaryota > Viridiplantae > Streptophyta > Magnoliopsida > Asparagales > Iridaceae > Iris > Iris pallida. The sequence continues at coordinate 8,682,760 of JANAVB010010198.1, read as the reverse complement.
TCTAAAGTCATCAAACTACATGTCTACGGATCCGATTTTCCGATATGAACCCAACCGTATGTCTAGAGTTGGATTTCGGCAGGCCGTGCATAAAATCGCCCGTTGAGTGGGACCGTGGGGCCCGCAAAACGACGTACAATTCAACTGTCTCAGAATTGGACCAAAGTTGGCATACAGGACCAAAAAAATGATACGGTCCTGTTGGTGTAAGTTTTGTCTCGACCTGACGAGCGTGCACGAAGTAATTGAGAAACTTGCACAAAGGCCGATATGGTAAATTTCGACGGATACGCATCAAATTCTTCGCGCACACGCGACCAATTTGAATTCCGTCAAAGCCCACACGTCCACAAAACCATTATGCAGCTTTCGATGCTTTCGGTTCGCGACCACGTCGCCCGAATTGGCGGGACGGACGTGGTATCGGACAATTTTCTAAATTTCTAAACTGTTTTCGCAAAGTTTTTCTTGATTTTCAAATCAGGATTTTCTGACGTATACTAGATGAATTTAAATTCCGTAAACAGCATTTTGAAGCTGTATGGGTTGACTAAAAACCTATTCAATTAGATTATTGAATATTGCTACGGTTTAGCAGAAATTTGCCTTCCAAACTAGGGTTATAGACTGTTTTTCAACTATCAGGAACATTCGTTTTTCGGGTTTTTCGAGTCAACTTTTCGACTCGTTGGGTCGATACTTCGGGGAACTATGAAGTGGCTCGTCTAGAGGGTCATATAGGGTTGCTACACCAACTTACGGAATCGAATTTAATGGAGAGTACACGAAGTTATTTGATTCGGGAAGTAGGTACCTGGTTCGGGTTCGGGACAGAGCAGTCCCCTACTTCCCGCGCACGTGGCTGACTTCGGCGGCTCGCGTGGCCGCGCGCGGCGGCTGGTGGCCGCCCATACACCCCTGAGCGGGCGTGCGAGGGTGGCGACGCGGTTAGTTTAGGGTTTCGCAAGGAATGCTCTCGATCTCTCTGGTATTTATGTGTGGTTCGGTTGTAACAGAGCAGGCTTGGTCTCTGTTTGGTGTATGCTGATCGGGCTGGGGGGTTTCCTGTGGGTTGAAGTTGGATCGGCCATGGAGCATGGGCTGGTTTGGGCTGGGCTTTCCTCCTTTGTGATTTACTGCTTTCTATTTTATCCCATTATATGTGTGTATATATATATACACACCTATATATATATATATATTTTTTTTTACCTATATATATATATATATATATATATATATATATAAAATATATATATATATATATATATATATATATATATATATATATATATATATATATATACCTGTTATATATAACAGGTATATATATATATATATATATATATATATATATATATATATATATATATATATATATATATATAAATATATATATTTTTTATATATATATATATATATTTTATATATATATATATATATATATATATATATATATATATATATATATATATATATATATATATATATATATATATATAATATATATATATATATATAAATAAAATATATATATATTTTATATATATATATATATATATATATATATATATATATATATATATATATATATATATATATATATATATATACATTCATATATATATATATAAAAAATATATATATATATATATATATATATATATATATATATATATATATATATATATATATACCTGTAAAATAGAAATATACATGTACTCCATACATTCAACTATAAGGAATAGGATATCCTAAATACAAGCTATAATAGAAATACAATATACTTAAATCTTTATACTAACATTTACTTAAATAATATACAATGATACATTATGTGTGTATATATATATATATAAAGGCCTAATTTTAATATATTATAAATACACTTCCATATATATATGTATAACTTAGATAAATCCCATAATGTCCAAGATGTATGTTAAGGAAAAATTATTTACTAAATTATCAATAAACATTATTTAATATCAAGAACTCATAATATAGATATTTAACCACAATTTGGGAAAACGACTACTAGGTTACTGAATTAAAATACTACCACCCAATGCATGTCTATACCGTCGTCTCGGAATGCCCTACATGACTACCTGGGCTTGGGCTTGGTTTGTGTCCAGCCTGGCCAATTTGGTTCAACCGGGTCTCAACGTTAAATAATATAATAATAATAAATAATTAACTATTTATAATAGTTATGTCACAACTTGGCCTGGTTTTCCTAGTTAGGACATCCCTATGGCTAGGTTTCTCCGGGCATGACTAGTACACTAGTCAAGGCACACTGCAACATCTCTCGTGCCACAAATCCTAGTCGTCTAGTACTTCAAAACTCAACTATGGCTAAAGTTATATAACGTAATAATAACTAAATAATTAATTCTAAAATTCTAAAAATCACCATTTAAATCAAATGAATAATAATAAATAAAATAATTCAAGATTTTCGGGAAGGGGAGCTACAAATCTACCCACCTTAAAAATAATTTCGTCCTCGAAATTATAATTTCTAATTATTCCTAAAAATTCAAAAGGAAGTCTACTATTATCTAAATCTCTTTAAATTTAATTCCTCAAAATAGTTTACAACCTTCCCCTAACAATTTTGTAACTACGAAATCTCGAGGACTTCTACCCACCTTAGGTCACACTACTCCCTTGAAATACGGGTCACTAAAATCTTATCATCCTCTAACTAGTGCCTAATAATTCTACCAAAATATCTATGACATATGGTATTTACAATCTCTTATATCTACAAACAACTAGTTATTCAATAATCAAGCAATATTATACTATAACTTAGGAATCTCAGATGAATCCTAGACAGCACGATCGTTCGTCACCTCGAAATAAAAAGGACGAGAATCAATGGTACGGAAAGCAAGGACGTTTAATCGAGAGCAAATACGGAGTTTTCAAGGATGTAGAGAATTTCTATGAGAATTTTCAAGGCAGAGTGGATTGAGATATCTAAGGTTTAGTCATAGTCGCAGGCTCGTACCAGTATAGTTACGTAACCGGTACGATATGCTCTGACCTGCATGGGCCACCACAAAAACTTGTCACGACCCGCACCCGTTTTCGGACGCGAGCTCGTGAGCAAGCCAGCTACGTATCGAACGGACTCCAGCCCGACTCGAGTACGTATAAGTTGTCAAGGTCAAGGTATCATATCTAATCTATATCTAAATCCACATAAATCATATAAGCAAGAATGAACAAGTATGGGTCATGGTCTGCAGCCCATTAGCATATTGTTCGATTTGAATCCAAGAATGATATGAGTCTATAAAGAAAACCTGATAAGCAAAATATATCATAAAAGCACGAGAAAGATAATAAATCAATATCACTAACACATGCTCAGCTAACTTACTCCGTGCAATCAGCTACCGGAAGAGATCATCAGGTCCTCAGGGGACTAGCAAGGTACATAAAACATGCCTACTAATATGACAGTAAATAAAAGGTAAGAAGGATGAGAACACTGCAAGAAGAATTATCTAAGGACGACGATGTAGGCCTCAAAAAATGAAGTCACGCTGAGTTGATACAGTCTATCAGGAAAATGTCTAAAAGACACGCTGAGTTCTATCAGTCCATTTCCTCAAATATAAGCAGAGTTTAAATGGTACTCAAAGACAGCTCATCATTTGTCAGATTGTAATTATGACTGACAGTATGACAGTCAATAAACGTCTCCTCGTATGCCACGTATGCACGGGATTCAAGAGATCTCAGCCGACTATGGCATGATTTTTGATATCTTCTTCAACAAGATTCGGTCTTCATCAAGTTGGCGTGCCAAAAGGGCTTATCATCATTTAATGTGACTGACAAAGCAATCAATGTCAGAGATTTTGTGTCAGTCGAGATACGTCGAATCAAGACAGCTGGCCGTTCTGACTCAAGTCTGCGTGCATTTTGAACCTCAGTGTTCCTGTCTCAAGTTTGCGTGTATTCTGAGCCTTCTGCCTCAAGTTTGCGTGTATTCTGAGCCTTTTACCTCAAGTCTGCATGTATTTTGAGTCCTCTGCCTCAAGTTTGCGTATATTTTGAGCCTAAGTCAGCGTGGATTATTCATCTCAACAGGGATTTCATCCTCAACCAGTTAGCGGATTATCATCTCAAATTATCAAATTAGAGTATGTGGCGGACATGCCACGGATCTCTCGTATGCGTGCCCCAGTAACTTGCATACGACTCATGCATGATTGCCATGTGTCCAACAGTTATGGGCCACGTCCAGTAACTGCTCATAAATCTTTCGTACGATTGAGTCCTGCGAGATTATCAACTATGCATAGGTTATGAAAACAGTTATCTTTTTAGTTATTTTTTGACTCTATAAATAGAGTTCTCTTCTCATTCATTGTACAGATATATAGAATATCTAAATTGCTGTCGAATTCTTGAGAGCTTTTCTTCTTCGCATCGTCCAAGGGATAAAGCGATCGTCTTCTAGATCGGATTCCTACAGTTGTATTTTCCCAGAATCAAAATAAATAAAGTGAATTTATTTATGGAAAATAAATTGGCGACTCTGCTGGGAAAACCCATCTCCTCTTCTGAGATGGCCACAACTCAATACGACACTTCGTCGGTCGGATCGACGAAGAAGGTGATATTGATTCAGTTCAATCAACTCGCCTATGAAGAAATGTAGTGGGCTAAGGGTGGCAAGCACACTTCAGCCTCTATCACCACCGCCAAATCAAAGGGACGATCTGTCTACGTCCCTAAGAATCTGTTGGCAACCAAAGATGCTAAAGTTTCTGCCACAGTGTCCATTACTAACACTGGCAAGAACTCCACTGCAGGCACGCATACTCCTGTGTGCTCGAAGATGACAGTATCCAAAAGGCACGCTGACAGTGATGGCTTTTTAGCCAAATCTGTTTCCGTAGTCAATCAGTCTAAAAGTCACGCTGACAGCACTGGCGCTTTAGCCAAACCTGTTCTAGCGTGCATTTCCAAACCCAAAAATCACGCTAACAGTACTGGTTCTTTAACCAAGCCTGTCTCAGCGTGTATTCCGCACGCATCATCCACCAAGTCAGCTCTCCCTGACTCAGCATGCGTACCGAAATCTGGCTTTTTAGCCAAGACTTCATATGCTGACAACATTGGCTCCTTAGCCAAATTGTCACCAGCATATTCTAAGAAGAATAGCTCTTTAGCTATTTCTTCCTCCTTGCCAAGTTCTGCTAGAACTGGGAGTAGTATTGCTATGGCTCCTCCACAAATGGCCCACAAAGTTCCTTCAAATAGGAACAACTCTTTAGTTGTTTCTTCTGCTACTGTAGTGTTTACTTCAGGGACAACTTTGACTGACAGTTTTGTTAGTCAAAGAAGAAGAAATAGTCTTTTGACTACTCTTCCTTGTGGACAATATATGTCTCAAAACTTGAACAAGTCTAAAAAGAAACATTTTTTAATGTCTTCTTCTACGACATCTTCAAATTGGGCACATAATTTGTCTCTACAAAATGGTTTGTTGCCAACTCCTAATCAAGGGGATGGTTCAACTCTTCCTTCTCTGCAAATATCCAGATCAATGGAAGGAAAACTTCAAGTGTCAAAAACCAATGTTTTACCTCCAACAGATCTAAGAATGAAACTTAATCAATCCCGTTTGGGAAGCACCTCTGGTGTTAAGAAACCACACCAATTGGGAATGAAAGTAAGAGATCCGGATGCAGAATATGCCAAAAATTATGTTGCTCAGATTAATCACTCTTTGTATAATCAAGAGCCGACAAAATCCAAAGACAAGAAATATGTTCCTAATAAACAAAGATTGTTCTCAAATATACCTCAATCTTCACATACGGATTTGCAAGAACATCTTCAACAAAAGAGGAGAAATAATTCTATGTCAATGGATCATGACCATACTGATCATGATTGTGACTTCCAACCTAGGGTCATAATTCAATGCAGATGTCAAACTAAACGACAGTCTGTCTTTAATCGGATCCAGTATGAACCTATGTCTGATGAAGATGAACCTCCTTTCGCTTCTATCAACATGACCTCTCGGGATTCTGGGGGTAGAACTGATAGTCCAGATGGGGTATATAGAGGCACCAGAGCAAGAGTCCTGGCTTCTAATCAAAGAACTTCGATTTCTGAAGATTATTCTGAATTCCTTGGAGAATCCAACTTCCTACCTCTTTCTATTGGGGGTAGTTCTCCTACAACTGATTTTGATACACAAAGCAATGATTCAGAACAAACAGTATCATCAACAATCCCTCGTATGGTCACAACTTATATGGTGGATGGGAATACTGAATTAAGCAATGAACCTTCTTCTTCGATGACTCCCCAAGACCAAAGAATTGCTTCTTTGGAACAACAAATAAAATCTATGGCTGATACTATGAAATCAATGTATGAACTTATGGCAAACCAGCTGTAAAATCAACGGACTGTACCTGATGCCATACCAATTGACACTGGTGTAGGTGCAGTACATGTTTCTCCAGCAGTATAATCCAATATCCCTGGACAAGCTCAACCAATTTCTAGCCATTCGAAAGCTGGGGGTAGTGCTTATAATCTTGTTCCTCTTCCTAACCATTCTCTACAAGCTACAACTCCACAATCTTTCGGAGTCGTTACTGAAGAATTGAGGAATCTCCGAACCCAATTTGAGGCATTCAAACAGAAAGACGGTTTACAAAGGTTAGGTATCAAGCAACCTTATCCAATAGAATGGAAGCAAGTATCATATCCTCCTAAATACAAGCCTCCTACTATCTCATTCTTTGATGGAACCACTTCTCCTAGTCAGTTTATCAATCATTTTAAAGTGATGACTGACCAGCTACAACCAAGCGACGCCCTCCTTACTCGGGTGTTTGTCGGATGTCTCAAGGGAACGACTTATGAATGGTATAGAAGTCTCCCTGATGGGTGTATTACCTTATTTGCTGGCTTCAAACAAATATTTCTTGAACGATTCTATGAAGGGCTTAATGACATGACTATGTCTGCTCTTATAAGAATCAAACAGAAAAATAATGAGAGCACTGAAAGCTTCATTGAAAGATTTAGAAGAGAAGCTTTAAAAATGCCTTTTGGAACTTCCGACGCCGTCACTATCGACACTTGCAAGTCAAATCTCTTACCAATCATCAGCATGTGGACAGGATCCACTAAATTCCAAGATTGGCCTTCCTTCATCGTCAGTGCCAAAGCTGCCGAAGTCAGTGCCGAGACTTTCAAAGGTCTAGGGGTACACATGAATCCCAATGAATCATGTCAAAATACTAGCAATAGTACGCGACCTAACAATCGTAAAGGAAAAGAGACTCTTGAAGTCAATCTCCAGAGCAAAAATCAAGAAGTAATATCTGCCCAAGCTACCCCAGCTCCAACAAATCAACAACCAAGAGCACCTCGCCCCAAAGAAGAATACTCTTTCGACGACGATGACGTCCTTGGTATCTTTGAATGTCTACTTAAAGGTAATAAAATACAATTGCCTGAAATCAAGAAACCCGATGAAGCTGGTAAGACAAATCATCCTAAATACTGTCCGTACCATGGAATATTGGGTCACACAGCTCGTACATGTTTTGTACTGAAAGGAAAAATCCAGGAAATGATCAAATCTGGAGCTGTCACTCTCACTCCGAAAGAAAAGACTGTCACCTCCAACGTTGTCTCTATGCAATTCGGAGATTTTCCTCCTCAACTTCTTGAAAGCGGGATCGTTCCTATTCCCAAGGCAACTCTTGAAATCATGAATATTCCTCGTCTACAGTCTGAAGGATTAGTACCGATCACTATTGAAACAGGAGAAATCATATGGATTCATCCCGATCTAGTGGCAGATTTTGAATCTCCTCCCCCTCAAAAGAGTACTTCCCTAAAATCTAAGAAGGCCAAAAAAACTAAGTCATGTCATATGACTTCTTTCAGATCTACTTCCGACACAGAACCGAAAGATAAGGTAGAAGCACTTGCTGGTGCTACTAGAACATGGAAACATTATCTAAAGGATTATTCCAAGAGTCCGGAAGATACTCCTGATAGTCCTGAAGATACTCCTGATATCTCTCCAGCTGACAAAGATATTCCTAATGTTCCTTGGGAGGAAGAATCATCTACTGTACCTGTTCCTTCAACTACATCGGTTGTACCTATTTCTTCCAAGCCCACAGCACTTGAGAAAGGCAAACAACAAGCTCGCTTCGATAAACCAATCAGGAAGTCCCCTCCCCTTGGACTTCAGAAGCTTATAACTTTAACATTTTAGCACAACTTGCTAATACTCCAGCTAGAATGTCCCTCTTCGAACTTCTACGTCTTTCTAAAGAGACTCGGGAGACATTAAGTGAGGCACTTCTTTAGGCTGACTCTTGTCTCGTACAATTAAAGAAGCCAGATGAAGAACCTGTTACTTGCTTACATTGCAATAGTGTATTGGAGATCATTTCGAATATCATCTTACACAAGATAACATGTTATTGGAGGATAATCGACATGATCGGCCTCTCTACTACACCGGTTATATCGATACGATGAAGGTAGATCGTATTCTTATTGATCCAGGGTCTGCTTTAAGCATAATGCCAAGGAGTCTGCTAGATGAATTAAAAATTCCTCTTCATAAACTTTCCAAGACGGTTACTACCATATTGGGATTCAATCAAAGCCGAAGCGAGCCGTTGGGAAAGATTCATCTGAAACTTCAAATAGGCAATTTCAGATCCAAAGTCACTTTCTATGTGTTCGAGATCGTTGGATCTTATAATCTTCTCCTGGGAAGACCCTTCCTTCATGAAAATAATGTGGTGCCTTCTACTCTTCATCAGTATTTCAAATACATTGACAGCGATGGAAAGGTAAAAAAGGAAGTTGCTGATATAAATCCTTTCCGTGGAGTTGAAGCTTATTTCAGTGATTCCCGGATGTGCAAAGAAGAGTATACAAAAATAGTACAAGCTATGGAAAAGAAGACCCGCAAAGTGAGACCTTGATAATTCCTGTTAAAGGTCGAACTACTCAGCAACAGTCTCCTAAACCCTCTGGAGAAGGTCCTTTCATTATTCCAGTGAGCGGACGTATCTCTCCATTACCTCAATCACCTACCCAAGACACACTGATTATTCCTGTCAGTGGGTGTACTACATTTCCGGCATCTTCATCTATAAAACAGGACACTCTGGAAATCCCTGTTGGTGGGCGAACTACTTTTCCATCCCAAGCTTCAAGGGAGCTCACCTCTTCTGAGCCATTTGTGATCGATCTTAATCGAAACAAAATTCCTTCTCGTTCTTCTTCTCCCCCTTTAGTCATTAATTTGGCTAAGATTTCTAAGGTTCAACCTCCTTCTGATGTAAATACTACTACTTTTGAAATTAATGAAATATCTCCGTCTTTGAAGTATATTGATGTTTGTAATCATGTTCATAATTATTTGCATTTGTTAGATGACTTGAAAACGATAACTATAGGAGTTGTACAGACTTTTCATACAGAAGTATCCTTAGAATCAGTACAAAATTCATGCTTTCTAGTACCTAGCAGAAAACCAGGAGACATTCCAATATTCTTCTACAAAGGACCAAAAAACCCTATCAACCTTGAAGATGATGATAAAAATGATGATTCTGGAAGATTACAGTTGCGTCGTTACAGCCAGCAATCTAAAGATATCATCAAAAATATGGACTATGACTTCAGAACTGGCCTCAGTAATGGGAAAGGAAGAAAAATGCCTGTTCGGATTCCTTCTCTAAAATATGGAAGGACAAAATGCGGATTGGGTGCTCCTACTTCCTTCATCAATATCATCCATGAAGATCCCGAATCTGACGAAGATAAAAGATCTGATTCTTCTAATACCTCCTCTTGGGATTCTGATACATGTATTGGTGACTTCCACCGTAACATTTTGTCTTCCAACATGGTTTCCGTTGATGGTCCTGAAGAAGATGACGAAGATGAATTTGAAATCTCATCCGAACCAGAACAATGGGCCCAAATGCTAGATAATCAATGGGAATTTAGATTCGAGCAAAGAGAACCTCCAACTGAAGATAAACTCGTTCAAATAGATGTTGGTAAAGAGGGATCCCCCAAACCAATATTCATTAGTGAAAGTCTTTCAGAAACTGATAAGCAAGACATGATCAAACTTATTCGCGAATACATCGATGTCTTCGCTTGGAGCTATGAGGATATGCCAGGACTTGATCCACAGATCGCAACTCACAAACTCAATATCATGCCAAATGCTAAACCGGTCAAGCAACAACAGCAACGATTCCGTCCAGACATTATGGATGCAATTGAAGCCGAAGTTAATAAACTCATGGCTTCTGGGTTTATTAGAGAGGAACAACACCCTGATTGGGTGGCTAATATAGTTCTTGTCCTTAAAAAGACTGGCAAGATCAAAGTATGCATAGACTATCGTGATCTCAATACGGCATGTCCTAAAGACGAGTTCCCCCTACCAATTACTGATGTTATGATCGATAACACCTGTGGTTTTGAACGGATGTCATTTATGGATAGGTATTCTGGATACAATCAAATTAAAATATTTCCAGATGACGAGAAACACACTTCCTTCAGAATGTCGATCGGTACATACTGTTATACAGTGATGCCATTCGGTCTCAAGAATGCAGGAGCAACCTATCAACGAGCTATGAGCACTATATTCCGTAAACATTTATAAAAAATAGTCGAATGCTATGTTGATGATATTGCAGTCAAAAGTCGACAAAAAGAGGATCACATCCAAGATTTGAAAACTATATTTGATCTAATGCGTCGGCATCAATTAAGGATGAACCCTACTAAGTCCTTCTTAGGCGTCTCTAGTGGCAAATTTCTCGGCTTCGTCATTACCTCGAAAGGTATACACGTAGATCCCGAGAAGATCAAAGCCATCCAAGAGATGCGTCCTCCACGCACCTTAAAAGAGCTACGAGGATTTCAAGGAAGGATCGCTTATATCAGGAGATTCATCTCTAATCTTTCAGGATGTTGCAGACCATTCTATAAACTTTTGAAAAAGGGTGTTTCTTTCGTCTGGACTGACGAATATCAGAAAGCATTTGATGACATAAAACAATATTTGATGAACCCCCCAGAATTGGTACCTCCTATTTTAGGAATACCGTTCCTTCTATATACTCGAGCAACGAGTCATTCATTGGGTGCGCTACTCGCTCAAAAGAATAAAAATGGTCATGAACAAGCCATTTTCTATCTCAGTCGTACCATGACTGGAGCTGAACCTCGATATTCACCGGTCGAAAAAGAATGTCTAGCCCTTATGTTCGCTGTCCAAAAGACACGACATTATATCATTGGCCCGACCATTCATGTCATTTCCAGGATCAATCCTATATGAGTCATGATGAAGAAACCAAGTGTTTTAAATTCTCGATTGGCTAACTAGGGAATTTTACTTGCTCAGTATGATATGCACTATATCCCTCAGAAATCGGTCAAAGGACAAGCTTTAGCTGATTTTCTGGCTGCTCATTCAATTCCAAAAAATTCAAAACTCTACGATGAAATCCCAAATAAAGTTCTAGATTCAAACCAAATTGCTGAAGAAGATCCTACTTGGTGTCTATTCTTTGACGGAGCTTCAAGAATAGGTCCTCATGGTGACATTGTCGCTGGGGTTAGAATTGTTCTTGTATCGCCAGAAGGTCTTGCTATCCAAAGAGCTTATTCTCTCGATCAACCACGTTCAAACAACGTAGCTGAGTACAATACATTGCTTATTGGTCTTTAACTCGCTAAACATCTGAATATTCAACATTTAGAAGCTTATGGAGATTCTAAACTCATCGTCAATCAGATAAGAGGTACTTATGAAGTTCGCCATCAAGATCTGGTTCCTTACTATAGATTGGCCATATCTATGGCTTCTTCATTTGAAGGATTCTTTATCGAGCATGTTAGGCGAACATGTAACACAGAAGCTGATGCTCTTGCTAATCTTGCGGCAGTGTTAGCTATTCCGGTTAAACGTCAACAAATGATTGTTGTTTATAATCGAGAATTATTTCATCTTGAGAACAATCTAACTCTAGGACTTCCAGTTGATATTGAAGAATCAACATCTCATGACGGCAATATAACAAGAGGATTCGGTATTGATTTAGAGTTCGACAGATTAAATCGTAAATCATCTTCATCTTCATCTGATTCTAGTATAGAATTCATCTTTAGTAATTCAGCTGAGACTCAGAATACTGATAAAGATTGGAGACTGCCTTTCTTAGATTTTGTATTGTATGATATCCTTCCAGATAATCCGAGTGAGGCAGCATCTATTAGACGACGATCACTCAGATTTTATTACAATCATACTACAAAAACCTTATATCGTCGAACTTTTGATGGTTTACTTCTTCGATGTATTGCCGGTGATGAGGCCCAACAAATTATCTGTGAAGCACATGATAGAATTTATGGAGCACATCAGCCTGAACCTAAACTTCAAGACCGTATTCGACGTATGGGTTATTATTGGCCTACTATGGTAAATGATGCTATTTAATATGCCCATAAGTGTAAAGCTTGTCAAATCCATACGGATTTTATCCATCAACCTTCAGAATTTTTACACCCAACAGCAGCATCATGGCCCTTCGAAGCTTGGGACATGGATGTTGTCGGCCCAATTAATCCGCCATCATCAAAAGGTTATCGGTTTATTCTCGCAAAAATCGATTATTTCTCCAAATGGGCTGAAGCTATTCCTTTATCTGAAGTCAAAACTTCCAACATCATCAGCTTTATCAAGCATCATGTCATCTACAGATTTGGTGTTCCCCGACGCATTATTCATGATAATGGACCACAGTTTGTCAGTCAGAAGTTTACTCGACTCTGTGACGATCATCGGATCAACAATTTGGCTTCTACCGCATATAATCCAACAGCTAACGGATTAGCAGAAGCTTTTAACAAGACCATCATCAAACTCTTAAAGAAGTTTGTTTCTGCCAACAAACGTAATTGGAGTGAGAAACTCGGTGAATGTTTATGGGCTTACCGCACTACAGTTCGTAATGCCACCAAATGTACACCTTTCTCTTTGGTGTATGGATGCGAAGCTATTCTCCTATTAGAGATTCAAATTCCTTCTTTAAGGATAGCAATCGCTAATGAACTTACCACTGAGAATAATGATCGTCTTCGACTTCAGGAATTAGAAGCTCTAGATGAAAAGCGGTTATATGCTCAACAGAATATCGAATTCTATCAAGCTAGAATCTCAAGAGCTTTTAACAAGAAAGTCAGAGTTCGAGCATATCAAAAAGAGGAACTTGTTCTTGCAGTCAGACGTCCGATGACTATGACACATATGAGTAAAGGCAAGTTCGATGCAAAATGGGAATGTCCATTCATTGTGAATAAAGTATTTTCTAATGGGGCATATCAGCTTACCACCATAGATGGTAAAATTACTATGATGCCCATTAATGGCAAATTCTTGAAAAAATATTATGTGTAATATTTTCATCTGTCGAGATTATTCTCATATCATTTCTTTCTAAAAAATATATATATATATACACCAAGGTCATTATTCTCTACAGGAATCATTTCGATATCTTTTATCCCCAGTGGAAATAGATATTCTAATTTGTATCATTTTCTTAGTGAATTTGATATCTAGAAAATTACGTCCATATTACCTCTGAATTTTCTATCTCAGTATCATATTTTCTATTTTATGAAAATGATATCTAGTCTTTTGATTTCCAAGTCCAAAGATCATGGAAAATCGAGTTCAAAAATATTTTTATATCTGAATTCTATTTTTTCTAATCAGTATTAAACTAAAATTATCTTTAGTTTAATATCATCTGATAGAATTACAAAGTTTATTTGTATTTTCTATTCTATTTGAAATATGTCATGTATTATTTACCTCTGAACATATTTTCTATAGATATATCATTCTCAAAACAACAAAGTCAAAAATCAGATCAAAGTTCTCATTTTCTTCATTCAAAGATCAAAGTGCTGATTACAAGTGAATGTCAAAAAGATTAAAAATATGAGAAGCTTGAAAAATTTACTGAGTAGTAGGAGTTATTAACTCCTAAATATGATTAAGTACAGTGTTCATCTTCTCCTCATGAGTTTTACGAACTCGTTCTGCTGCTTCAACTGCGACTACTTGTTGATCAAAAATAGCAATAGCATGATGGCGACGGTCAGCTTCTTCTATCTGCTCGACCTGCATCTGTTCTCGCTTTTGTTGGAGAGTTTGATAGCGTGCAGCTTCAGTTGTACGGGCAGTGATAATCTCAGATTGCTCCTTCTCCATGGATGCAATACGCTCCTGAAGATGAGCCAATTCCTCTTTCAACTTCTGAAGTTCTTCAGCTTTAGATATTTTATCTTTCTCCAGATGTTCTACTCTCCGACGAGTTGCTACTATTTCTTCATTCTTCTCTATTAACTTCTCAGATGAAGAAGCAAGAAATTCTTCTAAAGCAGCTTGCTGAGCTTGAGCTGCATGTTCCAATCGAGCGATCTCAGCCACAGTCAAAGATTTGATATCTTTCTTCTTCATCTCCCAGTATTTTCGGATAGTGGTCTCCAATTCATCTAGGATATGTTCAAAGAAGATACATTGAGTCTCACAGCCAGCATGTCGCAGTGCCAGAAGCGGGAAATTAACAAAGTTCGGAGTTCGGAGAAAGGCATAGTTTCATCCTTCATGAATCGCCTGGAGAACGTATCCAGATATGAATAAATAATATCTGAATATATTGCCAGGGTCCTTGCCAATCTCGTTTCAAAATCGGAAGTTGCTGTCATTATTGAGGAAGAGGCCTGGATATTCTCTGTTCTGGGAATAGAAGCATGTGCTTTCGGAGAAGTCGGTAGATACAAATTTCCTTCATCAACATCAGTATGAACAGGCGGAGCATGAGTCGAGCTCATCGCTGCAGCAGTCCCTACTAGTCAAAGGAAAAATAATCAGCATATAAAGAAAAAGAAACAGTAAAAAAAAAACAAAATTTGAAATAAAACTCTACCAGGTTGAGGTTCATATTCTATATGCTGGGGAAGTCTCGCATCTTCTCGCAGTTGGTCCATAATAGTATTTGATACCTGCTTTATATGACTACTTCCAGCTCCAGAATTACTGGGTACTGGAGTATTGTCAGGAGATTGAACAGGTTCAGAACCAAGCTCCAATCTATTCCCTTTGATTTTGTCTTTATCATAATGAATAGAAGTATCAGGGTACCAATCCTCTTCCTCTTCAGCTTCTTCTTCCTCCTCACAATGTTCTTCTTGAGACTCTCTTTGATCCCCAGTTTCATGATGAGTCTCGGATCCAGAATCCAAAATATTTTCATCAACTCCTTGAGAGTGATGAATCTCAGGAACAGCAACAACAATATCAGTAAGCTTAGGATCTTGAGTTTCAATCTCCATAGACTCAGCATTGACTGCAGGTTCAGTCTCTTCTGGAATATTGGTTTGAAGAATGATGTCTTTACAAACATTCTTCAATAATTCATCAGCAGCTGATAGCTCAGACGTTTGCACATCTTCATCGCCTCTGGCCGAAGGAATGTTCTCTTCAATCTGAGTTTCTTCAAGTGGATTAGTTTTCTTTACAGGTTGAAAAGATGGAGCTTCTGGTTGTTTCCTGACTTCTGTCCTGGCTGCTGATTCCTCTTCCGAATCTTCAATCTGACCATCCAATGCTTGAATGACACCCTCTTTTCCATGCTCAAAAGGGATGTTAATATTCTCTCTCCTTATTTCTGGAGTGGTACCTAACCTAAGATCGAATGTGGGTTCTGCAACTACTCCACTAGTCGTTGGAGCGATCGCTTTCTGAAATCGAGTTGATTCTACCTCAATTGGTTCAGCAAAAGTTACCGGAATATGAATATGATCAGATTCTGTTATTTCAGTAGAAACTACTTCTTCGATTTCTGACAATATACCTCCGCTCATAATGGTTTCCAGAAGTTCATTGCCCTTCAATTTTCCGACAGTCCTCTTGACGAGTCTGGCTCTCGATTTCTTTTTTATTAAAGGAGCATCATCTTCATCCGTCTCTTCATCTTTATCAGCAGCATCGTCTTCATCAACTGGGAGACCACCTAAAGATGAGGTGGCAGTTATTGAAACCCCTTTCTTCTTAGAAGTCTGAGACTTAATGCTCTTTTTAGAGACTGTCTCAGATTCATCACTCCGTTTCCTCTTCGAGATGGACACAAATACTGGAGGAAGAACTTCATCAGGAAAGTTTTGCTCTCGGGATAATTCATATAAAGGCTCAACTTCTGCAGTCTCATCCACAGGTTCCGAAGTAAATTGTGACATAACAATCTTCTTCTTTGACCTCTTTGATGGAGCTGGGTCGTCTTCTGCGACAAAGGTCTTCAAATGGAAACATGGCATGAAAGTGCTCGATGAAACATAGAAACGGACATATGTATAGATCATTTTCGTCCCCGTCCTGGATAAAGGATTTGGCATAGAGAATTCAGCCTTTGTATTTCTGGCCGTGAAATATCTCCATACCCGAGCACCATCAATAAGTCCTCCGCGAGCAGAGAGGCAAGTGGTGGCATTCCCAACATGAAGTTGGTCATATCCGATTTATCGAGCAAATCGGCTCGGTAGATATGGTTCTAAGTACGTCATTTCTTCATGACGATATACCAGGTGAGATGGCCGAATTCGCTGCAACTATTGAAAAGCTACATCATCTAGCCTATGCCCTTTCTCTCCATCTAGCATATTCAGAGGCATGCTCTCATAACCTGGTGGCGGAGGGGCACATTGAATTGACCAATGTGATGCTCGGTTAAAAACATTTCTATATTCTGGAAGAGTATGAACTTTCCAGAAAGTTTCTCCAGCATACTTCTCTAAGAAGAGACTGCGGCTCCCTCCTGCTCCCGGAGGTATCAGACCGTCATGATGAAGAAGAAGCCAACCATACAAATAAGTATATGGCATCTCTATTCTTGGAAAGGGATCAGTCATCTTCCTTTGATCAGACAACATAGTGGTTACAAAATTTCGAAGACCTGCATTCAGCCTGCAAGTCATTGCTGATAATAAATCTGTCTTGTAACCGTACATGAGGTGCATTGCTGCAAAAATGATGCCTCTATGTATCCTATCCAAAGAGCTGGAGCCAGGAACAACAAATCTTCTTAGCCAGAGGGAGAGGAATCCAGCTAAATGACCTTTCTTCGACAAAAGTTTTCCACTTTGTCTAACATATGACCTGAAAGTGGTTCCAGCTTTGAATTCATACCAATCTTCATTGATTGTAAAATCTTTGCAATCATATTTCTCCAGCAGATTGGTGATTTCACTTTCAGAGAGGGGCTTGAAGGAATTAATCTGATACTTCCTTTTCTTATTTATCTTCTTCTCATCTTTTTTACGATTCATGAATAGATAAGACATCCACTTCTGGATATGGCAGCCGGCTTCATCTTTATTATTTTTATAATAAAAGAGTACATGTGCCGAAATGGCACATCATTTCTTCAAACAGATACACCATCTCCGGGTTCTTCTCCGATAGAAAATTCAGCTCTTCTGTTGTAGGCACATATTCTTCATATGGCAATGTGCCTGTGGGTAGATGCGAGATGTATTCCATCTCGTGAAGAGCAAAACCCATCTCCCCTTTGGGAGTCATAAAGGTTCCTGTCCGATAATTATATCTCTCAACCAATGTCACCCTCATTTCCCGAATTTCCTGTATTTCGTATTTTTACTTGTATCTGGATTTTGGCATGTATTTTTATTTTTCTCAAACTTATGGAATTTTGGTATTTCTCGTATTTTAGGTTTTGGCATGGCTCGATTTTATTGGGTTGGTTCGGTTTGGTTTGGTTTATAGGTATTGGATCACCTTAGCTTATGCTACCCCCTCAACCCACCACAACTTCCCCTCTTTATAACCCCCACCTACCACTCTCTCTCCTCATAACTTCCACCATTAATTTCCTTCTTCTTCTTCTTCTCCTTCCACCACAACTCTCCTAACCCTAGGCAAGTGCATCTTGCCACTACATGAGAACCCTCTTTTATTTGTCCATTTACTAGATTAGGACTTGGTGATCAACATTAGAACTTGGTATTTTGTGATTTGAAGTCTCCTTTGCTCTAGATCTAAGTTATTTCTATTTTCAGATTTTGTATGGTTTGATCTCTTTAAGTTGGATTTTCATGGGTTTTGATGTTTCCATGTGGAAGAGCATTCAATTCCACCCAAATTAGAACTTTGGAAATCCAGATTTGGAGTTCGGATGGCCAAGTTATGATGCTGTGTAGCCTTGAGTTCAACCATGGTGTTCTTGCTGTTTGGAGAAGACAGTGAGCAGTGTGCAGAGCTGTTTAGCCTACGCACACTGAGCTTTGTGCGCTCTTTAGCGTGCGTACGTAGACTTGGGTACGCTTCCAGTTGGAAGCGTGTCTCCTTTAGCGTGCGTAACTTTTCACCTACGCTGCTCTCTGTAGCGTGCGTAACTTTTCACCTATGCTGCTCTCTGTAGCGTGCGTGACTTTTTACCTACACTGCTTTTTGTAGCGTGCGTGACTTTTCACCTACGCTGCTCTCTCAGCGTGTGTGACTTTTCACCTACGCTGCTCTCTGTAGCGTGCGTGACTTTTTACCTACGCTGCTCTCTCAGCGTGCGTGACTTTTCACCAACGCTGCTCTCTGTAGCGTGCGTAACTTTTCACCTACGCTGCTCTCTCAGCGTGCGTGACTTTTCATCTACGCTGCTCTCTGCAGCATGCATGACTTTTCACCTACGCTGCTCTCTGTAGCGTGCGTGACTTTTCACGTACGCAGCTCCCTCAGCGTGCGTGACTTTTCACGTATGCAGCTCCCTCAGCGTGCGTGACTTTTTACGTATGCAGCTCACTCAGCGTGCGTGACTTCTCGTACGCTGCTCCCCTGACCCCTTGCTTAACCCATTGGCTCTTGGAGTTTTGGTCTTATTTCTTTAAGCTTGGCTCTTCTATTGCCCTGTATATTGATATTTTATTAGATATTTTATGCCCATTTTACTTAATATGTTTGGAATGACTATTGTACATGGCTTGGTATGGCAAGGAACTAGCATAACACGACAGAGACCCGTAGTGGAGCACTCCTGACAAGTTCCCTGACATGATTTATCTTGATAACTTGATAGTGGCCCGTGGCGGCGCACTGCTGACTTGATAACCTAACTTGACTTGTCTTGACACCGTGGGTGGTTCTTTCTTGCTTGCTTGTTAAATCCACTTGTCCTGGCTTACATCATGTCTAGGATAGGACTCCTGAGTACCACGGTCAGGAGCTCCTACTAAAATGGATTAAGGTTAATAACGGGAATAACTCATTAGTCATGAAGAGATGACACAGCTACGGGCAATCCCGTTACCTGGGCGCTCTTGGGATCTGTAGCCTGCCGTTGAGTAGTGCACATTTCCAGCACACCGTCGCGTGTTGCACCCTCTAAGTCACCTAAGGGTACATTTGTCTCCCGGACAATGTACCCACCTGAATTCAACCCCTAACTTTCGACCTGGGTAACCTGGATGGTCTGCAGGGCTTGTGGCTGTGGAACAATCTCACTGCATCTTGTTAGTAATTAGGTCTGTGATAACCCTCGTTAGTTAAAGTAGTAAGCCGTAGGATCTGCTTGGCTGTGATTGATTGAATGAGGTATAACCAGTCTAGTCATGTCTTGATCCCATGCAAGATTGCTTCCTGTCTTGATTACTTACATTACTTATCTTGCCGATAAATGGTGGAAAACCAAGCTCTGTTCAGACGAAGGATTACAACCCCGGTCCTTGTTTGGTTTACGGGTTGTAACCTGGCAATCGGAATAGTTTTATGGTTATCTCGTCGTATATCACACTGCCATGTTTTTCATAAATTCTAGTTTTAAATGCTAAATCTTCTTGTGTTAAATGCTGGCTTTTGTTCTTATTTCGTGGCCCCCTTGTGGCACTTGCTCTTTCTGGGGTTAACCCAGCTAGTTTTGTGTGGCCAGATTTCGGAGCAGCTCCCGAGGATCTACCAAGCTTCTAGTCCAATGGTGGCGACTAGAAGGAACCCGGGCTACGAGTGGGTTTTCTATTTTGTTTCGCTCACTCTATTGTAAAGTTATTCTTTTGAGGTGTTTAGCCGACGAGCACCTGTTAGCTCGATGCACCTTACTAACTGTCTGCCTACGGGCTGTAAACATGATTAACAAATCCTAGGGTTGATCATGTATAACTTAACTCTTGCTAGTCCCCGTATTTTGTACGACTAGCTTCATGATCAGCTGAATATGTAATATTTGGGATGCCTTATTATTGTATATTTAATGATCATACATCTTGCGACCTTACTTACTTGCTTGTGATTGAGACATTAGGCTTGTTCATGACCACAAAAGACTGTTGGCTTGTAGTAAACCCTCATATTTCTAGACAACCGTGACCGTATAT
This sequence comes from Iris pallida, assembly GCA_029216955.1. Lineage (NCBI taxonomy): Eukaryota > Viridiplantae > Streptophyta > Magnoliopsida > Asparagales > Iridaceae > Iris > Iris pallida. The sequence goes on along the minus strand of JANAVB010010198.1, from coordinate 8,662,246 downwards.
CGAGGTGGTTTCCATTTCAATATACGTAGCTGGCTGTGTCTGCCCCCGCTCTCCAGTATTCTAGTTCTGGGGCGTGAAACGATTTAAGTGGTGGCCCATGCAGGTCTTGTCAATCAAGAAATATGCGGGTTTACCAAATAGATGTCTCAATCAGTATTCGCCCTTGATCTCCGCCCGTATTTTCAAATCCCTGAAATTCTTGCCCTGATTTCATGCTTGTACCGTTGATCTGTCCTGGTCCTTCCTTATTGTTTCCCTATGTCGTCTTCCTCAGCGGCACTGTACCTGACCCTGCCGATCAGCAAGGAGGAGCACCTTCCGTGGGCCAGCAGCAACCTGGAGATCAAGTCCAGCATTCCGGAGTCGCCTCCAGAGTGATACCTACTGGAGGAGAGTCACCAGTTCGGCCCGTCCAGCCCGCAGAGCCAGATCATGGTACCTTAGTAGGTCTCATCAGAACCTTGATAGCTTCCCAGGATCGTCGAAGCGACGCCCTGCACCAGACAGTTCAAGATGCTTTGACCCGAGGCGGACATCCAGGGAACCAGGCGGCTAACAGCTTTAAGCGATTGAACCCTCCTTTTTTCGACGGCACCGAGGAAGCGATTGTCGCGGATGCATGGATTCAGGATACCGAAGTGATTTTAGAAGCTGCTAGGACACCCGAGAATGAGAAGGTGGCGGTGGTACGCCTGCAGTTGTTGGACTTGGCTCGCAGTTGGTGGGCGGCACAAGCCATGTGATTAGTGGTACCCATTGCTTGAGCAGTATTTAGAGAGAGGTTCCAGACGAAGTATTTCGATGCTGTGGCTCGGTACGACCTGCAGACCAGATTTACCAACTTGAAGCAAGGAGGCAGAACAGTCGACAGTTATGCATCGGAGTTTTCTAGGCTCAGTAGGTTTGCCCCCACCTTGGTGGCGACCGAGTTTGATAGGGCCCAGCGATTCCAGCAGGGACTGCATTTGGAGATCTTATTGGCGGTTAAGCAGTTCGAGCACCAGACGTTCGATATAGTATTGAGAACAGCTAGGAGGCATGAGTACACCTCCCAGAGGATCGTGGATAGGACCGGAAGTAGGAAGCGGTCCCACAGTCAGATGCACCAATCATCAGCTCCAGCCCCGGCAGCTAGGGGATTGACCATTGGAACTCCGAGGCGGGCGGCCTCAGTAATGTCGGTTCAGCATTCGACCCCGACGTACCCGCAACAGCAGAAGCAGAAGCAGACTTCCGCGATGGGATGTTCTCATTGCGGGAAGCCAGGCCATGTAGTGGCAGATTATCGCAGGGCGCAGGGATTGTGCCTGGCTTGTGGAGCAGCAGATTATAGGATAGGGGCTTGCCCGAATAGGGGTGGTTCTTCAGTATCCAACCCTTCTAGCTCTTCGGTGACAGGACCGTCCCAGCACCAGTTCAGCAACAACAGTATCAGTCTTCGAGGCCCTTGTCGCCTCAGTCTTAGGCATTCAAGCAACAGCACCCCCAGCAGTATGCACAAGCCCAAGCTCAGACCCAGAATAGGCAGAAAGGTTTCCAGCAGAGGGGACTAGCAGCCAGAGGATAAGGTCAGGCCATGATGATGGCTATGGAAGAAGAAGTTGCACCAGGTGAGGTTGTGGCAGGTACTATTCTCGTCAACTCCTCTCCAGCGTCTGTATTATTTGATTCTGGTGCATCACATTTATTTATGTCTGCATGATTCGCGACACGGATAGGATTGGAGCCCGAGTAATTATCAGTGAGGCTCAATATACTTACTGGTAATGGCCTTGTGGGAGTAGATCGAGTGTTTTCCTCGTGTCGGATCGTAGTTAGCGGTAGGGAGTTCTCCGCTAGATTCATAGAGTTCCCTTTGGCAGACTATGATGTAGTCCTAGGCATGGATTGGTTGAGGAACCAGTATGCTAGGATAGACTGCCATATTGGCAGAGTTGTCTTTAGTATCCCCGGCGAGCCAGAGTTTTCGTTTTCCAGAGGCGTAGTGGAGCCATCTTTTCCAGCATTGCGGATGGCAGTAGCAACAGTACAGTTACCCCGAATGGTTGAAGAGTTTCCAGATGTCTTTCCAGAGGAGCTTCCAGGGATGCCGCCGGAGCGGGAGATTGAGTTCACTATAGACTTGATTCCCGGGACAGCACCAGTATCAGAGCGAGTCTACAGGATGGCGCCTTTAGAGTTGGAAATTTTATACAAGATGATTGAAGAACTGAGGACCAAGGGATTCATCCGTGCAAGTGGATCGCCTTGGGGAGCTCCGATGCTTCTTGTGAAAAAGAAGGATGGTACGTCTAGGCTATGTATTGATTATTGTACCTTGAATTCGGTGACAATCAAGAACAGATACCCTCTTCCGAGGATAGATGACTTGTTTGATCAGCTCAGAGGGGCTTCAGTGTTCTCGAAGATCGACTTGCGGTCGGGATACCACCAGATCAGAGTCAGAGAGCAGGACATCTCGAAGACAGCATTCAGATCGAGGTATGGACACTGGGAGTTCCTTGTTATGCCCTTTGGAGCGACCAATGCGCCGACCGTATTCATGGACCTCATAAATCGTATTTTTATGCCTTACTTGGATCAATTTGAGATCGTGTTCCTAGATGACATCCTGGTCTACAGCAAGAGTGAAGCAGAGCATGAGCAGCATCTCAGAGTCGTCCTCCAGACGCTTAGGGAGCATTAGTTGTACGCCAAGTTCAGTAAATGTGAGTTCTGGCTCGATCGCATTTCATACTTTGGTCTCATCATTACCCGCAGAGGAGTGGAAGTGGATCCCCAAAAGATTGTGGCTATTGAGTCTTGGCCGGTACCAAGCTCAGTGGCAGAGGTTCGCAGCTTCCTTGGATTGGCCGGCTACTACCGACAGTTCGTTTCAGATTTCGCAAGGATTTCGGCGCCGATAACCCAGTTGACCCGCAAGGATGTACCATTTGTTTGGACAGCAGAGTGTCAGAAATCATTTGAGAAGTTGAAGCGAGGTTTGATAACGGCTCCCATTCTTACCCTTCCAGATGGGACCGGAGGATTCACAGTTTATTGCGACGCTTCAGGCAGAGGATTGGGGTGTGTCTTGATGCAGCATGGGAAGGTAATATCTTATGCGTCATGTTAACTACGTGATCATGAGAAGAATTACCCGACCCATGACTTGGAATTGGCGGCGGTAGTGTTTGCTTTAAAGTTGTGAAGACACTACTTGTACGGAGATAGAGTGGAGATCTTTACTGATCATAAGAGCCTGAAGTATGTTTTCACCCAGAAGGACCTTAATATGCGGCAGAGAAGATGGCTCGAGCTACTAGTTGACTATGATGTGGATTTGAAGTATCATCCCGGGAAGGCCAACGTTGTAGCAGATGCATTGAGCAGGAGAGCCGGAGTTTATTTTCTGACGGCACGACCAGAATTATTGGCAGATCTTCAGAAGATGGGAATTGAAGTGGTTCTTCCAACCAGCGTGGCATTGATGGCCAGCCTACAGGTTCAGTCCAGCATAGTTGAGAGAATCCGGGTGGCGCAGTCAACAGATTCCAAGATCCAGCGACTTAGAGCAGAGTGTGAAGTCGGAAGAAGGCCAGAGTTATGTATCCATGAGGACGGTACACTTCGGTACGGCACTCGTCTTTGTGTACCAAGTGGAGATATCAGACAGGAAGTCATGGCAGAAGCCCACAGTTCGCAATATTCTATTCATCCGGGTTGTACGAAGATGTACCGTGATATTCGTCAGCATTTCTGGTGGAATGGCATGAAGAGGGAGATAGCCCGGTTTGTCTCTCGGTGTTTGGTTTGCCAACAGGTTAAAGATGAACATCAGAGGCCCGTTGGACTTCTTCAACCCTTACCGATCCCAGAATGGAAATGGGAACATATAACCATGGATTTCATGACCGGATTGCCCAGATCTCCGGCCGATAGAGATGCTATTTGGGTAATTATGGACAGGCTTACCAAGGTGGCACACTTTCTCCCATTCAGAGTTGGACAGTCGACGGCACAGTTAGCAGAGATATATCTCAGACAGATCGTCAGGCTTCACGGTGTGCCAGTCAGCATCACCTCGGACAGGGATTCAAGATTCACATCACACTTTTGGCGCACCTTACAGAAGAGTTTGGGGACTCGCCTTCAATTCAGCTCAGCTTATCACCCGCAGACGGATGGACAATCAGAGCGCACAATCCAGACCCTTAAAGATATGTTGAGATCCTGTACCCTTGACTTCGGTGGTTCATGGGAGAATCATCTGCACCTGGTGGAATTCTCGTACAACAACAGTTATCAGGCCAGTATCCAGTTGGGACCTTCGAGGCTCTTTATGGTAGGAAGTGCAGATCTCCGCTAGCATGGGACGATGTCGGAGAGAGGTAGATGCTCGGACCCGAATTGATTTCCCAGACGGTTGAAGTGGTTAGGAAGGTCAGAGATCACCTCCGAGTTGTCCAGGACCGCCAGCGCCATTGGGCCGATGCTCATCGGCGTCCCTTAGAATTTGCTGTCGGCGACCATGTATTCCTTAGGATCTCGCCTACCCGTGGCGTCATTCGTTTTGGCGTGCGAGGAAAGCTTAGTCCTAGTTATATAGGGCCGTTCGATATTCTAGAGCGAGTAGGTGATGTATCCTATCGTCTCGCTCTTCCGTCGTCGCTAAGTGAGGTGCATAATGTATTCCATGTGTCCCAATTACGACGGTATATTTTGGACCTGAGCCACATCCTTGACCATTCGGAATTGGTTGTTGGTACCAACCTTTCGTATGAGGATAGGCCCGTGTCTTTATTAGACCGGAGGGAGAAGATACTCAAGAATAAGACTATTAAATTAGTCCGTGTTGCTTGGGGTCATCACTCTCTAGGTGAGTCAACGTGGGAGCGTGAGGACGATATCCGATCGCGATATCCCTACCTGTTTGACTCGTGAGGTATAATGTCTTTCTTATGCCTTACATTTTTCCTTCCTTGCTTGCATTGTATGATTGAACTGCTTAGTGTAACTTGCCTGTGCTTAGTGTGGCTTGTTGTGACAATCTCTAGCTCCTTGACTAAATTTCGAGGACGGAATTCTTTTAAGGTGGGTAGAGTTGTCACCCTCATTTCCCGTATTTCCTGTATTTCGTATTTTTACTCGTATCTGGATTTTGGCATGTATTTTTATTTTTCTCAAACTTGTGGAATTTCGGCATTTCTCGTATTTTGGGTTTTGGCATGGCTCAGTTTTATTGGGTTGGTTCAGTTTGGTTTGGTTTATAGGTATTGGATCACCTTATCTTATGCTACCCCCTCAACCCACCACAACTCCCCATCTTTATAACCCCCACCTACCACTCTCTCTCCTCATAACTTCTACCACTAATTTCCTTCTTCTTCTTCTTCTCCTTCCTCCACAACTCTCCGAACCCTAGGCAAGTGCATCTTGCCACTACATGAGAACCCTCTTTTATTTGTCCATTTGCTAGATTAGGACATGGTGATCAACATTAAAACTTGGTGTTTTGTGATTTGAAGTCTCCTTTGCTCTAGATCTAAGTTATTTCTATTTTCAGATTTTGTATGGTTTGATCTCTTTAAGTTGGATTTTCATGGGTTTTGATGTTTCCATGTGGAAGAGCATTCAATTCCACCCAAATTGGAACTTTGGAAATCCGAATTTGGAGTTCGGATGGCCAAGTTATGATGCTGTGTAGCCTTGAGTTCAACCATGGTGTTCTTGCTGTTTGGAGAAGACAGTGAGCAGTGTGTAGAGCTGTTTAGCCTACGCACACTGAGCTGCGCACGCTCTTTAGCGTGCGTACGCAGACTTGGGTACGCTTCCTGTTGGAATCGTGTCTCCTTCAGCGTGCGTGACTTTTCACCTACGCTGCTCTCTGTAGCGTACGTTACTTTTCACCTACGCTGCTCTCTGTAGCGTGCGTGACTTTTCACCTACACTGCTCTCTGTAGCGTACGTGACTTTTCACCTATGCTGCTCTCTCAGCGTGCGTGACTTTTCACCTATGCTGCTCTCTGTAGCATGCGTGACTTTTCACCTATGCTGCTCTCTCAGCGTGCGTGCCTTTTCACCAACGCTGCTCTCTGTAGCGTGCGTGACTTTTTACCTACGCTGCTCTCTCAGCGTGCGTGACTTTTCATCTACGCTGCTCTCTGTAGCATGCGTGACTTTTCACCTACGCTGCTCTCTGTAGCGTGCGTGACTTTTCATGTACGCAGCTCCCTCAGCGTGCGTGACTTTTCACGTATGCAGCTCCCTCAGCGTGCGTGACTTTTCACGTATGTAGCTCCCTCAGCGTGCGTGACTTTTCGTACGCTCTCCCCTGACCCCTTGCTTAACCCATTGGCTCTTGGAGTTTTGGTCTTATTTCTTTAAGCTTGGCTCTTCTATTGCCCTGTATATTAATATTTTATTAGATATTTTACGCCCATTTTACTTAATATGTTTGGAATGACTATTGTACATGGCTTGGTATGGCAAGGAACTAGCATAACACGACAGAGACCCGTAGTGGAGCACTCCTGACAAGTCCCCTGACATGATTTATCTTGATAACTTGATAGTGGCCCGTGGCGGCGCACTCCTGACTTGATAACCTAACTTGACTTGCCTTGACACCGTGGGTGGTTCTTTCTTGCTTTCTTGTTAAATCTACTTGCCCTGTCTTGCATCATGTCTAGGATGGGACTCCTGAGTACCACGGTCAGGAGCTCCTACTAAAATGGATTAAGGTTAATAACTAGAATAACTTATTAGTCATGAAGAGATGACACAACTACGGGCAATCCCGTTACCTGGGCGCTCTTGGGATCTGTAGCCTGCCGTCGAGTAGGGCACATTTCCAGCACACCGTCACGTGTTGCACCCTCTAAGTCACCTAAGGGTACATTTGTCTCCCGGACAACGTACCCACCTGAATTCAACCCATAACTTTCGACCTGGGTAACCTGGATGGTCTGCAGGGCTTGTGGCTGTGGAACATTCTCACTGCATCTTGTTAGTAATTAGGTCTGTGATAACCCTAGTTAGTTAAAGTAGTAAGCCGTAGGATCTGCTTGGCCGTGATTGATTGAATGAGGTATAACCAGTCTAGTCATGTCTTGATCCCATGCAAGATTGCTTCTTGTCTTGATTACTTACATTACTTATCTTGCCGATAAATGGTAGGAAACCAAGCTCTGTTCAGATGAAGGGTTACAACCCCGGTCCTTGTTTGGTTTACGGGTTGTAACCTGGCTATCGGAATAGTTCCATGGTTATCTCGTCGTATATCACCCTGCCATATTTTTCATAAATTTTAGTTTTAAATGTTAAATCTTCTTTTGTTAAATGCTGGCTTTTGTTCTTATTTCGTGGCCCCCTTGTGGCACTTGCTCTTTCTGGGGTTGACCCAGCTGGTTTTGTGTGGCCAGATTTCGGAACAGCTCCCGAGGATCTACCAAGCTTCCAGCCCAATGGTGGCGACTAGAAGGAACCCGGGCTACGAGTGGGTTTTCTGTTTTGTTTCGCTCACTCTATTGTAAAGTTATTCTTTTGAGGCGTTTAGCCGACGAGCACCTGTTAGCTCGATGCACCTTACATACTGTCTGCCTACGGGCTGTAAACATGATTAACAAATCCTATGGTTGATCATGTATGACTTAACTCTTGCTAGTTCCCGCATTTTGTACGACTAGCTTCATGATCAGCTGAATATGTAATATTTGGGACGCCTTATTATTATATATTTAATGATCATACATCTTGCGACCTTACTTACTTTCTTGTGGTTGAGACATTAGGCTTGTTCATGACCATAAGAGACTGTTGGCTTGTAGTAAACCCTCATATTTCTAGACAGCCGTGATCGTATATCGAGGTGGTTTCTATTTCAATATACGTAGCTGGCTGTGTCTGCCCCCGCTCTCCAGTATTCTGGTTCTGGGGCGTGACAACCAAGGCCAGGAATAAAGATGGATTGGGTTTGAAGCCGTAAGAAGAATTGACGATTGCATCATAAAGATTTATCTGCTTCAAATCATTCTCATATTTATCCAGAACCCATCGGACTTGAGTTCTCCACCTCATGTTCTCCTGATTCATTAAACCTATCATTCTCGGCATTGAGTCAGTGGGATAAAATGCCTTATCATTCGCCATGAATTCATTTATGAAGATAGGTGTCCTGAATGGTATCAATATAGACGAGTCTTCTGGTGGCACACATCCTGGCTTCAAACTACGAAACAAAGATACATGATTCTCTGGAGCACTATAAAATCCATCTTTCTTATAGATAATTCGGCTCGCATTTGCTTCTTGATTTTCTGTTAGATGCCATGACATTTTTCTCGGGTAACTAGCGTGCATGAATCGCATTATGGATAAACCCCTAGACACTTTCGGCCAGTACATGGGTTTCTTCGTATCACCTTCAAAATAAAAACAAACTTTCTCCCTAATTCCTTTGGGTTGTGATTTGTGTGCTATGGAGTCCCCAAACAGAAAGGCCGGTTTCTTATGAAGTACCAAATCAAGACTCTGGAGTGGTTCACCATTTATCAGACAGAGCAGAGTTGTGTGGTCTTGATTCGTCAATAAAACCAATCTAGCTTCAGGAGTGTCAAATTGAGGAAACTTTACATGAGACAAGTCATGTTTGAATGAAAAGCTCATATATCCTTCATATTCAGCCTCTTCATTTCGAATGTCCACTACAGAAAAGAAAAGAAAAAAATCAAATATGTTTTGTCACGCAGACTTCAGAAAAATCTATGTCTATAAGACTTATGCGTGCTTAGCAGTGTTCAAAGAAAATTTCATAAGTCACGCAGACTTCAGACAGATACGCTGCCAGAATTATGCAAAGATCAAAAAATACGCTGAGTGGTTTATTCACGCATGTGATTAATTCACGCAAAGTTTAGACAGATTAGAATGAAAGTCACGCATCATTGCCAGGATCACAATGAAGTGAAAATGACAAAAATACGCTGACAGATCAAGAATAATTTATCCAGAGGATGACTCTCAGAAGTCTGCGTGAATAATTCAAAATCGACATCTCTGCCAACGTATAAAAAATCACACAAAGTCATGAGAGCCATGCTCATTTGCGTAAAACACAGAGCTTCGTAAACACGAAGATCTGAAGTATAGCCGACCCTAAAGAGGGGGCATACTTTATTAAATATCCTTTGCCCTAAGAAGGGGGGATATATTTCGAACGTTTATTATCTTTGTTTTAAGAATCCTAAAGAAATTTCTATGTGGAGTTCGTCTTCATCAGTTCATATCCCCCATCATCAGCATGCTTACGTTGCATAGGGGGATAAGTGACTTCACGACGAGGAAGTCGTTCGGAGGTGGCACGCGAGGACGTTGCAGGGGCCTTGCCCTTAGCCTGAGCATCAATCTTGGGAGCCATTGCTGAGAAAGAAGAATGAGAAGACGGGGAAGACGACGAAGTTCTGCTGTGTGGAATTTCTCTCTCTAAAGTAAGTAAAGAAAAAAGAAAGTGGTGTATGGCCTTTTTATAGGCTCACAAAGAATTCCAAACGGCGAAGTCATCATTTGCCTCAAAAATAGGGTTTTTTACGGGATCCTAAACTGCACAGAATCCCAACAGCCCAATCATTTCAGAAAAAATTTCTCTCTGTATCATTTGAGCGTGACTAAATTCATTTTTTCGTTTCGATTTCAAAGTATTTCGAAACAATTTATCATTTTTTGAAAACTTTGGAGGGGGTTTTGTAGGCCTCAAAAAATGAAGCCACGCTGAGTTGATACAGTCTATCAAAAAAATGTCTAAAAGACACGCTGAGTTCTATCAGACCATTTCCTCAAATGTACGCAGAGTTTAAATGGTACTCAAAGACAGCTCATCATTTGTCAGATTGTAATTATGACTGACAGCACGACAGTCAATAAACGTCTCCTCGTATGCCACGTATGCACGGGATTCAAGAGATCTCAGTCGACTATGGCGTGATTTTTGAAATCTTCTTCAACAAGATTCGGTCTTCATCAAGTTGGCGTGCCAAAAGGGCTTATCATCATTTAATGTGACTGACAAAGCAATCAATGTCAGAGATTTTGTGTCAGTCGAGACACGTCGAATCAAGACAGCTGGCCGTTCTGACTCAAGTCTGCGTGCATTTTGAACTTCAGTGTTCCTGTCTCAAGTCTGCGTGCATTTTGAACTTCAGTGTTCCTGTCTTAAGTTTGCGTGTATTCTGAGCCTTCTGTCTCAAGTTTGCGTGTATTCTGAGCATTTTACCTCAAGTCTGCGTGTATTTTGAGCCCTCTGCCTCAAGTTTGCGTATATTTTGAGCCTAAGTCAGCGTGGATTATTCATCTCAACAGGGATTTCATCCTCAACCAGTTAGCGGATTATCATCTTAAATTATCAAATTGGAGTATGTGGCGGACATGCAACGGATCTCTCGTATGCGTGCCCCAGTAACTTGCACACGACTCATGCATGATTGCCATGTGTCCAACAGTTATGGGCCACGTCCAGTAACTGCTCATAAACCTTGCGTACGATTGAGTCCTGCGTGATTATCAACTATGCATAGGTTATGAAAACTGTTATCTTTTTAGTTATTTTTTGACTCTATAAATAGAGTTCTCTTCTCATTCAATGTACAGATATACAGAATATCTAAATTGCTGTCGAATTCTTGAGAGCTTTTCTTCTTCGCATCGTCCAAGGGATAAAGCGATCGTCTTCTAGATCGGATTCCTACAGTTGTATTTTCCCAGAATCAAAATAAATAAAGTGAATTTATTTATGAAAAACAGACGAGTCGTAAGGAAATGTAATACTAGACTTGGCTACCAATCAATCGATTAACCTCTATAGCTTGTAGTACAATGCATGATACTCCCAATCTATAGTAGATTTTGACTGTAATACAATGCAAGATAATCCCAGTCAAGATTAGCCAATTTTAGTATCGATCTCCTCTCCTAAAGGATACAAAGTCAAGTAGACTCCTATAAATCGTAGTACAATGCAAGATACTCCCAATTTATAATGTCGCAAGTCAAGTCAATCAATCAATCAATATATGCTATAGGTCATAGTACAATGTAAGATACTCCCAAGCTATAGTATGTCTCAAGTCAAGTCAATCAAGTGATATCAAGGTAGAATAATTGGCTATAGGTCGTAGTACAATGTAAGTTACTCCCAAGCTATAGTATATCTCAACTGTAGTACAATGCAAGATACTCCCAATCGAGAATGGTCAAGGACAGATATAGAAATTGACAACTCAATCACGAGAAAAGAGTAACACAAAGAGACCCATATTCTAGCAATGTCAAAAATCCTGTACGTGCACGTAATCTAGAACAAATAAAGCAATCCAGGACGAATCAATCACAATACGGAATCATGTGACAATATGAAAATGACTACAATAAAGAAAGAGAAACCATATAAATACTGCATATGTTCGGCAAGGTCTACTTGCCTGGGGGTTGCACGGAGAACCAACAATGTATCGCCAATCAACAAGTCAGAAAGTCCAAGTCATCACAACTGTCTCCGAAAGCTGAAATAAACGTTACCAACATTATCAGAATAGTCAAATTAGCTAGGATTGCCTGTCCTTAAGTCCAATTCTGGACACAGGGGCAAAATGGTAATTTCGATCAAAAATGATGTCAGCCGTTGGACCCGCTTTGCACTGAAAAGCATGCCAGGGTCAATGGTCTCTAAAGTCGTCAAACTACATGTCTACGGATCTGATTTCCCGATACGAACCCAACCGTATATCCAGAGTTGGATTCCGGCGGGCCGTGCACAAAATTGCCCGTTGAGTGGGACCGTGGGGCCCGCAAAACGATGTACAATTCAACTGTCTCAGAATTGGACCAAACTTGGCATACAGGACCAGAAAAATGATACGGTCCTCTTAGCGCGAGTTTCATTTCGATCTGACGAGCATACACAAAGTAATTGAGAAACTTGTACAGAGGCCGATACGTTGAATTGCGACGGATACGCAGCAAATTCGTCGCGCACACGCGACCAATTTGAATTCCGTCAAAGCCCACAAGTCCACGAAACCATTACGCAGCTTTTGATACTTTCGGTTCGGGACTACGTCGCCCGGTTTGGCGGGACGTGGTATCGGACAATTTTCTAAATTTCTAAACTATTTTCGCCAAGTTTTTCTTGATTTTCAAATCAGGATTTTCTGATGTATACTAGATGAATTTAAATTTTGTAAATAGCATTTTGAAGCTGTATGGGTTGACTAAAAACCTATTCAATTAGGTTTCTGAATATTGCTACGGTTTAGCCGAAATCTGCCTTCCAAACTAGGGTTATAGACTGTTTTTCAACTGTTAGGAACATTCATTTTTTGGGTTTTTCGAGTCAACTTTTCGACTCGTTGGGTCGATACTTCGGGGAACTATGAAGTGGCTCGTCTAGAGTGTCATATAGGGTTGCTACACCAACTTACGGAGTCGAATTTAAAGGAGAATACACGAAGTTATTTGATTCGGGAAGTAGGTACCTGGTTCGGGTTCGGGACAGAGCAGTCCCCTGCTTCCCGCACGCGTGGCTGACTTCGACGGCTCGCGTGGCCGCACCAGACGGCGGTTTGCCGCCCATACACACCTGAGCGAGCGTGCGAGGGTGGCGATGCGGTTAGTTTAGGGTTTCGCAAGGTATACTTAATGTTTATACACACCCAAGCCCAGGTATACTTATATATACACCTATATAATTGATTATCTAGGCGTATAAATATATTTATAATTTATTAATATATATACATATATACCTGTTATATGACTACCTGGGCTTGGGCTTGGTTTGGGTCCAGCCTAGCCAATTTGGTTCAACCGGGTCACTCAACGTTAAATAATATAATAATAATAAATAATTAACTATTTATAATTGTCATGTCACAACTTGGCCTGGTTTTCCTAGTTAGGACATCCCTATGGCTAGGTTTCTCCGGGCATGACTAGTACACTAGTCAAGGCACACTGCTACATCTCCCGTGCCACAAATCCTAGTCGTCTAGTACTTCAAAACTCAACTATGGCTAAAGTAATATACCATAATAATAACTAAATAATTAACTCTAAAATTCTTAAAATCACAATTTAAATCAAATGAATAATAATAAAAAAAAAATCAAGATTTTCGGGAAAGGGAGCTACAGTACTGCTTTCTGTTTCCCTTTCTCAACCACCGATGGTTTAGAAGGTCTTGCCTCAGCAGGAACAAGAGATGGTTGAGCTGGTAATGTTTCAGCAACATCCTTCGCTTCTTTAGAAGTTCCCTTATAATCTTTGTGGTACTCTTTTTCAGATCTCGTACCTGTAAAGGTTTCTTCTTCAGACGCAGAAGAATGAAGTACCATATTACAGGTTTTGTTCTTCTTTCCCTTAGTCTTATTCTTGCGAGGATTTTTATGAGGGACTTCAAAACCCAATCCAACAGTGGATTTTTGACCTTAAATTTATAAAGGAAGCCGCATTCCTTTATCATAATTCAAGCCTTTCGCCTTTTGAAAGTCATAGCCCATCTTTTTTATGAGATGGGCTGATTGTTGACTATACATGTGAGTGGGCAGCGTACTTTCAATAGATTGTTCAACATAGGAAGGAGGAATAGAGACCTCTGTAGCCACAAGAGAAGGAGGAATAGAGACCTCTGTAGCCACAGGAGTAAGAGGAATAGAAACCTCTGTAGCCACAAGAGAAGGAGTATTCGGAATAGGAGAAAAAATCCCTATAGGAGCTTTCTCATAAGAAGCAAAGACTTATTGTGCCCTGTATATGGGGACACTACTCATTGCTAACCATTGCTGATGAGTAACTTTGAGTTTGGTATGAGGAACCAAACTTGGAGGGCATATATTCAAACCCCTCAGCATATCCTCCAAAGGAATGCCATCCCAAAGATGATCCAAATCAACATGGTCTGGAGTAACAACATGAGAAATCATATTGCAGGTTTTGACTTTTCGTCCTTTCTTGGATTTTGAAGTTTTACCTTCATCTTCCATTTCAGGTACTAAGTCAGGATGTACCCACATGATTTCACCATTTTTTAATGTGAGAGGCAATAATCCTTTATTTTGCTCTCTAGCAGGCGGGAGATTCACAATTTTTATTGTCGCCTTAGAGATTGGGACAATTCCATCTGAAACATGCTGTGGAGGAAAATCTCCAAATTAAAGAGAAATCATATTAGTTATAACTGTATGCTCATCATTGGTTAAAGCGATGGCATTAGCATTTATCAACTCTTGGATTTTCTTCTTTAAGACATAGCAAGCCTTGGTAGGATGATTTATGTATCTATAAAAGATACAATATTTAGGATTGTCAGTCAGATTCACTTTATTAGTCCTTTTTTGCTCTAGAATCTGGAGTTTACCACTCTTTACAAGATATTGGAATATCCGTGGGATATCACTGTCATCAAAAGAGTGCTCTTCTTTTGGTTTGGAAGACTCCGGATTATTTGGCGTCGTTTTGGATTTTGAAAGATTAACCACTAGGGTTTCCTTCCCCTTTCCATTGCGATTACCGGAATTATTACCATAAGAGCCTTTCTTTCTTTTGTCTTCTGAAGCAAAGATCATCCCGTGTTATCGAGCCAACCTACTATTGGTCTCGGCTGAAAGTGCTTCTATAATGAACGAGGCCCAATCTGTGAATTAAGAGCCCGTAAAAACAACAATAGTTGGTCGCAGATTCATTTTACATGTATCAATCAATGCTGAATCTGGCATACCAGGAGGCATCTTCAAAGTTGCCTGTCGGAAACGTTCAATAAACGTCTGAGTATCTTCCTTCTCCTTTTGTTTGATTTCTAATAAGGAGGACATATTCATGTCCATGCCTCCTTCATAGAAGCGGGAGAGAAACATTACTTTAAATTCGTCAAAAGACGATATGCAATTGTCTGGTAGACTGCAATACCAGTCATAAGCTGAACCCGTCAAACACCTAATGAAAACTCGGGTGAGAAGAGCATCATTATTTTGCAGATGCACAGTCATAATATCAAAATAATTGATATATTGACTGAGAGAAGCCTTTCCGTTAAATAACACCATCGATTGTGGCTTGAATTTTGGCGGAAAGGGTGCATCATTCCAATAAGGAGGATAAGGTTGCTTTATCCCTAACCTCTGGAGCTGATCCTTGTGCTTCAGAACTTCAAACTATGCTTTTAGCTCACGCACTACTTGAATAGCTTCACTAGTTTGAGGAAGCACATTCGATTGGATAGTTGCCGGATGTACCGTAATCCCCACCGGAGGTGGTACATCTTCTGGAATGAGAGGATCTGGAGATGCAAAATTTTAATTAACAGCTGGCTCTTGACTAAGAATATTCAAAGGTACATCAATCCCTTGACTATCTTGAGTTTGTGCTGCTACCTGCACCGGTGTTACTACTGCCGGCTGAGCAGTTTGCTGAGTCATTATTATTTGATGCATACTTTGCATCATGGCAAGCATGTCCTTCAGTGATTGCTCAACTGTAGAGAGACATTATTCTGTATTAGCAGTTGACATCTCCGGTTCATCTCCGATAGCATAGGATTCAACCACCCTTGAACATACAAAGGGATTGGTATAGAGGTATGAATCAACGCTATCAGTTTCAAACTCCAAAGACTGGGTACCCCCATCTTCTGAATCTGAAGATTGTAGCAATCTTTGGCTTCTTGACCGGGTACGTTGATATACCCCTTCAAAGGTGTCAAGCAGTCGGTTGAACTGTTGTTGGCTTGGAGTCCTGGATGAATTACATCGTGGACGTCGTCCTCTATTGACATGAGATGCCATATTGACTGATGCATATGACAGCTTATGTTCTTGATCATCAGCTTGTTGCTGCGGCACATTGTAACTTAACCGGTCAAAAACTGACCTTTTAGAAGTCGAACAGAAACATTTGATTACAATTTGGTGACACTCACAATGGTGATTTTCTTGGGGGAGTGTCACAGGAGATTTTCTATTTTTATGCTTTTGTACAAGAAACTCGCGTAAATCAGAAGGAGTCGTCTTCTTTATTACATTTGGGACAGAGAAACGATTAGTCCCTTGCGTATAAAGAAGATTACTGGCTACATTAGCAGAACCAAACTGTACATTTTTACGCGCTAGGAGTTGCATGCGTAAATCTTGAGATTTTTGTGCACAAAGGACTCCATCCGCATTACGCGTAATCTGAAGGTTTGGTACCATGTGTAAATCAGTGTAAGAAGGTTATTGGTGAAAAACTGAAGTTTTACCAACAATAGAATTCTTGTTTTTACGCTGCATGTGTGCAGACAAATTCACTTTAGATGCAAAGGTATCATTGTAAAATTTATCTACTCTGTCACCGACAGTAGATTTACCTTTACACGTAAAGTACAAAACATGAATATCTGCCACGTCATAGACGGGAGATTTTCCTTTACGCGTAGAGCGTAAAACTTGGGTGTCTACCATGTTACAGACGGAAGACTAATTTTTACGCGCAGAACGTAAAGTTTAATTTTTACGCGCATAGCGTAAAACTTGAGAGTATTCCACGTCACAGACGGGAGACTGATTTTTACGCGCAGGGCATAAAACTTGGGAGTCTACCACGTCATAGACGGGAGACTGATTTTTATGCCCGGGGCGCATCACTGAAGTAGAGACTTCCTCATCACAGACGGGAGCCTCCACAACAGGAGTGGGAAGGATTCCTTTGCCTTCATAGATAGCAGGGAGATCCGAGGATGCTTTGGTCTTAGGAATCGAAACTTTTCGCACCTTCCGCAATTTTTGAACATTGGAGCATCGAGTACTACCCCCAGTTCGGAGCATTTCTTCGTAAGCAGTCTGGTCGAAGTGCACAACCAGAGTCTTCTTTGTCGATCCGACCGACACATCATCATATTGAGCAATTACTTTCTCGTCAGAGGAGAAAGTCGTCCCCAGCAGAGTCACCATTTTGTTTCACTTAACAAAATGCCTAAAATTGGCTTTTGAAAGAAAATGAGAAAAAGTACAAAAGTATAAATTGATTTTGGGAAGTATTGCTATGGAAGTCTGATCTGAGAGCGATCACTTTGTTCCTTGGACCATACGATGATGATGAAGAAAACTTCTTGAAGAAGACGAACAATCGGAAAAACTAAGTCACCAGAAAGGTATCGAGCAACGGCATTGATGGAACAGTCGAATGCTTTCCTGCTTTGCTTCACCCTGTTCTTGAGAAAAGGTTGAAGAAATGTTTATGGGAATATCACTCTGAAAGTATGAGTTTTCTCAGAATCTCCTCTTCTGTATATCTCTCTTCTGATGTCCTTTTGTGTTAAAAATAAGTCTATTAATAGACTAGACCCTATGTGCGTTGAAAGCAACATAATCGGGTCTCTACGCAAGCAACTGTCACTTACGATTGAAAATCAACTCTACGTATGATGACACGTGTCCCTTGTAGAGTTTTGATCTCTACGCATGGTGACACATGTCCCACTACTTCAACAAAAGGGGGAGAGCACGTACACAAGTTCCTCGATAAGTTTGACTTGAAAGTCACGTAAGCAGACCACGTTCTCATGTAGCCAGAAAAGATTGGGCGTAAAAATGACCCAAAATATACTTCCTGCGTAAAGTAGCAGACTGGGCGTAAAATAACCCAAAATAGACTTCCCGCGTAAAGTGGCTAAAAAGTAGCCTTGAGCGTAAAATTAGCTCAAATAAACTTTACCCGCACAAAAGCCTTGAGCATAAAAGCACGAATAGCTGTCGTGCGTAAAAGAATCAATCTCTGAGCATAAAGTATCCTATCTGCACACTAAACGACCTGTGTTGGGTTTATTGTAGATCAAATCTTCTCAGCTTCTGTGCAATCCGTTGTCAGAAAATTATTATGTCATAACAGTATCACGTGCATTAAATGCATGATTTGACAGCTTGTCCCTCACGTAAAAGCTTTGAGGATGGCTCTCACGTAAAGTAGCTCGCGTAATGTTTTACTCTGTTTGATTTCTGCGTAAAGTCTATCTTTGACTCTGTTTGACTTGTGTAAAGCTCTCAACTTCTTTGACTCATTCTATGAAGTACTTTTTATGCTCCTACAGGGCACTCGATAAAATGCAAGACTCCATATGGACGACAAAGATCCCCAAGCCGGGAGTAGCATTCCCTCAGAATCTGAAGCAGATGACCCTCACACTGGGGTAGCCTTCCAGAGGACGATGATCCCTCCGATTTCGATGGCGACTATCTACCTCCTCTACTTGAAGATGAAGGACTTATCCACTCGGAGACAGACAGTATCAGCACCTGTTGCACTGCTTCCTCTGTTCAACTCGCAAGCTATCTACATACATGACAGAAGGAAAAAGACCTGAAGAAGCTAGTGATCAGACTAGCAAGCGGCTAGAGGGTCTCGAAACAGCATTCGACAAGATCACTGATATGCTTACCAGTATCATGGAAGTTCAAGCTGCTGGGACTGTTCCTCCACCACAACAAAATGCCTCAGCGCATGTTAGTCCGGCTGACAGCAACAACCCTCCTTTCCTACAAAAGGAGTATCATTCCGTTGTGCCTCCTCCAAATCTTGCAAATGTCGGGGGTGGACCTTCGCCAACAACGCCTGAAAACCGTTCAGCAGCCGTTTCCCAACACTTGCTCAATCAACAGCTTGCAATTGATTCCATGGTCGCTCGCTTCGATATCATCTCACACAAAGACGAGCTTCAGAAGATGGGGATATCTCAACCGTATCCCCCTGAATAGGAGAATGCTACTTGTCCTCCCAACTACAAGCTGCAGACGCTGAACTCATTTGACGGTTTGACCCTCGTCAGCACATGACGTACTTCAACACGCAGACTCTGTACTTTCCCAGAGATGATCCATTCCTGTCGAAGCTATTTATTAGCACCTTGCAGGGGGTAACCTTCGAATGGTTCTGCAGTCTGTATGACGGGTGTATCAATTCATTCAAAGACTTGGAGAGGTTATTCCTCAACATATTTTACGAGAGTGGCATGCATGTTAGTATGTCCACCCTCATCGAGACCAAGCAAAGGAGGACTGAATCGGTCATCGCCTTCGTCGAACGCTTCAGGCGGCTAGCACTGAAGATATCCTTCAGCATACCAGACTCAGAACTTATGGATACTTGTCGACATAACTTTCTTCCTACAGTGAAGTTTTGTCTAGGTATATATAAGTATGATACAAGGCCCACTTTCATTGGGGCCGCTGATGCTGCTGAAAACGACGTTCCTAGCATAGAACTACTGAGGTTGAAGACACCCAAATCCAAAGACAAGGGCAAGCATCCTCAAACTATCCCTATTCGTAAGGGTAAAGGAAAATAAGTCCTGAAAGTCGACACATCCAAAGGAGCTTCCAATTCTCAGGGCGCCTCCGACAAGCCTAAGGAGACCTTCTCCTTCGACGAAGACGATGTCATTACCATCTTCCACACATTGACGAAGGGGAATAAGCTGACGTTGCCTCCACTACGACGTCCTGCAGAGGCGAGCCAACTCAATGATCCCAAGTACTGTCTCTATCAACAATACATGCATCACTCCACCAAGGACTGCATCGTCCTGAAGAAGAAGATATAACAGCTTATCGACAGCCAAGTGATCAACCTCGAAGCTGAAGACAAGGTCGTATCTGCTAACATGGTCTCTCTTCAGTTTGGCAACTTTCCTCCTACAGAAGACCCAGACGGCGTGGTCCCGAGCCCTAAGGCGATGATGGAAGTCGTCAACCTACCACCAGCTCGCAACTTGACCTTGGCCCCACTCACAATTGAATGTGGTGAGATCTTGTGGGTACATCCGGACCTTGTCCAAGAAGTTATGCAGGGGGTAGCACCTCCTAAAGCAAGAAGGGGTAGGAAATTTAAGCCATGCCATATGGTATCCTCCCCCATATACGAGATTCTATCTGGTGAGACGCGATCGAGGAAGACTGTGACGCCCCAGAACCAGAATACTGGAGAGCGGGTGAGAACATAGCCAGCTACGTATATTGAAATGGAATCCACCTCGCTACGGTCACGACTGTCTAGATATGAGGGTTTACTACAAGCCAACGGTCTCTTAATGTCAAGCCTATTGTCTCAATCTCAAGCAAGTAATATAGTTATAAGATGTTAGACAACTAAATATACAATAAAAGGCGTCCCAAATATTACATATTCAGCTGATCATGAAGCTAGTCATATAAAATGCGAGGACTAGCAAGAGTTAAGTCATACATGATCAACCCTAGGATTTGTTAATCATGTTACAGCCCGTAGGCAGACAATAAGTAAAGATGCATCAAGCTAACAGGTGCTCGTCGGCTAAACGCCTCAAAAGAATAAATTTACAATATAGTGGGTGAAACAAAATAGAACCCACTCGTAGCCCGGGTTCCTTTTAGTCGCCACTATTGGGCTAAAAGTTCGATAGATCCTCGTGTCCTGCTCCAAAATCTGGCCACACAAAACCAGCTGGGTCAAACCCTAGAAAGAGCAAGTGCCACAAAGGAGGCCACGACATAAGAACAAAAGCCAGCATATCAGAACATAAGAAATAGAAGAAAAGTACAAGTAATAAAGGGTACAACAGGACAATAAATGACTAGGGACAGGGAACCATTCCGGGAGCCAGATTACAACCCGTAACCAAACATGGACCAGGGTTGTAACCCTTCGCCTGAATAGCACTTGTCTCTACCCATTTATTGTTAAGATAAGTAAACAATCAAGTTCAGGGGTACCAAGCACAGGGACTTAGACGAAACTTAGACCAGGCTAGACACCATCTATTCCCAAGCGGCCAAGCAACTACTACGGCTTACTACTTAGCTAACTAGGGTTATCACAAGCCTAATTACTAAAAAGATGCAAACGCGAAAGTTTCCAGTCCCAAGCCCTACAGACTATCCAGTTATCCTTCCGCGGGTTGAGAGTATGGTTGGGTACATCGCCCTGGAGACGATATACCCTTAGGTGACTTAGAGAGTGCAACACATGACAGTATGCTGGAAATGTGCCCTACTCGTCGGTAGGCTACAAGTCCATTTAAAGCGCCCAGATAACGAGATCGCCTGTGACTGGAAATTCTCCATGTTCTAGATTGATCTAACCATTAGCCTAATCTGTTTTAGCGCGAGTCCCTGACCGTGGTACCCAAGGAGTCGCGTCCTAGACATGATGCAAGACAAGGCAAGTGGATTGCACAAAACAACCAGAAAGGAACACCCACGGTGTCAGGGCAAGTCAATGCACGACCAGTTATCAAGTTAAGTCAAGTCAAGTCAAGAGTGCGCTACGGCAGCCACTATCAAGATATCATGTTACAGGAGATTAATTACAGGTTACAGGTTACAAGTTAAAATCCACAAGTTACACATGTACCATATTGAGTTACTGCCAAAATCATAGAATGCTAGCCATAAATTAAAAACACAGAAAATTGTGTCAAGATGGGTCGGGTTAAGTCAAGTCGTGCTGTGGGCATCAATATCTCAGAAAACAAAATCAGCAAGAGGGAAACCGGGGACCAAGGGGAACACCAAGGGTTAGGAAGGGAAGCCATGGCACAAGGTGTGCCAGGCAAGGGGCTTGGCAAAAGGGCGTCAAGAGACGCACTAGGGAACGGTTGCTGCGCGCCAAGGGGTGCGAGCGGGGTCAACGGGATCAACTGTGCGCGGGGCAGCGAGGCGCGCAGGAGACGCACGGCCAGCGAGGCGCGCAAGGGGGCACGCGGCCAGCGAGGCGCACAAAGGGGCGCACGGCCAGCCAGGCGCGCAAGGGGGCGCACGCCCAGCGAGGCGCACGGAGCGCGCAGCTAGCGAGACGTGCAAGGGGGCGCGGCCAGCGAGGCGCGCGGAGCGCACGACCAGCGAGGCGCGCGGAGTGCGCGGCCAGCGAGGCGCACGGAGCGCGTGGCCAGCGCCAAAGAGCGCGGCCCAGGGGAAAAATAGCCCGGCGCTAAACAGCACGGCTGGGAGGGGGTCTTCTTCTTCCTCAAGCTGAGACTAAGAACACCATGGATCACAATACTTTGAAACTTCACAACTTGGTCAATAAAACTCGAAATTCAGAATTTCAAGAGTCTAACTTGTGTAAAATTTGATTCTCAACAACATAGAAGCATAAAAATAAGCAAAAATCCATGTTTGGTAGATCAAACCCATGAAATTTCGAAATGTTAAAAACTTAGATCTAGGAGAATCCAAGCTCCAAATCCAAAAATGTCAAGTTCTAATGTTGTTCCAAATCATCTAATTAAGCTATTAGGCAAATAAAATTTGGTCATCATGTGGTGGCAAGATGCACTTGCCTATGGGTGGGGTGTTGTGTGGAAGAAGGAAGAAGAAGTAGTTAGGAAATTAATGAGGGAGGTAATGAGGAGAGAGAATGGTTGGTGGGGATTTAATGAGGGTGGTTGTAGTGGAATGAGGGTGGAGTATAGGTTAAAGTGTTCCATTGGGTTTAAAATCAAACCAACCCAACTGAAACCGAGCCGAGCCGAAACCCAAAATACGAGAAAACCCAAAATTTTGCAAGTCGAAAAATTAAAATACATGCCAAAATCCAACTATGAGTATAATTGCAAAATACAGGAAATGAGGGTGAGAAATCTACCCACCTTAAAAGAATTCTGTCCTCGAAATTTAAATCAAGATGCTAGAGACTGCCACGACAAGCTACACTAAGCACTAACATCTACACTAAGCAGTTCAATCATACAATCATACATGCAATCAAAGGATGAAAATCATAAGGTATAAGGAAGACATTATACCTTACGAGTCAAATAGGTAGGGATATCACGATCGGATGTCGTACCCACGTAGACTCACCTAGAGAGTGATGACCCCAAGCAACACGGACTAAGCTAATAGTCTTGTTCTTGAGTATCTTCTCTCTCCGATCCAATATAGACACGGGCCTTTCCTCATACGAAAGTTTGGCACCAACAACCAATTCCGAATGGTCAAGGATATGGCTCTGTTCCGGGATGTACCATCATAATTGGGACACATGAAATACATCATGCACCTATCTTAATGACGGCGGAAGAGCGAGACGATAGGATACATTTCCTACTCGCTCCAGGATATCGAACGACCCTATATACCTAGGACTAAGCTTTCCCCGTACGCCAAAGCGAATGACGCCGCGGTTAGGCGAGATCCTAAGGAATACATGGTTTCCGACAGCAAACTCTAAAGGACATCGATGAGTATCGGCCCAATGGCGCTGGCGATCTTGGGCCACTCGAAGGCAATCTCTGATCCTTCTGACCACTTCAACTGTCTGGGAAATTATTTCTGGACCAAGCACCTGCCTCTCTCCAACATCATCCCATGCTAGCGGGGATCTACACTTCCTACCATACAGTGCCTCGAACGGAGCCATCTGGATACTGGCCTGGAAACTATTATTGTACGAGAATTCTACCAGGTGCAGGTGATCCTTCCATGAACCACCGAAGTCCAGGGTACAAGATCTCAATATATCTTCAAGAGTCTGGATTGTGCGCTCTGACTGACCATCGGTCTGCGGATGATAAGCTGAGCTAAATTGAAGGTGAGTTCCCAAACTCTGTTGCAGGCTGCACCAAAAGTGTGACGTAAACCTTGAATCGCTGTCCGAGGTGATACTAACGGGCACACCATAAAGCCTGACAATCTGCCTGAGGTACATCTCTGCTAGTTGAGCCGTAGACTGCCCAACTCTGAATAAGAGAAAATGAGCCACCTTCGTGATCCTGTCAACTGTAACCCAAATAGCATCTCGACCAGCTGGGGATCTAGGCAATCCAGTCACAAAGTCTATGGTCACATGCTCCCACTTCCATTCTGGAATCGGCAAGGGCTAAAGAAGTCCACCGGGCCTCTGATGTTCAGCATTAACCTGTTGGCAAACTAAACACCGAGAGACAAACCGGGCTATCTCCCTCTTCATGCCATTCCACTAGAAATGCTGACAAATATCATGGTACATCTTCGTGCCACCGGGATGAATAGAATAATATAAACTGTGGGCTTCTGCCATGACCTCCTGTCTGATATCTCTAATGGGTACACAAAGACGAGTGCCGTGTCGAAGTGTACCATCTTCATGGATACATAACTCTGGCCTTCTTTCCGCCTCACACTCTTCTTTGAGTCGCTGAAGCTTGGGATCTGTTGACTGCGCTCTCCGGATCCTCTCAACTATGCTGGACTGAAGCTGTAGACTGGCCATCAACGCCACGTTGGTAGGAAGAACCACTTCAATTCCCATCTTCTGATGATCTGCCAATAATTATGGTTGCGCCGTTAGAAAATAAACTCTGGCTCTTCTGCTCAATATATCTGCTACAATATTGGCCTTTTCTAGGTGATACTGCAAATCCACATCGTAGTCCACTAGTAGCTCGAGCCATCTCCTCTGCCGCATATTAAGGTCCTTCTGGGTGAAAACATACTTCAGGCTCTTGTGATCAGTAAATATCTCCACTCTATCTCGGTACAGATAGTGTCGCCAAAGCTTCAGTGCAAATATCACCGCTGCCAATTCCAAGTCGTGGGTCTGGTAATTCTTCTCATGATCACGGAGTTGGCGTGACGCATAAGCTATTACCTTCCCATGTTGCATCAAAACACATCCCAAGCCTCTGCTTGTAACGTTGCAATAAACCGTGAATCCTCCGGTCCCATCTGGAAGTGTGAGAATGGGGGCCGTTACCAAACCTCGCTTCAACTTCTCAAATGATTCCAAACACTCTGTTGTCCAAGAAAACTGTACATCCTTGCGGGTCAACTGGGTCATCGGCGCCGAAATCCTTACAAAATCTGAAACAAATCGCCGGTAGTAGCCGGCCAATCCAAGGAAGCTGCGCACCTCTGCCGCTGAACTAGGTACTGGCCATGACTCGATAGCCATAATCTTCTGGGGATCCACTTCCACTCCTCCTAGGGTAATGATGTGACCCAAGTACTAAATGCGATCCAGCCAGAACTCGCATTTACTAAACTTGGCGTACAACTGATGCTCTCTAAGCGTCTGAAGGACAACTCTAAGATGATGTTCATGCTCTGCTTCACTCTTGCTGTAGACCAGGATGTCATCAATGAACACGATCACAAACTGATCAAAGTAGGGTATGAAGATACGGTTCATGTGGTCCATAAATACCGTCGGCGCATTGGTTGCTCCAAAGGGCATAACAAGAAACTCCCAATGCCCATACCTAGATCGGAAAGCTGTCTTCGGGTTGTCCTGCTCTCTGACTCTGATCTGGTGGTATCCTGACCGCAAGTCTATCTTCAAAAATATTGAAGCCCCCTTAAGTTGATCAAACAAGTCATCTATCCTCGGGAGAGGGTATCTGTTCTTGATTGTCATCGAGTTCAAGGTACGATAATCTACACTTAACCTGGACGTACCATCCTTCTTTTTCACAAGAAGCATCGGGGCTCCCCAAGGCGATCCACTGACACGAATGAACCCCTTGGTCCTGAGTTCTTCAATCATCTTGTACAAAATCTCCAACTCTGAAGGCGCCATCCTGTAGACTCGCTCTGATACCGGTGCTGTCCCGGGAATCAAGTCTATAGTGAACTCAATCTTCCGTTCTGGCGGCATCCCTGGAAGTTCTTCTTGGAAGACATTAGAAAACTCTTCAACTATCCTGGGTAACTGTACTGCTGCTACTGCCATCCGCAATACTGGGGTAGATAGCTCCACTGCGCCTTTAGAAAATAAAAACTCTGGCTCGCCTGGAATGCTGAAAACAACCCTGCCAATGTGGCAGTCTATCCTAGCATGCTGGTTCCTCAACCAATCCATGCCTAAGACTACATCATAGTCCGCCATATAAAACTCTATGAATCTAGCGGGAAACTCTCTACCGCTAACTACGATCCGACACTAGGAAAACACTCGATCCACTCCCACAAGACCATTGCCAGTAAGTATATTGAGCCTTACTGATAATGACTCGGGCTCGAATCCTATCCGTGTCGCGAATCGTGCATACAGAAATGAATACGATGCACCAGAATCAAATAATACCGATACTGGAGAGGAGTTGACAAGAATAGTACCTGCCACTACCTCACCTGGTGCAACTTCTTCTTCTATAGTCATCATCATTGCCTGACCTTGTCCTCTTGCTGCGGGTCCCCTCTGCTGGAAACCTATCTGCCTGTTCTGCACTTGGGCTTGGGTATACTGCTGCTGGTTCTGCTGATGAAATGCCTGGACCTGAGGCAACAAGGGCCTCGGGTATTGCTGCTGCTGCATAGGTGCTGGTCCCCTAACCGATAGACTGGTTAGGTTATAAGAGGATGAACTACCCATATTCGGGCAGGCTCCTATCTTGTGATCTGCCGCTCCACAAGCCAGGCACAATCCTTGCGTCCTACGATAATCTGCCACTACATGGCCTAGCTTCCCGCAATATGAACAACACATCGTGGAAGTCTGCTTCTGTTTCTGTTGCTACGGGTACGTCGGGGTCGAATGTTGAACCGACGCCACTGAGGCCGCCCGCTTCGGAGTTCCAATGGTCAAACTCCTAGCTGTCGGGACTGGAGCTGATGATTGGTGCATCTGGTTGTGGGATCGCTTCCTACCCCCGGTCCTATCCACGATCCTCTGGGAGGTGTACTCATGCCTCCTAGCTGCTCTTAATACAGCATCGAACGTCTGGTGCTCGAACTGCTCAACTGCCAACAAGATCTCCAAATGTAGTCCCTGCTGGAACCGCTGGGCCCTATCAAACTCGGTTGCAACCAAGGTTGGGACAAACCTACTTAGTCTAGAAAACTCTGATACATAACCGTCGACCATTCTGCCTCCTTGCTTCAAGTTGTTAAATCTCGTCTGTAGGTCGTACCGAGCTACAGCATCAAAATACTTCGTCTGGAATATTTTTCTAAACACCGCCCAAGCAACTGTTGCCGCTAATCCCACGGCCTGCGCTGCCCACCAACTGCGAGCTAAGTTCAGCAACTGTAGACGTACCACCGCCACATTCTCGTTCTCAGGCATCCTAGCTGCTTTCAGAATCACTTCGGTATCCTGAAGCCAAGCGTCTGTGGCAATCGCAACTTCACTGCCGTCAAAGAATGGAGGGCTCAAGCGCTTGAAGCTGTTGGCCGCGCTATTCCCTGGATGACCGCCTCTGGTCAAAGCAACAGCCACTACCTGGTGCAAGGCGTCTCCTCTACGATCCTGGAAAGTTATCAAAGTCCTGATGAGACCTACCAAGGTGCCATCGTCAGGTTCGGCAGGTCGAACGGGCTGGACTGGGGACTCTCCTCCAGTAGGTACAACTCTGGAGGCTACTCCGGAATACTGGGCTTGATCTTCGGGTTACGGCTGGTCCACGAGAAGTGCTCCACCGTGCTGATCGGCGGGGTCAGGTACAGTACCGCTGAAAAAGATGACATAGGAAAACAATAAGGAAGGACCAGGACAGATCAACGATACAAGCACATGATCAGGGCAAAAATCTAGAGATTCAGAGGATATGAATGGAGATCAAGGACCAGCATTGATTGAGACATCTATCTGGTAAACCCTCACATAATCTTGAATGCCAAGACCTGCATGGGCCACCACTTAAACCATGTGATGCTCCAGAACCAGAATACTGGAGAGCGGGGGAGAACATAGCCAGCTACGTATATTGAAATGGAATCCACCTCGCTATACGGTCACGACTGTCTAGATTTGAGGGTTTACTACAAGCCAACGGTCTTTTAAGGTCAAGCCTTTTGTCTCAATCTCAAGCAAGTAATATAGTTACAAGATGTTAGACCACCAAATATACAATAAAAGGCGTCCCAAATATTACATATTCAGCTGATCATGAAGCTAGTCATACAAAATTCGAGGACTAGCAAGAGTTAAGTCATACATGATCAACCCTAGGATTTGTTAATCATGTTACAGCCCGTAGACAGACAATAAGTAAAGATGCATCGAGCTAACAGGTGCTCGTCGGCTAAACGCCTCAAAAGAATAAATTTACAATGTAGTGGGTAAAACAAAATAGAAAACCCACTCGTAGCCCGAGTTCCTTCTGGTCGCCACTATTGGGCTGGAAGTTCGGTAGATCCTCGGGTGCTGCTCCAAAATCTGGCCACACAAAACTAGCTGGGTCAAACCCCAGAAAGAGCAAGTGCCACAAAGGAGGCCACGACATAAGAATAAAAGCTAGCATATCAGAACATAAGAAATAGAAGAAAAGTACAGGTAATAAAGGGTACAACAGGACAATAAATGACTAGGGATAGGGAACCATTCCGGGAGCCAGATTACAACCCGTAACCAAACAAGGACCGGGGTTGTAACCCTTCGCCTGAATAGCACTTGTCTCTATCCATTTATTGTTAAGATAAGTAAACAATCATGTTCAGGGGTACCAAACACAGGGACTTAGACGAGACTTAGAACAGGCTAGACGCCATCCATTCACAAGCGGCCAAGCAATTACTACGGCTTACTACTTAGCTAACTAGAGTTATCACAAGCCTAATTTCTAACAAGATGCAAACGAGAAAGTTCCAGTCCCAAGCCCTGCAGACTATCCAGTTATCCTTCCGCGGGTTGAGAGTATGGTTGGGTACATCGCCCTGGAGACGATATACCGTTAGGTGACTTAGAGAGTGCAACACATGACAGTGTGCTGGAAATGTGCCCTACTCGTCGGCAGGCTGCAAGTCCATTTAAAGCGCCCAGATAACGAGATCGCCTGTGACTGGAAATTCTCCATGTTCTAGATTGATCTAACCATTAGCCTAATCTGTTTTAGCACGAGTCCCTGACCGTGGTACCCAGGGAGTCGCCTCCTAGACATGATGTAAGACAAGGCAAGTGGATTGCACAAAACAACCAGAAAGGAACTCCCACGGTGTCAGGGCAATTCAATGCACGACCAGTTATCAAGTTAAGTCAAGTCAAGTCAAGAGCGTGCCACGGCGGCCACTATCAAGATATCATGTTACAGGAGATTAATTACAGGTTACAGGTTACAAGTTTAAATCCACAAGTTACACATGTACCACATTGAGTTACTGCCAAAATCAGTGAATGCTAGCCATAAATTAAAAATACAGAAAATCGTGTCAAGATGGATCGGGTTAAGTCAAGTCGTGCTGTGGGCATCAATATCTCAGAAAACAAAATCAGCAAGAGGGAAACCGGGGACCAAGGGGAACACCAAGGGTCAGGAAGGAAAGCCATGGCACAGGGTGTGCCAGGCAAGGGGCTCGGCAAGCGGCGTCAAAAGACGCGCTAGGGAACGGTTGCAGCGCGCCAAGGGGTGCGAGCGGGGTCAATGGGATCAACTGCGCGCGGGGCAGCGAGGCGCACAGGGGACGCACGGCCAGCGAGGCGCGCAAGGGGGCGCGCGGCCAGCGAGGCGCGCAAGGGGGCACGCGGCCAGGAAGGCGCGCAAGGGGGCGCGCGGCCAACGAGGCACGCAAGGGGGCGCACGGCCAGCGAGGCACGTGGAGCGCACGACCAGCGCTAAAGAGCGCGACACAGGGGAAAAACAGCCCGGCGCTAAACAGCGCGGCTGGGAGGGGGTCTTCTTCTTCCTCAAGCTGAGAGAAAGAACACCATGGATCACAAAACTTTGAAACTTCACAACTTGGTCCATAAAACTCGAAATCCGGAATTTTAAGAGTCTAACTTGTGTAAAATTTGATTCTCTACAACATAGAAGCATCAAAATAAGCAAAAATCCAAGTTTGGTAGATCAAACCCAAGAAATTCCAAAAATGTTAAAAACTTAGATCTAGGAGAATCTAAGCTCCAAATCCAAAAATGTCAAGTTCTAATGTTGTTCCAAATCATCTACTTAAGCTATTAGGAAAATAAAATTTGGTCTTCATGTGGTGGCAAGATGCACTTGCCTATGGGTGGGGTATTGTGTGGAAGAAGGAAGAAGAAGGAGTTAGGAAATTAATAAGAGAAATAATGAGGAGAGAGAATGGTTGGTGGGGATTTAATGAGGGTGGTTGTGGTGGAATGAGGGTAGAGTATAGGTTAAAGTGTTCAATTGGGTTTAAAATCAAACCAACCTAACTGAAACTGAGCCGAGCCGAAACCCAAAATACGAGAAAACCCAAAATTCTGCAAGTAAAAAAATTAAAATACATGCCAAAATCCAACTACGAGTATAATTGCAAAATACGGGAAATGAGGGTGACAAAGACTTATCTCCGGACGTACGATCCCGCACAACAAGAAGTAGTACCTCCTGAAGCTCCTACTGCCCCCACAAGCTCAGAAGCCGGCCCATCCAAGCCTCAAACCACGGACAAATCCAAGCAGAAGGAGACACGATTTGACAAATCTCTAAAGGCGCCAGCTTCCGAAGGCATGGATCGACCCTACAACTTTGATATAATAGCTCAGCTAGCCAATACACCTGCCAGGTTGTCTCTGTTCGATCTATTGCGGCTCTCCAAAGAAGCGCAAAAGGTCTTAAGTGAGGCATTACTACATGTCGACTCATACCTTGCTGAAGTCAAAGCCTCCGCTGAAGATGCTGTCTCCTATCCCAACTGCCATAGTACTATAGAAGTGGTACCCAACATCAGCTTCTCACAGGAGGACATGCTACTCAAGAATAATCGTCATGATATACCCCTGTACTATACAGGGTATATCGGGGCGATCATGGTGGACAGCATGCACATCGATCCAGGATCCTCCCTCAACATCATTTCTAGAAGTTTGCTTTAAATTCTGGGAATCCCTCTGCACAAGCTATCTGCAACCAACACAACTATCATGGCCTTCAATGTTGGTCGAAGCCATCCACTTGGCAAGATCCGTCTCAAATGCCAGATCGATGATCTTCGAACGGAGGTTTCCTGCTATGTGATCGATGCCATTGTATCCTACAACATCTTATTGGGACGTCCATAGATACACGAGAACATGATCGTCCTTCCACACTTCACGAATGCTTCAAGTACGCCAACAGCGACAGTGTCATAAAGACAGAGTTTGTCGATGTTGATCCTTTCAAGGGCATCAAAGCTTACTATGGAGATTCGGTACTTTACCAATCTCAACCCCCTAAGGATAACGGCAACGAAGCTGACAATAAAGCTGAAGCAAGTCCATCCTCCAATGGTCCCCTAAGTATCCAAGTCAAAGGACGTACTACTCCAAAAAGTACTCCGAAGCCTCTCACAATCTCGATGAAAAAGAAGAACCATGACAAGATCAAGCCACTGACTATCACTCTCAATAAGACACCCCGGAAGGAACCTACTGACGCCCGTCCCCCCAATCCTGAAGAATTACCCAACGTGGTGAACTCGGCCAAGACTGTGGCTCCTCTTCCAGATGATGATCCTCTCAATGAGTATATCAATACTCATAATAATGCACCATTGGTGGATGATGTTATCCCTGAAGAAGAACTTGCGTATTTCCTTAGTAAAAGTTTATCTTTGAATTACTCCGATGTCCATCAATCTGTAAACCACTACATAGATACGATATACGCTCTAGAGAACGGCATAGGACCACACCTCTGCATGCCGGTCACAACACCTCACCTGCAGAAAAAGTTTACCCTCAAGATATCCTCTACTTCATCGTTCCAGCCAGAAAGAAAGATGAAGAGCTAATCATCTTCGGTTGTATAATTGGCGAGAGAAAGTTTGTTCCAGACTTTACTTCTCCTAAGCACATCACAGAAGCTGACTATGACTCTGGAAAAATGCAAGTTTTCTGGTATAATTGGCAGGCCAAGAACGTCATTCAGAACATGGGATATGACATCCAAAGTGACAAAGGATTAAATTACGGCCGAGGACGACGGTTGCCAATACGACACTTTGCTCCCACCGACAAACACGAGAACTACTATCAACGAAGCGGTGTTGGTCTAGGCTATGTCTCTTCTCCAACAACTCTCGAAAGATCAGATGATGAAGAAGATCATTGTTCTCATTCTTCTGAATCCTCCCTCTGGGAATCAGACTCCAGCATCGGCGACATGTTCAAAGCAACTCTGTCCGTCAATATGGTTTCTACAGACCAAATTACAGACGATATCTAATCAATCAAACTCAAACAATGGGCTCAAAAGATGGACACCAGTTGGGAGATGTGCTTTGAACAACGGGAACTACCTACCGAAGATGAAGTCATCCAAGTCAATCTAGGAGATGAAGCATCCTTCAAACCGATCTTCATCAGCAAAAGCCTATTTGGCGATGAACGCCAATCTCTTATACAACTTATAATAGAATATATCGACGTCTTCGCATGGAGCTATAAAGTCCCTATGTATCGCCTGAATATTTCATCTAAAGCTAAGCCAGTGAAACAGCAATAATGACGATTCCATCAAGACGTCATAGATGCCATCGAGAATGAAGTCAAAAAGCTCATTGCTAGTGGATTCATTCGCAAGAAACAACACCCAGACTGGGTTGCCAACATCGTTCCAGTCATAAAAAAGAATGGTAAAGTTTGAGTATGTATCGACTATCGTGATTTGAACTCTGTATGCCCGAAAGACGAGTTCCCTCTACCGATCACTGACGTAATGATCGACAACACTTGCGGCTTAGATCAGATGTCCTTTATGGATGGGTTCTCAGGTTACAACCAGATCAAGATGTTCTTCGACGACGAGAAGCACACATCTTTTTGAACACCGTTGGAGGTATATTACAATACGGTGATGCCCTTCGGATTGAAGAATGCAGGGGCAACATACCAGCGAGCCATGAACACAATTTTTTATGATCATTTGCACAAAATCGTGGAGTGCTACGTAGATGATATTGCAGTCAAAAGTCGTCTCAAGGGCAACCATCTCCAAGACCTGAGAACGGTGTTCGAACTAATACATGCACACAAACTCAAGATGAATCCAACCAAGTCTTTTGTAGGAGTCTCTAGCGGCATGTTCCTTAGTTTCGTCATCACTTCAAAGGTTATACATCTGGACCCGAAGAAAGTGAAAGCTATTCTCGACATGTATCCTCCAAGAAACCTCAAAGAGCTACACGAACTACAAGGAAGGCTAGCCTACATCAGACGATTCATTTCGAACCTCTCTGGAAGGTGTCAACCATTCACTCAGCTCATAAAAAAAGGCGTATCTTTTGTCTGGACAGAACAATGTCAACGTGCATTCGATGACATCAAGGCGTATCTTACAAGCCATCCAGTATTGGTAGCTCCAATAATGGGGAAGCCCTTCTTACTATATGTCCGTGCTATGGATCATTCCCTTGGCACCCTCTTAGCTCAAAAGAACGAAGGCGGCCATGAACAGGCAATCTACTACCTCAGCCGCACAATGGTAGTTTATGAGCACATATACACATCGGTGGAGAAGGAATGCCTTGTACTAGTATTTGCCATCCAGAAGGCACGCCACTACGTGTCTGGACAGACTATCCACATTATATCTAAAGTCAACCCTCTTAGAATACTCATGACTAAACCGGGCTCTCTCAATTCCCGTTTAGCTACATGTGTAATGTTGTTGACTCCATACGATATGATCTTCGTCACTCAGAAGGCAGTAAAAGGCCAAGCATTAGCTGATTTCCTAGCAGCTCGTCCGGTGCTGGAGTCGTCCAAACTCTACGATGAAATTCCCGACGAAGTGGTGGAGTCTAACACCGTAAATGAAGAAATCCCTATTTGGCAAATGTTCTTTGACGACACATCGAGAATAGGGACCAAAGAAAACATCGTGGCTGGAGTAGGTGTCGTGCTCGTGTCACCTGATCATCTGGTTATACACCGTGCATATTCTCTTATGGAACCATGTAGCAACAATGTGGCCGAATATAATGCTTTATTAATCGGCCTACAACTGGCAAAGCAACTTGGAGTTGACTATCTAGAATCTTATGGCGACTCCAAGCTAATAGTTAGTCAGGTCCGAGGGGATTATGAAGTTCACCATGAAGATCTCATCCCCTACCACAGAGCAACAATCGAGCTAGCGTCTACCTTCCCTGGATTCTTCATCGAGTACGTGCCTTGACTACAGAATATAGAAGCAGATGCTTTAGCCGGTCTCGCTGCTTCCTTGACCGTTCCTACCAATACACAGCAGTCGATAACAGTATCTGGTCGAGAATTATTCTGTATCAAAGATACCTTGCATATTCATCACAGTTACGCAGCAAAAACAAACATCGATGCTAAATACTGAAGATTTCCCTTCATAGACTATACTGTCTATGGAATCCTCCCTGAGGACCCGAAGGAAGCAGTATCCATCCAAAGGCGATCCCTCATATTTTACTACGATACAGCTACTAAGATGTTGTACCGACGCTCTTACGATGGGCTACTATTACGATGCTTGTCAGACATAGAAGCCAAATATGCACTCCGGGAGGCACACGATGGAGTTTGTGGTACACATCAACCGGGCCCCAAATTATAAGATTACCTCAAAAGAATGGGTTATTACTGGCCCACAATGATAGCAGATGTTGTTGAATATGCAAAAAAGTATAGAGCTTGTCAGTTCCATGCCGACTTCATTCATCAACCTTCGGAGTTTCTACACCCAACGACAGCATCTTGGCTATTTGAAGCCTGGGGCATAGACGTCATAGGACCAATCAGCCCGTCATCCTCCAAAGGATATAGGTTCATCCTAGCCATAACCAATTACTTCTCCAAATAGGCAGAAGCTATACTGCTCACCGAAGTGAAGGCATCGAACGTGATTAGTTTTATTAAGCATCACGTCATCTACCGTTTCGGTCTACCTCGCAGGATCATCCATGATAATGGTCAAAAGTTCACAAGCCATGCATTCTATTGGTTTTGCGATAGGAATCGAATCCAGAATGTAGCCTCTACTGCCTATAATCCAGCGGCCAATGGGCTAGCAGAAGCCTTCAACAAAACCATCATAAAGCTTCTCAAGAAGTTCGTGAATTCAAATAAGCTCGATTGGAACGAGAAATTCGATGAATGTGTATAGGCCTATCGCACAATGGTCCGGACTCCAACAGACAGTACGCCATTCTCTCTGGTTTATGGGAGCGAAGCAGTTCTTCTCCTAGAAATCTAGATTCCTTCTCTTTGGGTAGCCCTAGCCAGCGAGTTGACTACCGAAGATAGCTACCGTCTGCGACTCCAAGAGCTCGAAGTGCTAGACGAAAATTACTTGTTAGCTCAACAATGCATTGAGCTATACCAAGCACGCCTTTCCAAAGCCTTCAATAAAAAAGTGAAGGAAAGGATCTTCCAAGTCGGTGATCTAGTCTTAGCAGTGAGAAGACCGATGTTCATGACGCGCAAAACAAAAAAGAAATTCTAGCCTAAATAGAAAGGTCCTTTCGTCATAGAATCGGTGTATTCTAACGGTACATACCGACTAACCAAGCCCGATGGTGACTTGCTCTTGATGCCTATTAATGGTAAGTTCCTAAAGAAATACTATGTGTAACTTTTTTTTGTTCACATATACTCAGTCATGTAAATGTATAGTGCGATGTTTATATGATTCCAAAAAAAAACTATCTAACTATTATCTGTATTTCAAGAGTTTTGAATACGCCCTAGATAATAGGTCCTCTAAATATTTCTCCAGTGGAATCATTTCCATTTTTGACTCTGTCCAAACTCGGTCTTACGAAAATAAGTCACGTCCCCATTACCTCTGAATTGTTTTCTGATGAATATTTCTCCAGTGAAATGATGATATTTTGCCATGTCCACATAACCTCTGAGCAAAGCATTCATCAAGGATAATCACGTCCCTATTACCTCTGAATTATCCACTCCTACTTAATGTTATATATCTTTCCACGTCCATGTTACCTCTGGTCAGATATAGTTCATCCTCTGCTATTACGTCCATATTACCTCTACTAGCAGCTTCGTTCAACTTATTATCTATATTCGAATCATTCGAATATAAAATAGATAATAGGTCCACATCAAAAATTCTCCAGCGGAATACCCGCCAGAGATATCCTTGCTACGTTCAAATTACCTCTAGCATCGATATTTCACAAAATCACATTCATTTCTGAAAAAATTCTTTATTTTGTACTTAAACGTCTATCAAAAGACGAAAAAAGGGTACAAGAACCGTGACTGCTCGAGAAAAAAATAAAAAAAGAGAGAAAGAAGTTACAAAATCTACGAGATACACAAGCGGTTTATGCTGTCCCTCAGAGCAACAATCTCGGCCTCAGATCTCTCAGTAGCTCGACGCCGTGCCTCTTCTTGACGAGCGGCTTCATCTTCAAAGAGGATAAGACTCTGATGCTCCCCCTTCAACTTCTCCAGCTGTTCTTGTAAATGGGCAGAAGCGGTGGCAGTCATGGCAGCCTGGGATAATTAATCCACCAGTTCAGATGTTGCCGCCCTCAAATCGGCTTCCAGCTTGGCAATCTCATTTTTGATCTGCGTAATGTGATTGTGCTTCTCAGGGATCTGTACAACCAGCCTGTTCTTCGAGGCAGCACGGGCCTCACTCGCAACATTGAACTGGCCATACTGGTCAGCCAGCTCGCCGATCTCCTTGACAAAGGCGC
The DNA here is from genome assembly GCA_029216955.1 of Iris pallida. NCBI lineage: Eukaryota > Viridiplantae > Streptophyta > Magnoliopsida > Asparagales > Iridaceae > Iris > Iris pallida. The sequence continues at coordinate 8,625,713 of JANAVB010010198.1, read as the reverse complement.
CCTTCCTTGCCTGGAAGGTAGCCTTCTCCTTCGCAAGAGCTGCCATCAAAGCATCATCCTCTGCACGAAATATTGACATCAGACTTCGCTGTTTGATGTCTCGAAACCTGGCTACCTGACCCTCCAGGTTATTCAGAACTTTCCTCAGAGTGTTGGCCCGCTACTCATGGCCGGCTATGCTCTCGAGGGCCGCTACCTGACATTCGGCAACAGCCTTCACTGGACGAAAGGCAGCATTCCGATTCAGGACCACAGGATGCTTTACTTTCAATACGGAGTAGAAAGCTCTGATAACTTCCAGGGCCATCTCTTCATCTTCGATGTAGGTCGTCGTAGAAGAGGCTTGGAAAGTTTCTTCCACTTCTGGAAGGAACGCCTGACAAGAAGTCGAACCTGACAGAGAAAACAATATATGTCAGTAACCAAAAAAAGATGGAGGAAAATACAAAAAGGTTGTAATTTTGTACCTTCGGCTTGCTCAACTCCAACTTGAGCTACACCGTCAACCTAGGATTCAGGCAAAACAAGAGCAGGCCCGGACTATTCAAGGGGAATAATGTCAAGGCCCCGAGTAGCATCTTGCCTAGTTTCTTTGACAAGCTCAGCTAGAACAGGAGCGGATTCAGCTACAGCCCCCTCGGCAGGTTGCTCGACCGCTCTTTCTGAAGCCAATATCGGCTCACTAATAGCTTCCTCCATAGAAGCAGATTTGGAGGGGCCAGGAACAACTTCTGTCCCTTTCCCAATGGCGGGGACCATCACCACAAGGGGTTTTTTCTTCTTGTCTACAAGGGAACACACAGACGTGGTCATCCTCACGAGGAGCATGAAAAATCAAAATCGAAAAATCTTATTCGAACAGAGGTACAAAGCCAACGTACCCGCAGGAGGATGAGCCGATTGGACTTGGTTCTCGTCCAGCTCTTTCATCGTAGTTCCTATTGCAGATATATCTCCCACGGATATGTTGTAGGAGAAACTGATCTTCTGACCGCCATCAGGGTCTAGGCCTTCGCCCTATTCACCCTGACGCTCAGGTCTTACGGCTGAAGAAGACTCGCCCTCATCCAATAGTCTAGGACGAGCAGGAGACAATGTTGCCACCTCCACCTCCTCAGAGGAGGAGGCACCTACCTCAGCTGCAACTTTGGGGTCTTGTGTAAAGGAAAAACACAAGGGTGAGAAAGTTGCTAAAGGCTTTACAATAAAGGCTATGGAATCTAGGAAGGGATCTACCTCCCGCACAATAATGGCCCGTGATGCCGTTCCTCCTCTTCCAGTTTGCCGGGAGGACCTCCTCAAGGGAGGCGAGCCAGCACCCATTTCCTTAGCTCTCCTCGGAGCAACATTTTTTTCTTTCGATTTAAATATTCTCCTGGGCCAATTCAGTTGAAACTTTCCTCTTCTGAGGAGGATTGAGAGGAAAAGAATCATCGTCTTTTGTGTCCTCCTTCGGAGACGTTGTTGGCTCCCTAAAGATAGCTTCTTGCGGCGGTACTACGGCTGGTTCTGCGGTGGGAACAGTACCTTTGTTCTTACGGCCTTTTGATGCCTTTTTCATAGGAAGGGGGTCAAACTGACTCTCCAATATCAAGCTATGTTCACGATCATATTGAGGATGAAGAGTATTAATCTGAACATAAAATTCGGCGACGGCATAGCACAAATGTGTCTCAGGCTTATCCAGGGGTAGGGCAAAGATTGCCCCCATGCACCCGATGTTGTAGTACATCCAAGCACGTGCCCCGTCAATCAAACTGCCTATCGACTCCAAATACAGGCTAGCATTTCCCAGAAGGAGCTCCAAATAGGCATGATTCCTATTTCGGAGCACCAGATGTGATGGTCTAATAGACTGAAGCCAGTGAAACGCCCCAGCAGTCAAATTAGTAGCATGAACTCCTTCATCCACTAAGATATCTCCTGCGGTACCGCTGTCGGACGGAGGGGATACTCTAAAGAACTCATAATTCTGTAAAAAGCCTAAAGCCTTTCTACAAGCAAGTATACCGGTGACGGCCCAATCTATATCATAAAATCTATGAAGAAAGGCATCCTCTTCCACAGAGTTCGCCACCGGTCCAACATTCATTAGGGAAGGACAATGCAGTAGCAGCCACCCCATCAGGAAATGATACGGAAGCTCGGTCTGGACGAAGGGGGGCCTGCCATCGGGAGTCAACGCATTCCTGACAAAGTCCCACAGACCTCGTCCAGTGGAACAGACCATCGCGGGAAGCAACGCAAGACGGTGTCCGAACGCCAGCTTCACAGCTGGAAGTATTATACCCCGGCTTATTCTCTCAATGGACCCCGAACCTCCAGGGACTACGCAATCACTAAGCCAGATCATTAAGAAAGCTGCCAACACAGCTTTCTTCGACAACGGATGTTCGGCTCGATGGAAGTAGTGGCCAATCGGAGACCCAGGATCATCGCTGTCCTCAGTATCCGTCGTCTCATAGTCCGCCATTCGGGCCTCTATATCGGACTTAGTCATAGGTTTTAAGATTGAAAAGGATGCCGGATCCTCCCCTTCTTTCTGAACGAAGACATAGCCCGTCCAGGCTTTCATGTGGGTGTTGGCCCCCTCGGTCATCCCTTTCCTATTAATCCTATGACATATAAGATGATGACAAAGCAATTCCTTGAATACATCAATTATCCTAAAGTTTTTACTCTCCAGGTCCCGCAGTTCTTTATCACAAGGCACATACTCATCATAGGGCTCCGTACCCCAGGGAAGCTTCGACACTTCCTGTATTTCATGGAGACCCAATCCTATCTCTCCAGCCGGAGTAAAGAAGGTACAAGTGTGAAGGATATATAACTCGGCCAAAGAGACAAACATTGGCTAGTTGACCCTCATACCATATTGAGTGGCCAGGATAGCATAGTAAAGGCCAATTGTCTTCAGGGTGGCTTCACACGTGGAAAGAATCCAGCCAGTGAGATTGCTCCAGAATGAAGACGGATACCGCCAGCCTTCTATCCGCATCTTCTTTGCGGGATACGACACATCCCCCGTCATCATCAAATGGCAAAGCGTGTCAGCGGTATAAGGATGAAGGTTAGTGGGAATATCGTTCACTACGGCACCAGGCTGTAGTCCCCTCGCAGAGTAAGATGCAGAGCCCCGGACACATTTGAAAGTGTCCTTCCTTCGATCGCCTGAGTCGAACCGAATTATTCCAAAAACTATTCTGGGAAGCTCAGGAGTTAGCTCCCACTTCATCCGTCGCCGTACAGCTAAGGCAGTGAAAGCAGACAATGGATACTGACGCTCCAACGACGGCAACCATATCCTCTGATTTTCTAGACTGATCACCATAGGGTTTCTCAAACGTATGGTCTCGCCATTTTCAAACCCTACACTATCACCAAACAGAAAGTACGGTTTCTTGAAGCGACGTGCCCCTTCACGTACGAACTTCTTATCATTAATCATCTGTCGCAAGAAAGTCTTATCCTATTCAAGTATAGCGAGGGTCCGCTCTATAGGCTGATTTTGATTAATCTTGGCATGAATCGCATTGATCGTATCTGTTATGGGATTGGTATCAAGGGCCTGATAAGTGGAGCCGAAAGGGATTCCGTCAAATTCTGGGACGAACATGTTTACTACAATGGCAGAAAGAAAGTCAGACTCAGGAAACTACAGAAAAAGCTAAGTCCTGAAGACTTTTATGCACCCAAAGGGCTATGCGTCCAAAGGGATATGCGCCCAAAATAAGACATACAGGCGTATAACACACGAACAGTGCATGGGAACATAACATGCCACTGCTTTGAGGGCGCATAATGTGGCAGCACTTGGGGAGCATAGCACACCACAGTGTTGGCGTATACCTTCTGTGGGCGCAAAGTAATGCTCATATAAGTTTGTTGCCCTAGGCACAAGCGCCCAGACAGAAGAGAAGTCCGAGAGTCACAAATTAACGCTCGAGAACTCATTTTTTGAAGCATGCCCTCATCCAAAATCGAGTCCTGGACTGTCGAAGATGCTGTCGCAGGAGTAGAGTCACTCGGCGCAGCCCCCTTGTCCTTCGCGGATCTCTTGGCAACCTTGGGAGACATGATTATCAAAGAAAGAAGACGAAGAGTTTTTCTGAAAAAATTCAAAGAGAAAGGAATAATGAACTTTCTCTCTCCTCTAATAGTCTATTTATAGACACGAGCTATACTATGCGCCCACCTGCTGTATGCGTCCATTTGTTGTATACGCCCACTACAGCCTATGTGCCCACGTGAAGGATCAGCTCTCCGCATACTATACGACAGTCCCTTGTTGACATGGAAGACGTATGAAGGATGGACTGCTTCAAATTCTGTTTCGATGAATTTGTTAGTTCAGATTTCGAGGAAAATGTCAACAGTCGTATCGCCCTGACAGGCTAGCCAAACACTATGCACCAAAGGAGAGAAAGTCGTGCTATGAGCCCATTGCCTCATCAGAAGACGATTCATGCTTCTTTCAAAGTATTTTGAACTTTTTCAAGTATCAAAAACTTTGAAGGGGGTCTTGTAGAAGCATAAAAAAACTTCAGCAAATGAAGCCCCATGCGCCCAAGTCAGTGAAGCCCCATGCGCCCAGTAAGTGGAACTCCATGCGCCCAGCTAACGAAGCTTCATGCGCCCAGTCAGTACAACTCCATGCGCCCAAGTCAAGTGTAGCTCCATGCACCTAGTCAGTGAAGCTTCATGCACCCAAGACTAGCTCCCCCGAAAGGAGGGTGCATAGCCTGAGACATGGCTATGCGCCCATGCTAGACACAGTCAAAGCCATGATCAACACGTGCACCGAAGCACACGGCCACGTCAGTCTCCACGAGCAGTCGTGTACCGAAGCATGCGGCCACGCCAATACCACGACCAACCCACGATTTCGCAGCCTGTATGCGCCTACGTCCTATGCGCCCAAAGCAAGACTATGCGCCCACATAAAAACTAGCGTGTTTTCTCATATGGGCGCATAACACCATTCCAGCTCAAGAACGACTATAAAAGGGAGGCCTCATCCCTCTTCAAAAAATAGAACGGAGAGCATTTTCAAGAGCCAAATTGCTGCACTTCTTGCCAGTAAGCCGAGAATTAGCAATTTTGTTACGTTTTCTTCCACTTTTGTAATCGGAGTGTCAACGGAGTAAAGTAGCAATTGTCGCTCGATCTCCATCGTCCCATTCCCTATAATTATTTTTTGTACTCGGGGATCCTCAGCGCAGGATCTCTCAGGCATACTCGATTTATGGTGCCTTGTGCCAATAAAAAGAAAAGACAGTGTTTTCATCTTCTTTTTTGTGTGTGTCCACAACTCCCCGTCGACTTCTTCAGCCGACTGTCACCAGCGCCATCAAAGCCTCCTGGCCTCCACGTCGATGACTCCTCCGTCATTGCCATCGACGTGGATTTGAGACCCGATAGCATCGTAATAGGTTTCTCCCATTGTTTTGCTTCATCGACACAAATAGTTTTCGGCATGTGGGGAAGATCGAGTACCTGGTCGGATCCATGTACAAAGGTTCTTGCTAATCTCGTCTTAATTTCCCGATTATAATAAAATTAGGTTTTCTGATGTTAAATCGTAGAGGTCGATGCGACATTTATGCATTCGGAGAGGGCATTCCTGGTTTATGTCAGCAACGCGCACATGCAGAGGTCCATGCATAACATGTTGCCATGGAGGAATAGCCATCCACAGTCATCCAACAAAGGGAACAAGTTCTTGGTCATACATAATGACATCATTACTAGTTACGAGGTCCGTATGTAGATGTAATTAGCGATGTTTTGCTCCATTCTGTACTATTTATAAATATTTAGCATCATCCAAACTAATTACAGAGAAAATATTTATATCTACTTTTTTTCTTTAGTTTATGTCCTTGTTAATCATGATGATAATAAAAAAATTGCACAAGCAGAAATCAATGAAGTTTGGAGCATATATCGTAATCCCTGTAGCTGTTTATGTAGATTTTCATGTCATTTTCCAACTAATGAAATAGAGCAATGGAGAAATGCATCGACATATATCATCTAGAGCAGTGGAGAATCACTGATGCTGCACCTATTATAAGTAAGCATTTCCTCTCTTCTTGCTTCAACTATATCTAGAGCTATTTCTACAAGTATGCAAAATTAATTCACTAGACATATTAATTAAAACTAATGAAGCAACTGTTGAACAAAGAAACAACATAATGATATTAGTCATTCTTACGATGAAAGTACCCATTCAAAATATCTCCAAAGATGTATTACTTCTATACCATTACTAGTAGGCTTTTTTCCATCAAAATTCAAATATTCCATATCATGTCTAAATAAATTTATGGCAGAAAGAAAAGGAATCCATAACTGGTTGAAGAAGAAACACCATAGTATTCTTCAACTATGCTAGTTTCAAACAGCTACTGGAGGGTCAGGTTGTTCCTTGTTCTTTGAGGCTACTAACCTTGTATGTTCTTATCGACATATGGATTTTGTTACATTCCTCTAGTTGGCAAAGTCACCTGGTCCATTTGCAAATCCTCCTACTCGCGATAAAGAGTTGAATAACATTTTATAACTTAACCTTGTCTACTGCTATAATTGACTTGAATAGACAATTCTCAAATATATCTTGCATTGTTTACACCATGTAAAAATTTGTTTTATATGGCCCCTGGATTGGTAAAGCATAGCAAGCATGTTCAAACAATTTTATAAAGATACGAGAAATGCAAATAGTATATTGTGTCAAACTTTATTGTTCAGTAATATTTTTAGTTGTAAAGAACTGTTTGATAGTATAACCTACATAAAGCCAGCAACGCAAGCTCCTTTGCTATAGCCTAAGATGTACTAATCATGCACTAGCATTCAATTTTTTTAGCTATGAGTTCTAGAACAAAGTAACACATATCATTCCAAGTATTTATATGACCCCAACTGATGTCAATAACATATGGTTTTGAAAAGATAGCTAGAACCTGCTGCACATTGTCGACGAGAACCACACACTTTAAGTTACCACATCATATATATATATATATATATATATATATATATATATATATATATATATATATTTTTTTATATATATATATATATATATATATATATATATATATATATATATATATATATATATATATATATATATACATACGTATATAAAAAAATATATATATATATATATATATACATACGTATATATATAACTGACATGAACATCTAAATTAAATCTAACTAAAATGATTGTGGCAATGATATCAAGAGAATACTAAATACTTGAAAAATCTAATCTAGCTAACACATATATTTAAATATAGGAGGTTTAGCAACAAAAATATAACTGATTTTCTTAGGCAATTATAGCCTAGGATACGGGTCCGAGGATATGCAAGATTAGAATAACTTATTCACAAACTTCAACAAATTGATATACCTGTCTTGCAGTATTTCAGATTATATATTTGTTTTGTATTGTCAGCCAGCTAGTGTGTCGTCAATAATGTAATGGTTCTGATTTTTAGCATGTTTGACAAAGTAAAGCCAAAATATAAGTTGCTTCTCCGGGTCACTATCTAAAATTTTAGTGGGTCGATTAAACTAGTAGCTCAAAGACACTACATATAATCCTGTGATAAGCAATGGCCTCCAAGACTCTTATGCAGTTGCATACTTACAAACCTTTTATTGATCCTACAGATTGGATCATATAGTATTTTCCTCTTTTTTGTTTTACATAAATTCAAACCATTCTTATATTGTGGTTGTGGGTGCATATGACACTTGGACAATATTATGATCTACATTAAGTTTATGGCTTTCAAAGTGTCTTAACTTCAATGCTAACATAATAATAATAAATACATCTATTTACTTGAAGTCATCATTCATTTCCAGTGTTACACATGCAATCTGCTTTTTTCAGTGATACTAATAAAAATATGTGTATGTTGATATGATATGGAGATGGTTCTATGTCCTAGTGTACTTAGAGTGTGATTGTGGTGTCCAATACATGTGCTTCCTAGGATGTAGTTTATGCTTCAAATCATTGATAAGAATGCATAGTTTCAATATAAACATTAGAAGCTTCTCATTCTGAGAAAAATTTTTATTTACACAATTTAGGATTAAAGCTCCATGGAAAGAAATCCGTGAATTTTCTACTTTGACTTTTTACGATTTGACTTTGTTATATATAGATATGATTGGATGATGATTGTTATTGATCCATATGCCCAAAATATTTACTTCTTTTATCCGCTTGGGCATGATCCACGCGATGACTTAAGATTGTTTATTCCAATGTAAGCGTTTATGTAATATATATAATAGAATTCTTTACCATTTAGGAACCATTATATTTCACATTTACTATTGTATTAAGATATGGCTTGCTTAAAATGGGATGTATTGGAATATTTGTCTGCAAATATTCCCGAATAATCTCTTTATAGATTTTTGTATGGTATGTTGCAAAGGTCAAATTTAGAAAATAAGTATAAACTTGTTGAACCTGGAGTAATTACGGAAGCACGAAAGACTTCACTTAGAGATCGTGAGTTGGCTATGAGAATGGAAGTTTGAAACAAAAGTGAAATGATAGTATTTCCATACAATGTGCAGTAAGTTTTGTTCTTATCAGTTTACTATATAGTTCTGAGTACCAGCAATTTAATTTGTTTTTTACTCGTGATTTGGCCATGACTACTTTATTATTTTGATACTTGTGTAAGTAACCGTTGTTCTGGGTTTCTACTTTTATTTTGTGTGGTTTGACTTTCTTATATGTATATATATGTTGGTTGTTGCTGATCCATATGCTCAAAAGTATCCAATTTTTTTATCCGCTTGGTCTTTGTCTCTTTCCGTTCCCAGAATACGTATTCTAAATACATGTACTGCTGGAATGTATTCATTTAATATTTATCATGTATTGCTCTGTATTTAAATTCCTTTAATTTTATGTTAATTAATTTCCTACAATTTTATTTCTGTACTTTACTTTCTGCTCTTATACTCTGCTTTTACTTTGCTAGGGGTTCAGCTCAGATTGGTTTAATTATGTTGGTTCATCATGAACCGAAATAAACCCCCCACCTACCACCACTCCTTCATTTAAAAGCCCCAAACCCTTTCTCTCTCTTCATTACTTCTTCTTCTCATTACTCTTCTTCTTCCTCATAAACTCTCCCACCAACCTAGGAAAGCAAGGCAAGTGCCAACTTGCTTCTTGATGGATCTCCATTATTATTGTTCCATCATCCTCCTTACTTGATTCTAAGCCTCTTTAGTACTTAGCATTTTCAATTTCCATGGCTGATTTGTTGTAGATCTAAGTTTATTATATTTTCGGATTTCTTAGGTTTTGATCTAGTAAACTTTGTTATCCTCAAGTTTTGATGGTTCCATGTTGTAGAGAATTTTGTTCTACCCAATTTTGACCTATGGAAGTCCATATTTGGGCTTGGGATGAAGGAATTATGGAGCTTGGAAGGAATGGCTTCCATGGTTCTCTTTCATGGTTCTGTTCTCAGAAATTTGGAGAAGAAGAACAGCCCCAGCCGCATAAATCTTTCTTCCACAGCGCATGCAATCTCATTCCTCAGGCGCATGGATTAGCATTCCCACAGCGCAAGAGTTTATTTATTTCCCAATCTCATTCCTCAGGCGCATGGATTATTTATTTCCCATTCTCATCTCACAGCCGCATTCCCACAGCGCATGAGTTTATTTATTTCCCAATCTCATTCCTCAGGCGCATGGATTAGCATTCCCACAGCGCATGAGTTTATTTATTTCCCAATCTCATTCCTCAGGCGCATGGATTATTTATTTCCCAATCTCATCTCACAGCCGCATTCTCACAACGCATGAGTTTATTTATTTCCCAATCTCATTTCTCAGGCGCATGGATTAGCATTCCCACAGCGCATGAGTTTATTTATTTCCCAATCTCATTCCTCAGGCGCATGGATTATTTATTTCCCAATCTCATCTCACAGCCGCATTCTCACAGCGCATGAGTTTATTTATTTCCCAATCTCATTCCTCAGGCGCATAGATTATTTATTTCCCAATCTCATCTCACAGCCGCATTCTCACAGCGCATGAGTTTATTTATTTCCCAATCTCATTCCTCAGGCGCATGGATTATTTATTTCCCAATCTCATCTCACAGCCGCATTTCCACAGCGCATGAGTTTATTTATTTCCCAATCTCATTCCTCAGACGCATGGATTAGCATTCCCACAGCGCATGAGTTTATTTATTTCCCAATCTCATTCCTCAGGCGCATGGATTATTTATTTCCCAATCTCATCTCATAGCCGCATAAGAATTATTTCCCTCAGGCGCATGATATTATTTATTTCCCAATCTTATTCCTCAGCGCATGATATTATTTATTTCTCAATCATTTCCCTCAGGCGCATGATATTATTTATTTCCCAATCTTATTCCTCAGTACATGATATTATTTATTTCCCAATCATTTCCCTCAGGCGCATGATATTATTTATTTCCCAATCATTTTTCTCAGGCGCATGATATTATTTATTTCCCAACCTTTCCCACAGCGCATGATATTATTTATTTTCCAATCATTCCTCAGGCGCATGAGATTCTTTATTTCCCAAACATTCCCCACAGCGCATGAGATTTATTTATTCTCCAATCATTTCCCACAGCGCATGAGATTATTTATTTCCCAATCATTATTTATTTCCCAATGTTTATTTCCCGAATTTGGCATTAATTAACATTGATTGTTATCTTGATTAATTATTGATCATGCGTTCCTAGATGGAACTAAGAGACTGGCTAGTCGTCTTATTGAATTAAATGGAATAAGACACATTCATATTTGAAATTGATTGGCCAATCCTGAATATTGACATACAGGCACACATGCAGACTTCAATTTATTTATTTATTTATTTTACTATAAAAGAAGCATGTGTACTTTATGGTCAAGGCATGATTGTTCCGTAGTTAGTTTGGATTGTTGCATTACGCTATGTAAGACCTACAACCTAACCGCACGGGCATCGTTGTAGAGTTGTGCATATCGTATCCCGTACGAAAGTACTCATTCCGAATGACCATGATCCACGGCATGGGATTTCACTCAACGTAGAGACTATTAAGTTAAATAAAAATAATGATTGCATGGAGAGAATGGATTCCCGAGTTCTTACATGGCAGCTCTCTTGGGACTAGTAGTGCCCGACAGGCCGGCTGGTCCCCACAAATACTGCAAACCTGCCACACGGGCATGGAGCGGTATCTGGTAATACTATTTATTGTATATTGTATATTGATGACGGGCGTCCCGTTGGGACTCGTCTAATTCATGATTGGCGCAATTGATTGATTGGATCGACTAGCCTTGCTTATCCATAGTAAGAACTGAAAAATCTTTATTGCATAATTCCAGGATAACTTGGAACTCACAGTAGTAATCCGTAGGAGTTGGATGGCCGTTTAAGTTGATTTGTTTGTGTATTGTACCTACTATGTTACCTAACTGAGATGATCAGAGCATCAGGACATGACGGGCCAACTTCTGTCCTTGTTTGGTTGGGAGGTTGGTTCGAAGTGTCGTGATGTTATGTGAATCCCAGTAGCAAGCAGAGATCTATTATTATATTCTCTTAATTACTGGTTTAATGTCTCATATCGTGCTTCCTTGCGGTACTTGCTATTAGAGGTCTAACCTCTCTGGTTTTGCATGGCCAGATTTAGAGCCGATTCCCGAGGATTCAGCTTACCTCTACCTCCAAGATGGTCAATACTAGAGGAATGATCGCAGGAGGACTCGAGTGGGTTCCTTACCACCCCGCTCGTTTTGTTATTTACTTTATACTTTGCCGTTTGGCACCGACATGTTAGTCGGATTGTCTTGCACTTACTTTTGCATAATTGTAATTAAGTCAGACTGCAGCTGATAACAATTGTGTATACTTTGCTACATCATCTGGCTATGTTTTGTAAAGCCAGATATCAAGAACATTTTGACTGAGCGTTTGGGACGCCTTACTGCTTTATCTTACATGTTCTCTATTTCTGTTTCTTGTTTGAATGATTGAGACAATAGATGTGAAGTGACCATAGCGAGACTTTCATGTAGTATGCACCCCCTTGTCTTTTAGACAGCATTGATCGTATTATACGGTATTCATCTACCCGTAATACGTAGCTGGCTGAGTCATTCCCCCGCTCTCTAGTATTTTGGTTCTGGGACGTGACAAGCTTTTAGTGGTGGCCCATGCAGGTCTAATTTCAGACTTGTGGGGTGTTTTAATTTATAGGATGTCTCAATCACGCATGTTCCCTCTTGATCTCATGATCCGTTACTCTCGACTGTAGTTTGACATTCCGATATCCTTTGACTTCATTGATCTTTCCTGTCCGATCGTTTGATTGTTCTTTTGTCCCTTTTCTTAGGGGCACTTCGTCCGCATCTGTCAGGACTGGACAGCAGCAACAAGAGCAACCCGGACAACCTGACCATGTTGGTCAGCAACAAGGGCCGGTACTAACTCAAGAGGCTATCCAAGAAGAAGTGATAGTGGAAGCAGCAGCCGGGTCGCAGTATCCGGATGTTCCACCACCACCAACAGTTCGACCTACCCCTGTGGGAGTAGACACACCAGCCCTTCTGAAGATCATGAGAGGGATGATGGCTACTCAGCAACATCAGATGTTAGCCCAGCAGCGCATGCACGCTCAGTTACAAGAGCAGAATGTGCTCCTCAACCAAGGATTGCAGACAGCTTTAGAAAGAGGGGCAAGGACAGATTCAGGAGCATCCGCCAGGTTTTGCAAGTACAACCCCCACCTTTTTGAAGGCACGGAGGATGCCATCTCAGCAGTTGCATGGCTTAAGGACATTGAGGCTATTTTGACAGCTGCTAAGGTGCCGACAGAAGAACGTGTAGATCAGGTAAAATTGTTACTTCAGGATCTCGCACGTGATTGGTGGGAATCAGAGGAGGTAGGCATCAGACGTCCTGTGGCTTGGGACGATTTTACAGCAAGATTCAAGACAAAGTACTATAGAGTTGTGGCGCAGTTTGAGCTACAACAGAAGTTTATCAATCTCAAGCAGGCCGGCAAGACGGTAGATGCCTATGCAGCGAAGTTCTGCAGATTGAGCAGGTTCGCCCCAGAGATGGTAGCAACAGAGAGCCAGAGGGCTATGAGATTCCAGTAAGGCTTTCACCTTGAGCTCTTACAATTGATAGAAGGGCACAATTACCAGACTTTTGATGAAGTATTGACGGCGACTCGAAGGCATGAGATAACCGTTCAGAGGATTGCGGCCAGGACTGGGGGTCAGAAGAGATCCTACAGTCAGATTGAAGAAGGAGGGGGAGCAGCGCCCCGAACAACAGCACCATCCCTTGGCATTCGCATCCACGATGTGGCAATACGGGGGCCAGCACCACCACCCAGACAGCAGCAACAGCAACAGAGGAAAAACTAGCAACCCCCAGTGGGCTGCACTTATTGCGGGAAGATAGGGCACACTAGAGATGTGTGTCGGGCATTGAACGGACTGTGCTTGATATGTGGAAATCCAGGTCATCGGGTTACCACTTGTCCCATGAATTCGAGGGCAAGAGGACCAGGGCAGTAGTTTCTTGCTCTGCCAGCACCAGGGGCAGGCCAGTATCGAGGACCAGCAGTAGCAGTAAGGCCGTTGGCACAGCGTCCATTAGTACCGCAGGCTCAGATGTTTCGGCAGCAGGGACCGCCGATGCAGCAACACCAGCATAGACCACCCCAGCATCACCAAGGCAGGGGCCAGCGACAGCACCAGGCTAGGCCGCAGCATGGAAACCAGCAAGGAGGTCGACGGCAGGCATTCACTCTATCCTTAGAAGAGGCATTGGCATCAGGAGATGTTGTGGCAGGTAACATTCTCGTCACCTCTTATCCCACAGTAGCATTGTTTGATTCGGGAGCATCACACTCATTTATATCTGCACAATTTGCGACACGGCTAGGAATGGAGTTCAAGGCATTGCCAGGGAGGTTGAATATACTCACTGGCAATGGGCTCGTAGGAGTTAGTAGAGTTATTCTAGCATGTAGCGTTGTAGTTTGCGGGCATTCTTTACCCGCCCGGTTGATAGAATTTCCTGTTGGAAATTTCGACGTTATCTTAGGCATGGACTGGCTGAAAGACAGTCATGCGACGATAGATTGTCGTAGAGGGAGTGTATCTTTTGATATCCCAGGCATGAAGAGATTCACCTTAGTCAGATCAGAGGCAACTCAACAAGAGCAGGGAGTAATAACGACAATGGAAGAAGTTCAAGTTTCGAAGGTAGTTGAAGAGTTTCTAGACGTATTTCCTGAAGAACTTCCAGGTCTGCCACCAGTTAGAGATATTGAGTTCAGCATAGAATTGGCACTTGGAACTAAACTGATATCAGATCGAGTTTACAGAATGGCGGACTCGGAGCAGGCTAAGGTATATCAACACATAGAGGAACTGAAGGAGAAGAAGTTCATCCAAGCTAGCGTGTCACCATGGGCAGCACCAGTAGTACTTGTGGGGAAGAAGGATGGGTCATCCAGATTGTGTATCGATTACAGGAAGCTTAACGCGGCGACAGTAAAGAACAAGTACCCACTACCAAGGATCGACGACTTATTTGATCAGTTGAGCAAAGCTAGAGTTTTCTCCAAGATAGATCTTCGTTCAGGGTATCATCAAGTGAGGGTTCGGAAGGAGGACATTCCCAAGACAGCATTCAGGTCGAAGTTTGGGCATTATGAATTCTTAGTAATGCCGTTTGGTTTGACCAATGCTCCAATAATATTTATGGATTTGATGAACCGCATCTTTATGCCATACTTAGATCAGTTTGTCGTTGTGTTTCTTGACGACATTCTCGTATACTCTGCTAGTGAAGAGGAGCATGAAGACCACCTCAAGAAAGTGTTACAGGTTTTGAGAGAGAACCAGTTGTATGCCAAGCTCAGCAAGTGTGAGTTCTGGACGAATCACATTTCATTTTTGGGTTATATCATATCAGGAGCTGGAGTAGCAGTAGATCCCAAGAAGATAGAAGCAGTAGAGAGTTGGCCAGTACCCAAGACCGTAGCTGATGTACGAAGTTTCTTGGGATTGGCGGGTTATTACAGAAGGTTTATATCAGACTTTGCAAGGCTTTCAGCACCCATGACCCGCTTGACACGGAAGGATGTACCATTCGTCTGGTCGGCAGAATGCCAGACATCATTTGAGAATCTGAAGCAGAAGTTGATATCAGCGCCTATTCTTACATTGCCAGTTGGACCCAGAGGTTTTACCGTTTATTGTGATGCGTCAGGTAAAGGACTTGGATGTGTCCTCATGCAGCATGGGAAGGTGATAGCATACGCATCTAGGCAACTTCGGGACCACAAGAAGAATTATCCAACTCATGATTTGGAGTTGGCGGCAGTAGTATTTGCTTTGAAGCTATGGAGGCATTACTTACATGGTGATCGAGTGGACATGTACACAGACCACAAAAGTCTGAAGTACATTTTTATTCAGAAGGAACTGAACATGAGGCAGAGAAGATGGTTGGAGTTGATTAAGGACTATGACGTGGAGCTTCAGTATCACCCAGGCAAGGCTAATGTGGTAGCAGATGCTCTCAGCAGGAGAGGCGGCGCATTTATGTTGACAACACAGAGGCATATCTTAGAAGACCTTCAGGAGATGGGCATCGAGGTTGTACTTCCTAGTGATATGGGAGTTCTGGCGAGTCTACAAGTTCAATCCAACTTGGTAGACAGGATCAAGGCAGCTCAGACACAAGACCCAAGGATTCAGAAGCTTAGGACAGAATGTGAGTCAGGACTCAGGAAGGAGATGAGAATTCATGAAGATGGTACACTTAGGTTTGGGTCACGTCTATGTGTACCTAGTGGAGATATCAGACAGGAGGTTATGACAGAAGCTCACAGCTCTCAGTATTCTATTCACCCTGGAGGGACCAAGATGTATCAAGATATCAAGAAGCACTTCTGGTGGAATGGGATGAAGAGGGAGATAGCTAGATTTGTTTCCCGTTGCTTGGTATGTCAGCAAGTGAAGGCAGAACAGCAGAGGCCAGCTGGGCTATTGCAACCGCTTTCTATCCCGGAATAGAAGTAGGAACATATTACAATGGACTTTGTAACCGGTTTACCAAGATCATCAAGTGGTAAAAATGCTATTTGGGTGATAGTAGATCGGCTTACAAAGGTGGCGCACTTTCTTCCTTTTAGAGTAGGTCAATCTAAGGAGAAGTTGGCAGAGTTGTATATGCAGCAGATAGTCAGGCAGCATGGGGTCTCAGTCAGTATTGTGTCAGACAGAGATACCCGTTTTACATCACATTTTTGGAAGAGCTTACATCATAGCTTGGGTACCAAGTTAAGATTTAGCACGGCTCACCATCCATAGACGGATGGGCAATCAGAAAGAACAATTCAGACCCTAGAAGACATATTGCGAGCTTGCACCCTAGATTTTGGAGGATCTTGGGAGAGCCACCTACACTTGGTCGAGTTCTCATACAACAACAGTTATCAAGCCAGTATCCAGATGGCGCCGTTTAAAGTACTATATGGTAAGAAGTGTAGGTCGCCACTAGCATGGGATGATATCGGTGAGAGAAAGATGTTAGGCCCGGAAATGATTGTTCAGACAGTTGAATTGGTCAAAGGAATTAGAGAGCGACTTCGAGTTGCACAGGATCGGCATCGTCATTGGGCGGACCAGCATCGTAGGCCGCTAGAGTTTTCTGTTGGGGACCACGTGTTCTTGCGGATCTCATCTACCCGTGGGGTCATTAGGTTTGGCGTTCACAGGAAGTTGAGTCCGCGGTACGTGGGCCCATTTGTTATTCTTGAGAGGATAGGCGATGTTGCTTATCGTTTATCCCTTCCACCTTCGTTACGAAAGGTGCATGACGTATTTCATGTATCTCAGTTGCGAAGGTATGTATCAGACCCAAGCCATATCCTTGATCATTCTGAGCTGGTTGTTAGTACCAACCTGTCTTACGAGGAACAACCCGTGTCTATTTTGGACCGAAGAGAGAAGATACTCAAGAACCGAACAATTAGCCTTGTCCGGGTTGCTTGGGGTCATCACTCTTTAGGGGAGTCAACGTGGGAACGTGAGGATGATATCCGATCACGGTATCCGCACCTGTTTGACTCACAAGGTATATCTCTTTCTGTATACCTTGATTATCTTAACTCCTCATGCTTGCCACCTTACGAGTAGAATTGCTTAGGTGTCATCGATAGTTAACCATAGATATGTTACTATTGACATTGTAGAATGATTGCTTACTTAAATTGCTTATACCTGGAGTAGTCCAGCTCTGATGTTTCTATCCTGCTTGGATTTGAAATTCTGAGGATAAAATTTTTCTAAGAAGGGTAGAGATGTCACTTCCCGTTCCCAGAATACGTATTCTAAATACATGTACTGCTGGAATGTTTTCATTTAATATTTATCATGTATTGCTCTGTATTTAAATCCTTTAATTTTATGTTAATTAATTCCCTGCAATTTTATTTCTGTACTTTACTTTCTGCTCTTATACTCTGCTTTTACTTTGCTATGGGTTCAGCTCAGATTGGTTTAATTATGTTGGTTCATCATGAACCGAAATAAACCCCCCACCTACCACCACTCCTTCATTTAAAAGCCCAAAACCCTTTCTCTCTCTTCATTACTTCTTCTTCTCATTACTCTTCTTCTTCCTCATAAACTCTCCCACCAACCTAGGAGAGCAAGGCAAGTGCCAACTTGCTTCTTGATGGATCCCCATTATTATTGTTTTATCATCCTCCTTACTTGATTCTAAGCCTCTTTAGTACTTAGCATTTTCAATTTCCATGGCTGATTTGTTGTAGATCTAAGTTTATTATATTTTTGGATTTCTTAGGTTTTGATCTAGTAAATTTTGTTATCTTCAAGTTTTGATGGTTCCATGTTGTAGAGAATTTCGTTCTACCCAATTTTGACCTATGGAAGTCCATATTTGGGCTTGGGATGAAGGAATTATGGAGCTTGGAAGGAATGGCTTCCATGGTTCTCTTTCATGGTTATGTTCTCAGAAATTTGGAGAAGAAGAACAGTCCCAGCCGCATGAATCTTTCTTCCACAGCGCATGCAATCTCATTCCTCAGGCGCATGGATTAGCATTCCCACGGCGCATGAGTTTATTTATTTTCCAATCTCATTCCTCAGGCGCATGGATTATTTATTTCCCAATCTCATCTCACAGCCGCATTCCCACAGTGCATGAGTTTATTTATTTCCCAATCTCATTCCTCAGGCGCATGGATTAGCATTCCCACAGCGCATGAGTTTATTTATTTCCCAATCTCATTCCTCAGGCGCATGGATTAGCATTCCCACAGCGCATGAGTTTATTTATTTCCCAATCTCATTCCTCAGGCGCATGGATTATTTATTTCCCAATCTCATCTCACAGCCGCATTCTCACAGCGCATGAGTTTATTTATTTTCCAATCTCATTCCTCAGGCGCATGGATTAGCATTCCCACAGCGCATGAGTTTATTTATTTCCCAATCTCATTCCTCAGGCGCATGGATTATTTATTTCCTAATCTCATCTCACAGCCGCATTCTCACAGCGCATGAGTTTATTTATTTCCCAATCTCATTCCTCAGGCGCATGGATTATTTATTTCCCAATCTCATCTCACAGCCGCATTCTCACAGCGCATGAGTTTATTTATTTCCCAATCTCATTCCTCAGGCGCATGGATTATTTATTTCCCAATCTCATCTCACAGCCGCGCATGAGTTTATTTATTTCCCAATCTCATTTCTCACGCGCATTGATTATTTATTTCCCAATCTCATCTCACAGCCGCATTCTCACAGCGCAGCATTCCCACAGCGCATGAGTTTATTTATTTCCCAATCTCATTCCTCAGGCACATAGATTATTTATTTTCCAATCTCATCTCACAGCCGCATAATAATCATTTCCCTCAGGCACATGATATTATTTATTTCCCAATCTTATTCCTCAGCGCATGATATTATTTATTTCCCAATCATTTCCCTCAGGCGCATAATATTATTTATTTTCCAATCTTATTCCTCAGCGCATGATATTATTTATTTCCCAATTATTTCCCTCAGGCGCATGATATTATTTATTTCCCAATTATTTTTCTCAGGCGCATGATATTATTTATTTCCCAACCTTTCCCACAGCGCATGATATTATTTATTTTCCAATCATTCCTCAGGCGCATGAGATTCTTTATTTCCCAAACATTCCCCACAGCGCATGAGATTTATTTATTCTCCAATCATTTCCCACAGCGCATGAGATTATTTATTTTCCAATCATTATTTATTTCCCAATGTTTATTTCCCGAATTTGGCATTAAGTAACATTGATTGTTATCTTGATTAATTATTGATCATGCGTTCCTAGATGGAACTAAGAGACTGGCTAGTCGTCTTATTGAATTAAATAGAATAAGACACGTTCATATTTGAAATCGATTGGCCAATCCTGAATATTGACATACAGGCACATATGCAGGCTTCAATTTATTTATTTATTTATTTTACTATAAAAGAAGCATGTGTACTTTATGGTCAAGGCATGATTGTTCCGTGGTTAGTTTGGATTGTTGCATTACGCTATGTAAGACCTACAACCTAATCGCACGGGCATCGTTGTAGAGTTGTGCATATCGTATCCCGTACGAAAGTACTCATTCCGAATGACCATGATCCACGGTATGGGATTTCACTCAACGTAGAGACTATTAAGTTAAATAAAAATAATGATTGCATGGAGAGAATGGATTCCCGAGTTCTTACATGGCAGCCCTCTTGGGACTAGTAGTGCCCGACAGGCCGGCTGGTCTCCACAGATACTGCAAACCTGCCACACGGGCATGGAGCGGTATCTGGTAATACTATTTATTGTATATTGTATATTGATGACGGGCGTCCCGTTGGGACTCGTCTAATTCATGATTGGCGCAATTGATTGATTGGATCGACTAGCCTTGCTTATCCATAGTAAGAACTGAGAAATCTTTATTGCATAATTCCAGGATAACTTGGAACTCACAGTAGTAAGCCGTAGGAGTTAGATGGCCGTTTAAGTTGATTTGTTTGTGTATTATACCTACTATGTTACCTAACTAAGATG
Source organism: Iris pallida (assembly GCA_029216955.1). Classification (NCBI taxonomy): domain Eukaryota; kingdom Viridiplantae; phylum Streptophyta; class Magnoliopsida; order Asparagales; family Iridaceae; genus Iris; species Iris pallida. The sequence continues at coordinate 8,605,502 of JANAVB010010198.1, read as the reverse complement.
ATCAGAGCATCAGGACATGATGGGCCAACTTCTGTCCTTGTTTGGTTGGGAGGTTGGTTCGAAGTGTCGTGATGTTATGTGAATCCCAGTAGCAAGCAGAGATCTATTATTATATTCTCTTAATTACTGGTTTAATGTCTCATATCGTGCTTCCTTGCGGTACTTGCTATTAGAGGTCTAATCTCTCTGGTTTTGCATGGCCAGATTTAGAGCCGGTTCCCGAGGATTCAGCTTACCTCTACCTCCAAGATGGTCAATACTAGAGGAATGATCGCAGGAGGACTCGAGTGGGTCCTTACCTCCCCGCTCGTTTTGTTATTTACTTTATACTTTGCCGTTTGGCACTGACATGTTAGTCGGATTGTCTTGCACTTACTTTTACATAATTGTAATTAAGTCAGACTGCAGCTGATAACAATTGTGTATACTTTGCTACATCATCTGGCTATGTTTTGTAAAGCCAGATATCAAAAACATTTTGACTGAGCGTTTGGGACGCCTTACTGCTTTATCTTACATGTTCTCTATTTCTGTTTCTTGTTTGAATGATTGAGACAATAGATGTGAAGTGACCATAGCGAGACTTTCATGTAGTATGCACCCCCTTGTCTTTTAGACAGCATTGATCGTATTATACGGTATTCATCTACCCGTAATACGTAGCTGGCTGAGTCATTCCCCCGCTCTCCAGTATTCTGGTTCTGGGGCGTGACAGTCTTGATCCGCGTGATGACTTAAGATTGTTAATTCCAAAGTAAGTGTTTAGCTAATATATATAATAGAATTATTTACCATTTAGGAACCTTTATATGACACTTTTTTTTTATTGTAGGGTTTTTAAGATATGGCTCGCTCAAAATGGGATGAGGTCGAAAAGCTTAACATGTAACTGTGTGAATGCAAGTATAAATTTATGTTTCATTTTTTTCTTGATTATTCGTGCTAACATCTTTAATTTTTCACAGTGTTCTAAACAACCAAACAATAGTGAAAGTGGTTCTATGCAATGAAATATATGAAGGATATATTCTAACTTTCTTCTACCAAATTAGACAAAGTGGTAAGTTAGATATTAAGATAATTATATTAATATAATATTAGTTGTATTGGTATAAAATGATGTCATTAACATAAAAGTTAATTTTGTGTTTATTTTTTTGTAGTTAGTTGGGAGAAATGATTACTTCATCAAAGAAATTGATGAAATGAGAGGGGAGCTGGCCAAATTTATCATGGATATTGTTAATGAAGACGATATGTATTAAGAAAATTTTGGAAGTATTTTTAATTTATGTTTGAAGTATGTGAGATGAATGAGTATTGTTTAGTTTAATGTCATGACTTTGAATAATTATGAAATAAATTATTGTTTGTTGGTGTTACATATTAGTTTTCTTTGTTTTCTTCAATGGGATATTGTATTTACATTTTATTGTTTTGAGCCGTCATTGTTGTATACTCAAAAAAGTAATCTTTTTATTATAATATTGATGTGTGTTGTGCTGTATATTTTAATGTTAAAAATCATCTTTATAACTATTAATGACACATGTAAGTCATCATTTGTAAATAATGATGACGCATAAAAGTCATACTTTATAAACAAAGATAAAGTGTTTTGAGCTGTCATGGTTGTACTATCGACAAAGTCATCTTTTGTAAATATATATGACACATATAAGTCATCTTTTGTAAATAACAATGACATATATAAGTCATCATTTGTAAATAATAATGATGTGTGTTGAGCCGTCATTGTTTTCCACGATAAATGTCATATTTTATAAATAACGATGACGCATGTAAGTCATCGTTTGTAAATGAAGATGACGTCTAAAAGTCATCTTTTAGAAAAAAAAGATGATGTGTGTAATCTGTCATTGTTGTCTCACGATATAAGTCATCTTTCGTAAATAAAGATGACATATATAAGTCATCTTTTATAAATAAAGATAACACACATAAGTCATCTTTCATTGATATAGATGACGTGTGTCGAGTTGTCATGGTTTCCTTCTGATAAAGATGACGGTAACGTAGATGACGGCCAAACAAATGTCATCAATCACCATTTTTGCCCGTCATTGTTAAGCATTTTTATAGTAGTGATGCTTTTGCCTTGTAACGTGTCACGACCCGCACCCAGTGTAGGAGCACGAGAAGTGGGTACGTCGAGCCTACGCCACAGTCTCGGCAGTAGAACACTGTTCTAGGTCACTATCACAAACTAAATACAACATGATATACTCTCTGAACGGAGAATAATACAGAAGGTACATCTCAATCACAATCCAATATAGAAATAGTAGGATATGATAGATATGAAATCTTAAAATAGAGAACGTACAACAGAAGGAAATAAGTCTAAGTGTCTAGACGACACAACATCTCAACATCCAGAAACATAATACAACTCAGAAAGTCAAAACAAAGACAAATGAAATAAGATAACAGTCTAGCTATCTAGCCTAGACTAAGGGATGGTGTCTTCGACTGCTGCAGGATCCCCCTGTGGAACCAGCTCATAGGTGTCTTCTAAGTGGGCTCCATAGTAGGTGGTACAGAAGTCCTCGTCATCCTATGTAATATTTTTAAAAGGTCCAGTCAGGACAAGAATGAGCACAATACATCTCATACAGTTCATATCATGGTAGAAAATATAAAGCATGCAAAAGAGTAAGATACAAGAACTGTAAGTAGATGTACATAAAAAAGAGAGATATTTGTAAATTGGAAATATATACATGATAAGTAAGAAATATAAGTGACTAGTGATTTGGAGCACAATATGGTTATGTAAACAGGTTAGGTTATATAATAAAATGGGACTCTATTATACGTAAGGACAAAATATTCATATACAATATTTTATATAATAGGGGATTTGATCACATAAGCATTTCCTATACACCCTCCGCAATCAATACACAAGGATCCAATCAAGTTATGTTACATATACAATAGTTTTTCCATGAAACTTATGTGATCATGAGAGTACAAGATGCACAATGAGTATACATGAATAGGAGTGTACAATAAATACGCACATCACAATATGTATTTGATGAACACAAGGGGATAACATTGCAAGAGAAGATCCATATAGTACCAATACATGATAACAATCGTGACAATATCAAGTAAAGTGATCTAGAGCAAGAATATAAGTCCTGACAAGTATGAAACGATCAGAGAATGTACTCGCCTACGATCTGAATGTCTGTGAGAATATAAAGTCCGAAGCGAGGTATCTGAGACCTATTTAGAGCAACACAAGTCATGATGTATCCAAGGAGTCATAAATGAAGAATACTAAGAAGTCTACATGATTCTAGGTCAAAAGTCAACTCTAGTCAACTATAGTAAACACCAAGTCAAACTATGGTCAACTAGTACACCAAGTCCAAGTTAAACTATTATATGATAAGCACCATCTAGGCATATATATATATATATATATATATAAACCATGTACATATATATATAAACCATGTTCCCCCCCCTTTTTCCCACGGACCCGTCTACTCCCTCCTTGTCGTCTCCATGCTCCCTTTCCTCCCGGGCGTCGACGTCTTCCGGCCGGCCGTCGGACACCGGAGGAGCTGTCCCGTTCCTTCTTCCCTTGCCAGGAGAGGACCCCTCTCCTTCCTTCAGCCGCAGGCGGAGACGTCATCGACGTCACCCGTATCTTCCTCGACCGAGGCCGCCGCGTCAGCCCCCCTCCCCCGCTGTGTCTTTCCCTTCCATTCTCGGCCCCCAATCCCTCGACTTGACGGAAGAACAACTCGCTCTCCTAGGATGATGGTGGGTGCTCCAACCCGTCCTACGCCTGCCCTCTGCCTCTTCTTGACGTGGCTCCCTCGCTCGTAGGCCAGACTTCACCTTACTACCTCCCTTCCGATGCAGCGCCTGGAGACATAGGCTCTCCGGCCCCCGAGGGACAGGTTCCTCCGGGAGACTGACGCGAGTCGGCCTCCCTCCGATGCTGTGCCCGGCGTAGTTGGAATACCGGAATCGACTCCCCCAGCTGATTGCTCTCTCTCCTCAGAGGGTGTGTCGCCTCACGTGCATGTTACTGGGTTCGAGGTTCTCTTGACATCTGATCCTGCCAGCGTAGGACCGGTTGACCGTCTGCTGTCGAGGATCTCATCTGCACGTCCCGTCTGCTGTCGAGGATCTCGTGAACAGAGCCCCTACGCTGCATCCCTTGGCGCATGTAGCGGACTGTGCTCGCGTCCTGCCGCTTGCTGCAGTTTGTGCCCGCCACTTGGCACAAGTTAAGTGCTTCCCTCTTCCCTCGGAATGTGTGTCGGTCCACGTGCTCACATTGGGCTCGAGGTACTACACGCTAGCTCTGCCCCAACAGTCCCCCAGCCCTGGCATGGTCCTCGAGGGCATGCCCCCTCCACTCTCTTCGATCCTGTCGTGGCCGACGTGGACGGCGTCCCTAGCCCCATGGCATAACCAGTAGGTAGCGCCAACCCCTTGGCGCAAGCTGAGGGATGCGCACGATCTCCTACGCGCGCCTTAGCGCCTGTCGAGGGTTGCATGCACTGTAGCATGCTGGTGGGTGTGGCTGAGGACGACACGAGTCTCGATGACGAGCTGGCCTGCGCTCTATCTTGCCCACGTGGCCCCTAATCACTCCTACCCCCACTGATTGCACCGCCGAGCAGTTCAGACGCTGCCTTCCACTTTGCGCGCACCCCAACCTCTTCCTTCCATCGGTCCTCCCCCTCGGGAGCCGCGCCGAGCAAGCCTGGCGTAACCCGCCCACCTGTGCCCAGCATACGTGGGCCCCCAGACAGAGCGCTAGCCAGGTCTACCTTATCGCAACCTAACCCCTCCAGCCCTGTAGCGCTCGCGGTAAGCTGCGCCACCTCTTTCCAGGGACTTCCTTCGATGCACCCTTCGTCTGGTGCGGGCTCCGTCCACATGCCAGCACTCTCGTTGACAGGCGTACTACATTTGGCCGATGGCCTCTCTTGTCCCCTCCGGCGCACATCATCCCCGATGTCAGTATCCTAGAGGGAAGCTATCCCTCCCTTTCCCCTGAGCACCCCACGAATCCTTTCTTCTACCCCGCCCCCGGATACCCCTCTACCTCGGGTATTCCTCGTGCTATGGCGATACCCGGAGCCACCTCTCACTCGTCCATCCCTAGTACGGTGGACCCCACTAGAGCCCCCTCGTACGTTGAGGTGCTCCGGCCTGATCAAGGGAAGCACCTAACCCCTCCGGCGGAATAGATTCAACTTCAAGATGTTGAATTCTCGCCTCCTTCCGCCGGATACCACATCCGGTTCCCATTTGCCACTTTGGAAATATCCTCCCTATCCGCCCCCTTCATTAAAACGTTTGTCCTTAAATTTGGAACCGGATGCCCGAAAATCCCCTTTGTCACAGAAGCAGTCGCTAGGTGGGGTCTCTCGACAGTCTATCGGGTTGTCCTGCTAGACCCTAAGAACATGCTCCTCCATCTGACATCCGAACCTGACTACTCTCTTGTCCGGGCCAAGGGCACTTCCAGAATAGGCACCCAAAGAGTTTAAATTGTCAAATGGTCTCCTAACTTCAACCCTAAAGTCGACTCGACAACCATATCCACATGGATCACCCTTTCTAACCTGCCTCTGGTCTGCTTTCCTGCGGCTGCCCTCAAACAGATAGCCAGCTCCTTTGGGACCCTTGTAGCCATCGCAGAAGAAACCCGCAACCTCTCCAAATACAACTAGGCTAAAATATTCGTGGAGCTAGACCTCACGAATGATCCCTCCAAACTCGTAGATATTGAGCTCGAAGACCAAACACACAGCCAAATACTGGTTTACGATAACAACATCATAATCTGCAAATACTGCCAAATGAGCGATCATTCAGAGCAGCACTCATACAGGGCCCACCAAGAGCTTAAAAAGACTAGCCCGCACAACCCTCGCACGCCCGTGGCTCAACGTAACCCTGAATCTGGGAACCTAAATCAGTCCTATAATCCTCCCCTTCTGATGGAAGGTAATACCCAATTGCCTTCCTCCCACCCGATCATCGGGACTAACTCCGCCATCGTACCATTCTTACCACCTGCCAGCTTCCTCAACAACTCCTTTAACCTTCTCACTTGTACCACCTCTAACAGTGCCCCAGATAACTCTAGAGAGCCTGCCTCGCCCGCCCTCGACATAGCTATACGGCCAGATTCCCCTGAGCCCAGCAGCTAAGTCGAGCGACATAATTCCTCTCATACCCCTCACCCATACATCGACCGTGCTAACACAATGCCGTCCATCATCTCTACCCACAAACTTTCTGAGTTCATCATCCCCCCTTCTGACGAGTCTCACTCCTCCCTCTCACCATCTGCCGCCCGCAGCCGCCAGAAGAAGACCAGTTGGAGCTCCGTCCTGATCTGGATCCCGACCCTCGACTCCGACTCACTATCCCAACCCGTCCGGCTCCCGAGACGATAATCCCCTCGATGGGTGCAGGGCCTCTCAAGCCCCCTCCCCTTAAAAAGTGGGCGTGCAACCCAGCCTTTACCCCCCTTAACTGGCAGGTTCTGGATAGCCAAGGAAAGGGATCTTCTGGACAGTAGCTACCCCTTAGTCACCGAGGAAGGAACTGCCGATCCCGCTTTCACAGACAGATTCAAGCAAGCCAAGGAAGCGAGTTTCTTAGACCGTGGCAATCCCTTATGCACCCTGGAAGATCATCTTCGTGAGCCAACCTGGCCAGAGATCAGCGACGAGACCTCCTGTGGCAACGGGGGCAACGGATCCACTACCTCTCCAACTAAAAAAACCTTCTTCAAAAAGAACAAGAGCAAAAACAAACAGAAGCAGAAGACGACCATGAGATCTAGGTCCACCAAAAAGCTTAACCTCCCCCCTCCAACAACCTCATCTAATGTTTAACATCATCGCCTGGAACATTGGATGGCCTGGTAACAAACCGACGCTGAATAGAATCCTCAGCCTCAAGAAAACCAACCGCGTCGACCTTTTAATCATTATTGAACCAAAAATCACCCAAAGAAGAATCAAAGCCACCCAACTCAAGCTTGGATTCCCCCATGCCATCACGGGATGCAATGACATTTGGATTTTCTTCGCGTCAGAATTCAGATTTGGCATCATAAAAGATTTGCCTCAGGCTCTTTCTTGCTGGGTCGAGCATCCGACCCTCAAGTCCCGCTCCATCCTATCCGCCGTCCATGGTAGTTGTGACATCCCCGAACGTCGTCTGCTTTGGAAAGACTTGCTGGAAGCTACCTTACCTTATCATGGTACCCCGTGGCTCTGTATCAGAGATTTCAACATAGTGTCCTGCAGAGAGAAGAAATCCGGGGGTCGATCACCCCCCCAGTCGGCGATGGATGATTTCAACAACTTCATCTTCTAGGGCAACCTAACCCCCATCCCCTACTATGGCAGTGCATTCACCTGGTACGACATGCAGGAGGGTCACCGTCAGCAATACTTCCTTTTGGATCACGTGATGGTCAACGACGGTTGGTCTGACATGGGCCTCATCACTCACCTCTCTTATTTAAACTCCACAGAATCGGACCACTCCCCTTGCTCATCAGCATCATCGACAACAACTCCAGCACTAAAAAAGCCTTCCGCTTCCTCGACTTCTGGCGTCATCATCCACAATTCTAGAATGTCATTATTGATGCTTGGAACTCTATCTCGATCCTCGATTCTTTGGTATGGATGGCAGCCAAACTGAAAGCCACTCATAAGGCTTTGGCATCCTGGAGCCAACAAGCTTTGGTTACATCTTCCAGGCTATCAAGGTGGCGGAGGACAACGTTGTAGAAGCATAACATAAACTTCATAGACCAAGTCAAAGAAGTTAATAACTTTACGCAAAGTCAGACTCTATGCAAGGCTCATTAAAAGGCTCTATTGAGTCAGATTCAAAATTCTACGCGAGTTCTTTTACGCGAGAGCCATTCTCAGCTTTTACGCGAGAGACAGGCTGTCAGACTGCATTCAATGCGCGTGATATGGATCTGACAGTATAATTTTCTGACAGAACATTGTATATAAGCCGAGAAGATTTTTACACCAAACCCAACACTTGTCGTTTAGCTTGCAGATAGGCTACTTTATGATCAAGAGACCACTTCCTTTACGCATGAAAGCTATTTGAGTCTTTACGCTCAAGGCTTTCATATGCGTAGAGTTTATTTGAGCTAATTATACGCTTAAGGCTACTTCTCAGCCACTTTATGCAGGAAGTCAATTTTGGATTATTTTACGCCCAGTTTGTTACTTTACGCAGGAAGTCTATTTTGGGTTATTTTTATGCCCAATCTTTTTTGGCTATGTGAGAACGTGGTCTGTATACGTGGCTTTCATGCCACACTTATCGAGAAAAGTGTGTACATGTTCTCTCCATATTGTTGAAGTTGTGGGACACCTGTCACCATGCGTAGAGATCATAACTCTATATGGGACACGTGTCATCATACATAAAGGTTCATTTTTCAAACGTGGGTGACAGTTACTTGCGTAGAGATCCAACTTTGTTGCTTTTTACGCACAAAGGGTCTAGTCTATAAATAGACTTCTTTTTAACACAAGAAAACATCAAGAGAGACAGAGGAGGATATTCTTAGAAAACTCATACTTTCAGAGTGATATTTCCAGAAGCATTTCTTCAACTTTTTTTCAAGAACAGGGTAAAGCAGAGCAGAGAAGCATTCGACTGTGCCATCAGTGTCGTTGTGTCGATACCTTTATGGTGACTTAGTTCTTTCGAGTGTTCATTTCTTCAACAGTTTTCTTCATCATCATCGTGTGGTCCAAGGAACAAAGTGATCTCTCTTAGATCAGACTTCCATAGCAATACTTCCCAGAAACAATTTGTACTTTTGTAATTTTTTTGTTTTCTTTCAAAAGCCAATTTTCGGTATTTTGTTAAGTGAAATAGACGTAACTCGTGCCGAGCACGAGTTCGCTATTAATAGTTCTCCAAATGCCCGCACCTCGCTCAACCTTGTCCGAGCTCTTCTCAAATCCAAGCTTAAAGTGGATACATAATTCTGTAGGCTAAAAGCCAGATTGACCTGGGACACCGATGGAGACCGAAATAGCAGTTTTTTCTACTCTTGTGTCAAAGGCCGCAGAAACAAATTAAAATTATACCGGATCTATGACGACAATGGCGCCCTTTGGAGTACCAAGGTGACATTCAGGCGGCTGCAAAAAACTTCTACCATAACATTTTCACTAAAGAGCCGATCATTAAAGATGACACGCTCCTGTCCGAGATCCCATCCCTCATCAGTGACAGCGAGAACAAGTCCCTGTTGGCTTCTCCTTCGGAGGAGAAGGTCAAGGAGGCCGTGTCACCCCTAATTTCCAAAAACAGGGGTATTTTTGTCATTTTTCATTTTAAAATTATTTTGGAATTATTTATTTATTTATTGTAATATTTTGGGGTTATTTGAGTCGGGTTCGAATTTCAACTCATTCCGACTTGTATCGGGGACCCGGGGTAGTTTTGACTCTAGCGGGCCCACACACTAGTTAGCCTTGGCCCACATATTAGTTATTTTAGTTAGAGACTAGACTAATTATTTTGGTTAGTATTAATATGGATTAGTGTTTTAGGATTGACCAAACTACCCCCGACTTAACCCCTTACCAATGTATTAGTAAATAGACTAGAAAAGGGGCTTTTAGACTTTTCCTAATAGGACAAAACCACCCATATTGGCTGGCCACTTTTGGTATGGATAGGGATTAGCCACTTCATTATTTTCTTTTCCATTCTCTCTCTTGATCTTCCCCAATTTTTTCTAGAGAGCAAACCCTAGAAATTTCTCCACCAAATCCTCTCATTTCTTCACCAAATCTTCTTCCTTCTTTCTCCAATCTAGCCAAGGAGGGAGCTTCCCATGTTTGAGAGAATTCGGAGCTTGGTCGTGTCCGTTTGGGATTCCTACGTGTCGGTGGCATTTCGGGATCGATTCGAGTCACCGGGAGGTATAAATCCCTTCTCCATCTCATTCTTTTCATGCATTAGGATGGTTTTGACCCATAGGAATGATCCCCTTGGTTTTGTGTCCATTTGAGTCCATTTCGTGTCTATTTGGACACTTGTAGAGGTGTCCTAGGAGTAGGATCGTGTCCTAATAGGGAAAACTCTATTTGGACACTTGTAGAATTATTTGTGTATTTTTTTGATGTTGTTCATATATTAATTCCATATTTTTCATGTGCTTAGAAATGAGTTTGCCTATATATCATATTCCTAATATCTATATATGTATATATGAGGTGATATATATTAATTTATATATATATATATATATATATTTTATATATATATATATATATATATATATATATATATATATATATATATAATATGGTTTATATATATATGAATATGTATCATGGTGTGAATGTGGGATTTTGTGTTGGTTGTGGGTACTTATAGTGGTCGGCCAAGACTAGGAAGCATGGGAGTGCATGTGTTGGTTAGGAGGGAGGGCTTGTGAGGTGTTTGAAGGAATGTTGGAGAGTGGTGTTGTATGGGTGTGTGTTGTGTTTGGAGAGAGAGTTAGAGAGTGGAGTTTAGAGAGTATAGAGAGGGGAGGGGCTGCTCTTAACAGCATCATTGGACAGCAGTTCAGTCCATTGAGTAGCCCCAAATATGGCACCAAAACAGTCCCTAAGATGGCTATCCCTTGACCCTGTTTTAGCCTGAAAACCTGCCCCAAACACAGTCCTATTTGACCACAAAATTAGTCCACAAAACAGCCCATGTACACCCTCTAAACACCCCTATATGCTGTCATTTCAGTCCACAAAACAGCCCCAACAGTCTCCACAAAACAGCCCTCCATTTCCACCCCTTGGCTGTCACATGAACCCCCTTTGGGCTGTCCCCTTACCCAAATTTCAGCCCCTAACATAGCCTATAGGTGGCTGTCCCTTTGGCCATAAATCAGCCCCCTTGATACATCATCCACACCACTAAAATTTAGTCCATTAAACCCCCTTGGCTGTCCTCAAAAACAGTCCACCATACCACTTCAAATCAGTCCTTTAATATCCCATTTAGTCCCCTTAAAACCCTCCAATATCAGCCCAATAAACTCCTTAAAACCTAACTTAATACCACTCATTTTCCAGCCACAATAACCACTTCAAATCAGTCCCAAACCACCTTCATTTCAGCCCCACTTGCCACACCAAATAAGTCCATATATTTGCCTATATGTGTGTGAGTATTTGTGAGTTGTGTGTGTGTGTGAGTATTTGTGAGTTGTCTGTGTGTGTGTGTGAGAGCCTACAAAAGAGTGTAGTTAGTGCCTATAGGATAGCCTATATCTAAACCAATAGGAAACCTGTAGAGAAGTCTATTAGAGTGTGATATCATATGAGTGTTGTGTGAGAGTGAGTGGTATGGGTGAGTGATAGGGTGTTGTGTGGGTAAATTCATGATATGGGTAAGGTAGGTAATAGGGTAAACCTACATATATCCTAAAACTAGGTTAGATACCTAGGATACCCAAAATTCTTGGTAGGTAAATCTTAGATAGGTTGATATCTAGATACCCTAAGGAGCCTAGGCTAGTATCTTGGGTATTTGCGTGGTTTCCTTGGGATTGGGCAAGGTATCGGGATTTACCTTGGTAGGGTAATGCAAGTTTTACCTAGGAATAGGGTATTTGAGTTTGGAGTCTAAGATAGGGTTAGAACTTGATTCCCTTGGTTGGTAATGATCAAATATGGTGCTCATAGACAAGTTTTGACGTCGGTTGACCTTTTTGACCAAAAGTCAACAAAAGTCAACCGAGAGTCAAACTTAGCCTTTAAGCGACCCGATTTGACCGAAACCAAACCAGAGTTGACCAGTTGACTGAAAATCAACTAATAGTCAACATTTGACTTGTTTGACCTAGAGTTGACCCAAGGTTGTCTCAGTATTGACAGAGTTGACCAGAGTTGACTTTTTGACCAAAAGTCAACTGTAAGTCAACCCTTGAACCAGATTGACCTTGTTTGACTTGGATTGACTCCCAGTGACCTGGTATGACCTAGCACGAGCCACTATGACCTAGTGTGACTCAGTCTGACCTAGATTTACCTAGTTTTGACTTAGACTTGCATTCATGACTTAAATTAGCTTCCTTTTTCAGTATTTAGCCATGTTTGACTCATAGTATCTTATTTTAGGTCTGTGATCACTCTGAGCATCTGTTCACCTTATCAGCTCAGGACCATAGGCGAGTACATTCACTGATAGTTTTTATTGTCTTGATATTTGCTATATCCGATTCAGTTGTTGTGTTATACTCGATTTCCAGTCACGATAGTTCACGGACTAGTATATATTGGATCATGACATAGGATGTTATTTCTAGAGTTACATGGTATATTGTATATTCTATCTTATTTCAGTGTATTGGTATAGATACTGATTTCAAAAGGGGACTTGCTACCCTCTTATTGAATCCCGTGTCATAACGTGTCATGTCCAGATCCATTGTACTATTCGGGGATGGGGTAGTTATTAGTGGTTGTATGATCAAATTCCCACTTAGTTCTATGGTACATATAGTTCATAGCTATACCCTCACCTCACGACGGGTAAAGTCTTACCCTATACGGTTCATAGCTTTCCATGGTGACCGGCCTTATCGTTCTATTGTACACAGGGTTCATAGCCGGTCGGATGGAAAGCTTGATCATATTTTCCTAAGGCGATCACATAACACACTAATAATTCAAGGCACCTTTTATATTTATTTTCGTAGGAGGCTAAGTTCTGTTCGGGAGAATGGTTATAACTCCGGTCCTTGTTTGGTTTAGGGGTTGTAACTCGGCTTCCGAATAGTTCCCAAGTCATCCTATATATATATGCATTATCGTCCTTTTCAGTACTCACATCATGATATGTATTTCCAGTTGATTTTGTCTTGTATTTCATTATACTGTCTCTTATAGTTTTTGTCAATTCACATGGAACTGCTGTTGGTGTTTGTACTTGCTCATTTTCCTGACAGGATACCGTTGACAAATTTTACAGATGATTTAGAGACTGATTGCCCGACCTACTATGGGGTCAAGTCTGGCAGAGTAGACTTAGACTGTGGCTTGTTGGTAGAGCCACTAGACTTTGCTCACCCTGAGTAGTTTAGTTAGCTAGGTTTGCCTGGCCTGCGAGCCAGCTAGCACTTTCAGATTTGTAGTATCTATTATATATTTTCTGAGACTCTGGATGTATTGTTTATAGCTCTGACTTATGGATCTTGGACTTATTTACTGTTTTATTTATCGTATTTCCTTTCCGTGCTATCTATCTTAGTTTGATATATGTGATTGAGACTGTATTGCTATGTCACCTCCATTCGGAGTGTATATACTGTACAGGTACCTTTATCTGTTTTAGTCGTAGTATTTACAGACCCTATATACAGCATTCTACCGCCGATACTGCGGCGTAGGTTGGACATAACCATGTGCTCGTGCCCCTCTTCAAATACGGGTTGCGACACGTTTTTGTGGTGGCCCATGCAGGTCTGTGTCGCAATTAGTGCGATCTCGTAATGGTGCTCGACTTAGAGTACTAATTACGAGCCTATGATTAGGACGTAGGAACTAAGGTATGATAGGAGTTACTCAATCACATTTTAGGAAATTTCTGATCTTTTGATTACCATGACAACTCTTCTTGCATTAGAATTCAATTGTCCTCCTTTGGTAATATCCTATCATGTGTCATATTGACCTCTTGGGTTCAATTCATCTTCAGGTTGACAATGACTCGTTCTCATGCAGCAGGGCCTAGTACAGTTCCAGAGAGGTCAGATCCGGGAGATCTTCCACCTCCGACTACGGGAGTAGCAATCGAGAGAGCAGTAGCCACAGTCCCTGCCCTTCAGGCAGGAGTAGCAGTGACAGTTCCCGGAGGTCTTCCACCTCCAACTGGGAGAGCTGCAGTTCAGGGAGCTGCCACATCAGTCCCTGCCCTTCAGGCGGGAGCGGCAGCGACGATTTCAGGAGGTCTTCCACCTCCAGCAGCGAGACCGTCCATGGTCATCCCTGATATTCTTCTACCGCCGCCTCAGTTACCGAAAGATATTCAGGGGATGATGTCCCTTCTGCAGCAGATGCTGCAGACACAGAGAGCACAGGTAGAGGCACAGCACTGTCAGGCAGAAGTGCTGCGACAGACCATGGAGAACTCGCATCAGCTAGCTCTGGCAGCAGTGGAGAGAGATGCACCGGCTACAGTTCAGGGAGCACCAGTACAGCAGCAGGGCCATGGGAGGCCCGGTACACACCTCAACTTCAGGAAGATGAAACCGCAGGAGTTCAAGGGTACTGAGGGTATCCTATACGCGGATGACTGGCTAGAGGATGTCTAGCAGAGTCTGGAGTTGGCAGAGGTCCCAAGAGGTCTGTGGGTGACTTCTGCAGCGAGCCAGTTCTTCGATATAGCGCTGACTTGGTACCGCACGAATCCGCGTGCATCTCTGAGGGGTTTATCTTGGGAGGACTTCAGGAAGCTCTTTAAGGAGAAGTTCTACCCGGATGTAGCCTTGACAGCTTTGGAGGGGCAGTTTGCTAGTTTGGTGTAGGGGAACTCGTTGGTAGACGAGTATGCAGCAGAGTTCTTCCGCCTGAGCATGTTCGTACCTAGTTTGGTCCAAAATGAGGGGTGCAAGGCCCGGATGTTCCGGAGGGCCTTATGCATGTAGTACGCACTCGCACCTCTGGGAGACGTGACACGACCTTCGAGCAGATACTTTTGGAGGTGCATATTGCAGAGAAGGACTTCGGCCTCAAGCCGAAGAGGGACAGTGATGCTCTTGGAGCTAGTTCGAGTGCAGGGCCATCTAAGCGCCCATATTTCCAGCAGAGGCAGTTTCAGCAGCAGCAGCCTCAGTTGCAGTTTCAGCAGGCACCGACGCGTGCCCAGCAGCATAAGGGACAGGGCCGGAGGCAGGACATCCATTGTGCCTTCTGCAAGAAGATAGGGCACACCCGGGAGGCTTGTAGGATGAAGCTGGGAGTCTGTTTATTCTGTGGAGCTCTAGACCACCAAGTGACGGACTGTACGGTCCGTACAGCCAGACAGGCAGGCTAGGACAGAGTGCATCATGCTATATGAGGCTAGCAGGGGTGAGCTTTCGCCATGAAAGTTGAGCCCACTCAGGCAGTGGCAAAGCATATAGCAGGTTCCAATCTTCGAATCTCCTTTCTGTATTTGCCTTCGTAAACGGTCTTGAACTTCGATTCTATCTGTTCTTGATTATTGGGTGAAAATTATTATTGTGATGTGATTTCCTTCTGAGATAAGTTGTATGGGCTAGGTCGCCTCGATTATGAGATTTAGAATCCTCTAGGGTCATGCTAGCAGGCAGAGTGGGGACATATAGTCGGACTATGGACATATTTTTCAGGTGTGGGAATTTAAGATTTTCGCTGCCAAGCTAGCGGCAATGCAAAATTTTTAAATACCATAATTCTAGATGTATGTACCATAGTTGAGGACTCTGTGATTATCGTAGCCTTGCTCACTGGCATGACGAAGATTCTGAGTATCATGATTATTGGACAGACGCATACGATTATTAAATTGCATAAATTTTCTGTGTTTGCTTCGTTTTAAATTTTGAGGATGAATTCTTTTAAGGTGGATAGACTTGGAGTTTCTAATAGAGAGTAATTTCAAATTTTGTAATTTTTAGTCATTTAATTCATGCTTTTATTTTGAGATTTTAAATCATTTTAAATTTTAAATGATGACTTGTGATTTGAAATTTTGTTATTGTTTGATTTTAATTTCGAGGATGAAATTTATTTAAGGTGGATAGATTTGTCACCCACAGTTTTCAGAAACAGGGGTATTTTTATTATTTTTCATTTTTAAATTATTTTGGAATTATTTATTTATTTATTGTAATATTTTGGGGTTATTTGAGTAAGGTTCGAATTTTAACACGTTCCGACTTGTAGCGTGGACCCGGGGTAGTTTTGACTCTAGCAGGCCCACACACTAGTTAGCCATGGCCCACAAGTTAGTTATTTTAGTTAGTGACTAGACTAATTATTTTGGTTAGTATTAATATGGATTATTGTTTTATGATTGACCAAACTACCCCCGACTTAACCCCTTACCAATGTATTAGTAAATAGACTAGAAAAGGGGTTTTGGACTTTTCCTAATAGGACAAAACCACCCATATTGGCTGGCCACTTTTGGTATGGATAGGGATTAGCCACTTCATTATTTCCTATTGCATTCTCTCTCTTGTTCTTCCCTAATTTTTTCTGGAGAGCAAACCCTAGAAATTTCTCACCAAATCCTCCCATTTCTTCACCAAATCTTCTTCCTTCCTTCTCCATTCTAGCCAAGGAGGGAGCTCCCCAAGTTTGAGAGAATTCGGAGCTTGTTCGTGTCCGTTTGGGATTCTTACGTGTCGGTGGCATTTTGGGATCGATTCGAGTCACCGGGAGGTATAAATCCCTTCTCCTTCTCATTCTTTTCATGCATTAGGATGGTTTTGACCCATAGGAATGAACCCTTGGTTTTGTGTCCATTTGAGTCCATTTCGTGTCTATTTGGACACTTGTAGAGGTGTCCTAGGAGTAGGATCGTGTCCTAATAGGGAAAACTCTATTTGGACACTTGTAGAATTATTTGTGTATTGTTTTGATGTTGTTCTAATATTAATTCCAGATTTTTCATGTGTTTAGAAATGAGTTTGCCTATGTATCATATTCCTAATATCTATATATGTATATATGAGGTGATATATATTAATTTCTATATATATATATATATGTATATATATATATATATATATATTAAAAAAATTATATATATATATAATATGGTTTATATATATATGAATATGTATCATGGTGTGAATGTGGGATTTTGGGTTGGTTGTGGGTACTTACAGTGGTCGGCCAAGACTAGGAAGCATGGGAGTGCATGTGTTGGTTAGGAGGGAGGGCTTGTGAGGTGTTTGAAGGAATGTTGGAGAGTGGTGTTGTATGGGTGTGTGTTGTGTTTGGAGAGAGAGTTAGAGAGTGGAGTTTATAGAGTGTAGAGAGAGGAGGGGCTGCTCTTAACAGCATCATTGGACAACAGTTCAGTCCATGGAGTAGCCCCAAACATGGCACCAAAACAGTCCCTAAGATGGCTGTCCCTTGACCCTGTTTTAGCCTAAAAACCTGCCCCAAACACAGTCCTATTTGACCACAAAATCAGTCCACAAAACAGCCCATGTACACCCTCTAAACACCCCTATATGCTGTCATTTCAGTCCACAAAACAGCCCCAACGGTCTCCACAAAATAGCCATCCATTTCCACCCCTTGGCTGTCACATGAACCCCCTTTGGACTGTCCCCTTACCCAAATTTCAGCCCCTAACATAGCCTATAGGTGGCTGTCCCTTTGGCCACAAATCAGCCCCCTTGATTCATCATCCACACCACTAAAATTCAGTCTATTAAACCCCCTTGACTGTCCTCAAAAATAGTCTACCATACCACTTCAATTCAGTCCTTTAATGCCACATTTAGTCCCCTTAAAACCCTCCAATATCAGCGCAATAAACTCCCTAAAACCTATCTTAACACCACTCATTTTCCAGCCACAATAACTACTTCAAATCAGTTCCAAACCACCTTCATTTCAGCCCCACTTGCCACACCAAATCAGTCCATATATTTGCCTATGTGTGTGTGAGTATTTGTGACTTGTCTGTGTGTGTGTGAGTACTTGTGAGTTGTGTGTGTGTGTGTGAGCCTACAAATGAGTGTAGTTAGTGCCTATAGGATAGCCTATATCTAAACCAATAGTATACCTATAGAGAAGTCTATTAGAGTGGATATCATGTGAGTGTTGTTTGAGAGTGAGTGGTATGGGTGAGTGATAGGGTGTTGTGTGGGTAAATTCATGATATGGGTAAGGTAGGTTATAGGGTAAACCTACACATATCCTAAAACTAGGTTAGATACCTAGGATACCCAAAATTCTTGGTAGGTAAACCTTAGATAGGTTGATATCTAGCTACCCTAAGGAGCCTAGGCTAGTATCTTGGGTATTTGTGGGGTTTTCTTGGGATTGGACAAGGTATCGGGATTTACCTTGGTAGGGTAACACAAGTTTTACCTAGGAATAGGGTATTTGAGTTTGGAGTCTAAGATAGGGTTAGAACTTGATTCCCTTGGTTGGTAATGATCAAATATGGTGCTCATAGACTACTTTTGACGTCGGTTGACCTTTTTGACCAAAAGTCAACAAAAGTCAACCGATAGTCAAACTTTGCCTTTAAGCGACCCAATTTGACCGAAACCAAACCAGAGTTGACCAGTTGACTGAAAATCAACTGATAGTCAACATTTGACTTGTTTGACCTAGAGTTGACCCGGGGTTGACTCAATGCTGACCAGAGTTGACCAGATTGACTTTTTGACCAAAAGTCAACTATAAGTCAACCCTTGAACCAGATTGACCTCGTTTGACTTGGATTGACTCCCAGTGACCTGGTATGACCTAGTATGAGACAGTATGACCTAGTGTGACTCAGTCTGACCTAGATTGACCTAGTTTTGACTTAGACTTGTATTCATGACTTGAATTAGCTTCTTTTTCAGTATTTAGCCCTGTTTGACTCATAGTATCTTATTTTAGGTCTATGATCACTCTGAGCGTCTGTTCACCTTATCAACTCAGGACCACAGACGAGTACATTTACTGATAGTTTTCATTGTCTTGATATCTGCTATATCCGATTCAGTTGTAGTGTTATACTCGATTTCCAGTCACGACAGTTCACGAACTAGTATATGTTGGATCATGACATGGGATGTTATTCCTAGAGTAACATGGTATATTGGTACATATTCTGTCTTATTTCAGAGTATTGGTATAGATACCGATTTCAAAAGGGGACTTGCTACCATCTTATGGAATCCTGTGACATAACGTGTCATGTCCAGATCCATTGTACTATTCGGGGATGGGGGAGTTATTAGTGGTTGTGTGATCAAATTCCCACATGGTTCTATGGTACATATGGTTCATAGCTATACCCTCACCTCACGACGGGTAAAGTCTTACCCTATACAGTTCATAGCTTTTCATGGTGACCGGCCTTATTGTTCTATTGTATACAGGGTTCATAGCCGGTCGGATGGAAAGCCTGATCATATTTTTCCAAGCCGATCACATAACACACTAATAATTCAAGGCACCTTTTATATTTATTTTCGTAGGAGGCTAAGTTCTGTTCGGGAGAAGGGTTACAACTCCGGTCTTTGTTTGGTTTAGGGGTTGTAACTCGGCTTCCGAATAGTTCCCAAGTCATCCTATATATATATGCATTATCATCCTTTTCAGTACTCACATCATGATATATATTTCCAGTTGATTTTGTCTTGTATTTTATTATACTGTCTCTTATAGTTTTTGTCAATTCACATGGAACTGCTGTTGGTGTTTGTACTTGCTCATTTTTCAGACAGGATACCGTTGACAAATTTTATAAATGATTTAGAGACTGATTGCCCGACCTACTATGGGGTCGAGTCTGACGGAGTAGACTTAGACTGTGGCTTGTTGGTAGAGCAACTAGACTTTGCTCACCCTGAGTAGTTTAGTTAGTTAGGTTTGCCTGGCCTGCGAGCCAGCTAGCACTTTCAGATTTGTAGTATCTATTATATATTTTCTGAGACTCTGGATGTTTTGTGTATAGCTCTGACTTGTGGATCTTGGACTTAGTTCCTGCTTTATCTATCGTATTTCCTTTCCGTGCTATCTACCTTAATTTGATATATGTGATTGAGAATGTATTGCTATGTCACCTCCATTCGGAGTGTATATACTGTACAGGTACCTTTATCTATTTTAGTTGTAGTATTTACAGACCCTATATACAGCGTTCTTCCGTCGATACTGCGGCGTAGGCTGGACGTAACCACGTGCTCGTGTCCCTCTTCATGGTGCGGGTCTTGACAGGTCGTCTGGTCCATTAATGCACAGAGTGCTCCGGGGCCTGATGGTTTCAACGACGTCTTCTTTAGAATCTGTTGGGACATCTTAAAATCCAATTTACTGGAGGCCACCATAGCCTTTTTCCAAGGGGCGAGATATCCCAATTCTATATCTTGTGCCAACATCATCCTTATTCCCAAGAAAGACAACCCAAAAACCTTTCAAGACTTTCATCCTATCAGCTTATGTACCTTCACCAACAAGATCATATCTAATATCGTCGCCAACCGGATGTCTACCCTCCTCCCCAAGATCATCTCCGATGAGCAAAAGCGGGATTCTTAAAGGCTGGAACATCATTACAAATATCCTCCTCGCTCAAGAAATGATCATATGTATGAAGTTCCCATCCAGGGGGAACGTTGCCATCAAACTAGACATGAAGAAAGCTTACGAGCGCCTGGACTGGCAATTCATGATCTGGGTCCTCAGGGCTTTCGGATTCTCCGAACCCTGGATTGACATCATTTTCAGATCCATCAACAACGCCTAGTTTTTCACCGTCATCAACAGCCAGGCCGCAGGGTTCTTTCGATCCACCCGCGGGATTAGACAGGGGGACCCACTTTCTTCTACCATTTTCATCATTGCGGCAGAAGCTCTCAGCAACAGCCTCAATAACATATCCAAATTGCCCGATTTCTACCACTTCCATACCACCATAGGCTGTTCGCTTATCACGCACCTGGCGTACGCGGATGATGTCCTCATCTTCTCCTCTGGAGACTTCGGATCGATCGAGGTGGTTCTCAGTATGCTAGAACGTTACACCAGATGCTCTGGACATCGCGTCAATAACAACAAGAGCGTCATCTACACCCATCAAAAAACTGACAGATCCCCCTTTACGGAGCTCTCCAACTTGACGTCGTTCGGCACGGCCTACCCGCCTTTCCTCTACCTGGGCTGTCCGCTAGTGTACAGGAAGACGAACTCGGGCATATACGAGCACCTTGTTGACAAGTTTTGCAAACTGATCGCAGGATGGCACAACGCCATTCTTTCACACGGGGGTAAAATGATCCTTATCAAACACGTTCTTTCTTCCATCCCGTTGTACACCCTATCTGTCTGCTCCCTTCCCAAGAAGGTCCTCCACTCTTTCGAGGCCCTATTCGCCAAGTTCTTCTGGGGACAAAGCGACCGAAAGGACAAACACCACTGGGCTAGTTGGGATACCATGGCCAAACCCACTGAAGAAGGAGGTTTAGAATTCAGCAGACTAGCCTACATCGTGGACGCATGCTCCATGAAGTTGTGGTGGAAGTTGCGATCGGATACCTCGTTGTAGACGAGGTTTACGAGAGCCAAATATTCCAGGTTCTCTCTTTTGACGGAGGCGGTCACCAACAACAGATCTTCGGCGTTGTGGCATTGCTTAATTCGGGGACGCTTCCTCGCAGAACCTTTATTTCGGCTTGTGTTAGGCGACGGACGATCATCGGCCTGTCAGGAATGGTGGCTAGGTGCTGATATCATCTAGCCCAACGTTTATACACCGCAGGGATGCGACATTTGGGATCTTTGGGAGGAAAGTTACGGATGGAATTGGAAGAGGGTCAGCAATTGGCTAGGCCAGCCCGCGGTCGACGGTCTCCTTGCTGCTAACCTTCGGGTCACTGACACACCCGACACGTGGAGATGGTCCCCTAACCCGTGTGGAAACTTTACGCTGGCTTCCGCCAGAACAGTTGCCAGAGACGGTGGCGTGCCGAATACCACGTACACTAAGTTTTTGGCATTCTTGCATTCCTACCAAATGGTCCATCCTTATCTGGCGTGCATTATGCTGGAAGCTACCGACGGATGACTCAATAAGATCTATCAGATTTAGCCTCGCGTCCATATGCCACTACTGCGTAGAGCACTCTACGGAATCGGTAGAGCACGTCCTCCTCTTTGGTGAGCTGGCGACTACGATCTGGCTCAACCTTTACAAAAGACTGAGTCTTGTCCCCCCGACTGGGCTTCCACGATCTCCTGACTAGCTGGGGCTGCTCCCATGAATATTATATCGTCGTAGCCACTGGTATTTGGGTCTTATGCAAGAATATAAACAAATTCAGATATGAAGGCCGTCAGCTCCCCCTCCCCAATTGTACAGAGAGGTTATCAGACAAATCCACAAAGCTAGGAGGCACTGCTCTCACGCCCCCAACACTTTCTGGGAGGCCCTTGCTTAGCTCATTTTCGGGTTCTCGAGCTTCTCTTGTTCGCTGTCGCCGAGACCCGGTTCCCTTTTGTGAGCGCCCTGTACAGCTTTTTACTTTTCTTTTGCTCTTGTCGCACCAAGCGCGCTTACTTGTATAGGCTTCAACATTTTGTGCCTACTACTTCAATAAAGCTTTGTTTGCCTTAATATATATATATATATATATATATATATATATATATATATATATATATATATATATATTTATATATATACACGTCAATACCTAAACAAACATATACCATAGGTACCCATGGCCAATAGCCTAAACCAACTCATATACATATACAAAATATACATTCAAACATCAAGAATATATACAAATCGAAATATATATAGATATACCTACACACACACACACACACACACACACACACACACACACATATATATATATTATATATATATATATATATTTTTTTTAATATATATATATATATATATGTATATATATATATTATATATATATATATATATATGTATATATATATATACATATATATATACATATATATATTTATATATATATATATATATATATATATATATATATATAAAAATCTATATATATTTATATATATATATATATATATATATATATATATATATATATATATATATATATATATATATTTTAACGAAACATCAACTTTATTGAATGATAGCCGCAAAATGCCGAAGCCTATACAAGTAAGCGCGCCTAGTGCGAAGACCGACCCAAAACAAAGAGGGAAAAACGAGGTGTTGCCCACAAAATGGAAACTAGACCGGGCATCAGAAGGTTAGGCGATCAAAGCGAGTTCCCAAGGGAACATCGCCCCCGCCCCAGTCAGCAGTCCAGGGTGGCCCAAAACTTGTTCGAGGTGTGAGTGCAGCACCTCCTTCATTTGAAGATTTGCCTAACCACCTCTCTGAACAATTGAGGAGGCGGGAACTGACGGCCCTCGAATATGTATTTATTTCTGTTTTTCCATAATACCCAAAATACGGCGGCAGCGACGTTCTGATGCCCGTGAGACATGTTCCAGCTGGCCAGCAGATCGTTGATGCCCCCATTTGTGGGGACCATCTTGCACCTGTGGTGGAGGTGAGTCCAAATGTGAGAGGCAGACTCCCCCGAAAGTAGAACGTGCTCTACGGATTCTGGATGGTGATTAACACAGCAGTGGCATCTGGACGCCAGACTATATCCGAAAGATTTGACGGCATCATCCTTGGGGAGTTTCCGACGCGCGGTACGTCAGAGGAGAATGGACCATTTTGCCAGAATACACGTGTGCCAAAACTTGGCAGAAGGGGATGTCGTGACTTGTATGTCTCTGATGATGGCTCTGGCCGAAGCTAGGGTGAAGGCTCCACCCAGGTTGGGGGACCAACTGAGCACGTCATGAGCATCATTGATCGACAGATTAGAAGCCCCCAAACACGCCAAGGCTGCCGGGCCGAGCCAATCGTGAACCCTATCCCAATTCCACCCTAACGCGTCATTATCCCATAAATCTCGGATCTTGCACAGCGGCAGAGTAATAGCGTTGGGCCTGAGGATATCGTCCCCCAACCAGTGTTCTTTGCAGGCCTACGAATGACCATTGCCCAGGGTCAGGCGTAAGTGAGGTTCCGCAAGGTTTCGGCCTCGGAGGATGTGCCGCCACGACGCAGAGGATCTGTTGTTGGCAGTCGCCTCAGTTAAGTGACAGAATCTGTAGTATCTCGCTCTCATAAACCTGGTCCAGATAGACTTTTTAGAGCGGATTTTCTACCACAATTTCGTCGAGAGGACGTCGACCATGTCGACGAGCCTACTGAATCCCAAACCACCCTCTTCAGTAGGTTTGGCCATGGTAGCCCAGCTGGCCCAGTGATGCTTGTTCTTCCCCTCAAGATGACCCTAAAAGAACTTGGCGAGGATGGATTTAATAGAATGGAGCACTTTGATGGGGGGTGAGCACACCGCTAGGGTGTATATGGGGATGGAGGATAGAACGTGCTGAATGAGAATCAACTTCCCCCCGGGGGAAAGGGTGGCATTGTGCCAGCCCACAATTTTCTGGCAAATCTTGCCAACCATGTGGTCAAAAATCCCAGAGTTCGCTCTGCCGTACACCAACGGGCAGCCTAAGTACAGGAAAGGAAGGTAAGCTGTGGAGAAGGAGGTCGTGGAGGACATCGCAGCCGAGTGAGTTCTATCGGCTTTGTGATGAGTGTAGATGACGCTCTTGCTGTTGTTGATTTTCTGTCCAGAGCAATGAGTGTATTTAGTAAGAGTTCTCATAACCACCTTAATGGCTCCAATGGCGCCTGCGAAGAAAATGAAGATGTCATCCGCATACGCAAGATGAGTTATGGGAGGGAAACCGGTCGTTGTGTGAAAGTTTTGGAACCCAGGAGATTGCGGCATGATTTTGATGTTTCTGCTCAGGGCTTCAGCCGTGATGATAAAAATGGTAGAGGAGAGGGGGTCTCCCTGTCTAACTCCACGAGTAGCTTTGAAGAAACCCTGCGGTTGGCCATTGATGACTGTGGAAAACTAGGAGTTGTTGATGGATCTAAAGATGATGTCGATAACAGGTTCCGAAAAACCAAAGGCTCTGAACACCCAGATCATAAACTGCCAATCAAGACGGTCGTAAGCTTTTTCCATGTCCAGTTTGATGGCAACGTTCCCCCCTGGACGAGAATTTTATACACGTGATCATCTCTTGGGCCAGGAGGATATTATCGGTGATATTACGACCTTTGACGAAGCCGCTCTGTTCTTCAGAGATGATTCTGGGTAGGATGTCCGACATTCTGGTGGCGATAATTTTATAGATAATTTTGTTGGTGAAAGTGCAGAGGCTGATTGGTCTGAAGTCTTTAAAGGTGTCCGGATTGTCTTTCTTGGGAATGAGGATGATGTGGGCGGAGGATATCAATTTCGGATAAGTTGCTCCTTGAAAAAAAGCGGTTGTGGCATCCCCGAGGTCGGACCGAATGATATCCCAGCAAGTGCGAAAGAACACCCCGTTGAATCCGTCCGGACCCGGTGCACTGATAGCATTAATGGACCATACAGCTGTCTTAACCTCATCGACGGAGGGGGAAGCGCGGAGGCTTTCATTGTCCCTGTCATAAATCAGGGAGGGGATCTCGGACAGGAATCCGTCATCTTTAAGCAATTCCTCTTTAGCAAACATGTTGGAGAAATAGTTCGTGGCTGCCGTCTGAATGTTCTCCTGATCGTCCAGAAGATGGCCATTATCATCGCGGATGCGATGAATCTTAAGAGAGGTTCTGCGTCCTTTGACACATCTGTGAAAGAAGCCAGAATTCTTGTCCCCTACCAAGTCCCAGGTTAATCTAGCCTTTTGTCTCCAGAATTCAGACTCAACCCTGATTCTAGACTTGAGGATGGCCTTGGCGAGGTTGAGAGAGGAGCGATTCTCCTGGGAACTGAAGAGAGCGAAATCTATCTCCGCACGTGTGACATCGTCTTCCGCATCCTTAATGGTTTGAAAAATGTCTCCGAACGCAATTTTGCTCCAGGCCGTAAGGGCTTTTCTAGTAGCTTTAAGCTTGGTAGCAATTCTGACCAGAGGGTCCGGATGAGTGACAGAAGCCCAAGCCTCTTCCAGGATGTGCATGAACTGGGGGTGATGTCGCCAAAAGTCAAGGAAGCGGAAGGATTTTTTGATGCGATTATGAGTGATGTTTATCTCGAGAAGGAGGGGGAATGGTCAGATTCAGTGGAGTTCAGGTGCTTCAGATTACTGATCAATCCCAAATCCGACCAACAGTCATTCACCATGGCTCGATCAAGGCGGGAGTACTGCCTATGCGAACCGTCTTGCATGTTGCACCAAGTGAACTGGTTGCCGTAGAAGGGGATGGCAGAAAGTTTGGCGGATAAGACGAAATTGTTGAAGTCCTCTATGGCCGAATGAGGGGGGTCGCGACCACCGGATTTCTCCTCTCTGCAAGAGACCGTGTTAAAATCTCTGATGCAAAGCCATGGCGTATCATCGTGAGGAAGAGAGGGGCCCGATAGAAGCTTCCAAAGGACTTTACGCTTCGGGATGCTGCAGCTACCATGGTTGGCCGAAAGGAGAATGCGGGACTTGAGGACGGGTTACTCAATCTAACAGGAGAGGGCTTGGGGGGAGTCGTTGATAATGCCAAAGCGGAAGTCTGCTGCGAAGAAGATCCAAATGTCGTGACAACCGGAGATCGCGGAATGGAATCCCAGCTTGAGTTGAATTTTTTTCATTCTTTTGTGAGGTATTTTGGGTTCGATAATGACTAGTAAATCAATCCTATGCGATTTGGTAAGGCTGATGATCCGATTCAAAGTCTGTTTATGCCACGAACATTCCAAGAAAGAATGTTAGGCATTAAAGGAGGAGGTAGGGGGGTTTTACAGCTTTGAGGCGGATCTCGTGGTTATCGCCGTACGCTGCCTTTGTTTCTTGGATTTCTTCTTTTTCTTGAGAGAGGTGTTTTCGGGGCTGGTGCAGACCGATGTTAGAGTCCTATCTGAACTCGAGTAAACGACTGCGACAGCTGTAGGGAAGATGTCAGAGTCTTCGCACTCCGTCAGAGCGCAAAGAGGATTATCTCGATTGAGAAAACCCGCTTTCTGAGCCTGCCAAAATCTTTCTGAGAGTGGGGAGGATGGGCGAGGAGGAACGTTGTCCGATCGAAGGGGGGAGGTAGAGCGACGGAGGACGGAGACCCGGATGCCGCACCGCTGGAGTGCGATCTGAGACCGGCCGAAGACTGTACACCGGGAATCTCTCATCCGGAGGAGGCGACTTGGGGAGGGACAGCAGGGGAGAGAGGGGTGATGGGGGGTTTGTGGAGGGGAACTATGTCGGGGCCGGCAGGTGGAGGGGAAGGATGGTTAGGGAGGCTGCCGGAGGTAGGCGTCTCAGGAGAGCAATCATCCGGATCGAAGTCAAGAGCTTCGAAGGAATTACGGAGAGTAATGGTGAGAGCGGGGGATAAGGGGATAGGGAGGCAATCAGGGATCGGCAGCTCGGGATCCGCTGTATCCGAGTCTATCGCTCCGCTAGGATTGTAGAGAATGATGGCGAGACAAGGGGGTGGTATGGAGGCAGAGTCGGAGAGGATTTGGGGACTCCGAGCGGTAGAAGGGGGGTTGGGGGGATCCGCGTTGTTGGGCGGGATGCGGGTGCTGCACCGGTATCGCGCACTTTCCTGGGGACAGGTTTCTTGAGTTCTGGGTGAGCGCGGAAGCAGTGTTGTAGAAAGTGTCCGCACATCTGGCAGTGTTGGCAGAAAATAACTTTGTTGTCGTAAACCAGCGTTTGACTGACTGATTGATCTCCGAGTTCGATCTCTATCACATTGGGTGGCTCGTTTGTGAGGTCCAGCTATACGCAAATCTTTGCGTAGTTACATTTAGAGAGGTTTCTCGTTTCTTCGGCGATGGTCACTAAGACTCCAAAAGAGCTGGCGATCCTCTTTAGGGCTGCAGCAGGAAAGCATACTAGGAGGAGATTGGGGAGGGTGATCCAGGAGGTGATGATGGTCGAATCGATCTTGGGGTTAAAGTTCAATGACCATTTGACAATTTTGGCAAACTGAGTGTCAATTTTGGTTGTGCCTTTCATCCACACTTTGCTGTAGTCCGGGTCGGAGGAAAGATGTTGTAACAGGTGTTTGGGGTCGAGAGGAGCTATCCGGTATGTCGTCGAGAGTCCCCATCGAGCGATGGCCTCCCGAACGATAGAAATTTTGGGGCATCCGTATCCGAACTTGACAACCAAAGTCCTGATGAAGGGGGAAGAGAGGGTGCGGATCTCCTCGCAGGAGAAGGGGACCCGGATAGGGTATCCGTCCGGCGGAGGCGTCAGATTGACGTTAGGCAGGACCACTTTCGCGGCCGGAAAAGGGCCAGACCTAACCCGATCAGGTCTCAGGGCGTCCGCAAAGGAGAGGGTACTGTGGAGGGTACTGGATGCCGAGGGGTCCTGGCCAGAGGGTGATCCGCGTCTCGAGAAGGGGGCATCATCGGCAAGGGCCCGTAGGAAGAGGGGGTCTGCCGTGGAGCTTGGGAGAATACCGCCGGAGGGCGGGGGAAAGGGACGTTCGTCGGCCTGAGAGCCCACACTAGCAACTGCCGGGGGAAAGGAGTCTTGCGCCAAGGGTGAACCCGAGCAGGCAAAGGCCAGTGGGTGGGAAGGAACATCGCCGTCGACAGCCTGGAGAACCGGGGCCTGACCCTGCCGGGGGCTATCCGAGAGGGCATCGCGAGACGCACCCAGGGCGGAGACAGGGGAGGGGGAGGAGGATGAGTCTCCATATCTGGAGGGGGCCAGGGTGGCGGTCGGGGCGGGCTGGCCCAACCTGGAGTGGGCTGAATTGGGCCACGAGGGAGCGACCGGGGGCGTGGTCGCTGCGCCGGGGCCGGGGACAGGAGAGGAGGAGGATGGTCTACCACGACCGGAGAGCGCGACCGAGGAGATCGGGCAGTGAATGGCGGCGGGGGCCAAAATGCGCGGAGGGCGAGGAGCGGGAAGTTGGGAGCCCACGGGTGGAGAGGGGCCCAGCCGGGGGGCCGAACTGTGCTGAGCCAACTGCGCAAGGGGGGCAAAATGCGCTGGTCCAACTGCGCTAAACCAACCGCGAGAGGGGGGGCCAAACTGCGCTAGCCTAACTGCGCAAGGGAGAGAGAGACGGATGCCACGTGGGGGTGGCCCACGTGCTGCGCAAGGGAAGCATCAGAAATCCCTGCACAAAGGAGATCATCTGCAGTCCGCACAAAGGAGGCTACCACGTAGGTCTCCACAGGACCTGGATCCACGTCAGAGGGAATATCCCTCCCTGCGCAAAGCGAAGGGACAGCAAGGGGCGCGCTAGATGGGATTGGCGGGCCATCCGAGGATGCACCGGGAGCGTCAACGCTCGGAACCCGAGATACGCTCCCCCCGACGCTGCTGTCCCACGTGGGAAGATAAGACGGAAGGGGTGCCAGCGGTCCTGAACACAGCACCGGAGGGGGAACCGAGGACGAGCCTGCCGAGCAGACGTCGACAGTTCGAAGAACACCGGGTACGGGGAGGTGAGGCTAATCAAGCGGAGGTGCGGCTGCACCCGGGACCACCGACAGAGGCGGAGAGACCCGGCCCGAGCCTGGGGCGGAGGAGGGCGGCCAACTCAGCGGGGGCGCCACCGCGGGTTGGGTCTGCCGGAGCAACGCCGAGGAACGGTCGACCAGGGCGATGAGGCCCTACGGCCAACTAGCACGAGGAGGAAGAAGGAAGTGGAAACCGGCCTTGGGGGGGAGGGGAGGTGGGTCGCCGGCCGTCTGCAACAACCCCGGCGGGGGTCTGACCTTCTCCTCCTCCCGAGTCGAGAAGAACCACGCCATACGCCTCCGAGACGGCTGGGCACGACGCGGCTGGAAGCAGAGGGATCCCGCCGGCACTGACGGGCACGGCCGCAGGCGGTGAGGGGGAACTCCGAGGAGGAGGAGGCCCCAGAATCGAGGGAAGGGAAGATCAGGGGGCCGACGTCGCAGCCCAACGCGGGAGCGGTCGAGCCGGGTTCCACCGGCCGGACGAGGGTATGGAGGGGAGTCGGCGAGGTACGGGGGACCGTGGCGGTGACGACCACGATGTCGGACGACGGAGGGTGCCAGGAGGGGAAGAGGGGGGGAGAGGGATCAGGGGAGGGGGGGAGAGGGATCCATTTTTTTATATATATTTTTTGTATATATACATATTTATATATATATATATATATATATATAAATATATATATATATATATATATATATTTTATATATATATATATATATATATTTTTATTTTTTAATATATATATATTATATATATATATACATATTTATATATATATATACATAATATATATATATATATATATATATATATATATATATATATATATATATATATATATATATATAAAATATATATATATATATATATATATATATATATATATATATACACACACACACACACACACAAACACACACACACACAGACACACACACACATGTATATATACTAGTCATAATCCGTGCCCATAGGGCATGGTTCCTTTAAGGTATTCCCCCTCAAAATCTTGGACCCCCAACTTTTAACGAACAATAATAATTATGAGGCCCCCATCAAAATATTAAATCCCAACCACTGCTTGATGTGAATTTTCTTTGGATTCCCGATAAAACCCCACTCTTTGGATTCCCCATAAAACCCCACTCTTAATAATGCTCATTCCCCATAAAATCCCACTCTCAATAATGCTCATCTACAACCATTATGAGTGCAAACCCCACTCTTTGGATTCCCCATAAAATCCCACAACCGTTGATTCACCAAGATTAAATCCCAACCACTTTTTATCTTGGCACAGTCAGCCCTAGGATTCAAAACTTTTGTGTTTTGTATAATAGATATATTTATATGTATATATATATATATATATATATATATACATATATATAAAAAAGAAATATATATATATATATATATATATATATATACATATATATATATATACATATATATATATAGAGAGAGAGGGGAAAGGAAAGATGTGTGTGTGAGTGTTTATATATACATATATATATATGTATATATAAATATACATATATATATATATATATATATATATATATATCATATATATATATTTATATATATATATATATATATAGATATAGGATAGACGCGCGTTGCCCTAGAACGCCGCCCATAGAGATCCTGGTTGAGCTCTGCCCCTTACCGACTCCGGCTAGGCCTTTGGCCGGGCCGGCGTCAACAAAGGATGGCGAAGTCCTTTGTCGATGCGGTCGTCGGCCGGGCCGAGGAACCCCCTCGCCTGGCCGCGCGACAGGTATCATCATACAAAGGCGCTCCCGCGATCGCTTTTTCGGACGAGGAGGAACAAACTTTGTCTTCTCCCCTCCGATTTGCTCTTGTGGGAAAATTTTCCCATAGTAAGCCTTCCATTGAGTCGATCCGTAAGGCCCTCTCTGGTTTTTAGTTTAAAGGGGAAATCAAAGCGGGCGTCATTGATCGTAAGCACATCCTTATCCGCCCTTCATTGGAGGAGGATTTTCTCCGTCTCCGGTCGATGGACGTTTGGTTCATCTCGCGCGCCCCTATGCGTGTTTTTAAATGGGATCCAGATTTCTCCCCGTTGTATGAATCATCTCTCATGCCTGTCTGGGTAGATCTTCCTGATCTGCCTCACCATCTCTATGCGAAGGAGGCATTATTTGCGATCGCATCTTTGTTTGGTACTCCTCTAAAACTTGACAAAGCTACGACAGATCTTTCTCGTCCAAGTAGGGCCAGGGTATTTGTTGAAGTAGACGCAAGCAAGCCTATACAACACAGAGTTCGAATAAATCGCTCACGTGGGAGGAGCTTTTGGCAGAATGTAGAATATGAGTACATTCCTTTGTACTGTTCTCACTGTTATCATCAAGGCCATCAAATGTCAACTTGTAAATTGAAAAATAAAGGGAAGGAGGTAGCAGATAATGAAACTCAGCACCACCATAGTGTTGAAGGGGAGACAAGTAGGCCAGGGCCGATGGGATTGAAGGTCACATCTATTTTACGAAGAGCCAATGAGGAAAGTATTGCTCATGAAGTGCCTCCTGCACAAACTCATGCAACTGCCTCGACATTAATCCCCCCAGGCCAGGATCCAGTGACCATTATTGCTCAAGGGGATGATAACACTCTTACAAATTTGCCTATTAATTAAACAGAAAATCCACCGGACCACACCACACTCATCAACGAGGCTCTCAGCCCTGTACATGATTTGCCAACTGAAATAACCGACATATTAAAGCCGATGGGAACTGTGCCAGTTTTGGAGAGTTCAGAAGTGGCGGTTACTGCCATTAACTCTCAGGTGGCAGCGATCGTCACTCACCAAAACCCTGACGATGAGCTGACTCATGATGAAGGAGAGCTGGTTGTAGTGGATACACCTCCTTCTCCTACTGCCAACAGAGGTAGCTGGGCGGATGAAGTCGAGCGTGCTCCGGACGAACACTCCCTCAACGAAGGAATGGAGAAAGTCGATGGACGTGCGGATGGAGCCGAAGAGCGGATGCAGAACACAGAGATCGGGGGCCTACAGCTCACTGCCGTCTCCCAAAAGAATCGAAAATCTCAGAAAATTGTGGCTCCTTCAGATCGAGTTACGCGGCAATCCGCTAACTCCGCTCTCATTGGTAAACACACGTCTTCCTCTAATGCTTAACACTCTCATTTGGAACGTTCGTGGTATTGCTAATCCTATGACTATTAGAAGAGTTAAGTCTTTGGTTAGAGTTCATAAGATTATATTTCTTGGCATCATCGAGCCGAAGGTGGATAGAAGTCAACTTCTTCATTATCAGTTGAAGATAGGGTTTGACAAGGCCTTCTCGAATGATAGGGGGAACATTTGGGTTATGGCTAAATCAAACTACGATATCTCCCTGCATGATACATTTGATCAAGCTCTGACTGTCTTGCTTCATCATCATATGCTTCCTACACCTGTTCTTGTTACTACTGTCCATGGGGATAACACCAAGGAAGGACGTCGCACACTTTGGGAGAGGCTTACTCATATGAAGCTCTCCATTACAGCGCCTTGGACCATTGGGGGTGACTTTAACGCTATCCTCAGGTCGGGGGAAAAAAAATGGGGGAAGGCCTCATGATCAGCTCTCGATCGAAGAGTTTGCTAATTTTCTGCTGGAGACTGGCACGGTTGAACTACCATACTCAGGGAGCTGTTATACTTGGATCAAGTCGAAAGAGGATGGTCGTCGGGGTTCTAGACTTGATCGCGTTTTGTTGGATCATGCCTGTTTGAATATGGCTCCTCTATCTTCAGTAGAGCATCTGAATAGAGCGGAGTCGGATCATGCACCTTTGTTGATACATTTCAAATCTAATGCTGCTATGGGAAGGAAGCAATTTAGATTTCTTGATTTCTGGGTTAAACATGTAGAATTCAAGCCACTGATTCAACAAGCTTGGGACTCTGTTGATCACCGCCTTGGTCTTACTCGTGTGGCTCTCAGACTCGAAGCGTGCAGGAAGGCATTATCCATTTGGAGCCGTCAGACGTATGGGGATATATTTCAGCAAGTGAAGCACGCGGAGGATGATGTGTTGGCAGCGGAAATACAGCATGAGACGTATAACACAGTGATGAGTCATCAACTGTTAGCAAAGGCCACTGCTAATTTGAAACAAAGGGTCAATATTGAGGAAGCCTATTGGAAGCAGAAATCCAGAGTGACTTGGGACCTTCAAGGCGATAAAAACACAGCCTATTTTCATGGATGTGTCACCAATCGAAAACGTGCACTTCAGATCCATTCAATCACCAGAGAGGATGGGACTAAACTGACTAAAAAGCTCGATATTCATGCTTATGCGAAGGAGTTCTATTCTAATCTATATCAAAGAGGGGATATTCAGGAGGACAATGATTTACTCTCGAGTATTCCTAGGCTTTTGTCAGATGAGGAGAATGATCGCTTGATTGCTGTTCCTTCCTCGGATGAGACCATCGATGCGTTGAAGTCCCTTGATCAGCATAGTGCATCGGGTCCTGATGGGTTTACCCCATTGTTCTTCATTACTTGCTGGGATATCCTTGGTAAAGACATGACTGAGACAGTGGGTCTTTTTGTTGATGGTTTTGCATTGCCCCGATCGATCACTAATACTGCTCTGGTGTTAATTCCAAAATCAAAGCAGGCTAAAACCTTTGGGGACTATCGTCCCATTAGTTTATGTTCGGTGGTGAACAAGATTATTTCCAAACTGTTGTCTCGTCGTCTAGCTCCTCTGCTGCCCCAGCTTATATCCCCTGAGCAGAGTGGTTTCGTCCAGGGTCGAGAAATAGTAGACAATATCCTTCTTGCCCAGGAGATGATGGCCAAGATGAACAAGAAACATAGAGGAGGGAATGTTGCAATTAAATTGGATATGATGAAAGCCTACGACAGAGTTGATTGGAGATTCCTGATGAAGGTTCTCCGACAATTTGGTTTTCACAATAAATGGGTGGATATGATTCTTCGCCTTATCAACAATGTTTGGTACGCTCTATTAATCAATGGCGAGGCGACGGAGTATTTTCAGGCTTTTCGAGGTATCAGACAGGGAGATCCTCTCTCCCCAGCCTTGTTCATTCTTGCTGCAGAGGCTTTGTCGCGCAATCTCAAGAGATTACCAGAATCAGATGGCTTTACTCTCTTCACCTCTCCTCGTGGTTGCCCTCCTATTACTCACTTAGCATATGCTGATGATATACTCCTCTTTTCTTCTGGTGATCTTCGTTCTATTACCAAAATTACAGAACTACTATCCCGTTATGAGCTTGCCTCTGGCCAGTGCATTAACAAGACCAAATCTTCGATATTTATGCCGGAGGCTGTTCTGCAGGACAGAGGAACAGAGATTGGGCTCAGAACTGGTTACAGCATTGGATCTCCCCCATTTACATACCTTGGGTGTCCCCTTATGGCTGGGCACAGGAACGGGGCAATGTATGAGGAACTGCTTAGTCGAGTTCGGAGCAAGTTAGACGGATGGCATAATAAGATCCTTTCTCCAGGAGGTAAGCTAGTGTTAATCAAATCTGTACTCACTTCAATACCTGTTTGCACGATTGCGGCTTGTAATCCGCCAGTTGCAGTCCTGAATCGTATGGAGAGTATGTTCTCGACATTCTTTTGGGGAGCTCATGATGGGATATCTAAGAGAACCTGGCTTGGTTGGGACAGAATGGCGAGAACAAAACAAGAAAAAGGTCTGGGCATTAAAAGGCTAGAGGAGATGATGAATGCTTTTACGATAAAGCTATGGTGGAAATTCTTGACGCATGATAGCCTTTGGACAACGTATTTCAATGCCAAGTATTGCTCGTTAATCTCTCCTGAGAATGTGGTGATCACGTCAAATGCTTCACATGTGTGGAAGCGACTTTTATCAGGAAGGAATATGGCTCATCACAAAATCTTGCAAGTAGATGATAGCTGGAAATGGGGGAATACTCATTCAGGTACTTTTACTCTTTCATCTGCATGGGACTTAGCTAGAGTGCACAAGCCTATTTGTTCAGATTTCTCTCACATATGGAGTACTTGCATTCCAATCAAATGGTCGGTGCTTTTATGGCGTATTCTGCATAATAAGCTGCCTACAGACGACAACATTGCCCACCTTGGTTATAGTCTTGCTTCTAAGTGCCATTGTTGTGCCAATAGCCAGGAGGAATCACTTGAACACATACTGCATCAGGGAGATATGGCAAAGGAAGTTTGGGGTGCTCTTCAACATGCTTATAGCGTCAAGTCGCACGGTCGAACACTTCTTGCTCGGCTACATGACTGGTGGAGGAAAAAGAAGAAGCATAGGAAAGAGATTGCTGCTGCGGCCGTCTTATGGGTACTCTGGAAAAATAGGAACAAGATGCGATATGAGAATTACTCATACACTGTTGATAAGCTAGTGGCAGAGGTCCATAGACAAGTGGAGAAGGCAACTCTCAAGTGTAGACATGCGTAGTTTCTGATTTTGTACTGAACTCTTCTTATTTTGATCAATAAAGTTAGTAGTGTTAAAAAAAAAAAAATATATATATATATATATATATATATATATATATAGAGAGAGAGAGAGAGAGAGAGGGGAACGGAAAGATGTGTGTGTGAGTATGTGTGTGTGAGTGTGAGTATGTGTGTTGTGGCATGGCAGTACAGGGGGGTGTATGTGTGTGTGTTAGGGAAAAGTGTCAATATACTCATAAACCCAATGTCAATCAAAACCCCATCTCAGTTTATACATTAACCCAACCAATTCAGTTTCAAGTTTCATATTTTAAACAATTAACAATCAAGAAAAACCCAGTTTACATCATCA
Source organism: Iris pallida (assembly GCA_029216955.1). NCBI lineage: Eukaryota > Viridiplantae > Streptophyta > Magnoliopsida > Asparagales > Iridaceae > Iris > Iris pallida. The sequence goes on along the minus strand of JANAVB010010198.1, from coordinate 8,569,326 downwards.
CCCAAACTCACACATACTACCAAGATTCATATATACATAGATATACATTCATCCAGTTTTACAAATATGTAAAAAAAATGCATTTGTACAAAACCTAAATCAAAACAAAAAAACCAATATGGAAATAAATCAAACCCAGGTTTCAGTTATCATACATTTAAACTCAGTCAACAATACAAAATCCCCCTAAACCCAAAACAAGTTTTGATATAACCCAAGCTCATTCTCAGTTCACAACCCAGTTAAACTCATACCTGTCCCAATCTTCACATCTACATTTAGTTAAACATCAAGAACCAAATCAATTTAATGTGTAAATAGTAAACATCAAATTAAACTCTATTTTTTTTTCCAGTTAACAGTTAAACATAAAATTAAAACAAGTTAATACATTACAGTTAACATTTACATATATGTAAAACTTTAAACATCAATGTAAACTCTGTAATTTACATTAATCCTCGGTTTAAAACCCATCTCAAACTCAGTTAATAATACATATCAGTAATATGCAGTCTACATATAGTTAACATATGAAATCGAACCCAAATTAATTAGACAAACCTAAATTAAGTTCAAACAAAGGTAAGTCACCATGCATACGTGTCAGGGGGTGTATTCATGTCCACATAACTGGACACAAAGTGTCCAAATATGAAATTAATAGAGCTTTAGTAAAACAGTGAACATGTGTGCTCGTGCGGCCATGTCATATCGAAAAGGACACGACACAGTGCACGATACGTGTCGTGCTTGTGCACAAGGGTCGATGGGATATAGGGCTACGTGTCTAGCACCCTTAAATAAGTCCACATCGTGTATAGGATGGACACGAAGCCCGTGTCAGTGAGAAAAACCCGACTGTGTAGTGTCTATATAAAATCAGTACGAGCTTGTTTTGTGTCCAACAGGAAACGAGGTATCGTAAAACTCGAGGGGGGTCTGACAGTGATGGCCCCCACTTCTGTGCCAAGTCTCGTGGGTCCACGTCGTGTGTGCAATGTGTACGAGGTGTCCAACAGCAGGTTAGCACAGTACTCCCATGTGTAGTATCCAGACATTGACTGCGTGTCCAATTCGGACAAGAAAATGACACTAAATTAAACTCAGTCAAAATGAAATCAAATCCCCACGTAATAGGCTGCACAAATATGAAATTAGTTTTGAAAATGGTTGAAAATCAATTCATTGGGGCATTTCACCAAACACTTTACATAGCACACCGATACATGTTCGATACCCATATCAATTGGACACCGATTCCTAGCAAACTTGGTCTACAACCATGGGACACCTAAATGAATGCAACTATGGAAAGAAATCAAGAACTTGAATGAGTTTGATAGGTTTTACCTATTAAGAGTGAATCTTAATGAAAAGCTTAAGGAATGAGGGTCCTTCTCCAATTTGCAATGATTCCAAGCCTCTAAATCCTTGCTAGCTACCCACCAATGGTATCCTCTACTGTAGGGGAGTCCAATACAAAATATTAGGCTCAATTTGATGAAGAAATGACGAATTGTGGGTGATTTAGGGAAGAACACTATTAGGGTTCTTAAGGGGCTATTCAAAAGAGGCAAGGGTGAACAAGCGATGTTATATAGAGGGGTGGGGATGCTTGATGGATGTTGGTATGAGCTAGGGTTAGGATTAGGTTGATGGTTGGGCTATGGGTTACTCTCTATAATGAATACTTAGCCCTCAAGTTAAAGCCCAAGTAACAATATCTCTCTCTTAACAAATATCTAAATTCTAACTTAATATCTAGCTATTTCTAATCTTGTCATGATGGAAGCTTCTGATCTAATATCTAGGCTCATGGCTAACAATCTAGATTAGGACAATTCTAGGGTTAAGTCTTAACGAAGAGATTAGCACATAATTAATTACTCAAAATTCATTTTCACTAAAAGTCAAAAATGACCAAAATACCCTTAGGCTAAAAGTAGAAATTTGTAATTATAATCGTATGGTTATCCCCCATGGTCATGGTTAGTCTCTAGGCTTGACAATTCTAGGGTTACACTAGTTAAACACCAAAATCACAATTCAACAATTTAAAAAGTATTAAAATTAATTAAAAATCACCAAAAATCACTAACATAATTTAAATCCTAATATTCAATAATTAAAATTATAAAAGTTTAAAATTACCATTATTTTAGAAAAGTAGGTGTTACAAGTCTACCCCCTTAGAAAAATTTTGTCCTCAAAATTAAGATGGTCGTACTCCTTCTAGATCAAACCCCCAATCAATCAAAGTCTCTAAATCATACAATCCGATAATCATATGCGTCTATCCAGAATCATGATACTCAGAATTTTTGTCCAACTAGTAAGCCAGGCTACGATATATCATAGAGTCCCCAACTAAGGTACCTGCCTCTAGAATCATGGTATTTAAAATTTTCCTATTATCGCATGCTTGGCTGCGAAAACCTTAAATTCCTACACCCAAGAAATGCGCCTAAAATAAGACTATATATCCTTACTATGCCAGCTAATATGACTGTAGAAGGCTCTAGATTCCATAACTGAGGCGACCAAGCCCATACGACTTATCTTGGTAGAAATCAAATCTTCATTAAATACTAAGTATCCAATTTATCAACAAACAGTAGAAAGTAGATAGTAACTGTCGGAATTGAACTTCAAGATAGTTATAATGAGGCAAAAGTAGGAATAGAATCAAGAAGAACAAAACCTGCAAGCATCCCTCCTATTGCCTGTGCATCCTCGACTGTTATGGCGAAAGCTCGCCCCTGCTGGCCTTCTCCTCTGGCCTGCTGTTGATGCTGGACAAACCTATGCTACTGAGTCTGCAACGGTGGTCCCCTCTGCTGTCCTATCGAAAATAGAGAGGGGAAAGGAAAGATGTGTGTGTGAGTGTGAGTATGTGTGTTGTGGCATGGCAGTACAGGGGTGTGTGTGTGTGTTAGGGAAAAGTATCAATATTCTCATAAACCCAATGTCAATCAAAACCCCATCTCAGTTTATACATTAACCCAACCAATTCAGTTTCAAGTTTCATATTTTAAACAATTAACAATCAAGAAAAACCCAGTTTACATCATCACCCAAACTCTCACATACTACCAAGATTCATATATACATATATATGCATTCATCCAGTTTTACAAATATGTAAAAAAATACATTTGTACAAAACCTAAATCAAAACAAAAAAACCAATATGGAAATAAATCAAACCCAGGTTTCAGTTATCATACATTTAAACTCAGTCAACAATACAAAATCCCCTTAAACCCAAAACAAGTTTTGATATAACCCAAGCTTATTCTCAGTTTACAACCCAATTAAACTCATACCTGTCCCAATCTTCACATCTATATTTAGTTAAACATCAAGAACCAAATCAGTTTAATGTGTAAATAGTAAACATCAAATTAAACTCTATTTTTTTCCAGTTAACAGTTAAACATGAAATTAAAACAAGTTAATACATTACAGTTAACATTTACATATATGTAAAACTTTAAACATCAATGTAAACTCTGTAATTTACATTAATCCTCGGTTTAAGACCCATCTCAAACTCAGTTAATAACACATATCAGTAATATGCAGTCTACATATAGTTAACATATGAAATCGAACCCAAATCAATTAGACAAACCTAAATTAAGTTCAAACAAAGGTAAGTCACCATGCATACGTGTCAGGGGGTGTATTCATGTCCACATAACTAAACACAAAGTGTCCAAATATGAAATTAATAGAGCTTTAGTAAAACAGTGAACATGTGTGCTCGTGCGGCCATGTCATGTCGAAATGGACACGACACAGTGCACGATACGTGTCGTACTCGTGCACAAGGGTCGATTGGATATAGGGCTATGTGTCTAGCACCCTTAAACAAGTCCATATCGTGTATAGGATGGACACGAAGCCCGTGTCAGTGAGAAAAACCCGACTGTGTAGTGTCTATATAAAATCAGTACGAGCTTGTTTTGTGTCCAACAGGAAACGAGGTATCGTAAAACTCGAGGAGGGTCTGACAGTGATGGCCCCCACTTCTGTGCCAAGTCTCGTGGGTCCACGTCGTGTGTGCAATGTGTACGAGGTGTCCAACAGCAGGTGAGCACAGTACTCCCACGTGTAGTATCCAGACATTGAGTGCGTGTCCAATTCGGACAAAAAAATGACACTAAATTAAACTCAGTCAAAATGAAATCAAATCCCCACGTAATAGGCTACACAAATATGAAATTAGTTTTGGAAATGGTTGAAAATCAATTCATTGGGGCATTTCACCAAACACTTTACACAGCACACCGATACATGTTCGATATGCATATCAATTGGACACCGATTCCTAGCAAACTTGGTCTACAACTATGGTACACCTAAATGAATGCAACTATGGAAAGAAATCAAGAACTTGAATGAGTTTGATAGGTTTTACCAATTGAGAGTGAATCTTAATAAAAAAGCTTAAGGAATGAGGGTCCTTCTCCAATTTGCAATGATTCCAAGCCTCCAAATCCTTGCTAGCTACCCACCAATGGTATCCTCTACTGTAGGGGAGTCCAATACAAAATATTAGGCTCAATTTGAAGAAGAAATGAAGAATTGTGGGTGATTTAGGGAAGAACACTATTAGGGTTCTTAAGGGGCTATTCAAAAAAGGCAAGGGTGAACAAGCGATGTTATATAGAGGGGTGGGGATGCTTGATGGATGTTGGTATGAGCTAGGGTTAGGATTAGGTTGATGGTTGGGCTATGGGTTACTCTCTATAATGAATACTTAGCCCTCAAGTTAAAGCCCAAGTAACAATATCTCTCTCTTAACAAATATCTAATTTCTAACTTAATATCTAGCTATTTCTAATCTTGTCATGATGGAAGCTTCTGATCGAATATCTAGGGTCATGGCTAACAATCTAGATTAGGACAATTCTAGGATTAAGTCTTAACGAAGAGATTAGCACATAATTAGTTACTCAAAATTCATTTTCACTAAAAGTCAAAAATGACCAAAATACCCTTAGGCTAAAAGTAGAAATTTGTAATTATAATCGCATGGTTATCCCCCTTGGTCATGGTTAGTCTCTAGGCTTTACAATTCTAGGGTTACACTAGTTAATCACCAAAATCACAATTCAACAATTTAAAAAGTATTAAAATTAATTAAAAATCACCAAAAATTACTAACATGATTTAAATCCTAATATTCAATAATTAAAATTATAAAAGTTCAAAATTACCCTCATTTTAGAAAAGTAGGTGTTACAAGTCTACCCCCTTAGAAAAATTTCGTCCTCAAAATTAAGATGGTCGTACTCCTTCTAGATCAAACCCCCAATCAATCAAAGTCTCTAAATCATACAATCCGATAATCATATGCGTCTGTCCAAAATCATGATACTCAGAATTTTTGTCCAACTAGTAAGCCAGGCTACGATATATCATAGAGTCCCCAACTAAGGTACCTACCTCTAAAATCATGGTATTTAAAATTTTCCCATTATCGCATGCTTGGCTGCAAAAACCTTAAATTCCTACACCCAAGAAATACGCCCAAAATAAGACTATACATCCTTACAATGCCAGCTAATATGACTGTAGAAGGCCCTAGATTCCATAACTGAGGCGACCAAGCCCATACGACTTATCTTGGTAGAAATCAAATCTTCATTAAATACTAAGTATCCAATTTATCAACAAACAGAAGAAAGTAGATAGTAACTGTCGGAATTGAATTTCAAGATAGTTATAATGAGGCAAAAGTAGGAATAGAATCAAGAAGAACAAAACCTGCAAGCATCCCTCCTATTGCCTGTGCATCCTCGACTGTTATGGAGAAAGCTCGCCCCTGCTGGCCTTCTCCTCTGGCCTGCTGTTGATGCTGGACAAACCTATGCTACTGAGTCTGCAACGGTGGTCACCTCTTCTGCCCTATCGGAGCCCTAGCTCCTGCTGCTGCCTGAGCCAATGGTGTCAGGTTCTTGGGACACTCCCTACACTAATGTTCCGTAGCACCACAAAGTAAACACATGCCTAGTCTCTTCCTGTAGTCGTTCCACCCATGGCCTAGCTCCTTGCAGAAGTTGTATATAGCGTCTTGCTGCTGCATGGGTGCCTGCTGGTAAAGTGAATGTCCCTGCCCTGAAACTGCTGCTGAATAGGCCTCTGCTGCTGCTGAATCTGTATGTGAGACCCCTTGGCCGGACCTCCACTGCTACTGGCTACATGAGTATCTCGATCTCTCTTCAGTTTCAGCCCTAGGTCGTCCTCCCCTGCCATAGCTTCTGTCACGACCCGCACCCACTATGAGGGTACGAGTACGTAACAACGCCAATCCTACACCGCAGTGTCGACGGTAGAAACGTTGTTCTATGTCATGAACATAACTAACATAATATGAAATACTTTCCAACTGGAGGCCAAGTCATAGAAGGTACAACTAAATCACAATCTTGAGGTAGAATATAGCATGATGGAATAGATAAGAAAATCCTCAAAACTGAGGCACAAACAGAAGTAACATAAATCAAAGTTAACAAACACAAGTCTCAATATCTCCATAATAATACAACTCTAAAATCAAAGACAACAACTAACATGAAAAGAAAGAACAGTCTAGACTATCTATACTATGCATGGGTATCATCCTCAGCAGCTGGCTGAACCTTCCAAGGGTCCAGGTCACGAGTGTCATATAGGCAAGCTCCACAGTAAGGGGTACAGGGTTCCTCATCATCCTCTGTAAAAAATTTAACAGGTCCAGTCAGGACGGGAGCGAGCACAATACATTTCACGTATATCATAACAGGTTAAAAAAATATAAACATGCAAGAGAGTACGATACATGAAAACTGAAAGAATATACATAATGTAAAAGAGAGAATTGTAATAGAAATATCTACTATAAGTAGAGAACTATCAGTGACTAGTGATGTAGAGTACAAAGTCGACATGTGAACGGTTGGAATTGCACATAAATATACTAAAGTGGCTCACATGGTTATACTACTTTGGAATTGTTCACATGACTATTTATACTCCCCATACCCAAATCAATACACAAGGATCCAGACAAGTTATGTTACGCACATGATTTTCACATGAAAGCCCATAGATGGGTGTACATGAAGTATACATGAGGGCTCAGAACTAAGTGCACATGAATTCCACACGAAGGCCCATAAAGGGGTACACATGAAGCACATGAGGAAAATAGCCCTACATAAGAGCACATGAGAGTACACGACCGTACAAGAAGCACATGAGAAACATGAATAACATGAGAGCGAGAAATACATGATGTACATGAAACACATGACATGAAGTATCTGATGCTCCCGAGGGGGATAACATCTCAATGTAGGGATCCATATAGTACCAATCCGTGATAATATTGTGACAGCATCAAATAAGGTAAACTAGAGCAGGAATAATTTTTTTATAATCCTAAACAAGTTATGAAATGATCGGAGAATGTACTCGCCTACCCGCCCACCCCCCCCCCCCGGCCGAGTTCTCCAAACCCCAACAACCCCCGCGCCCGCGGGGTCTCGAACCCGGCCCTCCCCGTACACAAGCATGGGTGTACCCATCATACCACACATGCTTGTGTGTATATATATATATATATATATATTAGAGAAATAGAGAGGGGGGCATATATATATATATATATATATATATATATATATATATATTGGATTGTACACTCAAGTATATAGGCACACACATAGGAGTGAATATAGGCTATCTTGTATACATACATGTCCATTTAAGCACGCATTACAAACATCTATATAGGCAATTATACACATTCCACATTACATAGATGTATATATATGGTTTTCATCATCTTGCATTATATATATATATTTTTTTTTTCTTACATTATATATATATATATATATATATATATATATATATATATATATATATATATATATATATATATATATAAATATAAAAAAATATAAAAATATATAAATATATATATATATATATATATATATATATATATATATATATATATATATATATATATATATAAATATATATATATATATTAGAGAGATAGAGAGGGGGTGAGGTTGTGTGTGTGGGTTCATAAGATGTGAAGAGTGTGTGTGTGTGAGGGCATGGTATGTTGAGTGTCACATGGCAGTTGTGGGCTGTGGCATGTGAAGGGGAAGGGAAATCATATCATAAGTGAGTGATTGTGTAGATATGAGAGTGTGATATTTAATGTGCTCTCAGATTTACATGTATGTGTGTATAATAGGTAGGATGTAGCCTATCTCTAAATAGACAGTAAAGGAAATGTTATGACTGCTAATACATGAGATGCAAATGTATACAATGTATGAAACCAAGTGTGTGTATGGTGTTAAATGCAAGGATATGCAATATGGTCTGTATGCAGCAGGTACATGGTATACAGGATGTGCAACATGAGGATGCAACATCCTATATGCAGGACATCAAATGTAGGCAGTGTAGTGTGTCTAAGGCCAAGTGTTGGCAAATTTGTGTGTTGCAGGACATGTAGCTTATGTGTGTGTAGTGAAAGTGTCAGGGTATAGGACATGTGACCAAGTGCATTGCATGAATTTGGGAGCAGGATCATGCAGATGCAGGACAATCAAATGCAGGTTGCAATGAGCAAGCCGTATATGTAGTACAATGAGTGAATACAGGAAATGTTTGCAGAACAGTGTGTCAAGGAAGTGAATGATCCAGGATATCTTTTCTTACAGTTAATGCAATTGGGGCATCAGGTAATAGATGTCTACTAAGTGCAGGATATCTAGGTAAGGGTGTGCTCGAGTGTCAAACAAGTGTGTGTGTGTGTGTGACAGTAATGTGTGTGTGTGTATACAGTGGATAGGTATAGGCTCTCGTGTTTTGTACATGTGTTTGTATATAACATGGATATAGAGTGTCAGGTTTAATGTAAATGTGTGCTGTGTGTGGATACAGAAGTCAGTGTAAATATTGATTTCAAATTCCAGTGTATTAGTTGTAGTTTTCAGGTTAGGCAGTCCATTGCATTTTCAAAAGCCAAACACCAACCAATATGATAACCCAATATGCGACTTAAACTCAAATATATACATATAATCTATTATGGTAATCTAATCGTCAAGAATTTGTAAAACACCATTTAATTATCAGAAATTAGTTTGCAGTTTTGAACTAAACTCATATTCTCAGTTTTTACAAAACAAAAATCATGCTTTCATTTCTCAGTTATGAACAAAACCATACCAACTCGAACTCAAACATGAAAACTAATCTAGAACCTAAATAAACCCAGGTAGAAATAGGAACCTCATTTGAAATTAACTGATTCAAATTTAACAATTAACACAAGTTTAAATCTCAGAATAATTAATACCCAAGCATGGTATCATGGGAAAAACCCCAAATTTGCATCACAAAATCAATAAAAACCCAATTTCCTTTGTGCAGAGGGTCTAGCATGCATGTGTCCTGGTTAGGAACGTGTCCACGTGTCCAAATACTAAATTAAAACTGTGTCAAAAACTCAAAACTTAAGTATTAGTAAAACGAAGAGAAAATCTGATTTGATTTCGAAATTCAATTAAAACATGAAATTGATGGTTTACAGTGTGACGTGCACATAACATGGTGTCATACAGATTGTATTGTATCCAGAAAATAGGACACGAGGTGTCCAAGTCGTGTCAAACACGAGTGTCAATGTGTGATAGAACTGTGCGAGGCACAGCCTCGTGCACGTGTGTCAAGGGTTCGTGCACACGACACGAGTCGATTCATGACACATGCTCGTGTCCCCATATTCACCCAACATGGGGCAACACGTTCGTGTCCCTGACACATCACCACGACGTGTCCACGAGGGACACGAAGCCCGTATCAGTGAAGGTCTGTGCAATAGTGCGTGTGTGTGTAAAATTAGTGCGAGTGGGATTTCTCCCAATCTACTCGATAACATAACCTAAAATTTTGTTAGTAAAGTGTCAGACACGTGGCCTAGGTGTCCACAAATTTTTGTGTTATACCGAACTGTGTCATGTCCGCTAGGATACCCGAGAGGCAGGGCATAGTGAACGTTGTGTCGTACACGTGTTCGTATCCAAATTTGGACACAAATCTGACTCAAAATTGTGCTCAGTTAGTGGGGTTCGAAAACACACATCATGGGATTTCTAAATATGAAATTAGTTTTGAAAATGGAGAATAAAAAGATTGTTGAGGTATTTCATCAAAAACATACATAAACACATTGATACGTGTCCGATACGAACACCAAATGGACACGATTTCTAATCAAATTTGAGGGACAGCAAGGGGACACCTAGATCTAAGCTAGAAAGCAAAGAAATCAGAATAATAACACAATTTAGGGGGTTTACCTATAGTGTATTCAATGGCAAGAAAAGCCCCAAAATAGAGTGTTCCTCCTTGCTAGCTCAAATCCCTAAATTATTCAAAAGCTGGGATTACCCTCCATAATTAGAAAATAGAGGAGTATTAGACTCTAATACAAGAAACTAGAGTCAAAAAGGAATTAAAATAGAAAAGTTATGGATTGGGAAAGAATGGCCATACCTTTCTTTTCAAAAGTGTTGATTCAATACAAAGAGGCAAGAACCAAAGGAAGAGAGATTATATAGGGTGGGTATCCCTATGTGACTGGTCATAAAAGGATAAAATTAGGGTTAGGGTTATGACTAATGGGCTTGGGCCAAGTTTCAATGGTAAAGGAGATAACTCCTTAAGTCAAAGGTCCATGAACCTAACCATTTATCCCCTTATATAAAACTTGATTCTAAATGACTTAATATGGGTTGACTTAAGTTAGACTAGGGTCCCACCATGATATTCTAGTCACCATAGCTAGAGTCAACATCTAGGTTAGTGTCTTAAGTCACAACTAGTAAAAGTCAAAATCAACAACCGTCAATCCAATAATCAATCAAATAATTCTAATAAGTCAAAATGACCAAATTACCCCTAGGTTAAAAATGGTAAATAGATATCCCAATCACATGGTTAGGCTCTAGGTCAGACAGTCTCTAGGGTTTCACTAGCAGCACATCAAAATCATAAGTCATGGTTTTCAAATAGTATTAAAATGATTAAAAATCACCAAAAATCATATTACGATTTAAATATCATAAATAAATAATTAAAATAACAAAATTTCAAAATTACCCACATTTAGAAAACCGGGTGTCCCAAGTCTACCCTCCTTAAAGAAAATTTGTTTTCGAAATTAAGATGGTAGTACTCCTTCTAGGTCAAACACCCCCACAATCATAGTCTCAAATCACACAGTTTGATAATCATAAGCGTCTGTGCAAAATCATGATACTCAGAATCTTCGCCATGCTAGTGAGCAAGGCTACGATAATCACAGAGTCCTTGACTATGGTACATACTTCTAGAATCGTAGTATTTAAAATTTTTGTATTACCGTATGCTTGGCAGCAAAAACCTTAAATTCCCACACACGAGAAATACGTCCAAAATCTGACTATATGTCCTCACTATACCAGCTAACACGACTATCAAAGATTTAAGATCCCATAACTGAGGTAACCTAGCCCATATAACTTATCTCGAGAGAAAACCAATCATATCACAAGAAAAACAGAACAAAATTGATCAATCAACAAGGAACAGAGGGAATCAAATTTCAAGGCAGTTATAAGAGGAAATTGTGGAAATGGAATTGAGAAGAACGAAACCTTCAATAAGATCTCCAATAACCTGTACATCCTCGACTGTCACGGCAAAAGCTCGCCCCTTCTAGTTTTCCATGGCCTGCTGCTGATGCTGTATGTACCTCTGCTGCTGAGTTAGTAAGGGTAATCCCTTCTGCTGGCCCACCGGAGCCCTGGCTCCAGCTCTCTGAACTGTCCGTCCAAACGAATTAGGACACTCTCTCAGCCGATGATCGGATCCTCTGCAAAGCAAACATCTGCTAAGCCTCTTCCGACATTCGCCCCAATTGTGTCCTAGTTTCTTATAGAAGGGGCAAAGGATAACAAGCTGTTGTCCCGAGGCCTGCTGCTGCTGCACCTGTTGAAAGGGTACACGGTCCTGAAACTGCTGTTGCTGAAAGTAGAGCCTCGGCTGCTGATACTGCTGTTGAATCTGTTAGTGGGGCATCTGCTGCGGATACTGCTACTGAATCTGTAAGTGGGGCCTCTTGGCCGGGCCCGCACTACCACTAGCTCTATGTGTGTCTCGCGTCCTCTTCTTCTTCAGCCCAAGATCGTTCTCTGCTGCCGTGGCTCCAGCCAGAATCTGCTCGAAAGTGGCATCGCGGCTTCTCTTGGTATACGACCTGATCTCCCAGATCAAGCCCCTGCGAAACTTCCTCGCCTTCCCGGCCTCAGTGAGACCCCCGACGAATCTACTCAAACGACAGAACTCTCCGGCATACTCCTCAACGGTCTGGTTTTCTTGAACCAAACTCTCGAACTGCGCCTCCAAGGCACCGAGTGTTGTATCAGGAAAGAATTTCTCCTTGAATAGTTTCTTGAAGGTTGCCCAAGTCTGACCTGCTGTACCAATCCTCGGGTCCGTCTGGTACCAAGTACGGGCCAAGTCCTACATCTGACTGGCTGCTGCCTCGATCTGTAATCCAGCTGGTATCTATGTCAATCGAAATATCTCCTCAATATGCTCTACCCAATCGTCAGCATATATGATGCCCTCTGTACCCTTGAAGTCTCGGGGTCCCATCTTCTTAAAGGATTGGATGTCTGGAATCTTCGGCTGATACTGTTGTATCTCACCTCCCAATGGCTTAGCAGTCACCAGCTCTACTATTGTCCTGACCAACTGGTGGGTATCGTGTATGCTCTGTCGGAAATTAGCAGATTGGCTCTGCTGCATCTACTGCTGAGTCTCCAAGAATCGCTGGAAAAGGATAAACATCTGAGCCGCATCTACTGTCCCTGAAGGTAACTACTGCTGATACATATCCGAAATGACGTAGAAAGACCTCCGGACCGGTGGATGTGCACTCCCAAAAGCTGCAGACGCTCTTATATGAGCAGAAACAGGGGGTGTTGTGGTCCCAGCATCCATAATCGGGCGAGGGGTGGCAGACCTCTCACCAGCGTCTGCTGGGACAGAGCGATACGATTGTGTCTCAATCACCATCCTGGAGACAGATCAAACAAGGAATCAATACTGAGATAAAAACGATAATTCAAAGGAGGACAGTTATTCCAAGGAAGCAATCTTCAACAAAAATTTAGATGGCAGGAATTTAGTTAAGAGTTTTTCCAAATGTGATTGAGTACCTCAAAATAATCCTAATCCTACTGCAGGCTGTAGTGATACTCTAGTTCGAATACCACTACACAAACTCGACCTACATAGGCCACCACTAAAAACGTGTCACGACCCACACCCAATGTTAGGGTACGAGTACGTAACAACGCCCAGCCTACGTCGCAGTGTCGACGGTAGAACGCGGTTCCAAGTCATGAACATAACTAACACAATATGAAATACTCTCTAACTGGAGTCAACGTCACAGAAGGTACAACTCAATCACAATCTAGAGATAGAATATAGCACGATGGAATAAATAAGGAAATCCTTAAAACTAAGGTGAAAATAAAAGTAACATAAATCAAAGTTAACAAACACAAGTCTCAACATCTCCATAATAGTACAACTCTGAAATCAAAGACAACAACCAACATGAAAAGAAAGAACAATCTAGACTATCTATACTATGCATGGGCATCATCCTCAGCAGCTGCCTGAACCACCCAAGGGTCCAGGTCGTGAGTGTCATCTAGGAAAGCTCCATAGTAAGGGGTATAGGGTTTCTCATTATCCTCTATAAAATTTTCAACAAGTCCAGTCAGGACGGGAGCGAGCACAATACATCTCACGCAGATTATAACAGGTTAAAAAATATAAACATACAAGAGAGTACGGTACATAAAAACTGAAAGAACGTACAGGATGTAAAAGAGAGAACTGTAATGAAAATATCTACTATAAGTAGAGAACTATCAGTGACTAGTAATGTAGAGTACAAAGTCAACATATGAACGACTAGAATTGCACATGAATATACTAAAAAGGCTCACATGGTTATACTATTTTGGAATTGTTCACATGACCATTTATACTCCCCCATATCCCAATCAATACACAAGGATCCAGACAAGTTATGTTATGCACATGATTTTCATATAAAAGTCCATAGATAGATATACACGAAGTACACATGAGGGCTCAGAACTTAGTGCACATGAATTCCATATGAAGGCCCATACAGGGGTACACATGAAGTATAGGTTACACATGAAGCACATAAGGAACATGGACGTACATGAGAGCACTTGAGAGTACACGAGCGTACATGACATAGATAAAACATATGAGAAACATGAATAACATGAGAGCGAGGAATACATGATGTACATGAAACACGTGACATGAAGTATCTGATGCTTCCGAGGAGGATAACATCTCAATGTAGGGATCCATATACAATCCGTGATAATATCGTGATAGCATCAAATAAGGTAAACTAGAGAAGGAATATAATCCTAAGAAAGTTATGAAATGATCAGAGAATATACTCGCCTGGTATCTGAATGTCTGAAGTGAATATACTGTCCGGGATGAGGTATCTGACTCCTATTTAGAGCAACACAAGTCAAGATGTATACAGGAGATGATAATTGAAATGTACAATGCATCTGCATGCTGTCTAAATCAAGATGTATTGGTCAAAAAATCTATCGGCAATCAACTCGTCGCTAATATAGATCCGTCGCTAAGTAGTCGTCAAGCGACGGAATAGCAACGGCTTTCCGTCATCATTATTCGTTGCATTAGCGACGACTTGTCAATGGTCTGCCCTCGAATTCAAGTAGTTAGTATGGATTGTAAATACGCTTAGCGACGGATAGTCCATCGGTAAAGCGTCGTAACAGTGTATCAGAGGGTATCGTTCCGTCAATATTCCGTCGACAGCCGTCGCTAAATAAGGACAGATTAGTGACGGATCCCTGATGGATAATTCGTCGACTTTGTTCTGGAAATGTCAAGCATTTCCAGTACCATGGCGACGGATATTCCGACGTAAATCCGTCGAACATTGTATTTCCAAAACCATGGCGACGGATATTCCGACGTAAATTTGTCGACCATGGCGACGGATCCCTGACGGAATATCCGTCGCTAACATTCTGTAAATCTTCATACCACCAGAACCTTGCCGACGGATATTTCGTCGGCAAGTCGTCGCCATGCAAAATATTCCGTCGGCTGGCCGTCGACGATCCGTCGCTAACTGGAAATATTTCTAATTCTCCAGTTTGCGACGGATATTCCGTCGACATGTAGTCGGAAAGTGATGTTATCCATCGCTAAACCGTCACTAGTCCGTCGCTAACTGAGATATTTTAAAAAAATTTGTAGAGCTTTCCCTATTCACACAACATCTGAACATCAGACCAATATATAATTACAATATGCAATCACTGAGACCAATATACAATCTATTATAAATCATATACGAATTTAATGCACACCAACTATCCAAGAATCACATAGACCAATATATATTCATAAATATGCATAACCCAAACCAATATAAAATAGACACCAATTATCCTAAAATCATAAACTTAATATCCGTCGTTATAATCCAAAATTCCATCAAATATTCCAAAATTCCCATAAATATTCCAAATATTCTTATACAATAATTCAAGGAGCAGGAGGAGTTCGATTGTCCGATGGTGGTAATCTCTCCTGCGACCGACGATAATACTGCTCTACTAGGTACGGCGGTAATCCGTCGAAGACACTACCCGAAAGTAGGCGTAGCTGCTCTGGCGACATGAGATCAAGGAGTGCCGTCACAATCGAAGGCAGTACCAGAGGGGCAGCATGGTTACAAGAAAGATGACCGACAGAAGAAGGACCGGCACCAGCAGTCGACGGACCGACACCAGCAGCCGACGGACCGGTACCAGTAGTAGACGGACCGGCACTAGCAGCAGACGGACCGGCACCAGCAGACGGAGGCAGAAAGTACGTGGCTATTTGGTCCCGCAAGGATGATACTGCCTCGTACAGCTGCGCAAGCTGCAACCTCACATCATTGTTTGTCGGGGCCACGGGAGGAGGCGGTGTCGGTGGAAATCTCTGAATTGCCATGTGCAACTCCCTTAGGAAGCCGACGCCATACATGCACCCATTCTTAAAGCCGTCGACGGTATCTAGGAAGAAGTCGTTGCGAGCGACCATAGAAGAGGGCATCCGGGCGGGCGTCGTTTCACCGACATCCTCGGCATCAGTTGATTGAGCCCGACTAAGGGCCTCACGATACGCAGCCTATCAAATGAATGTGTTTATACTATAAGATTTAACTAAGTTGTAATCTAAATCCTATATTTTACTATGTTATTGTATGAATCCTAAGTTTATCTATGTTATAGTCCGAATACTTTTAATTCTAACGTAAATATCGTAAACATAAGTACTTACATCGGTCTCCTTGGCCCTATCGTCGACGAAGGTCCTGTACTTCCGTCTCTTGTGCGTATGCCATGGAACACATCATGCATGGTGACCGATTCTGGTGCCCTTCCCTCCTTAACCGCCCATTGGGTCTGTATACAAATTTTTCATAGAATTTAATTAACTTTGTATATTAATAATTCCGAATTCGATAGTGAAATAAAATTATGGTATCTCACAAGATCTGCAAGCACCGCTGCGTGGGACCTTGATCCCCCCGTATGAAGCCTCGCGGCCCGTCGGTTCGCCTTCACCTTCTCCGATTTCTCCTTGTAGGTAGGAGTATCCATCATATCTAAGAGCTCCTCATGTAGCACCCACTTTTTGAAATAAGGGTATTTTAGTCATTTTAGTCATTTTGTGATTTTCTAGATATTTTTGACTTGTGATTGATTTAGCCTTTGGTCTAACTTTAGAAAACCCACATTAGAGACTAACCATGACCTATGATGAGTATCTAGCTAATTAGATTTTATTTTTAGGTCTTGGTTTAATTTAGAAGCCATTTGGCTATTTTTAGGCTATTTAATTAATTGGCCTTTGTAGCCTTTTGTTAATTGAGCTTAAACTCAACTTAAATAGAGGAGTAGGACCCATGAACCATCCTTGACCCTATTAGGACTCCAATGGCCGGCCAAAACAGGAAGCCCCCATCCCCTATATAAGCATTGCATTGGAATAGACACCCCCTTCACAAAACCCTAGTTTCCAGCTCTCCAAACCCCTAACTTTTTCATCCGACCTCCGTTTTACCCCAAACGAAGTACGTTGTGATCATGGGAAGGAGGAGAATTTGCTGGAGCATTGTTAGCAAGGAGTTGGAGGCGTTTGCTCGGTGGAAACTGGTCGTCTCATCAATCTAGGAGTCAATTTCTTTGATACTTCAACTCTCAATAGGTAAACACCCAAACACCATAGTTTCTTCTAATTTTTCTTCATTTTAGCATGCATCTAGGTACCCTAGAACTATCCATGAAGTTTGGTTTGGTTTCGTGTCCGTTTGATAGGTGTATCGGACACGTATCGGATTAGGTTTTAGGGTGTTCGATGAAATTCCTCTTAGATTTCGATTATGTTAATTCTGTAATCTAACTTCATGAATCAATAGCCCTAGATGTAAGGATTCCCAAAACCTATATTCTTGATTAAATTGACTCGATGTCGTGTCCCAAAATAGGACACGCACGCACGCACGAGGGCCGCGCGCGTGCCCTGCTACTGCTGTGTCCGTTCTCGCTGGACACAGCGACTCGACATGTGATTTTTGGGTTGTAGGTAGGGGCGACGTCTGTCATAGTGCTCGTAAAGTTTGGTGAGGTTTCATAGAGTATCGAGGTAGAAATCGACACGGCACGGGGCGTGCACTGTCGCACGCGCGTGAAGAACGCGCGTCCGATACGCACTTCGTGCGACACGGACACATGGCAAGAGACCAGTGCAGACACGTGGTCGTGTAGCCCTATAGTTGGGCTATGTGTACGAGTAACCACGTGTCCTATTTTGCTCCGTGTCGAGCCCTAGGATGAGTGACACGCGTGCACGATGATTAAGTTTCAGTTTTGGTTCATTGGTGTCCACGACACTTCGTGTCCTATTTTCTTGGACACGATTGCACCTACACCCCATGTCTAAACCCTTGACACGTTACCAACCTTTGGTCTTTGATTATCTTGAGGTTTCGTGGATGTTTAGGTCATGTTAGGTTGTATGTTTTGAGTATCGAGTTTAGGTTCAGAATTGTTTTTACTGTTTCAGTTTTCCTTTTTGTTTTGATTATTTTGAATGTAATCCCTGATCAAAACCCAACCTTCAGATTCTATAATACCTATCTAGGAGGTTACTTGCTAGTTGCATCAAGAGATAAGGTTGTATTCGAAATTGGGTTTGGTTGGAGTATCAAGATAAGCTTAGTTTTCTTTTTTTTTTTAGTTTCAGTTTCTTCTATTGATAGGTTGGTTCAGTTTCAAATATATCTTGTCTAAATCAAACTTACAGACCCTACATGACCATATCTAGGAGATTCATGTTAGTTTGCTAATAGGATAGGGCTGTGTAAGAATCGGGTTATTAAGTTCAGAATTTCCAGTTTCAATTTTCCCTTTACTGTTAAGTATAATTTGTTATTTCCAGTTTTGGTTTCCAATTCGAATTCCTGTATAAACCTAACCCACAGGTTCTAGAAAACCTATCTAAGAGTCTACATGTAGCTTGGCATCAAGGAGATGGCTGTGAATGAATTTGGGTTAGCATAGGTATCGGGTTCTTCAGGATATCCTAGTTTTTACTGTTAAAGTTTGAACCTTTGATTCCCGTTAGTTTTTCCTACATTTAAACAGAACACACAGACCTATTCAGACCCTATTAGACCTAGAGAAGTATCTACTAGGTTGCTAAATCAAGAAGGCTGTGTTTGAGTTGGTTTAGATATAGGTTTTCAAGAGAGTATTCAAATAGGTTATAAATAGGAATAGGTATTTTCCTATAACTGTTATGAATAGGTTGATGTAGGATTGTTTTTAGGAAGGCTAAGGTTCAGTTTACTTGTTAGTTAGGATTTGGGGTTAAGGCCAAGTAGTTGGCTACTAGTTAGAATTGGTATGCCAAGTTAGTTAGTTTAGTTAGGATTTGTGGATGCCAAGTAGTTGATTGTTTAAGTTAGGATTGGGTTAGTCCAATTTGTTAGTATCAAGTTCAGTTAGAGTTTAATTGATTAGTAGGACTAGTGATTGTAGTTAGAGTAGGATTGATTTTGAAATGTACATAAGTATGTGGATATGTTGTATAAACATATGCTAGTCTAAAGTATAGACATTAGATTAGGGTATTATGAGTTAAGTATTGTGATGATACATTGGTTGTTAAGATTAGACTTCTTGAAAACCTAAGATACCACCAACCATACCAAAATCAACTCTAAGACTAGTATTGACCTAAAAATGGACTTATAGACTAGTGGACCAACTTTGACCTAGTTTGACTAAGTTGGTTGACCAAAGTTGACCCAAGGTTGACTTTGACTTAGGTTGCCCCAAATCATGTAGAAATTGCATTGAAGCTATTCCTTACGATATTTTAGACTATATTATGACATGTGGTTGTTTTAATTAGGATCTTATTACTCCAGTCCAGTCACTTTTCATCATCAGCAGATCGGATTGCCAGGCGAGTACATTCTCCGATCTTTTCATGCTTCTTTGGATATATACTCTTGTTATAGACTAGTATACTTGATGCTGACACGACGTTCACACGGATCAGTACCCTCTGGATCTTTTCATGCGATGTTATCCCCTCGGATACATCGAGTATGTCATGTTTCATGTACTTTATCATGTTCATCATGTACTCCATGTATTCACTTTTATCCATGTGCACTCATATGTTATTCATGTACACTCATGACCATATGAGCTCCATGTATACAGTAGTTGTTATCCATGTGCAATAACATAACATGCTTCGATCCTTGTGTGTTGGTTGGGGGCAGGGAGAGTGTAGTTGGTTATGTGATCATTATCCCCAGTAGTTGTTATACATGTTCTTTCCGTAGTTGTATCCATGTGTAACCCAAGCTGTTTACATAACCAATTCATGCTCTGTTTCACGTAGAAGTTTATACTCTTTATTTATCATATTTATACCTCAGTTATATCTTCTTTCCTGTTGATTTCTCTTTACAGCGATTCATGTATAGTTTTCTATAGCTTGCTTTATATGTCCATTCCTGATATGAACTGTTGTGAGAGATATTTGCTCGTTCCGTCCTGATTGGGCATGTTGAAAATTTTACAGGTGATGATGAGGAGTACTGTCCTACTTATTCTGGCATTGGCTTAAATGACACTGGCGACGTGGGCCCACAGGAGGATCCCACAGTCGCTGAGGACTTGCCCATTGTCTAGCTGAGACTTAGTACTTTACTTTGTATTTTCTATTTGAGACTTTTATGAGTTGTACTTGAGATATTTTTGGTGGTTTACACCTATACTTTTATAGTGACTTTCTTGAGATTATTCTCTTGTTCCATCTTAGTATTGTGATTGAGTTACGTATTATTTTTACTCTATTCATAGCTTGGTTAGATTGTGTTAGATATGGTGACTCAGGACAGCGTTCTACCGCCGACACTGCGGCATAGGCTGGGCGTTCGTTACTTCTCGTGCCCTCACACTGGGTGCGGATCGTGACACATTTTTAGTGGTGGCCCATGCAGGTCCGCAATCACAACTAGTGTGATTCGTAGTGGTACTCGAACTAGAGTATCTTTACAACCTGCAGTAGGATATAGGAATAAGTTAAAGTACTCAATCACTATTAGGAATTCCTGAGAGATTCCTGGGACGACCCTTGAGAATCTCATTTTGAGCTTCGATTTAAATTCCTTTTTCCCTTACTTTAGTCCACCTTCCTCCCTCGATTCTTGCATCTTCTTTGAACTCTTTTTACCAATACCCTTACTTCCTTGTGTTTAATAATGGTTAGGAAGATGGCTACACTGCTATATACTCATTGGTCAAACGCATGGCTAGGAGGATTACATTAAGGAATTGGGATACACGGAGATTTTGATTAAGTTATAACGGCATTTTTCTAAATGGATACTTTAATGATTAGTAGTTTGTAAGTTGGGATATTACCAAGAAAATTTATCTTGAAGATTCTAAGTAGTAATCACCAGAGGATTATAAAATTATATCTTGATACCGGAGGAAATTAGTTAGAATCTAAATAAATTGATTTCAGGAATTGATGGGATTCATGAATTATTGGATTATGATTATACATCCTTACGTATATAGATTGGTTTGAATGATCAAAAAAAAAGGGGTGGCAGTATGAACTATTAAATTGAGTCGTACAAGCTGCGATGTATATATTGAATTTCAAATTAAGTGGAATCAATGATATTAAAAATTTTGGTTTAGAAGATCGGGAAGATATGAAAACAATTGTTTTGGAAAAAAAATTTGGAATCATGTCAATCGATTAAAGATTTAAAAATCTATTTGGATTTTGGTTTAAGAAGTAGTGATTATGTTTCAATGACTTAGAAAAAAAAATTGGTTGATAAGCGCGTTAAAATACTGAGCTGTAACTGCTAGATTGTCGTGATAAGCTGAGTGTCTATCTTGAGGATTATTTGAGACAAATTGGGAGTTTTTTTTTAGGAAGTGATATAGAATTTTATGGATTCATGATTTATCAACTCTGGAGTTGGATTGAAACGTTAAATTTGGAAAGGTTAGTAGTAACGAGATCAAAGTTATTATGAGATTTATGAAAAGGATTTAAATGTTAGTCGTGGTTAGATTGGAAGGCTTAGAGTGAATACAAATTGAGGTAGTTATTTTTGGAATTTCTTTTTTTAAAGGAATGTAAAGGTAGGCCACCAAGGTAACCTTAATGAGATAGAAGTGTTTCACACTAATTGCCATATCACTCGTGACTATGATAGTAGTATATACTCCAGTGTTGTTAGTCGTCTGCCAAACTATGGGACTGTATCTCAATATTGACTACTCAACCTTCCCTCAAATCTAGATCTTTTATTGTAATTTTCTAACCGTTGTATTTGATCGTTCCTTAGCAGTATTCGCCTTTAGTACTGTGTCCCTAGATTATTTCACTGGATTCTTAATTAAATTTATTTCATGCTTCAACTTGATTTCCTTTATTTTTGTATTAGTTGTCACCTCTTGAACCTTTACCATGATACTAAAATACTTCTGACTTAAATTCGAGATTCAACCATGACTCAATACTTTCAACCCGACATGGGATAGAGTTCTTCTTGTTCTTTAAATGCTTAACGTTGTACCTTATCTTGATTGCTTGACCAACTTAGTTAAGGATCTTGGACTATTTCTTTTCTTCTTCATCATTACCTCCCTTACTTATACTCGACTACTTATGTTGCTAATTTAGCCTTAGTTTTGGAAGCTTATCTCTTTTCGAGCTTGATCATGACATAATTTATTGGGTCGTGACCCACTAACATATTGTCTAATCAGAACCGGTGTATGATGGTCTGATCAACCTAGTGCACTTGGTTCGCTTTCATATATTACTCTACGTGGATGAGACTCTAGAGCATCTGTCTCATCCACGATAGTTTGGCAATTCTTCTTGAACTATTTTTCGTCGTCTATGAACCACGTATTGTACTCAATAGTATCGTCTTTGAACTCTTTTGTTTTTGCCTTTCAAATAATTCAGAAAGGCAAGGCACTATACTTAATAGGTCAACCCAGAGTATCACGTTTAGCTTCCTTATCAAAAGGAGGATAGTGGCTTAATTCTATATCCTCACAGTATCCTTTAGGATTTCAATAGTGTGGAATTCTAAACCCACGATCGCGACCAGTCGACTTGGTCATTCCCTTATCGTCCAATGTTTGGAGCCTTATGCAATTGAATTAATTCAATTGTGACATGGATTTCAAATCTTGGATACTCGTGCCGAGACTTCAACGACCTCGTTCTCCATCTTGCCCAAACCTCGATTCATCCTGGATTTGATCAACTTAGATCATATCGAGACTAAAATTTCTATAGATATATATAGATATATGTATATATAGTGTGCTTGGATTTCAGTGTTATTGACAGTCGTGCTTTAAACTTTCGATTTTTTATCATCCTTAGAATATTAATGCTTTATGGTTAATTTCAGTTGTAATTGTATAGGATGATATACTGCCTTACAGCCCAATGATTTATTATTTATCCTTATCTTTCCAGAATGGCACCCATGACCAGAGTTTGTCCCCAGTGCACAGCTACAATTCCGGATGAGACCGAGATCGTACTTCCCCCTTCTATTGCCCAGGAGGTGTTAGCAGCCTCACCGGAGAATTTCCCTCCATCTCCAGTCCTTCAGGAGGGGACTGCAGTTCAGCCGGAGACTGAGAGCCTTCCTTTGCCGCCTGGAGCGGTACCCCATGTCATTCCTGTTGGAGCTCATATTCACAGATTTCTTCAGGATTTGCGGAAGGTACAGAGATTTCAGGCTGAGCTTATGAGAGAGCAGAGTCTCAGTATCCAACTGTTGTGGGATTACATGCATTCAAGGGAGGAGCCTAGTCCCAAGAGAGCGAGGAGAAGTGTATACCCAGAGCCTCAGGAGTATCCAGACTTTCAGCCTAGACCAGCCTATCCAGTTCAGATTCCTGTCCAGCAGAGACCAGCTGAGCGAGTGCCTACCTGTGCCTTTTGTAAGAAGCTTGGGCACGAATGGAAGTACTGTAGGAAGAGACTAGGATTGTGCCTATTTTGTGGGTCAGCTGCACACAAGATAGGAGACTGTCCTACTACACTTGCCCCTAGACGAGGTCTACCTCCAGGAGAGAGAGTTCCAGCTACTAGACCTAGTAGAGGTGAGTTCTTGCCCCATACCTTATCATATCTTGATGATTATTGTACCCTACCATAATATTTGTATGTTTGATACCTTATGACTACTTTTGTTCTAGTATGACTTTAGTAACTACTAGACGAGACTCCAGACTGATTGCCTGCCATAACCCTGTATGATTTCTTTTCAACTGCATGATTTAGATAAGATTTCTTAAGACCATGATTGTTGGGATTTTGACCTAGAAAGAGTAGGATCATTTTAATTTCGAGGACAAAATTATTTTAAGGAGGGTAGACTTGTAGCACCCACTTTTTGAAATAAGGGTATTTTAGTCATTTTAGTCATTTTGTGATTTTCTAGATATTTTTGACTTGTGATTGATTTAGCCTTTGGTCCAACTTTAGAAAACCCACATTAGAGACTAACCATGACCTATGATGAGTATCTAGCTAATTAGATTTTATTTTTAGGCCTTGGTTTAATTTAGAAGCCATTTGACTATTTTTAGGCTATTTAATTAATTGGCCTTTGTAGCCTTTTGTTAATTGAGCTTAAACTCAACTTAAATAGAGGAGTGGGACCCATGAACCATCCTTGACCCTATTAGGACTCCTATGGCAGGCCAAAACAGGAAGCCCCCATCCCCTATATAAGCATTGTATTGGAATAGACACCCCCTTCACAAAACCCTAGTTTCCAACTCTCCAAAACCCTAACTTTTTCATCCGACCTCCGTTTCACCCTAAACGAAGTGCGTTGTGATCGTGGGAAGGAGGAGAATTTGCTGGAGCATTGTTAGCAAGGAGTTGGAGGCGTTTGCTCGATGGAAACTGGTCGTCTCATCGATCGAGGAGTCAGTTTCTTTGATACTTCAACTCTCAATAGGTAAACACCCAAACACCATAGTTTCTTCTACTTTTTCTTCATGTTAGCATGCATCTAGGTACCCTAGAACTACCCATGAAGTTTGGTTAGGTTTCGTGTCCGTTTGATAGGTGTATCGGACACGTATCGGATTAGGTTTTAGGGTGTTCGATGAAATTCCTCTTAGATTTCGATTATGTTAATTCTGCAATCTACCTTCATGAATCAATGGCCCTAGATGTAAGGATTCCCAAAACCTAGATTCTTGATTAAATCGACTCGATTTCGTGTCCCAAAACAGGACACGCACGCGCGCACGAGGGCCGCGCGCGTGCCTGCTACTGCTGTGTCCGTTCTCACTGGACACAGCGACTTGACACGTGATTTTTGGGTTGTAGGTAGGGGCAAAGTCTGTCATAGTGCTCGTAAAGTTTGGTGAGGTTTCATAGTGTATCGAGGTAGAAATCGACACGGCACGGGGCGTGCACTGTCGCGCGTGCGTGAAGAACGCGCGTTCGATACGCACTTCGTGCGACACGGACACATGGTGAGAGACCAGTGCAGACACGTGGTCGTGTAGCCCTATAGTTGGGCTAGGTGTACGAGTAACCACGTGTCCTATTTCGCTCCGTGTCGAGCCCTAGGATGAGTGACACGCGTGCACGATGATTAAGTTTCTGTTTTGGTTCATTGGTGTCCAGGACACTTCATGTCCTATTTTCTTGGACACGATTGCACCTACACCCCATGTGTAAACCCTTGACATGTTACCAATCTTTGGTCTTTAATTATCTTGAGGTTTCGTGGATGTTTAGGTCATGTTAGGTTGTATGTTTTGAGTATCGAGTTTAGGTTCAGAATTGTTTTTACTGTTTCAGTTTTCCTTTTTGTTTTGATTATTTCGAATGTAATCCCTGATCAAAACCCAACCTTCAGATTCTATAAGACCTATCTAGGGGGTTACTTGCTAGTTGCATCAAGAGATAAGGTTGTATTCGAAATTGGGTTTGGTTGGAGTATCAAGATAAGCTTAGTTTTCTTTTTTTTTAGTTTCAGTTTCTTCTATTGATAGGTTGGTTCAGTTTCGAATATATCTTGTCTAAATCAAACTTACAGACCCTACGTGACCATATCTAGGAGATTCATATTAGTTTGCTAATAGGATAGGGCTGTGTAAGAATCGGGTTATTAAGTTCAGAATTTCCAATTTCAATTTTCCTTTTACTGTTAAGTATAATTTGTTATTTCTAGTTTTGGTTTCCAATTCGAATTCCTGTATAAACCCAACCCATAGGTCCTAGAAAACCTATCTAAGAGTCTACATGTAGCTTGGCATCAAGGAGATGGCTGTGAATGAATTTGGGTTAGCATAGGTATCGGGTTCTTCACGATATCCTAGTTTTTACTGTTAAAGTTTGAACCTTTGATTCCCATTAGTTTTTCCTGCATTTAAACAGAACACACAGACCTATTCAGACCTTATTAGACCTAGAGGAGTATCTACTAGGTTGCTAAATCAAGAAGGCTGTGTTTGAGTTGGTTTAGATATAGGTTTTCAAGAGAGTATTCATATAGGTTATAAATAGGAATAGGTATTTTCCTATAACTGTTATGAATAGGTTGATGTAGGATTGTTTTTAGGAAGGCTAAGGTTCAGTTTACTTGTTAGTTAGGATTTGGGGTTAAGGCCAAGTAGTTGGCTACTAGTTAGAATTGGTATGCCAAGTTAGTTAGTTTAGTTAGGATTTGTGGATGCCAAGTAGTTGATTGTTTAAGTTAGGATTGGGTTAGTCCAATTTGTTAGTATCAAGTTCAGTTAGAGTTTAATTGATTAGTAGGACTAGTGATTGTAGTTAGAGTAGGATTGATTTTGAAATGTATATAAGTATGTGGATATGTTGTATAAACATATGCTAGTCTAAAGTATAGACATTAGATTAGGGTATTATGAGTTAAGTATTGTGATGATACATTGGTTGTTAAGATTAGACTTCTTGAAAACCTAAGATACCACCAACCATACCAAAATCAACTCTAAGGCTAGTATTGACCTAAAAATGGACTTATAGACTAGTGGACCAACTTTGACCTAGTTTGACTAAGTTGGTTGACCAAAGTTGACCCAAGGTTGACTTTGACTTAGGTTGCCCCCAAATCATGTAGAAATTGCATTGAAGCTATTCCTTATGATATTTTAGACTATATTATGACATGTGGTTGTTTTAATTAGGATCTTATTACTCCAGTCCAGTCACTTTTCATCATCAGCAGATCGGATTGCCAGGCGAGTACATTCTCTGATCTTTTCATGCTTCTTTGGATATATACTCTTGTTATAGACTAGTATACTTGATGCTGACACGACGTTCACACGGATCAGTACCCTCTGGATCTTTTCATGCGATCTTATCCCCTCGGATACATCGAGTATGTCATGTTTCATGTACTTTATCATGTTCATCATGTACTCCATGTATTCACTTTTATCCATGTGCACTCATATGTTATTCATGTACACTCATGACCATATGAGCTCCATGTATACAGTAGTTGTTATCCATGTGCAATAACATAACATTCTTCGATCCTTGTGTATTGGTTGGGGGCAGGGAGAGTGTAGTTGGTTATGTGATCATTATCCCCAGTAGTTGTTATCCATGTTCTTTCCGTAGTTGTATCCATGTGTAACCCAAGCTGTTTACATAACCAATTCATGCTCTGTTTCACGTAGAAGGTTATACTCTTTATTTATCATATTTATACCTCAGTTATATCTTCTTTCCTGTTGATTTCTTTTTACAGCGATTCATGTATAGTTTTCTATAGCTTGCTTTATATGTCCATTCCTGATATGAACTGTTGTGAGAGATATGTGCTCGTTCCGTCCTGATTAGGCATGTTGAAAATTTTACAGGTGATGATGAGGAGTACTGTCCTACTTATTCTGGCATTGGCTTAAATGACACTGGCGACGTGGGCCCACAGGAGGATCCCACAGTCGCTGAGGACTTGCCCATAGTCTAGCTGAGACTTAGTACTTTACTTTGTATTTTCTATTTGAGACTTTTATGAGTTGTACTTGAGATATTTTTGGTGGTTTACACCTATACTTTTATAGTGACTTTCTTGAGATTATTCTCATGTTCCATCTTAGTATTGTGATTGAGTTACGTATTATTTTTTACTCTATTCATAACTTGGTTAGATTGTGTTAGATATGGTGACTCAGGACAGCGTTCTACCGCCGACACTGCGGCGTAGGCTGGGCATTCGTTACTTCTCGTGCCCTTACACTGGGTGCGGGTCGTGACACCTCATAATTGTCCTGCCGGATCTAATTCGGCCTCGTCTGCCCCATTTTCAGGTCATGAATCATATCCCGTATCTTCTTCGAGGTAGCACTTCTGTAGGTCCTGCGGATCGCGTCCTCGCGATGGGGGGGCCACCAGAATGTCGTCTAACATACAAATTCAATTAAATAAATTATTGATTAAAGAGTAACTAATAATTAATCAGAAGATATAGATATATAACCTCAACTCGTCAAGCCAAACGTACTTCAAGTTTGGGGGCACCGACGTAAAGTTTAGGTAGGGAGCATGGAAGTTAGCCCTTATAATTTCTCCAAGAGCCCTGGCAACATGAAACGGAAAAAACCTACAAAAAAGCAACGACTGGATTATTAACTTAAAAAAATGAAAGAAATTTAATAAATTATCTTAAATTTACTTACGAGGTCCCCGCGGGCCATAGCTCTCATCGATACTCGCCTCTCGTCCTCTCTGGTACCGTCGGAGGATCCGTAGGTCCGTGCATGTACTCCCCAGTAACCGGATAGAACCGAGTATGGGAGTACTCCGGGGCCCACTATACAGTAACTAGTGGATCCACTGGTGGATCCGTTGGTGGGTTCGATAGCGGAACGGATCGGCTAGCAGATCCAGACTCATGCCTCGATGAATTTGTCGATCGACGGCGGGATGCGTCTGTGCCCTGGGTACTCTCCCGGTCGGGTTCGCTGGATGGGGTCACATTCTGGGAAGATTGAATACGACCACGACCACCAGCACCACCACGACCACGACCACCACCACCACCACCACCACCACCACCAGCAGCACGACCACGGCCAGCCATCATGACCTGTAAATAGAACATATAAACATAATTAACAATATAGAAGTGTAAATGAATATAAAATTCTAAACTAAAATATACATACCACCAGTAGGGAGACGAATGCCGCCACGACAAAAAAAGACTAGGAGTGCCACCTGCAAAAAGAAAATCATACAATAAGTAAATGATCGAACGAAAAAACATGAATTTACGTAATTACTTTTATGAGGTCAAACTTAATTCACGTAATTGGAAGTGTTTTTAATATACAACAATATTTAACCTAATCATCGTCATCGTCTTCGTTCTCATCCTCCGCCTCGTCTTCATCATCATCCTCATCCTCGTCCTTATCCTCATCGTCAATTTCATCTATATCCTCATCCCCATCAAATTCTTCTTCTTCTTCTTCTTCTTCTTCTTCTTCTTCTTCTTCTTCTTCTTCTTCTTCTTCGTCTTCTTCTACTTCTTCTTCTTATGCCTCAATATTTGGGACATGACGCCTCTTTATCCCTTGGTTGACAGCTAAATCTTTTGTATCAACCTCTTACTCCCCTCTATTTTCTTCAACATCCATTGTATCCGACTGTTGTCCCAAGTATTGGGACTTTTCGATCTGATCCTCTTGGTATGCTGGGTCTCCAACGTTGAATGTATTTCTGGATTTAATCTTGCATACTGACCACCAGTTAAACCGATCTCTACGACGCCTTGGGTAGCTTGTAAAGTAGACTTGAACAGCCTGACTTGCTATCGGAAATGTATTGGACCCTCTATACCTCCTGCGATGATTTATATCGACAAATCCAAATGTTTATCGATTATACAACTGATATTTGGTGTCATATCGAACCACTCATATTTGAACATTACAATATGCATATCATATGGGCCAGTATATTGTAAATCTACAATATCCCGAAGTACTCCATAATAGTCAAAGTCCGGTTTATCGTCATAGATGGTGCCTCTTATGCAAATACCAGAATCCTTGGTACTGATGCCGTCATTGATAAATTTGACATTTATAGCATTTTGAGTTGCCTTAAACCTGAAGCCATTAACGACATATCATGGCCAAGTCTTTGTTTGCTTCTTCGGTCCCAATGCCAGATAACGAACACTCTCATTAGTGAGTGTTGTTTCAGGCAATAAAACCTACAAACAAATATTTATAATTTAAATGTTTTAGATTATATATTTATAATCTCAATTATAATCTCAGTTACTTATGTATTTTCCAAACCATGACAGAAATGTACAATCAACCTCTCTTTGAAGTCCCTCATCGATAATATCGGATGTCTTGATTTTGACTTCATCTCTAAATACACTGTTAGAGAGAATAAGAATATATAAGTGTAGTCACTTACTTCATCAAATTATAGATTATAACGAGTGCAAGTATACTGACTTACTTCTCCAAATCTCTCAATTCTTGTATGTCACAGTTTAACAAGACATATCAGTGAGCGGCATCATACTCGTCGTCAGTCAACCACCATTTTTTACTATCCCCAACAGGCTTGCCCCTTACATTGAATATACCTCCATCCTCAACGTCCTCCTCATTCCTTTGAGGTCTATTTTGATTTGTCTTAAAATGAGTATCGAAATAAATGGAGCTGAAGTTTGACACCTCTTCGATAAGATATATTTCGCATATCGAAGCCTCTATATGAGCCTTGTTGCCAACTTTCTCCTTTAGATGTTGTAGGTATCTGGAGAGAGAAATTATCTTGAGAATTAAGAATGAATTTTAAAACCCGCTGAAATTAAACTTAAATTATATCAATTTTTATGTACCTTTCAAATGGGTACATCCATCGATAATGAACAGATGCACCGACATGGGCTTCGTATGCTAGATAAATCGGTAGATTCTCCATGCTCTCGAAGAAGCCAGGAGGAAATATTTTCTCCAACTTACAAATTGTTAAGATAATCTTCTCCTCAAGTTCAACCATGTGTTGCACAATCAACTTAGTTGAACAAATATCCCTGAAGAATATAAATAGTTCGGCCAACGGAACCCATACAGCAGAAGGCAACAACTCTTTCAAAGCAATAGACAGTAATCTTTCCATAAACACGTGGCAGTCGTGACTCTTCATTCCCGTTAACTTGCGTTCATTAAGATCAACACATCTAGACAAATTCGACACATAGCCGTCGGGAAATTTTAAAGTAGATACCCACTTGCAGATTATTAATCTATCTTTCTTGCTCAATGTGTATTGTGCTATCGGCTTAGTTAATTGTCCACCAGCTCCCCTTTGTATCAAGTTCAGATAAGGATGCTTGCATATCTCGGCAATGTATTATCGTTCTTTTGGATTGTCCTTCGCCTTTCCTTTAATATCCATGACGGTATTGAAGACATTATCGAACACAATCTTTTCGATATGCATAACATCAAGATTATGCCCTATAAGATTATCTTTCCAATAAGGCAAGTCCCAGAAGATACTCCGTTTGGTCCAGTCATGGCTTTGTCTGAACCCATCAACACGATTGTTCGATGGATCTTCCATTACAGTGGGCAAGTCCTTTACATCATCCCAAATATCGTATCCCGACAATCTGGCAGGCGGATGAGAAAATTCTTGTTTTCCAGCTCTGAATGCGTCCTTGTTCTTTCTCCAAGGATGACTCACGGGCAGAAATTGATGATGACAATCAAAGAAAGAAGTTTTTCCTCCATGCTTATGGCGGAACGCCTTACTATTTTGCATGCATATTGGACAAGACATGGTGCCGTGAGTAGTCCATCCCGACAGCATACCGTATGCGGGAAAATTATTGATTGTCTACATCAGTGAAGCTCTCATCTGAAAGTTCTGTTTCCTGGAAATATCATAGGTCGCGACGTCGATCTCCCACGGCTGTTTCAGCTCATCCACCAACGGCTGTAAATATATATCGATATTCTTCGTCGGATTTTTGGGACCCGGTATGATAGCAGTAAAGAGCATATAAGGAGTCTTCATACACATCCATGGTGGCAGATTGTAAGGGGTCAAAATGACCGGCCAGTAGGAGTATTGAGATCCTGACTGCCAGAAAGGGTCGAAGCCATCAGAACATAGCGCCAGACGTACATTTCTAGGCTCTGCAGCAAAATCTGGATGACGTAAATCAAAATATTTCCACGCCTCTCCATCCGAAGGATGTGACAATTCTCCATCGTCCTTTGTGCGTTCTTCGTTGTGCCACGTCATGTGTTCTGCTGTATTCTGAGATATATACATCCTCTGCAAGCGCTTCGTGATCGACAAGTAATGCATATAATTGTAAGGATGTTATGTTTTAGTTGACTTTCTTTTTCCACTGACTGGCTTGTAACGATTGGTATTACAGAAGCTGTAACTTTCTATATTCTCGTTCTCCTTGTAGTACAACATGCATCCGTTGCGACAATAATCTATCTTCTCGTACCCCAGTCCCAGTTGTCGGACCATTATCTTCGACTTGTAGAAGTTTTTTGGAAGCTCTTTTGATTCCTTCGGTATCACCTCCATGATTAGTTGTATAATTCGATCATAGCAAGTTTGTGGCAAGTTAAAATCGGACTTTATGTTCAACAACCGCATCGTCACTGACAGTACGGAATGAGGCTCACAACCAGGATATAAAGAAGTTTTTGCATCCTGAAACATATCATAGAACTCCTTTGTCTTGGGATTAGGATCCTCCGGATCAAAATTAGGCCCTGTCGTGTCGTACACCTTATCTCGTGCAAGGTTCTGCAGGTCTCCATAATCAACAGAGCATTCGTCATCTTCAACGACAAAATCCGTTACAACATTATCATCAAAAGAATAAGTAGCAGCATTCGCAACCTGTCTTTCCGCATATAGTTCACCTTGCGATGACCATAGGCCGTAATCACGTACGAAACTTTATGGGTCAAATGATCTCTTACACTCACCACTTCTTCGTAATGTCTATTGCGACAATTACGACATGAACACTTTATTTTATTATCGTCCATATACTGAGCTTTGCTCATGGCATACTTAAGAAACACTTCCACGCCTGCCTGAAAATTGTCACTCACACATATTCTGCTCTCATGTTGTCGTTTGTACATCCATGTACGATCAACGAAATAACGATCCATCACTGATTGGATGTGAAAATCTGTATCGTAAGACAAACTAAACAGAATTAGTATATAATCATGTAACTGGTGGATCCGCTGGTATATAGGTCGATAGTTCGATACTGATACCGATAGTATGATACCGATACTGATAGTCCGATACCGATAGTATGATACCGATACCGATAGTGCGATACCGATAGTTCGATACCGATACCGATAGTTCGATACCGATACCGATAGTCCGATAGTTCGATACGGATACCGATACCGATAGTCCGATACTGATAGTTCGATACCGAAACCGATAGTCCGATACCGATAGTTCGATACCGGAACCGATAAACATTGCCTTTTAATTTAAAAAAATAGAAAAGCGTTTGTTCAGAAACTGCTACCGGTATTTTTGTAAAAGGTACACTCATAAGCTGAAGCAAATTTTACCAACAGCTTCAACAAGCTAACACCAAATGGGGAAGAACCAATCGGAATCCTTAAATCAAAGTAGAAGCCTGGATGCATCATGCATCATCAAGGCTCACGAGTGGAGATCAGGATATGGAGGTGGCCTGAACTTTTCTACATGAAAGTGACTAGCAGAGATGCGTTTGATAACAAGGACAACCAAGAGCAACCAAGAGCAAGGTCAATGTTTGAAAGACTAATTCAAGAGATTGATTTTGAAAACAAGAGCAACCAAGTTACAAGTTGTATAATTCATGAGCTGTAGTAAAAAAGTACCATAGAGTACCAATCATCAAAAACAAAAGTTACAGCAACTAAGACTAAGTTCCATCTATAAGCCTTTAAACAGTCAAAGAAAAGTTACATCAGTTAATACTAAGGTACCAAATCCCTACATTAGAGAGGAAGTACTAATTAACAACCATACAACTGAATCTTCTCTTCTGAAATGCTAGGGGTTTGGCAAATTCATATTCAGGTACACTAGAACTGGAACCAAAACTATTATGCCAAAAGGAAAACACCAAGAACGCCTCAATTGTCTCAAGAAAATTCCAAGTTATACTTGTGCCAAGAATGTTCAGAAGGGAAGTGCTTCTATTCTATCACCTTGATTCCAAAAACAATTTGTTGGAAACAATCAATAGGCAGGCAACCAATTGGTTATAGTGATGACTCTGTTTCAACAAGAGGGACTGAAGTATTGAGATCGTGTGTATTGGGACACTATAATAACAAAATGTATGTTTGTGTAGAGGAAATTTTTGTTTGGAAGCAAATACAAGTTCTAGCCTCAAATAACAAGGTATATTTAACCCCAAAGTTTGTGTCGAGATAGCTCGTCACGTCATGACTCATGCTCCAAGAGCTGACTATGTTACACGTGCTCAAGCTACCACGACCTACGAATATATCGATAACCACATTCATGAATGTATGTAAGCTTGTATCTACGAATATATCGACAACCCCAAACCAATATATATATATATATATATATATATATATATATATATATATATATATATATATATATATATATATAAATGTATGTAAGCTTGTATCTACGAAATATATCGACAACCCCAAACCAGCAAATAAAATATATATATATATATATATATATATATATATATGTGTGTGTGTGTGTGTAAGCTTGTATCTACAAAATGTGAGAAGACACTCCGCCCCACCCGCCGACACTCCGCCCCCCGTACCCCCCCCCCCCCCCCCCCCGCGCGCCTCCCCCTACAGCCAAACGCCTCCTCCGTGCCGTACCCCGCAGCCAAATGCCTCCCCCACCAGCCCCCAGCCCCCGCAGCCAACGCCTCTACCGCCGCCGCCAAGCCCACGACGCCCCCGCTGCCCCCGCTACCCCTCCGACCACTGCGAAAGAGAGGGAAAAAGAGAGAGAGAAGGGATTACCTTCGGGAGAGAGATAGAGAGGAGAGGACGCCGCCGATCGCCGAAGTCGCGGGAGAGAGAGAGAGAGAGGAGAGAGAGTGAAATTTGGGAGGAATGAAAAGTTCTCCCCCGTCGTTTCAATTTAAGTGTGGGTTGTATATTTAGCGACGGACTAGCGACGGATAATAACCGTCGCTAGTCCGTTGCTCTTTTTGATACTTGTCGACGGACCGTCGCTACGTAGTCGAAGATTTGTCACGCCACTTCTTCCAACAATTCCTGCCAAATAGTCGACTGCATAGCGACGGCTACATATCCGTCGCTATGTCTCCGACGCCCTACCGACGGACGCGCGACCTTTTCTTCCCCTCAAAATAAAATTAAAAATATATCGATTAGTCGTCGGTATTTCGTCGATTATTTGTCGCAAATCCGTCACTAACGTCGACGGAAAGAATCCGTCGCTAATGTGCCGTCGCTAATTGACTGTATTTTGGTAGTGAACTCTAGTAAACCACACTTGTCAAACTAGGTCAAGTCCTAGCCCAAACAAGTCTAACAAGTCTCACTAGGCCTAACCAAGCCTAGGCTGGCACATGGACACAAACACAAGGCTAACACAAGCTGTTAAACACACAAAATCATATATATATATATATATATATATATATAGGCTATCATGTATACATACATGTCCATTCTGCCTTCCGCGGCCACCAGATCGTCGAAGCGGCCGCCACGTGGGTCTTTTGGAAAAATCGCAACAAGACGAGATACGAAGGCCTCCAATACTCGACCGACCAGCTCATTCGGGAAGTCTTCCGTCAGTGTCGTAAACGGAGCACCCATTGCTCCCACATTCCGAGTACTTTTTGGTCCTCTACCCTCCCTTAACTCTTGTTAGTCGAGGTGTTTCCTTCCCCCTTCGTTCCGTTTTGTTGGTATACTTGTATAGGCTGTCATTTTTTGTCTTGTATACTTGGTCAGGATTCGGCTTTTTCAGCCGGATTAATAAAAGGAGGGGGTTTCTTTTAAAAAAAAATTATATATATATATATATATATATATATATATATATATATATATTTTTTTTTTTTTCTTTTAAAAAAAATTATATTTTTCTTTTAAAAAAAAATATATATATATATATATATATATATATATATATATAGGTTTATACACTCAAGTATATGGGCACACACATTGGAGTGAATATAGGCTATCATGTATACATACATGTCCATTTAAGCACACTTGCATACATCTATATAGGCAATAATACATATTCTATATTAATAGATGTATATACATGGTTTTCATCATCTTACATTATACATTGCATTACATGCTTTCATTTGCATACAACAACATATATATATATATATATATATATATATATATATATATATATATATATATATATATAAATATATATATATATATATAAAAAAAAAAAAAAAATATATATATATATATAAATATATATATATATATATATATATATATATATATATATAAAATATATATATATATATATATATATATATATATATATATATATTAGAGAGATAGAGAGGGGGTGAGGTTGTATGTGTGGGTTCATGAGATGTGAAGAGTGTGTGTGTGTGAGGGCATGGTAAGTTGAGTGTCACATGGCAGTTGTGGGTTGTGGCATGTGAAGGGGAAGGGAAATCATATCATAGGTGAGTGATTGTGTAGATGTGAGTGTGATATTTAATGTGCTCTCAGATTTACATGTGTGTGTGTATAATAGGTAGGAAGTAGCCTATCTCTAAACAGGCAGTAAAAGGGAATATTGTGACTGCTAATGCATGAGATGCAGATGTATGCAACCAAGTGTGTGTATGGTGTTAAATGCAAGGATATGCAATATGGCCTGTATGCAGCAGGTACATGCTGTACAGGATGTGCAACATGAGGATGCAACATCCTGGATGCATGACAACAAATATAGGCAGTGTAGTGTCTAAGGCTATGTGTAGGCAAATTTGTGTGTTGCAGGACATGCAGCCTATGTGTGTGTAGTAAAAGTGTCAGGGTATAGGACATGTGACCAAGTACATTGCATGAATTTGGGAGCAGGATCATGCAGATGCAGGACAACCAAATGTAGGTTGCAATAAGCAAGTATTGTATGCAGGACAATGAGTGAATGCAGGAAATGTTTACTAAACAGTGTGTCAAGGCAGTGAATGATCCAGGATATCTTGCCTTACAGTGAATCCATTTGGTGCATCAGGTAATGGATGTCTACAATGTGCAGGATATCTAGGTAAGGGTGTGCTCGAGTGTCAAACAAGTGTGTATGTGTGACAGTAATGTGTGTGTGTGTATACAGTGGATAGGTATAGGCTCTCGAGTTTTGTACATGTGTGTGTATGTGTAACATGGATGTAGAGTGTCAGGTTTAATGTAAATGTGTGCGTGTGTGTGGATATAGAAGTCAGTGTAAATACTGATTTCAAATTCCAGTGTATCAGTTGTAGTTTTCAAGTTAGGCAGTCCATTGCATTTTCGAAAGCCAAACACCAACCAATATGATAACCAAACATACAACTTAAACTCAAATATATACATATAATCTATCATGGTAATCTAATCATCAAGAATAAGTAAAAACACCATTTAATTCTCAGAAATCAGTTTACAGTTTTGAACTAAACTCATATTCTCAGTTTTTACAAAACAAAACTCATTTTTTCATTTCTCAGTTATGAACAAAACCATACCAACTCGAACTCAAACATGAAAACTAATCTAGAACCTAAACTAAACCCGAGTAGAAATAGAAAATTCATTTGAAATTAACTTATTCAAATTTAACAGTTAACACAAGTTTAAATCTCAGAATAATTAGTACACAAGCATGGTATCATGGGAAAAACCACAAATTCGCATCACAAAATCAAAGAAAACCCAATTTCCTTTGTGTAGAGGGTCTATCAGGCATGTGTCCTAGTTAGGAACGTGTCCACATGTCCAAATACTTAATTAAAACTGTGTCAAAAACTCAAAACTTAAGTATCTGTAAAACGAAGAAAAATTCGATTCGATTTCGAAATTCAATCAAAACATAAAATTGATGGTTTATAGTGTGTCGTGCACATAACATGGTTTCATACAGATTGTGTCGTATCCAAAAAATAGGACACGAGGTGTCCAAGTTATGTCAAATACGAGCGTTAATGTGTGACAGAACTGTGCAAGGCACTGCCTCGTGCATGCGTGTCAATGGTTCATGCACATGACACGAGTCGATTCATGATACGTGCTCGTGTCCCCATGTTCACCCAACATAGGGCAACACGTTCGTGTCCCTGACACGTAACCATGACGTGTCCACGAGGGACACGAAGCCTGTATCAGTGAATGTGTGTGCGATAGTGCACGTGTGTATAAAATTAGTATGGGTGGGATTTCTTCCAATCTACTCGATAACATAACCTAAAATTTTGTCAGTGTAGTGTCAGACACGTGGCCTAGGTGTCCACAAATTTTTGTGTCAGACCGTGCTGTGTCGTGTCCGCTAGGATACCCGAGAGGCAGGGCATAGTGTACGATGTGTCATGTACGGGCTCGTGTCCAGATTTGGACACGAATCTGACTCAAAATTGTGCTCAGTCAGTAGGGGTTCGAAATCACACATCAAGGGCTTTCCAAATATGAAATTAGCTTTGAAAATGGAGAATAAAAAGTTCGTTGAGGCATTTCATCAAACACATACATAGACACATTGATACGTGTCCGATACGGACACCAAATGGACACGATTTTTAACCAAATTTGTGGGACAGCTAGGGGACACCTAGATCTAGGCTAGGATGCAAAGAAATTAGAATAATAACATAATTTAAGGGGTTTACCTATAGTGTGTCCAATGGCAAGAAAAACCCCAAAATAGAGTGTTCCTCCTTGCTAGCTCAAATCCCCAAATTGTTCAAAAGCTGGGATTACCCTCCATAATTAGAAAATAGAGGAGTATTAGACTCTAATGCAAAATAATAAAGTTAAAAAGGAATTAAAATAGAAAAGTTATGGATTGGGGAAGAATGGCCATACATTTCCTTTCAAAAGTGTTGATTCAATACAAAAGAGGCAAGAACCAAAGGAAGAGAGATTATTTAGGGTAGGGATCCCTATGTGGCTAGTCATAAATGATAAAGTTAGGGTTAGGGTTATGACTAATGGGCTTGGGCCAAGTTTCAATGGTAAAGGAAATAACTCCTTAAGTCAAAAGTCCATGAACCTAACCATTTATCCTCCTATATGAAACTTGATTCTAAATGACTTAACTTGGGTTGACTTAAGTTAGACTAGGGTCCCACCATGCTATTCAAGTCAACATAGCTAGAGTCAACATCTAGGTTAGTCTCTTAAGTCACAACTAGTAAAAGTCAAAATCAACAACCATCAATCCAATAATTAATCAAATAATTCTAATAAGTCAAAATAACCAAATTACCCCTAGGCTAAAAATGATAAATAGATATCCCAATCACATGGTTAGGATGTAGGTCAGACAGTCTCTAGGGTTTCACTAGCAGCACATCAAAATCACAAGTCATGGTTTTCAAATAGTTTTAAAATGATTAAAAATCACCAAAAATCATATTACGATTTAAATATAATAAATAAGTAATTAAAATTACAAAATTTCTAAATTATCCTTATTTAGAAAACTGGGTGTTACAGCTTCTACTAGAAGCTCCTCAAAAGTAGCATCCCGGCCACTCTTGGTCAAAGACCTGACCTTCATGATCAAGCCCCTGCGGTACTTCCTCGCCTTCGTCGTCTCGCTGAGATCCTCAATAAATCTGCTTAGACGACAGAACTCTCCAGTGTACTCTTCGACTGTCTGGTTCTCCTGAACCAGACTCTCAAACTGCTGCTCCAAGCCTCCCAGTGCTACGTTCGGGAAGAACTTCTCCTTAAAGATCTTCTTGAAAGCTCCCCACGTCTTGCCCTCTGTTCCCACTCTGGGGTCTATCTGTAACATATACGGGCAAGGTCCTGCATCTGACTGCCCGTCGCCTCTATCTGTATTTCCCTTTGTGTCAGTGCCAGTCGGAAGATCTCCTCGATATGCTCGATCCAGTCATCGGTATAAAGAATCCCCTCGGTACCTCGAAAATCTCTCGGACACATCTTCTGAAAATTCTGGATGCCCGGTGTCCTTGGCTGATACTGTTAAACATGCCCTCCCTGCGGTCGGGCAATCACCATCTCTACTGTCGTCATGACCAGCTGGTGGGCATCGTC
The DNA here is from genome assembly GCA_029216955.1 of Iris pallida. Lineage (NCBI taxonomy): Eukaryota > Viridiplantae > Streptophyta > Magnoliopsida > Asparagales > Iridaceae > Iris > Iris pallida. The sequence goes on along the minus strand of JANAVB010010198.1, from coordinate 8,529,187 downwards.
TATGCCCTATCAGAAGTTAGCAGACTGGCGTTGCTGCTGGTGCTGCTATGCCTCTATCAACTGCTTGAAGAAGGCAAAGAGGTGTGGTGCATCCCTAGTCCTTAAGGTGGCTGTTACTGAAACACATCTAGAATAACGGGCGAAGGCCCCCGAACAGGTGGAGGTGCACCCTCGAATGTGGCAGAAGCTTCGACATGAAAAGTAATAAGGAGAACAGCATCCCATGGTCCAATTGAACCGGACGAGAGGTAGCAGACCTCTCGACGGTATTCCCCGGGCCGGAGCGATAAGATCGTGTCTCCATCACCATCCTAAAGACAGATCAAACAAGAAAATCAATACTGAGAAAGAAGCGATATAATCAAAGGAGGATAGTTTATTTCAAGAGGAAGCAATTATCAGTAAGAATTTAGATGGCAGGAATTTAGATAAGTATTTTTCCTAAATGTGATTGAGTACCTCAAAACTTATATCCTATATCCTACTACAGGCTGTAGTGATACTCTAGTTCGAGTACCACTACGAAATCGTACTAGTTGTGACTCTCGAGACCTACATGGGCCACCAACTAAAATGTGTCACGACCCACACCCAGTGTAGGGGCACGAGAAGTGGGTACATCCAGCCTATGCCGCAGTGTCGGCGGTAGAACGTTGTTCTAGATCACTATCACAAACTAAATACAATATGATATACTCTCCGAATGGAGGACAATACAGAAGGTACATCTCAATCACAATCTGAAGTAGAAACATAAGGATATGATAGATAAGAAATCTCAAAATAGAGAACATACAACAGAAGGACATAAGTCTAAGTGTCTAGACGACACAACATCTCAACATCCAGGAACATAATACAACTCATAAAGTCAAAACAAAGACAAATGAAATAAGATAACAGTCTAGCTATCTACCCTAGACTAAGGGATAGTGTCTTCGACTGCTGCAGGATCCTCTTGTGGAACCAGCTCACAGGTGTCATCTAAGTAGGCTCCATAGTAGGTGGTACAGAAGTCCTCGTCATCTTCTGTAATATTTTAAACATGTCCAGTCAGGACATGAACAAGCACAATACATCTCACGTAGTTCATATCATGGCAGGAAATATAAAGCATGCAAAAGAGTAAGATATATGAACTGTAAGAAGATGTACATGAAAATGAGAGACATTTGTAAACTGAAAATATATACATGATAAGTAAGAACTGTAAGTAACTAGTGATTTAGAGCACAATATGGTTATGTAAACAGGTTAGGTTATACAATAAAATAGGACTCCATTATACGTGAGGGCACAATGGACATATACAAAATTTTATACAATAGAGGATTTGATCACATAACCATTTTCCACTCACCCTCCCCAGTCAATACACAAGGATCCAATCAAGTTACGCTACCTATACAATAGTTTTTCCATGAAACTCATGTGATTATGAGAGTACAAGATGCACAATGAGTATACATGAATAGGAGTGTACAATAAATATAATATGTTTGTGAAACTCACATCACAATATGTATTTGATGAACACAAGGGGGATAACATTGTAAGAGAAGATCCATATAGTACCAATCCTTAATAACAATCGTGACAACATCAAGTAAAGTGATCTAGAGCAAGAATATAAGTCCTGACAAGTATGAAACGATCATAGAATGTACTCACCTGCGATCTGAATGTCTGTGAGAATATAAAGTCTGAAGCGAGGTATCTGAGTCCTGTTTAGAGCAACACAAGTCATAATGTATCCAAGGAGTCATAAATGAAGTATACTATGCAGTCTACATGATTGTAGGTCAAAAGTCAACTCTAGTCAACTATGGTCAACACCAAGTCAAACTATGGTCAACCAGTCCACTAAGTATAGTTAAACTATTCTAGGCTAACCACCATCTAGGCATATATATATATATATATATATATATATATATATATATATATGTATATACCTAATCAAACATATACCATCGGTACCCATGGCCTATAGCCTAAACCAACTCATATACATATACATACTATACATTCAAACATCAAGTATATGTACAAATCAAAATATATATAGATATACCTACACACACACACACACGCACACACACACACACACACACACACACATACACACACACACACACACACACACACACACACACACATATATATATATAATACAAAAATATATATATATATATATATATAATACATATATATACATATATAGAGAGGGGAAAGGAAAGATGTGTGTGTGAGTGTGAGTATGTGTGCTGTGGCATGGCAGTAGAGGGGTGTGTGTGTGTGTGTTAGGTAAAAGTGTCAATGTACTCATAAACCCAATGTTAATCAAAACCCCATCTAAGTTTATACATTAACCCAACCAATTCATTTTTCAAGTTTCATATGTTAAACAGTTAACAATCAAGAAGAACCCTATTTACATCATCACCCAACCTCTCACATACTACCAACATTCATATATACATTGATATACATTCATTCAGTTTTACAAATATGTATATATATATATATTTATATGAAACCCAAATCAAAACAAAAAAACCAATATGGAAATAAATCAAACCCAGGTTTCAGTTATCATACATTTAAACTCAGTCAACAATACAAAATCCCCTTAAACCCAAAACCAGTTCTGATATAACCCAAGCTCATTCTCAGTTTACAATCCAGTTAAACTCATACCTATCCCAATCTTCACATCTACATTTAGTTAAACATCAAGAACCAATTCAGTTTAATGTGTAAATAGTAAACATCAAATTAAACTACATTTTTATTTTCCAGTTAACAGTTAAATATCACATTAAACTAAGTTAATACATTACAGTTAACATGTGCATATATGAAAAACTTTAAACATAAAGTTCAGCTCTGTAATTTACATTAATCCTTGGTTTAAAACCCACCTCAAACTCAGTTAATAAAATATATCAATAATATACAGTCTACATATATTTAACATATGAAATCGAAACCAAATCAATTAGAAAAACCCAAATTAAGTTCGGACAGAGGTTATTCACCATGCATACGTGTTAGAAGGTGTATTCGTATCCACATAACTAGACACGAAGTGTCCAAATATGAAATTAACAGAGCATTAGTAAAACAGTGAACATGTGCGCTCGTACGGCCATGTCGTGTCGAAATGGGCACGACATAATGCACGATACACGTCGTGCTCGTACACAAGGGTCGATGGGATATAGGGTTACGTGTCTAGCACCCTGACATGAGTACATGTCGTGTATAGGATGGACACAAAGCCCGTATCAGTGAGAAAAACCCGACAGTGCAGTGTCTGTAAAAAATCAGTACGAGCTCGTTTTCGTATCCGACACGAAACGAGGTATCATAAAACTCGAAGGGGGTCTGACAGTGATGTCTCCCACCTCTGTGCCAAGTCTCGTGGGTCCACGTCACGTGTGCAACATCTACGAGGTATCCGACAACAGGGGAGCACAGTACTCCCCTGTGTAGTGTCCTGACAGTGAGTGCATGTCCAATTCGGACACAAAAATGATACTAAATTAAATTCAGTCAAAATAAGATCAAATCCCCATGTAATAGGCTACACAAATATGAAATTATTTTTGAAAAAGATTGAAAATCAATTCATTGGGGCATTTCACCAAACACTTTACATAGCACACCGATACGTGTCTGATACGCATATCAAATGGACACCAATTCGTACCAAACTTGGGCTATAGCTATGGGACACCTAAATGAATACAACTATGGAAACTAATCAGGAATTTGAATGAGTTTGATAGGTTTTACCTATCGAGAGTGAATCTCAATGAAAAGCTTAAAGAATGAGGGTCTTTCTCCAATTTGCAATGATTTCAAGGCTCCAAATCCTTGCTAGCTACCCACCAATGGTATCCTCTACTATAGGGGAGTCCAATGCAAAAGACTAGGCTCAATTTTGAGAAGAAATAAAGAGTTGGGGGTGATTTGGGGAAGAACACTATTAGGGTTCTTAAGGGGCTATTCAAAAGAGGCAAGGGTGAACAAGAGATGTTATATAGAGGGGTAGGGATGCTTGATGGTTGTTGGTATGAGCTAGGGTTAGGGTTAGGGTGATGGTTGGGCTATAGGCTACTCTCTATAATGAATATTTAGCCCTTAAGTTAAAGCCCAAGTAAAAATATTTCTCTCTTAACAAATATCTAAATCCTAACTTAATATCTAGCTATTTCTAACATTGTCATGATGGAAGCTTCTAATCTAATATCTAGGCTCATGGTTAACAATCTAGATTAGGGCAATTCTAGGGTTAAGTCTTCACAAAGAGATTAGCACATAATTAATTACTCAAAATTCATTTTCACTAAAAGTCAAAAATAACCAAAATACCCTTAGGCTAAAAGTGGAAATTTGCAATTCTAATCACATGGTTAGCCCTACATGGTCATGGTTAGTCTCTAGGCTTGACAATTCTAGGGTTATACTAGTTAAACAAAAAAATCACAATTCAACAATTTAAATAGTAACTAAATTAATGAAAAATCACCAAAAAATACTAACATGATTTAAATCCTAATATTTAATAATCAAAATTATAAAATTTTAAAATTATCCTGATTTTAGAAAAGTGGGTGTTACATAATGCCCCAGTCCTAGTATACTTAGGACTAGGCATACGAAATATGCCAGCATTATACATACAAAGAATACTCGAATATATGGAATCCTCGTAAGCATAAATAAGCTGTAAATAACAAATCACAGTCCAATCATAGAAATCTACATCTTGTCCATAGAACACAAGAGATAAATAATAGTCCAGATAGAATAAAATAAAAGAGTCAAAGGTATAACTGGTTGGAAACAATTCCACTATCAAACAACTATAAAAAAGAGTCTAAGATAACTGGATTCTGACCTCCTAAAATAAAACAAAAAGTGTAATAAAAGATGTCCACTATAATGTCTCAAGTCATGACTAATAACTAGATCTCGGAAGACGATACCTCATCGGCTGAGAAAGATGGATCCAGTGTCGAACCGTACTCCTGGGGAAAGTCCTGGTCATCTAAACCTAGAGAGGTCACCAGGTCCTTAGAGGGAAGTAACAATATATAAGAAAACAACATGCCATATAAACTATGAAATAAAATAAAGATGCATGCAATAGGGTGCCCAACCATTCTACTGTGAAAATGCAGTTAAGAACAACGCATGAGCACTTTGGCTACCATGGGATTGACATAGTTCTCATATAGGGTACCAGAGACCTACATCCATAATGCTCCATGAACGTCAGAGGGAATCAATATAGTAGGATATCAGTACTGCGTCTTCGACGGAGGTCACATAGTATAATGGATAGTGCATACTTGGCCCATACTTCAAGAATCTGTTCTTCCTTCCTAATGCCTATCTATGTTATCTCCATAACATACATGAACCTCTAATAATTGCCCAGTCCACTAATCATGCAATTCTATTGGCAGTTATCTCCTAATCGTCGTACGCTTCATACATATCGGTGGCCAGTCGATTATGCATTTCCGTATCTTATATGTGACTCAGAACTCGTGATAAAGCAAGTGTCAAGGCTATATGAGATATACCAATACCTTATTTTAGTGGGTGATCATCTAGTACTAACTCATTATACATAAAAATAAAAAAGCCATGAAACGACTAATATAGTTGCTCGCGCCCAATTATGACTTGGACGTACAGTATGGTAGAAACATGCAGTATATACTAAAACTGAATTAACATAATAGAAATAAAATAGCTGTAAATGATATAATATATTCGCAAGGTGTCTTGCTTAGAGGTGGTGTGTAGAAATAGCAAAGTCTAGTCACTTAGATCGTCAAAATCAAGAGCAAAGAAATATAACTCCCACAAACGTTCTCGGATGCTGAAATAAACTTTATGAACATTTTTGGTATAAATAAATCTAAAATTGCCTACCCATAAGTCCAATGCTAGATACATGGGCAAAATCATAATTTTGGGTAAAAATGAAATTCTTCATTGGACCCGCTTTGTACCGAAAAGTGTGCCAATAACTATGGTCTCTAATGTCATAAAATTATATGTCTAGGGGCCAAGTTTGATGATACGAACTAAACCGTATGTCCAAGGTTAGATTCCAGTGAGTCGTGCAAAATTTGCCCGTTGGATCGTGTCATGGGCCTGCAAAAAATAATATTTCGGTCGACCTTCTCGGAATCAGACCAAACTTAGCTCACAGGACCATAAAAATTACACGAGTCCAATAGTGTAAGTTTCTTCTCGAGATGATGAACATGCACGAAGTTGAGGGTTAGTTTACAAAAGGGCCGATACGGGGTATCTCGACTGATACTTGGTATCTTGATCGATACGCTTTGATTTTGTCACGCACACACAAAGAAATCGAGTTCCGTCGAATACCACACGTCTGTGAAGTCGATACGCACCTTTTGATGCTTTCGGTTCACGACCACGTCGCCTATTTTTTGGAATGCATGCTGTATCAAAAAAAATTTCTAAAATTTTCTTTTTTGAAAAACTATTCCTTTCAAACTTTGCAAAAGATTTTTTTGCTATTTAGCAGATGAAAAGTAAATCTACAAAAAGATTTTTTAAACTCCTATAGGTTGTCTAGGGCTGTGTTCAATTAGTCTCAAAATTTTTTGTATGAGTTTATCGAAATCGATCCTCGAACAGGTCACCCCAACTGTTTCTAAAGTATTTTCGAAACAGTTTTTCTTTGATTATTTGATCGATTTCCTGGGTCGCTGATTTGACCAAATAGGAATCTAGTTGTAGCAACTTCTAATGGGTCATATAGGCTCTCAATAGAAGTTTACGAATTAACAAATTGATCGAGAATGCGAAGAGAAAATTGGACGAAAAGATGACTACCTTGCTGTGGGTCAGAACAACGTTTTCTTTGTTGCGGTCGCCCTAGGCGAGTGTGGCGGTGCTCTGACGATCGTTGGCGGCGTATAGACGGCGGGATGGGAGGGCAGAGACGTCAGGGTGCTCGTGGATTTTATATGGGATTTTAAATCCTATTTGCGATCGGGTTTGAATCCAATCAACACAGGACTTTTGGTGGGATTTAGGAGAATTGAAGGAGGATTAGGTTGGGAAGATCAGGGAAGATTTTGCTCAAGATTTGATTAAATCAAATCTTCTCTGATTACTCTGTTCGTATGGGGAAAGGGGACTATTGGGTTTTGCACAACATTGTTCCTAATGGAACAGTACAATTACTTTTTGTTCTATTACCATATATATATATTTTATATTTTATATTATATTATATTATATTATATTATATTATATTATATTATATTATATTATATTATATTATATTATATTATATTATATTATATATATCTTATATATATATATATATTTTTTTTTCAAACAGAACTTTTTTTATTGGAAAAGAGGAGTCGAAAAGTTACAAGAGCCCAAAACCGAAAATACAAAACTAGGTCTTCTTCTTCCCATGTGAGCAAGCGAGAGTTGCTTTAGGGACTTGTCTTTGGATCTCGTAACCGACTTGTTCCCCATTGAACCTGTATTGCTCATATCTCCATTTGTTACGGTTTTTCCATAAAACCCAACAAATCGCCCCAACAAAGATTTGCTTTAAGTGTAGATTATTCCTCCTCCACCAAAGACAGAAACAATCTTCCAAGTTGGAAGCCCGACCCCGCTTATATATATATATATATATATATATATATATATATATATATATATATATATATATATATATATATCCTTAATTTCTTTAGCTTTTAATATATATATATATATATAAAATATATATATATATATATATATATATATATATATATATTTTATATATATATATATATATATTAAAAGCTAAAGAAATTAAGGATATATATATATATATATATATATATATATATATATATTAAAAGCTAAAAATATATATATATATATATTAATGGAAAGAGAATTTTATTGAATGAAAGTGACAGGAATTAAGGAAAATACAAAAATTAAAAGCTAAAGAAATCCGTAGGAACATGCAACATGTGTTTGCATCTAGCCAGCGCCTTTGAAACTTGCCGTCGAACTTCTCTTTCAACCTGTGACATCGAGAATTTGTACTCCTCATACCGCCATTTATTCATGTTCTTCCACAGTACCCACACGATTGCGCCAACCACTACCTTCTTCATATGTAGGTTAGGTTTTCGCCACCAATGATTGAAGCGTTGTTGCAACGAAAGGGGATGCACTGTCACCCGAAAGGAAATACTGAATATACTCCAAATCATCAATGCAAGCTCACCATCACCGAAAATATGCTCCAATATTTCCTCGGTCGGTTGATTGCAACAATGACACTTCGAAGGTAGATAGAAGCCCATTGTACGTATCTTGTCATCAGTGAGAATCTTGTGATGCAGAATACGCCATAATAAAATCGACAACTTCACTGGCATGCAAGAACTCTAGATATGCTTAAACTAACCTGTTGTAATGTAGGTATCCGAATTGCCGCCCATGTTGCAGAGACAGAGAACCGCCCCGAACTCGTTGTAGTCCAAACCCATTCACCGTTGCCAGCATTATTTATAAACTGATCAGAAAGCTCCCGACCCTTAAGCAATCGTTTCCAAATATGGGAACACTTTTGAGGTGCTCCTGTAAATTCCAAAGGTTGAAACTTGTAGTACCGGGCTAAAACAAAGCATTGCCAGAGCCCATCCTTTGTCTTCAGCTTCCACCATAGCATTGCAGTAAAAGCATTCATAGTGTCTTACAAACATCGAATCCCAAGTCCAGCTTCATCAATCGGTCTCGCCATAGTTTTCCAACTCGACCAGATATGCTTCGGGATGCCTTCAGAAGAACCCCAAAAGAATCTAACCATCATGTCCTCAAGCCGATTAAGCACCGTTTGAGGGGGGTTGCACGCCGCTAAAGTGTACATAGGAATTGAAGTCAAAACAGATTTGATAAGCACCAATTTACCTCTATAAGATAGAGTCTTCTGCTGCCAGCCTTCTAGTCGTCTTCTCACTTTTTGGATTAACTCCTCATACACAGAAGCATTCCTCATCCCTACCGTCATCGGACAACCAAGATAAGTGAAAGGCAAGGTTGCAATTCGGAAACCCGTAATGGTTCTAAGCTCCTCCTGTCGTTCAAATAATTGTGGTACAAAGATAGAAGATTTTGCCGCATTAATACTTTGGCCCGAAACACCTTCACATCGGCGCAATATGCCATGAATCAATTGAACCGACCTAACATATCCTGAAGAAAATAGCAAGATGTCATCAGCAAAGGCCAAATGACTGATCGCATGGCATCCACTAGGAGAGTAATAATGAGAGAAAGAGTTGTTTTGTAGTAGCTTGTTTAGGTTTCGAGATAGAACTTCCGCAGCAAGAATGAATAACGCTGGGGATAGTGGATCACTGACGGTGTCACTGACGGTGTCACTTCGGGTTATATATATATATAGCACCAAGAATTTATTCATCTAGAAGGCCAAAAATGCCGAAGGTATATATATATATATATATATATATAGCAGTAAGAATTTATTCATCTAAATGGCCCAAAATGCCGAAGCCTTTACAAGTAAGCCCATAAAGCAAAACGGTAGGGTAAAACACCCCAAACATGGGCCAAAAAGAGAAAGCAAAAAGATGGAGAACAACACCCCAATCATGGGCCAGGAAGAGAAAGAAAACTGTGCAGGGGCGTCCATAAATTTTCCCGGACGTGCTTGTAGTATCTGATAGTCTTGAAAATCTGTCTGTGGACTTCTTTAATCAGTTGAGTAGAGGTGTATTATCACCCCTCGTATCTGTATTTGTTCCAGTTCTTCCCAATAACCCAAGTGGCGGCGGCTGCGATGATCTGGTGGCCGTGCGATGCTTTACTCCAAGCGGAAAGGAGAACGTTGAAGCCCCCATCATCCGGGTTCGGAAGACAAAGGATAGTGAACCTGTCCCAAACTGTCACAGACAAGTGACCACTATGAAGAATGTGCTCAAGAGACTCGACCTTTCTCTCTGGGCAGTAATGACAAGCAGAAGCTAAACTAAAGCCGATGGTGACGAGGGCATCGTTTGTGGGTAGTTTCCTACGAATCGCTCTCCACATCTGGAAAGACCACTTCTTAGGAATGCATGATTGCCAAAATGTCCCCTGTTTGCCATGAATTATAAAAGAACAGAACAATTATATCGGAGGACAGGACTTTTACTTCACAATACAAACTTCGCTCGTACAAAGAAAGCCTAGGGACGAAAATCTAGGTACAACAATCTAAGTACAATTGTTTAGTTTTTCTTGGGGGTGACGGTAGAGGCTCCGGAAAGCGACGGCAGCTCTGCCTTACTCCTTGGACGATCGAATGCAGCCTTGGCTCTGGTGAAGAAATGATCTTGGACGTGCGGAAAGACTCCCTTGCGCCTTTGGTTGCTGGATCTCTGGATGTCTCTGTAGTGCTCTCTCTCTCTTCTCTTCTCTCCTATCCTGAATTCTTCCGTCTCTTGAATTCTCCAGGGTTTGCAAGGGAATGGCACCTTGCTATTTATAGAAGTGGGGATGTGATCCTTAGGCCTCGTTTGGTTCACGGATTCAAGGAATCCGGAAAGGAAACTTGTTCCTTTCCTTTGTTTGGTAGCCACAAATTTGGAAAACACTTTCCTGACATGGGGGAAAATAGGAGGGAAAATGGTTCCTCTCATGACCCATGGGATTCATTTTCCCTCCTCCTTTCCCAACATTAATTACCAAACATTATGACAAAAGTAGCCTTGATTTATTACCTATTTTACCAATTAACTCTTCATTATAATTATGTTGACATTGGATATTGTTGGAACAATGATATATTTTTTCTTTCCTTTCCTACACCAACCAAACATAAGAAAGGAAATTTGATAGGAATTCTACTTTCCCATCCCCATGGAAAATATATAGGAATTGATTTCCTTTCCGTGAACCAAACGAGGCCTTAGGGTTTGCAAATGATTGCCTTCTTGAGAAGTCGGCGGTTAAGGATCAATAAATCTGGGCCACTCTCCTTGAATATAATAATTTTGAGCAATTAATGTGATTGCATCAAATCTCTGTGGGCAATAAATGTTGATTTCCATAAATATTCGTGATTCTTGATAGCCTGCCACGTGTCCTATTTGCTTGATTTGATTTGATTTGGACAATTATGACGATCGCAACAAATCTAATTTTGTTAGGATTTGTTAGCACCCATAGCTCTAAAGAAGATAAGACTGCCACATGTCTCAATTGTTACGAAGAGCGCCACGTGTCTTAAATGGACCGTCCTGGCAGAGCCGCATATGGGTGGTCCTCTCAGCCGCATGAAGCATACAGCCGCATGAGAACGGGCAGCCGTATGAGGATGGACAGCCGCATGAGGATGGGCAGCCACACGTGGATGGATAGCCGCATAGGAATGGGCAGCCGTATGGGGATAGGCAGCCGCATACAGATGGACAGCTGTATGGGGATAGGCAGTCGCATACAGATGGGCAGCCGCATAGGGATAGGCAACCGCATGCAGATGGGTAGCCGCATGGGGATAGGCAGCCGCATACAGATGGGCAGCCACGTAAATACAGCGACCGTATGGAGTGGCCTCGGGACTTGGTGGATTTTGCAAGCTATAAGAAGATTTTTTCCTCTTCTAGGATCATGCCATCATGTCAGAGTCATTATTACATCTTTATGTCAGAGCTGTCATAGCTATCATTTGTCAGAGTAGCCGTCAGGGCATTAAATACAACCGAATGTAGAGAAGAACTGTTGAAGGCCACATGGCTTCTTTTTGAGCCGTATGGATCCTTCAGCCGTATGGACTCCTGAGCCGCATGGACTTCTGAGTCATATGGGAATCCTGAGCCGCATGGGGATCCTTCTGTCGGAGCCGTATAGGCCTTTCTTTATTCTTTTCCATGCTTCTACAAGACTCCCTTCAAAGTTTTCAATTTGCAAAATTAAAATACTTTGAATAAGAAGCATGGTCATGTAAAAACTCTTCGAGCCGTATAGGATGTTCTGGCCGCATGGATGTCTCAGCCGCATGGCCTCCTCAGCCGCATGGCCGCATGGATGTTCTGGCCGCATGGGCTGCTTGGCCGCATAGGCTCCTTGCCACGTCTTCATGTCACGTGTGCAAATCTTTGTATTGATTACCTTTGATTTGCTGTCAGATTTAAACCCGCTTTTTGGGATAGGATCCCAAGAGTTTAACCTTGAATAGTCGGATTACCTTGATACCCGAGGAGTCGGTTACGCTGCACACAGATCGAGGCATCGATCTATGGGCTCCACCTATAAATAGAAGCGTGTTTGGGACGAAGAGACTTCTTTATTCTCTCTTTCAATTCAAGTCTTTTCTTCCCTAACTGTCATCCTCTTCTTCGATCACCGACAGCTCCCAAGAAGACTGTTACGGCGAAAGGTAAAAAGGCGGCGTCCTCGTCGGCTGCGGCGGCGAAGGGTAGGAAAAATGCTTCTACTTCAACTGTGGCGATGAATGATAATATGGCAGCTCCTCCGCCAGCTGACGTGCCCGCAGTTAACCCCGACGTCCATCCCAATATTGCTGGTAAGGACGCTGTATGAGCTTGAAACCCTAACTGTTGTGGCTAAGTCGCATGTTCTATGCGTGAGCCTTCATCTTTATGTGTGCCGCATGTACATCTCATGTTCGAGCCGCATGAGAATTGTTACTGTGGCCGCATAAGCACTTCGCCAACTGGGCCGCATAAGCTGTGCTAGGCTGCAAAAGCTGCGCTGGGCCGCATAGACTCGGACGAATTCATTTGTCGTATGAGCCGCATAGCTTATCCAAACTCTGTCACATGAGACTTCGTTAAATAGAGGCATATAAAAAACACTGCCACATGAACCTTCGCTGGACGGAGCCACATAAGTGTTTTCTGAGTTGGGCCGCATGAGACTCCATTGAATTAGAGCTGCATAAGTTCGAAAACACCAATCAGTTCTCCTTGTCCATCTTTTTAACTTATTTTTTTTGTCCTCTTTTCAGTGAATTTTCTAGTTAATATTGTGGGGGAACCTCTGGTGGGTCGTGCCCAAGCCGCTATGGGCTATAGGTACGACCAGATAGTTCGATATGTGGCAGACCAGTTTTCTAGTGACGAGCCTCTGACGAGGTTGAATGCCCTCTGTGCCATGATAAATTCGGGGAAATTGGAAGGAGAATACCTGAAGCTTGGGTTCTTCTTTGGAGACGCCTTGACTGTAAAAAACAGTCAAGTTCTGGATGTGTCGGAGAATTGAAGATTTATTTCTAACGGAATGGCGATCCGCATCCCTCAAATGGAGCGTCACTTTCCACTATCTTGGTTTAATATGCTCCCGCTAGACATGAAGATGGAAGAGTCTTTGACCCCTACCCGGAATGGGATGTTTGTGGGCGACATCCATTACAACAACAACATGAAGTCAGTATGTGCAGGCAAGGTGCATGACAGCCGCTATGTAATGGGATTAGCCCCGGGCACTTTCTTGAATGTGCCGGGTCCTAATTTTACGTTCTCTGCAGCCGACACTTTCCTGAACTAGCTTGCTCGGAAAGGCTCCTATCCAATTGGTCGGTTGGCGCTCCCGAGTTGGATATACCCTAATCCTTCTTGGATCAATCTGTCTATGTGGATCTCACGAAAGTATGAGACTCTTCTGCGTGAGATTGGTCTTTATGACGCTATACGGGGCACTAGCCACGGCATGCCCATAAACAAGAAATTATTCATGGCTCTGCTGGAGATGTACAACCGCCGTACGGGAACCTTCTATACACCTGTAGGGGAAATAGGGCTTGTACTCCATGAGATGTACGTGGTTTCCAAGCTTCCTTGGGGGGATAAAGCTTTTGAGGTGTACACTCCTACGAATGAGGAGTTCGAGGAGCTGAAGGAACGGTATCCGGGCTTCGTGGCTATTTATCAGGGGATATTGTGCCACTATAGCACGTGCCAGTAGATAGCCAAGAAGGATAGCAACTCGGAAGAGAATGCTCACCACACTAAGGCCTGGGTAGGCTATTTCTTCTCGACGGGTGCCTCAAGCCGGGTTACTTCCCGAAGTCCTCAATCCAGGGAGGTGGTTCAGCCTTTGGTGTCGTCAGTCAAGAGGGTGGCCACCACCCGTGACAGATTTGTGAGTCAAACCGACTCTCTTGGTTATTTTTATCAGGATACCGAAGAGCTGTCATAGAAGGCGCTCCTGGCAGGATTTTTGATGGTATGGCTGCGGAATTACGTAGTCTCCGGAGGAGCTGGTTCTATTGAGAGGATCAGCCGTAATTTTATCCTCCCTATTGTGAAGCTAGTTTTTGGAGTCAAACTAGCTCTTCTTTCGACCATGGTGTGCAGCATACACCGAAGCCTCCGTACTTTCTCGTCCAAAGCCATTACCTACAACATGATAAAAGACTTTAAACGGACTGAGCTGCCCTACCATTATCTGATGGGGTGGCTGCTGATATACTGTCCGTCTTTGATGAAGTCGGGTTCCGAAGATGGCGTGATTGCTGATGAAACTTTTATCTTCCGTTATCGCAACGAGTCTTGGGAGTACGAGACCATGCGCTCCTGTCGGATGGCACTGGTAAGAGCAGATTGGTATAACTTTTTTGTATCCGTCCCTCGTTTTACTGCTGAGGAAATAGCGGACGTACATCTTGACGGTATTGGGCCTCCTCAGATTCTAGACGGCCAGATGCTTTTGTGGTTGCATTACATCCGCCCCGCCCACCTGGTATACTGTAACCGCAATGCTGTCTTCCTGGAGCCTTACCTGCCCAGCAGGTTTGCCCGACAGTTTTGGTATAGCCAGCTTTTTCTGGATTGTCCCAGCTCTTGTGTGAGTTTTGAAGGTAGCCTCCATGACGGTGTCAGGGCCTGGCACTACTATGATACGTTCCATACCCGTACCACTTTTTCGGTTCCTGATGTTGAGGCGCCGGTAGAAAATTTGTATATGGCGGCCCTATACCATGTTATGGCAAACAAGCTCCCCGTCGATTTTAACCCGGGTGCCAGTTTTATTGTTGGTACTGGCCTGGACGAGAAGCCCCAGGGGGCCATGACTAGGAAGAAGAAGATGACGCTGATCGAGTCGTACCTCCCTCCGGGGTGGCTGGGACAGAAGAGCCAGCCGAATTCGATTTGGGGGTACTGGTGAGGAGAATATGGCGGTTGTGAACGAACCTCAGCCTCCGCAATCCTTCCTTGGTAAGATAAGCCAAATTTTGACTAATGAAGAGGCCCATTCGCTCTATCATCATATCCTTCGGGTTACGTCGATTGATGGTTGCTCTAGGCATGCAGGTCCTACCCTTTCAGTGTCGATGACGGATATTGTTATGGTAGGCTCTGTCGAAGGAGAACTGGCGGAGAGGAGCGTACCCCCTCCTCTTCCGACTCATATTGAAGGACCTCCCACTGGCTCGAGTTCGGGAAGTCAGGTGGCGGCACAGCCGGGGCTAGGGACAATAGTCCTTGCGTCCTCCCCTGCTCAGGCGGCTCCGAGAGTCGACCTTTCTGCTCTGTTGAGCGTCCAAACTCTTCGGGTGGCGGAGGAGGAGTTAGCTGCTATCCGTGCATCTTTTTGCTCGAAATTTGTCTCTCTGGTGGCAAGTTCTAGTGTGCCTCCTTCGACATTGCCAGCCACGCTTCCTTTGACGTCGTCCTCTAAGGAGGTTGTGGATGAAGCATCACAGGACGTGGTGGACAGCTTCTATCGCCACTTGATGAGAGAGATATCGGCTGCTGTGGAACGAGGGACCCTTTTTGCCTTAGCCCGGCAATGCGCCCAAGGTCATATTGATATTCTTAAGACTCTTCCTGGTTGGGCGGGGGTAGCTGCGCTTCTGGAGGCAAAATTGCTGGAGGCTGATCAGCTGGTGGCCCAGCTTCATGTGCTGCAGCAAGCTGATCTGTCTGCTGCTATAGATCAAGAGCGCGGTTTCCTCACAGCTGCCGTAGAGAAGATAAGGGCGGCTCGGGATAAGACCAAGCCGGTCATACAGAAGGACCTCCACGATCTGTTTGAGCTATATGATCAGTTGAGCCGTGAGAGTGAAGATATTACGGCTCGGGAAGCGACTGCCTCCCGTGGGGTTATTGACACGCGAGAGTAGATCTTTGAGCTTCAGAGGAAGTTAGATTTCCTGGAGTCTGAGCTTGATGTTGCCCGCACCGAAAGGGGGCTAATTATCCAGGAGGCAGACAAAGTTAACCGAGCTTCTGCTGGCCTGGAGCTTGCCTTGAAGAAGTTGGAGGATGGCTGGCGGGAACACATAGACTTGGATAATATATAGCGGTTATCCCAGGAGGCTGAGCGCCGAGCTAGGCAGCGGCTTGAACGGGGGACCACCTTGGTGAAGAACCGTCTCCTGGAATTATGTACCGCCAAACCATAGACGACTTTTTTCCTTCTTTTTGTTTTCGTTCTTTTTCTTTCTTTAAGTGGGATATTGTCCCTAGAACGTGTAGTACTTTCGCCTTCAAAATAAAAGAGTATGCTTTATTCTACCCTTTATTTGTACTTGTTATTGTGCTTGTGGTGTTACGGTGGTGTTTGCCCAGCTTGGGGGACTTGTTTATGGACCTATTACCCTTGGCATACCTGGGTTTTAGGTATGGATAACAAGTTTGATAGGGATACCTAGAACAATTCCATGGTAAGGTGGTCATGGACGTTCCTGGTATCGGGAGGAAGAATGCCATGGAGTAGCTGGGCTCCCGGGGCATGATGAGAAATGATGTGCATGTACTAGGAAACTTAGTACAACATTTGTAGTCAGTAGAGGACATTTATGGGCCTATTATCCTTGGCATACCCTGGTTCAGGATACGGATAATAAGACGAAAGAAAACCATCATACTTACTCAGAGGTAATAAGAACATGGCAAGTATGGGTGTTTTACCGCGGAGTCTTCCTACTCAGAGGTAATGAGGACATAGCAGGAGTGGACTCAGCGGTAGATATTTGTGGTCAACAGAGGATATTTATGGACCTATTATCTTTGGGTACCCTGGGGTTTTTTTTTTGTACAGATAATAAGTCGAGAGAGAACCAACATATTTACTCAGAGGTAATGAGGACATGGCAAATATGAGGGTTTCTTCGATGGAGCCTTCCTACTCAGAGGTAATGAGGACATGGCAGGAGTGGGCTCCATGAATGGTACATAGAATGATTCAGAGGTAATGAGGAAATGGAAATTTTATGTAGAGGGATGATTTATTTTTGGCGGAAGTGAGATGACTCAGAGGTAACATCGACGTGGTCATTTTGGAAATTTGTGGATCTGTTACCCTTTTTTATGCACTGAGAGTACGGATAGTAGATCATGATAGAGGAGCCCTTTCAGAATAAGTTCAGAGGTATGGTCATACATGGCTTACTATCTAAAAGAGTGACCAGAATGTAAGTTCAGAGGCACCTGCGGGTACATAACTCAATAATCTGGGATATTTGGAGGAAGAATGTGAGTACAGCGGTACCGACGGGTACATAACTTAATAATCTGGAATTTGAAGAATGTGAGTTCAGCGGTACTGGCAGGTACATAACTCGATAATCTGGAGTTTGGAGAATATGAATTCAGCGGTACCGGCGGGTACATAACTCAATAATCTAGAATTTGGTGAATGTGAGTTCAGCGATACCGGCGGGTACATGACTCAAGAATCTGGAATTTGGTGAATGTGAGTTCAGCGGTACCGGTGGGTACATGACTCAAGAATTTGGAATTTGGTGAATGTGAGTTCAGCGGTACCGGCGGGTACATGACTCAAGAATCTGGAATTTGGAGAATGTTATTTTAGACATAATATTTCATCAGGAACTTGTCGTTGACGGGCAACATGAGCAAGTCTCCATTTTGTTTCGCGAGGCGGTAAGCACCGTTGGAGAATATAGCCTCAATAATAAATGGCCCTTCCCACTTGGCTAGAATTTACCGACGGTTTTGTGAGTCATAACCATCGGCCTCCGAACTGCCAGAACGAGATCGCCCACTTGGAATGTTCTGATTTTAACCTTCTTGTTGAAGGCTCCGGAGATGCGTGCTTGATATAGCTCGATCCGTTGCTGAGCCAAGAGGCACTTTTCATCTAAGTCCTCCAACTCTTGTAGCCGACAACGGTAGTTATCATCTGTTGTCAATTGGTAAGTGAGAGCGACGCGGAGCGAGGGTATTTGAGTCTCTAATGGGAGAACTGCCTCACTCCCGTACACCAGGAAGAATGGTGTATTCCCAGTGGCCGTTCGGACTGTAGTATGGTACGCCCAAAAGCATTCACCAAGCTTCTCGTTCCAGTTGCGTTTGTTGGACGACACGAACTTCTTGAGAAGTTTGATGATTGTTTGTTGAATGCTTCTGCCAACCCATTCGCTGTCGGATTGTAGGGTGTTGAAGCAATATTCTGAATTCGATGCTTATCGCAGAATCGATAGAAGGCGTAGCTTGTGAACTGTGGACCATTATCGTGGATGATCCTTTGGGGCTGTCCAAAGCGATAGATGACGTGATGCTTGAGGAAGCTGATCACGTTTGAAGTCTTTACTTCTGCAAGCGGAACAGCTTCCGCCCATTTGGAGAAGTAATCTGTGATTGCGAGTATGAAGCGATGTCCTCGAAAAGAAGGTGGAGTGATCGGACCGATAATATCCATTCCCCATGCTTCGAATGGCCAGGACGCCACTGTCGGATGTAGAAATTTGGATGGCTAGTAGATGAAGTCCGTGTGGACTTGGCAGGCTTTGCATTTTCTTGCGTAGTCTATCGCATCTGCTACCGTCGTGGGCCAGTAGTAGCCCATTCGGCGAAGACGGTCTTATAATTTTGGGCCAAGCTGATAGGCCCCGCAGACACCATCATGAGCTTCGCGTACGGCTTCTTTGGCTTCTGCGTTTGATAGACATCAAAGTAATAATCCATCGTAGGATCGGCGATACAGCATTTTTGTCTCTGTATCGTAGAAGAATCTGAGAGAACGCTTTCTGATAGAGGTAGCTTCCTTTGGGTGCTTCGGCAGAATGTCGTAGACTACGAAGTCAATGAATGGTTGTCTCCAGTCTGGTACTTCGTCGATCGTCTGAGCAAAATAACTCACCATGAATTGAACGTTGTTCTTGGGACAAACTAGTTCATGGCCTATCACATCCACCGATTAATGAGCATAGTTTGGAACTGCTAGGGAAGCGGCAAGGCTAGCTAAGGCATCGGCTTCGATATTTTAGAGTCTGGGGACGTGTTCGAAGAAGAACCCTTCAAATGACAAGATGATGTTGATCGCTATTTGGTGATAGGGTATCATGTCTTCATGGCGGACTTCGTAAGTTCCCCGGATCTGATTGACGATTAACTGTGAATCGTCGTATGCTTCGAGATATTCTATCCCCAGCTCTCTTGCCAGTTAGAGGCCAATGACTAAAGCATTGTACTCGGCCACATTGTTAGAGCAGGGTTCTGTGAGGGAGTAAGCGCGATTGATCACCTGTCCGAAAGGAGAAATCAGCACCATCCCGACTCCGACGATGATGTTGCCCTTGGGTCCGGTCCTCAAAGCACCGTCGGAGAACATTCGCCATATATCATCGTGAAAGGCCGCATGCGAGTCGATGATCTCATCTGGGATTTCTTCATATATTCTGGCCGACTCCGAGCCTGGGTGGGCTGCTAAAAAGTCTGCCAGAGCTTGACCTTTAACAACCTTTTGTGGGACGAAGATCATATGGTAGAGAGACAGTAATATTGCCCATATAGTGAGACGAGAGCTGAGTGCCCCTGGTTTAGTCATTAGGACCCTGAGGGGGTTGACTCGTGATATCACATGTATGGTTTGCCCCGTGACATAGTGTCGTGTCTTTTGAATGGCGAATACTAGGGTGAGGCATTCCTTCTCCACGGTGGTATATCGGTGCTCTAGCCCGATCATCATTCGGCTGAGGTAATATATAGCTTGCTTATGGCCTGCATCATTGTTTTGTGCTAGCAGAGCGTCGAGGAAATGCTCTATTGCTCGTACATAGAGCAAGAATGGTTTTACAGCAACCGGGGCCACCAGGACTGGAGGGTTCGACAAATTTTCTTTGATGTTGTCGAAGGCATACTGGCAGTCTTCATCCCATACGAATGAGATGCCCTTCTTCATTAGATGGGTGAATGGCTGACATCGTCCAGAGAGGTTGGAAATGAACCTCCTAATGTAAGCTAACCTTTCTTGAAGGCCTTAGTGTTCTCGAAGATTTCTCGAGGGACTCATCTCCTTGATTGCCTTTGTTTTCTCAGGGTCTACGTGGATACCCTAGGAGGTGATGATGAAACCCAAGAACTTTCTGCTGGATACGCCCAAGAAGGATTTCGTGGGGTTCATTTTCAAATTGTGCGCTCGCATCAGGTCGAACACTATCCTTAGATTATGCAGATGATCTTCCTTAGAGCGGCTTTTTACGGCGATGTCGTCAACATAGCATTCCACTGTTTTGTGCAAGTGGTCACTAAAGATGATGCTCATAGCCCTCTGATAGGTGGCGCCAGTGTTCTTTAAACCGAAAGGCATGACTGTGTAGTAGAACGTGCCTATTGGTGTTCGAAATGATGTATGCTTTTTGTCGTCGGGAGACATCTTAATTTGGTTGTACCCCGAAAAGCCATCCATGAATGACATACGTTCGAAGCCGCAGGTGTTGTCAATCATGATGTCTGTGATAGGGAGGGAGAACTCATCTTTGGGACTCGTTCAGATTGCGGAAGTCGATACAGATTCGAATCTTTCAAATTTTCTTAAGGACCGGTACTATGTTGGCGACCCTGTCCGGATGTTGTTCCTCATGATTAAAGCCACTGGCTATCAGTTTGTTGACTTCGGCTTCGATCGTATCCATGATGCCTGGGCGGAAGCGTCGTTGATATTGCTTGACTGGCTTTGCATCTGGCCGAATGTTGAGCTTGTGAAGAGAAACATCGGGGTTTAGCCCTGGCATGTCTTCATAGCTCCAAGCGAGCACATAAATATATTCTTTGATGAGTTCCAGTAGCGATTCTCGCTCTTCGTCTGTCAGGCTTTTACTAATGAAGATTGGTTTTGATTAGCATATCCTTTGGAGTGAAGACAATGTTAGGCATCGCTCATGTGCAAGCGCTGTCTTGGAGATTTGTTGGCGAACTCTCTCCCGTGAGGTTGACCTGAGCTAGATATGCGTCGGCATTTTGGAGTGCATCACTCAAAGCCACTCGAACATCTTTGGAAGGTCTCAGGAGCTCGTATAATGATAATTTAGCCGGTGTGTTGGCCAATTGTGCCAGGATGTCATAGTTGTAGGGCCTTTCCAGCCCATGAGGTGCCTCCTTTCGAAGAGATTTGTCAAAGCGAGTCTCCTTCGGCCTAGGCTTGTCGGTCGTCGGAGGTTAGGAAGGTCCCGGAGCATCAGCAGTGACCGGCTGATGTTCTTCAGCCGAGTTATTTGGCGTAGGTTGGGATTGAGCACCAGACCGAGTGACGACAGCTGTGGCTTCTTCGACATCTGCTAAAATCGTGCGACAGGATCTGACTTTTCTACCCTCCTTCTTGCCAATGGGGAGTGGTGCTGACTGATTCACCTCATGTACCAAGTCCGGATGGACCCACATGATCTCCCCTCGTGATGTTGTGAGGGGCACTAGACCAGCAGTCTGATCTCGAGGAGGTGGAAGATTAGCAATCTCTATCGTCGCCTACGGGATGGGTACCACGTCGTCTTGATTCTCTGTCGAAGGGAAGCTGCCAAACTGTATGGACACCATGTTGGCTGCTACGGTCACCTCTTCGAAGTCAATGGCCAGAGCCTTCGAACCGATAAGATGTTGGATGTATCACTTTAGTTGGTAGCAGTCGTATGTAGCATGGTGGACGTAGCGATAGTAGTGACAATAGTTTGGGCTCTCTATTTCTGTCGGCCGAGGTTCCCGTCTTGGTGGAGGGAGCTCAATTCTATCTCCTTGTATAAGCATGTCCAAGATGGGCTTGACATGGCCGTCTTCGAAGGAGTAGGTCATTTGCGGCTATTGCTTGTCTGCCGGTTTTGACTCAGATTACTAGGCTGTGTCGGCCACCATAGCCTGCTTGCCCTTGTTGTCCCGATTGTTGGAGGAGTTACCACCATTGTTGTTGTTGGTATTAGGGCGCTTGCCCTTGTCCTCTCCCTCCAAGATGTACAATCACAATTGGTGAGCCTTCTTCAACCTGTCTTCGACGCTAGTGGCACTGATGATGAACATCTTCCAGTCCTTGAATTGACTTTCGCCCATCGAGAGGTTGATTGTTGGGAGCAGTCTCTTTTAGCAAATTTCAATTACAGAGGAATCCGGATTACCAGACGACAACTTCATTGCGGTTTGGCGAAACCGCTCAATGTAGTTCCTTGTCAGCTCCTTCTTCCCTTGAACCACGTCCATGAGGGTGGACATTGTGACGTCCTGTCCTACTTCATAGAATATCTCCAAGAACATGCGCTTGAAGCTGGTGAAGGAGTAGACGCAGTTGTCTGGTAGGTTATGGTACCAGTCGAAGGCGACCCCTTCCAAGGCCCCGATGAATAATCGTGTAAGGGTGGCATCGTCCTGGGGTAGATGGTCGGTGGTGACCTCAAAGTAAGTGATGTACCAACTGGCAGAGGTCTTTCCATCGTATGGATTGATATGGAATGGTTTATACTTTGGTGGGAAGGGAACATCTCTCCATGCAGCGAGATATGGTTGTCGTATCCTGAGGTCTTGGCAGTTTTCTTGGGCGTGGAACATGGCTCGGAGCTCCTGGACCTCTCTTCTTGCCTCGTTGGCTTCGTCTGTACCGGTAGGAGCCGACATTTCAGGAGGATTATTGTCCGGGTTCGGTGCAGCTGAGTTTGAGTCCGTATTGACCGCGAGATCCAAGTTTGTTTGGCCAGACGTCCCTCCTTGCAGAGTAGAAAGGGCTTCTTTGATCTCGTCCACCGATTTGACCAAAGTGCGCAGTACGGCCTCCAGACTATCGATGCGCTGACGATCACTGGGACCATCTTGTTCGTCGTTTGTCATGAATGTCGTCCTCACATGAGTAAAAGTGGAAGGGACGGTGGATGACGTGCCTTCCGAATCATACTCCTGTACGGAGAAGTCATTGGGGTATGTGGGAATGTTCTCCTCTGGTTTGAACTCAGAAAGAATAGTACCCCCAGCTTCAGAGCTTGCTTCATTTTGAGAGTCGTGGACGTCCTCGGGAACGTTGGCACCTGCTGTATCTGACGGGAGAGTTGTTTCCTCGGGCTCGTCTTCTTGGAACATCGGATTATCGTGGATGTTGGGAGGAGTGCTAGCCCTAGTTTCAGCGACCCCCATTAATGTGGATGAGGAATCTCCCACTGTAGCATATTTCAAAAAACTTCGGTGGTGGACAACCATTTAGACGATAGTTTTTTAGTCACAGTGGTTGAAATCTTCGGGCTGGAAACATTTATCTTCTTCCCTCTCCCATCGGTGGGGATTTTCTGAGTAGAGTTACAAGAGACGACGGGAGGCACCTCATCTCCTGAGCTCGGCTATTATAATCATTGGAAGACGGACTGCCGGTCTTCTCGTACCGTCGCATTGTTGCAACAGCAGTTGACGATGACTTGGGTGCAGTGACGTCCGTGGGAGGACTCTTTGCACACCGAGGCCTCTTCTCTTTCCTTGCGCTTATGGAGGATAACCTCACGCAAGTCAGATGGGTCTGGAACGACCATATTTACTCCCTGGGTTTTGGGAGACTTTTTGGAACCACTCTGTCCGTATGCCGCCGGGGGCTGGGCTCGAGTGGTTTTGTACAACTTCCCATCAGAGGCCCGCATAACGGTATGTGGAACGCTCGGATGGTCAGAGGTCAGAACAGTAGACTGAGCTTTCCAAGCTCGCGCTGCCCTAGACTTCTTCACTCTAATGCGTGAGAGCACATAGTAGAAAGAGTCTAAGTGGTGCTACAGAGAGTCAGACATATTTTCTCGGGAGCATGAGAGATCAGAACCATAGAAGAGGCGGTCGAAGACTGAACCTGAGCCGCATGGAGCGGGCAGCATGCGGCTGGTATCAACAGTCTTCATACGGCTGGCAATCGTAGCCGCATGGGCTTTCTTCAAGCGGCTGGAAGTCTCGGCCGTATAAGTATTCTTCATACGGCTGGAAATCTTGGCCGTATGGGTATTCTGTATCTCGCTGGCAGTTTTGGTCGCATGAACATCATGCATGCGGCTGGCAATCTTGGCCGTATGAGTGTTCAGCCTGCGGCTTGTGCCTTTGTTCGGCTTCTTTCTGGAGTACATAGAATCACTCTTTGCCCCTGCAAGTCCAGCATCGTAGTGCTTTCCTCTGTCGAACTTGGGGACAACAGAGTCTTCTATAACTTGAAATAGGGCTGCATGAGAGTTTCCTTCGTCGTCTTGGGCAGCAGAGAGTACTTCGTCCAGAGCTTGGGGTAGAGCAAATGATTTTGGCCTCCACTTCCTACGAGCTTTCTTTGTGCGTGTTCGCTTCTGGACCGGGCCAGCTCTCCTGTCAGAGAGCATTTCTTCAAACGCTTGTTGGTCGAAGCGGACGACCATCTTCTGTTGTGTGGAGCCAAGTTTGGCTGCATCCGATTGCGTCACCAACTTTTCAGCCGTGGAGAAGTTTGTCCCTAGAAGAGTCACCATCGTGTTTGCCATGAATTATAAAAGAACATAACAATTATATCGGAGGACTGAACTTTTACTTCACAATACAAACTTTGCTCGTACAAAGAAAGCCTAGGGACGAAAACCTAGGTACAGCAATCTAAGTACAATTGTTTAGTTTTTCTGGGGGATGACGGTAGAGGCTCGGGAAAGCGATGGCAGCTCTGCCTTACTCCTTGGACGATCGAATGCAGCCTTGGCTCTGGTGAAGAAATGCTCTTGGACGTGCGGGGAGACTCCCTTGCGCCTTTGGTTGCTGGATCTCTGGATGTCTCTGTAATGCTCTCTCTCTCTCTCTTCTCTGCTCTTCTCTCCTGAATTCTCCCATCTCTTGAATTCTTCAGGGTTTGCAAGGGAATGGAACCTTGCTATTTATAGAAGTGGGGGTACGATCCTTAGGGTTTGCAAATGATTGCCTTCTAGAGAAGTCGGCGGTTAAGGATCAATGAATCTGGACCACTCATCTTGAATATAATAATTTTGAGCAATTAATGTGATTGTATCAAATCTCTGTGGGTAATAAATGTTGATTTCCATGAATAATCGTGATTCGTGATAGCCTGCCACGTGTCCAATTTGCTTGATTTGATTTGATCTGGGTAATTATGACGATCGCAATAAATCTAATTTTGTTAGGATTTGTTAGCACCCATAGTTCCAGGGAAGATAAGACTGCCACGTGTCTCAATTGTCGCGAAGAGCGCCACGTGTTTCAAATGGACCATCCTGGCAGAGCCGCATATGGGCGGTCCTCTCAGCCGCATGAAGCATACAGCCGTATAAGAATAGACAGCCGTATGAGGATGGGCAGCCGTATGAGGATGGGCAGCCGCATGAGGGTGGACAGCCGCACCTGGATGGGCAGCCGCATGAGGGTGGGCAGCCGCACGTGGATGGGCAGCCGCATGGGGATGGGCAGCCGAATGGGGATAGGCAGCCGCATGCAGATGGGCAGCCGCAAGGGGATAGGCAGCCGCATGCAGATGGGCAGTCGCATGGAGATAGGCAGCCGCATGCAGATGGACAGCCGCGTAAATGCAGCGACCGCATGGAGTAGCCTCGGAACTTGGTAGATTTTGCTAGCTGTAAGGAGATTTTCTCCTCTCTCCTAGGATCACGCCATCATGTCAGAATCATTATTACGTCCTTATGTCAGAGATGTCATAACTATCATTTGTCAGAGCAGCCATCAGGGCATTAAATGCAGCCAAATGTAGAGAAGAAATATTGAAGGCCATGTGGCTTCTTTCTGAGTCACATGGATCCTTGAGCCGCATGGACTTCTGAGTCGTATGGGAATCCTGAACCGCATGAGGATCCTTCTGTCAGAGCCGTATAGGCCTTTCTTTATTCTTTTCCATGCTTCTACATCCACGATATGGAAGAAGGGTTACCGAGGCCACGAACTGCACGACGAGCTAAGGCCAAGGAGAATAATCTATTAGTCGAAATGGACCACCACAAAATATCTAGATCCGTGCCAGTTACAGCACCAGATTCGGTGATAGTCACGACGCCCTCCTCTCCAATCCAATCCAAGATCCTTTCCCGGTTCCAACCCCCCTCATTGGTCCACACATCTCTAATGGTAGCATTAGACGGTACACCCAACGTGGGGATCATGAAGTCATCTCCTGCCCACCTCTCAAGATATAATGACGGGTCGCCCTTGCCTAACTTAAGACGGATTAAAGGTTCAGCAAGCAGCCTACCGTTCTGAATACGTCTCCACGATGCCGAGGATCTTTTGTTGCTGGAAGCGAAAGATGGGTGAATATTTTTGAAATATCCAGCCTTCATGAATCTAGCCTACAATGTCTGATTCTTCCGAAGCTTCCACCATATTTTCATGGAGCATGCATCCACGATATGGGCCAGCCTGCTAAAACCAAGACCACCCTCATCCCTGGGTCTAGCCATGGTGTCCCAACTTGCCCATTGATGCTTATCCTTGCCATCACAGTGGCCCCATAAGAAGTTGGAGAAGATATTTTCAACGTTAGTGATGACTTTCTTCGAAGGGGCGCATACGGCCAGGGTATAGAACGGGATGGAAGAGAGCACGTGCTGGATCAAGATGACCTTGCCACTGGGCGAAAGAATTGCGTTGTGCCATCCCTCGATTATTTTTCTTATTTTCTAAACTAACCCATTGTAGAGGGCTGTGTTAGATCTGTCGTACACTTGTGGGCACCCCAGATACGTGAAAGAAGGGTACTCTATGGAGAAGGAAGTTATGTTAGTGAATAAATTGGTTTCTCTCTCAGCAGTGTGATGAGCACAAATGACACTTTTGGTGGGGTTGACGTGCTGGCCAAAACATCTAATGTATCTTTGGAGCGTGGTGTTAACAACCTCCACGGACCCTACCTCTCTAGAAGAGAAAATGATGATGTCGTCAGTAAAAGCCAAGTGTGTGATAATCGGGCAGCCGCTGGCTGTGTGGAAGTGCTTGAAGCGGGGGGATCTCGCCATGTTGTTGAGATTTTTGGTAAGAGCTTCTGATGTAATAATGAAAATGGTGGACGAAAGAGTATTCCCTTGTCTAACGCCACAGCTTGATTTGAAAAAGCTGTCTTCTTGGCCGTTGACGACCGTAGAGAATCAGGCATTGCTGACCGACCTCCAACAATGTCAATCCTCATTTTCAAATACCCGAAAGCTCTAGACACCCAGATCATGAATTGCCAGTCCATTCTGTCGTATGCCTTTTCCAGATACAGTTTGATGACTATGTTTCCTCCTCTAGGCAGAAATTTCATGCAGGTAACCATTTCTTGAGCCAGGAGGATATTGTCTAAAATATTGCGTCCGTGGACAAAACTACTTTACTCTTATAAAATAATCTTAGGGAGAATCCCGGCCATGCGATTGGCGAAGTGCACATGCTTAGGGGGCAAAAATCTTTGAAATTCTCCGGTTTGTCTTCTTGGGGATGAGGATCAGGTTGGCGATGGAGATCGCTTTGGGGTATCTTGCTCCTTGGAAGAAGGCGATGGCCGCCTCGCTGATGTCAGACTTGATGATGTTCTAGCAAGATCTGAAGAATACGCCTTTGAAACCATCCGAGCTCGGAGCACTACTCTCATTAAGTTCCCATACAGCACTTTGACCTCATTTTTTGTAGGTTGGATAAGCAGTTGGGTGTTGTCTCTATCATTGAAAATTTGGGGGATGGCCGTAAGAAAGTCTTAACCTTTTGATATGATATCTTTGGTGAACAGCTTATTATAAAAATCAGTCCCGACCGATTGGATGTCACGTTGGTCAATAAGAATGTGATTGTTCTCATCTTTTATCTTGTGAAGGTTGAGTTACTGTCGGCGACCCTTGACGCAAGAGTGAAAGTAACTCGTGTGCTTGTCGCCTTCAATATCCCAAGTAAGCTTGGCTTTATGTTTCTAAAATTCCTCTTCGATTTTGAGACGAAACTTCAGAAGCGCACTGGTGAGGTTTAGAGATGCACAGGCCTCCGGGGATCTATCGTGAGCGAACATAATTTCAGTACGAGCAACATCGTCCTCAGCGAAGCGGACAGCCTAAAAGATGTTACCGTAGGCTTCTTTACTCCAGGAGGAGAGGGCTCTTCTGGTGACTTTATGTTTGGCCCCCACACGATATAGGGGGTCGGGGATATCAGAACACCTCCAGGCATCCGTAACAATGTTTCATAACTGTGGGTGGTGACACCACAGGTCTAGGAAGCGTAAGTTCTTCTTTGCACGGGAATTCTTTCTGTTGATTTCAATGAGGAGCGGAGAGTGGTCTGATTCTGTGGCATTGAGATAGGAGAGTCTGGAGTTGATCGCTAGGTCAGCCTACTGCGAATTGATGAGGATGCGGTCGAGGCGAGAGTATTGCCGCCGAGCTCCCTCCTGCATGTTGCATCACGTGAATTCTTTGCCAGAGAACTGGAGTGGAGGCAGGTGGGCATTGAAAATAAAGTTGGTGAAATCAAACATGGCAGATGAGTGAGGTGGTCGACCTCCAGTCTTCTCCTTTCTGCACGTGACGCCATTGAAGTCACCAATGCAGAGACAGGGGGTATTGGGGTATTAGAGATGGATATCTAACTGAGAGCTCCACAGCTGCTTGTGCTCGGCAATCTCACAGTTACCATAGACACCAGACAACAGGGATCTGGCTGAATCGAATGATGATCTAGCCAGCACGAGAGCATCTTGGTCGAGTCCAGGATGACCTCAATCTTGACATCTACAGTATGGAGGATCCATATGTCATGACAGCCGACAATAGCAGAGGAGAAGCCATGCTATAGCTGAATGGATTTGATCTTCTTAGGGTGATTTTGGGTTCAATGATCACCAAAATATCAATCTTGTGGATTCTTTTGAGACCTTTTAATCTTCTCAAAGTAGGTTTATTAGAGATGACCCGGACGTTCGAAGAAAGGATGTTAATCATCTATAATACTGGAGAAGGGGGTTACTTTTTATGGCAGATCTGGTGGTCATAACTGTGGGCTCTTTTAGTCTTCTTTTACTGGCTTTTTTGTTGTTGCCATTATTGACCTCCTTTAGGCAACTTTCCAAGTCTGTCATTTCTATTTTGGGTGCAAATAGACCTCCTCCTCTATTTCTGCTAAAACTCCAAAGTAGTTTTCCCGATCTGCAAAGCCTGCACCTAGAGCTTGCTTTATCCTGGCAACTGGTTGAGGGCCTGTGTTAGCCAACTGTTCTGGTTGAATGGTGATCTCCTTGTTTGGGATATTCTGCATATCCTGGTCTGATTTTTGTGTAGTCTTTGTTCTAGTTGGCTCTTCAGCCTTTTGTGCCTTGCTCTCTCTGTTGTCGTCCTTTTGATTGTTAGGTTGAGTCACCTCTTCTAGTGGGTAGTTGCTAGGTTCCATGATTCTCTTATCAGAGCTGGCTATCTGGTTGTCTACGAGATGATTAATCTCGTCAGTAGCTAATATGTTAAATTTGTTGGTGAGATTGGGAGAGGTGGTTTTGGTGGGGGTAGTATCACGTCTCGTGGGTCCTTTCATTAGCTTCTTACCTTGAGACGGTTTCGTACTAGTTTTAAACCTGACGTGGGAGTTGGGTAAGGAGAGAAGCAGTGATCTCTGAGCTTGACCCAACAAATTTTTAGGGGCCGTCGTGGGGTCGACCTTCTTTCTTAATTCTCGGTGTACTCTGTTACAGTGCTTTATGATATGGCCTCTCTTCCGATAATAGTTGCAGTAGATCAT
The DNA here is from genome assembly GCA_029216955.1 of Iris pallida. Classification (NCBI taxonomy): domain Eukaryota; kingdom Viridiplantae; phylum Streptophyta; class Magnoliopsida; order Asparagales; family Iridaceae; genus Iris; species Iris pallida. Next base: position 8,499,221 of record JANAVB010010198.1, on the reverse strand, counting down.
ATTATTATCATAGATAATATGTTGGGTAAGGGTTTTGGTTCCGAGCAAAATTTGGATAGATTTGGGGAGGTCCTTCGAGATGTCAAGCTCTGTGCATACTTTAGCATAATTAGCTTTAGTCAGGTTGCGAGTTTCCTAAGCCATCGCCACAAAGGTGCCAAAGGAGTTTACGATCCTCTTCAAAGCTGCTGGCATAAAACAGATGAGCGGTTGGTTGGGGAGGGCGACCCAAGACAAGACGATAGGCGAGTCTTCTTGCGAGCTAAGGTCATGTGACCATTTGGCGATCATCATGACTTTAGAGTCGATCCTACCCGAGTTCTGATTTTCGATAATTTTATGGTCCTGTCGCCAAGGAAAGGTGTAGAAGAATGTATTTAGGGTCCATAGGAGAGACCTTGTATTCAGATTTGAGGCTTCAAGTGGCAACAACTTCTTGAACCTCGGCTTGCTTCGGGCAACCCGTAGGGAATCTCAGGACGAAGGTGGAGGAGAATCTCTGGTACAGAAAAGCCAGGTCGGCTACGAAGAATGGTACCGTTATATCTTGACCATCAGACAGAAGGGGATAGAATATCTCAGCGAGATCCACATCCAGAATGATCGGGGATTTCTTGGCGACCCTGTCTGGACGGACCTTATCAGCGTAGGAGACAGAGAAAGAGGGCACCAAAGACTGCTGACGGGGCTGCGGCCTGACCGAGGAGTCCAAGAGCTGGGGCTCGAGGGGTGAGAGAATCGCCATGACCGAAGAGGAAAGGGGGGCCAGGCTAGAAGGCACCGAAGCAAAGGATGGCATAGTGGGGGACGACTGAGCTTCGCCCCACCAAGAGGCCCTACCAAAAGGAAGCACGCATATCATGGGGTCAACAGGAGCACAAGGTTGCAGGCTCAAGGGAGTCGCACAAGGAACAACCTGCGCGAGGCCATGAATCGAAGGGGCACCGTCCGTGCAGGACAGAGGCACACCAGACAAGCAACCAACGGATTACACGCAGAAGAGGCCCGTGTACCCAACAGGGTGCACAGGGGACTTGTGGCAAGCTCCAATTGATGGTAGGAAATTTGAATTCAAATGTGACTTCAAATGGGGATGTGATAGAATCGAGCGATAAAATTCGATCACAGTACCCGCGGGAGGATTTCAACCTCTCTCAGCAGAGATGGCGACAGACTGAGCATCCACGAAAGCCGGTAAGGTGGCGACTAGCGGTAGGCCAGCAGGGAAATCGGGGAGAGGGAGGGGGAGAAGGAGAAGGAAGGGGGGCCGAAGAAGGCGATAAACCCAACAAGAAGGGGGTTGGAGAAGGCAAAACTGAGCACGGAGGAGCCGGCGGGACCTCGCCTCCCGGAGGGAGGACAACCATGGGTCTGGCTCACGAGAGGCCACCGAGGAGGCAGAAAAACAAGGAAAAGGCTAAGTAAGAAGACGACGGAGGGGGGGACCAAGGAACTGCCGAGGAGCGAACGACCGGCTGCGGGAGGCAGACCGGCACCAGCCGGAAGAGAGGACGGGGACGATCACGCGATCTCCATGGGAGCGGAGCTCACGATGACTAGAAAGGCTTATATATATATATATATATATATATATATATATATAAAAGTATATATATATATATATATATATATATATATATATATTATATATATATATATATATATAAAATATATATATATATTTTAAAAAAGAGGATTTATTGATGTATCAGGCACAAAATACAGAAGCCTATACAAGTAAGTGTGCCATGCGCAGAGAGAAATACTAGCAAAACAAAAAATTGAGCGCCCAAGGGCGCAGCAGACGGTCTAAAGCAAAGCCTGCCAAAATTTGTCCGATGAGTGGGAGCAGCGATTCTTGAGTTTAAGAATCTGGCGACGAGTTTCACGGATGAGTTGGTCCGCGTTGTATTGGCGATCTTCATACCTAAATTTGTTTCGGTTCTTCGAGAGAGCCCAAATACTGGTGGTTGCAGCGATCTGATGTCCATGGGAGACTCCCAGTTGGCCAGGAGGTCATTGAAGCCCCCGGGCAGATGTCGCATCCTACATCGACTAGCTAGGTTACGCCACAGCTGATCAGCAAGATTATCGAAGATCAGGATGTGTTCAGCTATTTCAGGATTATGGGATAGGAGCAGTGACATCTGGATGCTAGGCAGAAGCCTATGGTGGTTAGGGAGTCATCGGTCGGAAGCTTCCTGCATTGCGCTCTCCAGATCAGGAACGACCACTTGAGGGGGATACATGTTTGCCAGAAGGGGCGATCAAATTGTGCGGCATTCCTCCTGTTCTGAGCACCCGCCTGGCAGAAGCCATCGTAAACTCTTCGCTAACGGAGGAGGACCAAAACTAGGTGTCTGGTAGGTCGTTGATTTGCACGTCGATGGCGACGATCACTATGGCCGCCTCCGGCCTGATCCAATCTCTAATCCGATCCCAGCGCGGTACCGAACCAGAGTTCCATAGATCCCAGATCGTATAGTGGGGAGGAGCATTAGGGGAGAGATTGAACTCAATGTCACCAATCCACCTTTTATGACGCGGTAACGAGGTGCCGTTTCTAAGCCGCAGACGAATGAGGGATTTAGCTAGCTAACGACCGTGAAGTATGCGATGCCAGGAAGCTGAGGAGCGGTTTTTGGCCACCGCCGTAGCAGGGTGAGCATGAGGGAAGTATCTTGCTTTCAAAAAACAAGTCAAGATGGAGTTATGGGATCTAATCTTCCACCATAATTTTATTGAGCAGATGTCCACAATGTGCGTTAATTTGATGAATCTGAGGCCCCCCTCGTTCGTTGGTTTAGCCAACGTGTCCTAGCTGGCCCAGTGGTGCTTATCATTGCCATCTTGGTGCCCCAGAAGAAGTTGGCAAAGAGAGACTCCTGGGAGGATAGCACCTTCAAAGGCTGGAAGCAAATAGCCAAAGTGTAGATAGGGATGGAAGACAACACATATTGGATGAGAATTATCTTGCCGCCTGGAAAGAGGGTCGCGTTGTGCCACTCCTCGAGCTTCTTCCTACTTTTGCTAACTAGCCCGCCGAAGATAGCCGAATTAGATCTCCCGTACACCAAAGGGCATCCCAGGTATATGAATGGAGGGTAAGGGCTGTGAAGGAGGTGAGGTTGGTGAGGTTGGTCGATTGGCTCCTGTCTGCTTTGTGGTGGGTGTATATGACACCTTTATCTTGATTGATCTTCTGTCTGGAACATCTGGATTATTTACCAAGGATATTACAGACCACCTCCACAGATCCTATATCACCGGAGGAGAAGATGAGAATGTCATCATCGTATGCCAGGTGGGTAATTAGGGGACATCAGATGGTAGTGTAAAAGTAGTAGAATCTGGGGATATTGGCCATGTTGTTGAGATTTCTGCTGAGGGCTTCTGCGGCGATGATGAATATGGTGGCGGAAAGAGGGTCACATTGACAAACCCATCGACTGGATTTAAAAAATCTATCTACTTGGCCGTTGATGACCGTGGAGAACCATGAGCTGCTAATAGATCTGTATATGATGTCTATCTATGCCTCGGAGAACCCGAATGCCCTGAGGACCCAAATCAAGAATTGTCAGTCCAGACGGTCATAGGCCTTTTCCATATCTAGCTTGATTGCTATATTACCCCCTTTGGATGAAAATTTCATGCATGTTATCATCTCTTGTGCGAGGAGGATGTTGTCTGTGATGTTCTGCCTGGTGAAGAATCTGCTCTGCTACTCGAAGATGAACCTAGAAAGGATGTAGGTCATGCGGGTGGCTATGATCTTGGAGATGATTTTGTTGGTGAAGGTGCATAGACTGATCGGTCTGAAATCATTGAAGGTCTCCGGGTTATCTTTTTTGGGATTAAGATAAGATTGGCGTGGGCTAACGATTTATGATAGTGCGCTCCTTAGAAAAAGGCGATGGCTGCCTCGACCACATTGGAGTGGATAATGTTTCAGCAGGACCTGAAGAAGATCTCCGAGAATTCGTCCGGTCTGGTAGCGCTATGTTCGTCAAAGGCCCAGACTGTGGACTTCACTTCTTTCGCGGAAGGGGGGTTGATAGGAGATCATTGTCTAGCTCTTCTATTAATGGGGGAACCTTCGCCAGGAAGCTCTCGTCTTTGACCACAACTTCTTTAGTAAAGGGGTTGGAGTAGAAGTTAGCAGAAGCCGTCTGAATGGATCGTTGGTCTTTGAGTAGGGTGCCGTTATCATCCGAAATTTGATGAAGAGATAGTTGATGCCTGCGACCTCTAACGCGGGCGTGGAAGAAAGCAGAGTTTTTGTCGCCCTCGATGTCCCAAGCCAATCTGGATTTTTGCTGCCAGAATTTCGTCTCCACTTTGATGTGGGATTTAAGGACGGCCTTGTTGAGGTTATGAATGGCTCAATTTTATACAGATCCATCGGTGGAAAATCTAATCTCAGCACGGGTGATGTCGTCTTTTGCGATCTTAATTTCTTGGAAGATGTTGTCATTCGCGAGTTTGCACCAGGAGATGAGGGCACACCTGGTGGCCTTAAGCTTAACGGCCATTCTGATAAAGGGGTTCGGGTTGTTATTAGAGTTCCAGGTTAATGCCATGATGTTATGGAATTGAGGATGGTGTCTCTAGAGATCCAGGAATTTGAAAGGTTTTTTAATCGGGTTGGTGATGGTGTTGACCTCAATAAGGAGGGGGGAGTGATCAGATTCAGTAGAGTTGAGGTGGGATAGGTTAGAGATGAGATTCATATCGACCCATCGATCGTCAACAAGAGCGCGATCTAGCCTAGAATATTGTCGACGAGGTCCTTCTTGCATATTGCACCAGGTAAAGGAGTTGCCTGAGAAAGGGTGGGGGTGAAGGTAGGCCTGAAAGATGAAGGAGTTAAAGTCATTCATCGCCGATTGGTGGGGAGGGCGCCCCTGACTTTTCATCGCTATTAGAGATAGTGTTGAAATCCCCTAAGCAAAGCCACGGGAGTGTGTTGAGGCAGCTGTGAGTATCCTTAAGGGTGGTCCAGAGCTTCTTACGCTCGACGAAGTCGCAACTACCGTTGAGAGCTGAGATGAGGGATCTGGAGGAGACGGCTGGGTGTTCTACCTAGTATGATAGCGCCTGATCGTTGTCGAGGACGGTGCCAAACAAGCATTCGTTGGAGAAGAGGATCCAAATGTCGTGGCAGCCGACAATGGCGTTCAGGAAACCGAGCTGAAGTTAGATGGCTTTGAGCTTTTTCTGGAGGATTTTTGGTATGATGATAATAATAATGTCGATCTGATGAATTTTGATGAGGGAGGTCAATCTCCTCTTGGTGGGTTTGTTGGCCAACCCTCTAACATTCCAAGATATGATGTTAAGCTTTGGCATAAGTGCGGTTGGGAGTAGGGTTGAGCTTTGAGGCTGACCGAGTGGTCATGACCGGTGGTTCTTTGGTTCAATTTTTTTCTTGGTTTGATGAGTGGTGGAAGCCTTTTGACTCCTTATAGGGATATCTGCCGACAAGTCTCCAAGTTCTGCGGTGATCTCCGAGGAATTTGGGAGTTCAGTCTCGATCTCGGCCAGAGCGCTGAAGGGGTTGTTGGGGTTAAGAAAACCTACGTCCTGAGCTTGACGAATCTTGGCTTCGTACTCAAGGTCTAACGAATGAGCATTCTCGACCGAGAGGGGCGAGGAGGTAAGATCTGTTGTGTCCGGAGAAGGCATCTGCTCCTGCCTGTCTATCCGGCGTCGCATGGGGCATCAATAGCGAGAACGACGTCAAGCTCTCCCCCGTCGTGATCCGCGAAAGGGTCGACTGAGTGCTCTCCTCCTTCTGCAGTCTTATGCTTGCTGGGAAGGCGGTTTAAGTGTTCTTCAGCCTCATGGAGTTAATTTAGAAGCTCGAATCTGTTGAGGAGGGTGATGCCTGTAGGCTTGGATAGGGCTATTATGTTGTTCACCGAAGGGGACTTGTAGGGACTTGGGGAGCTGTCGCTCTCTGCGAAGTGAGCGTAGGGGTTGGGGAGAGGAAGTATCGGACCAGAAGTGGGAGGATGGGTGGTCTTCTGGCATTGATTTTTTGGCAGCACATTCTTCCTGAGCTCGGGGTGGGCTTTGAAGCACTGTTTCGAGAGGTGGCCTCTGATCTGACAATGCGTGCAGAAGCTGATATTGTTTTCATATTCAAGCTCCTGAAGGTGTGTTCGCCCCCTAGTTCTAGCTCAATGAATGAGAGGGGTCGATGGATAGGTCAATCTCAACGCATATCTTAGCATAGTTTCCTTTGGTGAGATTGAGAGTCTCGTCGGCGATAGCGACTAGAGACCCGAAGGAGCTGACAATCCTCTTGAGGGCTGCAGGGGCGAAGAAGACTAGGGAAAGTTTCGACAAAGTAATCCACGTCGAGATCACCTTTGAGTCAACGTTGGATTGAAACTGGAGGACCATTTGGCAATTTTCACGCTGAGTGCTCCGATGGTGGTGGTGCCCTTCGCCCAGACTAGAGAGCTGTCGGTGTCAGAGTGAAGGTGAAGGAAAAGATGTTTGGAGTCCATCGGGGCGATCCTGTAGGTGGAAGAGAGTCCCGAACCTGCAATGGATTCCTGCACGATCGACAATTTAGGTCATCCGGCCTGGAATTTTAGTACGAATGTCTTCGAGAAGACTGAAGATAAAGAGGTAATTTCATCAGAGGAGAATGGCACACTGATGTGTTGTCCTTTAGGCGGGGGAGTGAACTCTAACTCTGGAAGTTCAATGACAGACTCGGGTGGAGGCATCTGCGGGAGTCTATCCGGGCGCAAAACTTCAATAAAAGTGCGACTCAGGGGTATAGGTAGATTTGACCTCGGTACGGTGGGAAGGGAAGAAGAGGGAGGAACGAGGCCTACGTCGTGACCCAGCACTAGGGAGGGGCCCGCTGGTCTACTGAGAGTCGCTGGCACCTCAGATGTGTCCGCAGCTGCATGACCGACGGTTCGAGGCAAGGGAGAGCCCTGCCAGGCGCATGAAAAAAGGTCTGCCACTGGAGCAAAGCTAATATCGGGAGAACTACTCGGCGCCGATAGCGTATAGCCAATGGCAGAGGTGGCGCATGGGAGGACTGGTTGGAGGCCTAGGGGTGGCACATTGGAGAACGGAATGGAGGGCACCTGGACCCCGACGGAGGACCCTGGAGCATGAAGTCCGAGGGGAGGCGCATGGAAGGGTGGAATGGAGGGCGCCTGGGCCCCGGCGGCAGACCCGGGTGCATATCCCCTTGAGGGGAGCGTATAAGGCTACCCGACCAGGATGGAAGGTGCGATGTCCCCTTGGGATGGCTCGGGCGCATAACCCCTCGGAAGGGGCGCATATGCCTACACGCCCGAAGGCTGAGCGCAGGCGCATAGATCCCCGAGATGGAGGGGGGCGCATGCAAAAGCGGGAAATTTGAAAGTTTGAAAATCGAATTCGAACTCGGCGAAGTGGGCGTCCCTGGGGCCCTGGTGGAGGAGACTACGGAGGCTCCCTGAGCCTCCTCGCCGCTTAGAAGAAGGCTGAGGCTGCGCACCGCAGCGGAGGAGGGGGGCCACCTAAGGGGCGGAGCCACGCCGTTGCGGGGGCACAGAGGAGGCTGAGGATCTGCGAGGCCGGGCTGAGCATCAAGACGAGTTGAGGCACCGACAATGACTGGAAGAGGCCCCGGAGCTGTGTCCGCCGGCGGCCACCGAAGCTTCTGAGCGATGCCGGCGAATGAGATGCCTACCAAGGCGAGGTGGTCGGAGGTCCATGCCGACGGAGGGATGAAGCGCCGCGCGTGTAAACCCCCAATATTTCCTAAATTATTTAGTGCCTTAAAAATTATTTTTGTACATTATTTAGAATTTATTTGGTATATGTACGTAAATATAAATGCACGTGTGTATATATATTATATGTGTGCTTGTTAATATTTCTATTAAATAAGGTATATAATAAATTCTAGGATTTTGGAATTTATTGGTAAATTTTTTGGAATTTATTGCTTGTTTAATATATATATATATATATATATATATATATATATATATATATATATATATATATATATATATATATATATATATTAGTTTTATAAAAAAAAAAGAATCCAGTGGTGGTCGGCCCCTTGGGACCGACCACAGCAATGTAGAGAAAGAAAGGAAAAGGAAAAGAAAAAGAAAGGAAAGAAAAAAGTAAATGTCACCCACCCACCCACTAAAAGTGGGCGGGCCCCACCCCAAATTTTGCTTGGGCATGCAACAGCATGCTATCGCGGATGACCCCCAACCCATGGGTTGATTCATTCATAAACCCATTAGTATTAGGATTTGTTACAACTTGGTATATATGTAACTTTTTTCACAAGCCTCAAAACCCTAATCTTCCAAAACGAAAGTTGAGGCTGATTATACCCCCTTCGCCCATGACATCGTTTCACCAGCGACGGAGCTTTGTGCGCGAAGAACGGAGCATCGGAAGTCAGCCCCGCGTCACCCACGAAGCAGTTTTCCCACTCAAGGTACCCTACTTCTCTACGATGTAACTTTTACTCGTAGCACCGATTTTCGATTCGTAAGATTTTTTGGAAAGTAGACATGACCCTCTTCAAGATCCTCAAGATGGATTTCGAAACAACCCATCAACTTGCTCGAAAAATTGAGACAAAGTTGAACAAAAATCTGTTTTCTGTAATACTAAAAACTGTTTTAAAACGACAACTTGTCGGCCAATTTCCTTGCTGTGCAGTAAAGTACTATAGGAACTAATTAAAGACAGTAAAAGACAACATAATCGAGATTGCAACGCATCTTTTGGAACGTCGTTTCGATTAACGGGTAAAAAGTAGATTGATGTTGAAGTTGAGAAAAAACCTGTTTTTAATTACATTAATTTTTCTGAATTTTGTCCGATACGACGTACGCCCTGACAAACCGGGCGACGTGGTCACGTTATATGCATCGAAAGGCGCGTATGGACATTGAGGACGTGTGGAAACTGACGGAACTCAGTTTCGTCGCGTGTGCGCGACGAAATCAACGTGTATCCGTCGAGATACCCCGTATCGGCGTTTTGCAAACTTGTCCATAACTTTGTGTACAGTCGTCGAATCGAGACGAAACTTGTGCCAATAGGTCTGGATCAAAATTCTGGTCCTGTGTGCCAAGTTTGGTTCAATTGTGAGAAGGTCGAATCGGAACCCATTTTTGGCGGGCCCACGACCCACTCAAACGGGCAATTTTGTGCACGGCTCATCGGAATCCAAAACTGGACATACCGTTGAGTTCCCCTCCTCAAACTGAAACCGTAGACATATAGTTTGACGACTTTAGAGACCATAGACCTTGGCACGTATTTCGGTGCAAAGCTGGTCCAACGGCGGACATCGTTTTGACCCAAAATTACGATTTTGTCCCTGTTCCAGAATTTGCCGTTTGGATAGGCATTTCCTAGGTATATCTTTTACACCAAGTGCATTTTTGATATTTATTTCTGCGTCCGGAGTTGTTGGGAGATTGTGACATTTTTTGGCTGACATTGTGATTACTTGGACTTGCCACTTTGCACCATCAGGTAAGATACCTTGCCATCATACTCTGTGATTATTATACTTATTATTTTCAGTTGTTATTTTCAGCATTTTGTTCCTTGATATTTAAACTGTGCGTCCAAGTCACACTTGGGTGCAAGCGACTCTATTGGTCGTTTATCTCGTCTTATTTATTTCTCTTATATTGACTTAGTCTAGTGACCACACATTGATGTTGAGGTATTGGTATATCTCATACGGCCTTGACACTTGTTGTATCACGTGATGTGAGTCACATGTAGGATACATTTTTGCGTAGTCGGCTGGCCACCGATACGTATGGAGCGTGCGACGGATAGGAGTAACTGCCAATAGTATTGCATGTTAGAAGACTTGGCGGTTACTAGAGGTTCATATCAGTCATAGAGATGATGATACTAGGCATTGGGTGGGGAGAACAATACCTGACGTATGGGCTCCTTTACACTTCCCTGATTACCTGTGCGCTCCTACGGAGACGCAGGCTCCAGGCGCCCTATGACATTTTCCAGAGCGTTATGGACGTATCCCCTTGCAAATGGTGCCCTCTGACGCTTCCCAAGCGTTATGGACGTAGGCCCCTGGTATCCTTTATGGGAACTATGCCGATCCCATTTACAGCCAGGGCCCATGTGTCGAAGGATTGTATCTCAACTGCATATTCACAGTAGAATGGTCAGGAACCCAATTACATGCATACCTTTTTCTCTTATTATATTATCACAGTTTATATGGCATGGTATTTTCTTGTATCTTGCTATGTCCCCTGAGGACCTGGTTATCTCTCCAGGTTTAGACAATTTTCCACAAGAGTACGGAGCGGCATTGGAGCTATCCTACATTGACGATGAGGCAGTCACTACTGATTTCTAGTCTATTTCTTATCTGAGACAGTTGTAGACATTATTTTACATCTCTTTTCTTTCTATTTTTGCGAAGGTTGGACTCCAATCTTGTTAGACTATTTTCATAGCTGTTTGGAGTGAGTATGTTCACAAGGCTATCTTTTGATACTCTGCTTATTTCATTTGTACTTTATTATCTTCTGTGTTAAGCTATGATGAGATTAGATATGTTATTCTGGCTTGTGGTTATTTTTTTACAGCTTATGTGCATATACGAGGATTCTATATATTGGAGTATTCTTCGTATATGTGCAGCTGGCATGTTCACGTACTTGGTCCTACATATTCTGGGACTGGGGCGTTACATGTTTTTGTGGTGGCCCATGCAGGTCTACGTTAATATTGTTGGGTTACACGACCGTGCCCAACAAACCTGCATATAGGAATAGGAATATCTCATCCGGAACTACTACTATCCCTTGACTTCCAATCTTTTTGAAACTTCCTTGATTATTTGATTTATCCCATATCTAATCTTTCCTAATATCAACTTATCTTCCTCGTGCCAACAGTATAAATCTACGAAGCGGACGCACTTCTGCTTTGGCCCTCACATCTGGTGAAGATGCTACATCGGAGGGACAGAATCCTCCCATGACTCCAGCGACACCCTACCAGCCAGGACTGTCGCAGCCTACTACGATACCGACGATGGAGTACCCGGATATCGCAGCACCCCCAGGCAGCCAGGCTGGACAGACTACTACCATGCCACCAGAAGGGAATGTACCACTGCCTCCTCCACCACCATTTCCTCAACAGTTTTTCCTACCGTCGGGACCTCAGATGCCTCCACCACCGACTGATGGGAGCCCTACTACTCAGTTTATGCATGCCATGATACAGGCTCAGTGGCAGCAGACTGAGCTGATGAGACAGACGATGATGGCAGCTATGGCTAGACCTCCACCACCACCTCCAGTACCAGTACCAGCACCGGCTTTGTATCACTATGACGGCTCTATCAAGAATTTTAAAGATATGAACGCCAAGGCCTTTAGAGTGACGGAGAAGCCATTAGAGTTGTCACAGTGGCTTATTAGTACCAAGAAGCTACTGAAGGCATCCCAGTTGCCAGCTCAAGATAGATGACAGCAGTGGACCTACTGCTAGAAGATAATGTTCACCACTGGTGGAAGGCGGAAGAGAGACGACTAGGCACTGGGATCACCTGGAAGCAGTTCTATGATGCATTTTATGAGAGATTCTTTCCTATTCATGTTCGAGATGGTCTCTACGACCAGTTCCTTCATCTGAAGCAAGGGAATATGACAGTTGATGAGTATGACTCAGAGTTCAATCGCCTGAGTCGATTTGGTGCGGGATTGATTCCGACAAAGTTATAGAAGGTGAGGAGATTTCACCAGGGACTTGCACCAGAGCTCAAGTCTTATATGACTACCCAGTCTCGAGTCTCCCATTCAGCTATCTTGGAAGAAGCTCGTGCTCAAGAGATTCATCGCAAGGAACAATAGCAGACATCGAGGCGTCATACACCAACAGCTACACCAGCCCGAACTACTCAGAGTGGACCTATTAGGAGGGCCACATGACAGTTCCAGTAGAGGCCCTCACCTTATCAGAAGCCCATTTGCCATTAATGCGGAAAACAAGGATATCTCCAGAATGACTGCAGGACTCGCCTCAGATTATGCTTGAAATGTGGATCCAATCAGCACATGCTCAAGGATTGTCCGGAGCAACATGCAATAGTACAAGCTCGACAGAACCCGAGACCTACAGCCCCAGCTCACCCAGCACCACGGCCCGTAGCAGGAGCACCTCGTCCACCATTGCCTCCCCAAGGAGTACAGTACAACAAGGCCAGAGATCAGGGCCCAGGACAGAATTATGGGCAGGCATTCTCACTTGCTGTTGAGGATATAGAGACAGAGGCGGAGGTTATAGCATGTATGGTTCTAGTTGCATCTTTTTCTGCTATTATATTATTTAATACTGTCACGACCCGCACCCTAGAGTTAGGGTACGAGAACATAACAACGCCCAGCATACGCCGCAGTGTCGGCGGTAGAACGCTGTCCTAGGTCTCAATGCATCTAAAAGTATAATACTAACAGTTTATACTCCCCGAATGGGGGTGACATAGCAGAATGTAAACTCAATCACATCTAAGATAGAGCATAAAGGAAGATAGATAAAACATGAAATCGAAAAGAGATACAACAGATAGAAGACTAAGTGTCTAAGGTACGAACTCAGAATACATCTCAAACTCAAATACAGTAATCCACAAGTAAATACAACTCCAGACAACTGAGAAAAGCTAACTAAACAACCTCTAATGTGGCTCCTCTAGACTAGCAGGAAATCTCCAAGCTATCTGTAAAATTTGTCAACGTATCCTGTCAGAAAAATGAGCAAGTACAAACACCAACAACAGTTCCATATGAATTGACAAATACTATAAGAGACAGTAATAATGAAATACAAGACAAAGATATGTAAAGTACAGGATAAAACCAGCAGAAAATGTATAATAGGTGTGAGTACCGAATAGAACAACAATATGTATGTAGGATTGCTTAGGAACTATCCGGGAGCCGAGTTACAACCCTTAAACCAAACAAGGACCGGGGTTGTAACTCTTCTCCCGAACAGAACTTAGCCTCCTAGGATAAATAAATATAAAAAGGTGCCTTGAATTATTAGTGCGTCATGTGATCGGTTTGGGAAACATGTTCAAGCTTTCCATCTGACCGGCTACGAATAAATAACAAGTGTGAAACAACAAGTGTGAAGATAAGGCCGGTCACCATGGAAAGTTCAAGTAGCTATAAACAAGTGTCGAGTACAAGTGTGAAACAACAAGTGGGTATTTTGATCACACAACCACTAATAACTCCCCATCCTCGAATAGTATAAATGATTCGGTCATAACACGTCATGACACGAGGTTTAAGAGCAGGTGATCAGCCCACTCCCAAGTCCATGTCTATACAAGTACAAGTAACAAATCGAGTCATGTACCAATATACCAAGTAATCCGGGAACAACATCTCATGACAGGATCCGACATATACTAGTCCGTAAAATATCATGTCTGAGAATCAAGTAAGACACTACAACTGAATCGGATATAGCAGATATCAAGACAATAAAAACTATCAGTGAATGTACTCGCCTGATATCTGAATGTCCAAGGTAAAGATACTGTCCGAGGAGAGGTGTCTGGCTCCTAATTAGAACAGCACAAGTCACAACATATCCAGAAGGGTAATATAAAGCACTACAATGCATTCTACATGAATCTAGGTCAACTAGGCCAAAGTCAACCCTTGGTCAACTCTGGTCAACTACACTAGTCAAACTAGGTCATGTCCTAACCCAGCAAGTCTTACTAGGCCTAACCATGACTATCCTAGCAAGCACACATCAATACAAGGCTATACAAGCCAACATACACCCGATTCTACATAGCATGCAATTATTCAATACTCAAATAGGCAAGAATTCACATTGGATATACACTAGGTAATCTATTACTTTAAGCTATATATGTCTACACATATATACACATGCATATATTGGTATTCAACATTAGGTCTATAATTATGGCATTTCAAATGGTTATATAAACTTATATATATTACAACACAATATGCTACATATATATATAATATACATACATAGCTAAGTTAACTATATTCATAAATACTTATTTAAGAGGCTATGTGTGTGTATGTGAACATGGCAAAGGGGCAAGTGAGGGTTAAATGGGCATACATAGTATATACATATCAAAGAGTGTCAAAGTGTAAGTGAACAATGTGTCAAGTGTGATAGTGTCAACATAGTGTAAGGGGGTACATGAGGTAATATAGGAATTATGTTAACATAGAACATTACATCTCATTAACTTGTATATTGCATACATTATATCTATTATTACATTACATTCATGCTTGTATTCATTCATTATTCATTTATTCTTTTGCACTACTACATGCACCATACATTACATACTATGGAACCTACATATTCATTACAAGCCATACTTATACATCCTTACATTAGATAGGATGCTTACACCTCATATATCATTTATTTAACCATTTACTCATGCTTGCATTCTCTATTTAGTTACATAATGTATATACATTAACATGGGTTAAAATCAAATAGAACATTATATTACACACAAGGGTGCACAAAATATATATGTCGAATAGTAACTCCAACTAATAATCAATACTGTACCAACTCAGTATGAATTAAATTCTAGGATTAAATTATGTTATAGATCTATGTGTTAGCTTTCCGAAACTTCAAACGGATCGCGTTTTCGTTTCCGGAAACTCCCGAAATCGCGAAAATACCGAGAACGCGTTTGTCTTTCGTACAGCTGACACTCAAATAATTCTCCAAAAAGTTACAGAAAGAATTAGGCCTATAAATACATGTTTTTGGAAAGCTAACTTCAATACGCTTCTTTTAAAAAAATGGAAGATTAAACTGAGCTTTGAGCTAGAAGTTATAACATTTCTAAGTTAGGGCTGAAATTAAAAACGTGGATAAAAATCATGACGGATTTAAATAGTTTGAGCCAAAAGAACACACAATATATATCCTAATTATCCACAACAATAATATCAATAATAATATGAGGAACCACACTCACAAACTTGATTATATAATCATCATAAACCATTTATTACATATATAAATATAGATACACTCTCATTACAATATATATATATGTACATAAATCTATATATGTAACATGAACACATCCACAACACAAAAGACACTCCTATGACCTCCAAATGGACACAAAATGGACACAAATGGAGATACAACCTTGGGAGTCATTCCTATGGGTTCAAAATAGACCTATATGCATGAGAAAATGAAAAGGAGAAGGGATTTATACCTCCCGGTAGATCGAATCGAAGAAAAGCCTTCCCGGAGCGACACCGACACGTAGAGATTCCAAAAGGACACGAACGAGCTCCGAATCCTCCCAAACTTGGGTAGCTTCCTCCTTTGCTAGAATGGAGAAGGAAAGAAGAAGATTTGGTGGCGAAATGGAAGGATTTGGTGGAGAAATTGCTAGGGATTGCTCTCTAGGAATTTGGGAAAGAACAAGAGAGAGAGTGTGGATGAGAATAATGAAATAAACTTGAGCCTATCCTCTCCCAAAATGGCTGGCCATATGGGGCTATTTGTCCTATTATGGTAAGGTCCAAAATGCCCCCACTAACCTATTCTATGAGTATTAGGAAAGGGCTAATTGGTTGGGGCTAAATTAGTCATTCTAAAGTCTCTAATCACACTAACCTTATCCATAATAATTAGTCTAACCTCTAACTAAAATATTTCTATCATGTGGACTAAAATTAATATCATGTGGGCCATGCCTAACTAGTGTGTGGGTCCTACTAGAGTCAAACTACCCCCGGGTCCCCGTTTCAAGTCGGATTGAGTTAAAATTCGAACCCGACTCAAATAATCCCAAAACAATATCATAAATAATAAAATAATATCAAAATAATTCAAAGGGGTCAAATTCAAAAATATTCTTAGGCCAAAAATGATATTAAAATATTATAATTACATGGTTAGGCTCTAGGTCAAACAGTCTCTAGGGTTTCACTAGCAAAACGTCAAAACCACAAGTCATTGATTTAAATAATTTTAAAATAATTTAAAATCACCAAAAATCATATCATGAATTAAATATCATTATTAAAATAATTATAAACACGAAATTTCAAAATTACCCTCATTTGGGAAACTGGGTGCTACAGATACTGGAGCCACACATTCATTTATAGCCACCAGTTTTGCCACTAGACATAGCATTCCCATCACACCTTTAGCTAAGAATGTTAAAATCCTTACTGGAGGAGGAGTTGTACCTATTAGTGGTGTTTTTAGATGTTGTCCTGTAGTGATAAATGGCAGAGAGATGATGGCACAACTTCTTCTATTCCCTATGCCAATATTTGATGTGGTTCTTGGAATGGACTGGTTGAGCCAGCATTTCGCTCTCATAGACTGCCATAGGAGCAGTATTATCTTTAGACCACCGAATACGGCAGAGTTTGAGTTCACCAAAGAAGACGGAGAGAGTTGTGATGCACCCGTATCAAGGACTCATATGATGATGTATGACACCCCCAACACCCTATTATCACCGAGTTCAAGGATGTATTCCCCGAGGAATTGCCAGGACTACCACCTGACCGAGATATCGAGTTTTCTATTGAGCTTATTCCCGGAGCCGAGTCTATTTTATCCCGAGTATAACGTCTGGCACCCAAGAAGTTGGTAGAGATGAAGACGCAGATTGATGACTTATTAGAGAAGGGATTTATTCGTGCCGGTGCGTCACCATGGGGAGCACCCGTTCTTTTTGTGCCTAAGAAAGACGGGACAGTGTGCATGTGCATTGACTACAGAGCATTGAATGCGGTGACGGTGAAGAACAAGTATCCCTTGTCGCGTATAGACGATTTATTCGATCAACTGAGTGGAGCAAAAGTATTCTCCAAGATTGACTTACGATCGTGCTATCACCAATTGCAGGTTCGAAAGAAAGATATTGCTAAGATGGCTTTTCAATCGAGGTATGGACACTATGAGTTCTTAGTCATGTCTTTCGGTTTGACCAATGCTCCCGCAGTTTTTATGAATTTGATGAACAAGATCTTTCACCAATACTTGGACAAATTGGTAGTAGTCTTTATAGACGATATCTTGATTTACTCTAAGAGTCAAAATGAGCATGAGCAGCATCTACGGATAGTTTTGGGAACATTGAGGAACGAGAGACTCTTTGCGGAGCTTAGCAAGTATGATTTCTTTCTCAAGGAGGTATCATTCCTTGGTCATATTGTTATGGGCGATGGTATATCAGTAGACCCAGAGACGATCACAGCAGTCAAATCATGGCCTTCTCCCACATCAGCTTCTGAAGTGAGAAGTTTCCTCGGACTTACGGGTTACTACCGACGGTTCTTAGAAGATTTCTCTCGAATAGCGGGGCCTATGACATGATTAACTTACAAGGATCAGGAGTTTGTATGGACAGACGAGTGTCAAGCCGCTTTTGACGAGTTGAAGAAGCGATTGACTACAGCACTGATCTTGACACTACCATCGGGCCCAGGAGGATTTGTGATCTACAGTGATGCATTCGGAAAGGAATTAGGATGTGTATTGATGCAGCACGGTCGGGTAGTAGCATATGCATCGCGACTGTTGAGAGTGCATGAGAAGAATTATCCGACCCACGATCTAGAGCTCGCAGCGGTTATCTTTGCTTTGAAGCTATGGAGACACTACTTGTACGGCAAAAAGGTTGATATCTACACTGATCATAAGAGACTCAAGCACGTGTTTACACAGAAAGAGTTGAATATGCGACAGCGACGTTGGTTGGAGTTAATGAAGGATTATAAGATCGAGCTTCATTATCATCTGGGCAAGGCTAATGTCGTGGCAGATGCGTTGAGCCGTAAGCCCATGGCATATTTTTTACCACACAAAAGGAGTTGATTAGAGACTTGGAGCAGCTTGGTATTGAGGTAGTATTACCGGGAGCAGATGACGTATTTGTAACACCCAATTTTCTAAAATTAGGGTATTTTTGAAAATTTATTAATTTTATTATTTATTAATGGTATTTTAGTCATGATATGATTTTTGGTGATTTTTAGTTAATTAAAACTATTTTCTAAGTCACGACTTATGACTTTGATATTTTACTAGTATAACCCGAGTATAAACTCTAGAGATTTCATAACTTAGAGATTACCATGACCATGTAAGCCTAACCGAGTGATTAGGATACCATTTTAGCACTTTTTTAGCCTAAAGGGTATTTTGGTAATTTTCTAGAATTTATTTGGAATTATTTGGATTTATGTGATTTATTATTATTTAATTAGTTGATTAGTGTCATGTTAGCTCCTAACCTAGTTTAGCACTAATCCAGAGGTTAGCCACTAACCTAGAAGACTAATGTTAGATGTTAGCTTTATGTTAGAAATATCTAGGTTTGGTAAATATCTAGATATCTTACTTTTTAGATATTTTAGAGACCTAAATATCTATCTACCTAATCAAAGCCTTAGGGGCTAAGTAAGCAAGGTGGAAGGGACCTAAGCCTACCCCTACACTCCCCCATGGCAGCCAACCCTACCCCCCACCATATATATGCACCCCCCCTTCATTCATGCCATTTTTACATACACAAAAACCTAGTTTTCCTTCTACCTTCACACCCTCACCAATTAATCATTTTGACTCCAAATTGAGCCTAGTTTCTTGCATTGGACTCCCCTACACTAGAGGATACTAGTTTTGGCTTGATAGCAAGGATTTGTGGAGCTTTGGACATTGGGAGTTGAAGGGGGTTTTCATTCAAATAGGCCTATTATTGAGGATTTTGCATTCATAGGTAACATGCCCTAAAACCCATTAATATTGTATTTTCTCTTTATAGTTGCATGTATCTAGGTACCATGGAACTGTAGGTCAAGTTGGAAGGAAGTAGGTTCGATTTGGTGTCCGTATCGGACACGTATCCATGTTTGAAAAACAGTGTTTGGTAAAATGCCATTTAGGTTTTAATGTTGTTTTTGGTGAAACAAAATATATTTTTGGGTAGCCCTAGACATGTAGGACACAACCCTAGATGACTGAGCACACTTCGAGTCGTGTCCGTGTCCAAAATAGGATACGAACACACTGTTAACACCATACTTTGCACACTGTAAAACCCTACTTTTTGATACTTCGTGTCGTGTCCACACGTGTCGTAGACACAATATAGAAACCTAGACACGAACCTAACTACCCCACCTACCCATTGACACAAGCACAAGGCTCTACGTGCCACGTGTGGAGCACACGACCTTTCGACACACGTGCACGAGACTGTGCACGCTGTCCTGCTACCCGACACTGATAGCGGACACGACACAACACGTGGAAGGGTAAAACTTGGTGGACACGAGGGGGCAATGTCTGCGAACATGCCCCCAAAGTCTCATGACTTCTCGTGTCGTGACGAGTGAGAAAACTCACTCGCACTGGACACGCACTGCACTGCACGCGCACATTTTCCTCACTGATATGCGACTCGTATCATACGGACACGAGTCATGGACACCTCGTGTTTGCACAAGTGTGTAGCCTATCATGTGGCGAACACATGGACACGAGCACGAGACGTGTCGTGTCCTGTGTCGCGAACACGAGGCACTTGAACCCGTGCACGACGCGGTCTGAACACGCACATCAGTCGTATTTTTCACGACTGATACGGATCTCGTGTCGTATCCTGGAGTGACGTGGACACGAGGCAGGCACTTGGACACGTGAACAACCCCTAGGCGAACCTTCGTACACGAGCACGAGACACGTGAGTGTGTGTGTCGTGTCCTAGAGTGAGTTGCACACGTGCACGACACTGTGTATATGTGTGTGTATCAGTGTTTACCCGATTGGGTTACCAGTGAGTTGGACACGTCGTGTCGTGTCTAGACTTTGTGTTAGGCCCCCTAGATGCTAGGGGACACTGTGGGACATGATTACCATCCTTGGGTTTCGAGCCTTAGCTCGGTTTGGGTCGGGTATCGGGTTTATCCATTTTCCCATGAATAGTGATTCCTGAGTTCTTAATTTGGTATTTTTTTCTGAGTTTCAAATGAATTTTTAACTGAAATTGTGTATTATATATATGTATTTCTGTGTGTATTTACATTGTATACATATGTATATGTATATATGTGTGTGTATGTGAGATGTGAGGGTATATATATATATGTATATATGTGGTTATGTGTATATACATATATGTATATATGTAGGAGTGTGTGTGTATTGATTTATGGGTTCTAGAAATCTGGAAACACCCCCCTGTCATAGTGTCACACACACTCCCATATCTCTCTCTCTCTTTTGTTCACTCTCTATCTCTCTCACTCTCTCACATCTCTCTCTCTATTGTTCTTTCTCTCTCTATATATATATGTATATATGTATGTTGTATATATATATATATAGGTTATGTAGATATATATATATATATATATATATATATATATATATATATATATATATATATATATATATATATATATATGATACTATACTTTTTTAGGTATAAGTTTACATGGAACCTATAAGTTACTGGCCTATGGGTTATAGACATTAGCCTATGGCCATTAGGGGCTAACCCTAATTGACCTAATGACCCATGACCTAACTAGTTGACCCTTGTTTGACTAGTGTTGACCAAAGTCAACCTTAGGTCAAATTTGACCTAATTAACCTAGAATTGACTAGGATTAACCTAAAATGACTAGTTTAACTAGTCTGGCCATTATTGTCCTAACTTGACTAGTAGACCTAGTTTGACTAGATAATTGATCATTGTTGACCAAAGTCAACTATAGGTCAACCATGACCTAATTGACCTAGAGATGGCTTAGATGAACATAGAAGGACTAGTTGACTAAAGTTTGACTAAACCCTAACTGATTGATTTATGTTTGACCATATGGTTATGAGGATAGTCCTATGTAAATTAAGATATGTATGGGATTAAGTGAGATACTTAGAGTTGAGTCATGACTTGAGATTGGAATATGGGATTAGCTTGAATATAGGATTAAGGTTGGTATTTTATATATATATATATATGTATTTATATGTGGTATACTTGTATAGGTATTGGTTATACCTTAACCCTGTGGTGTAGTAACTTAGATAGTCTAGATTGACCTAGACTTGACCTAGCTTGACTATATTGACTAGTAATTGACTAGTTTGACCATTGTTAACTAAACTCTAGATAACTTGACTAGTTTGGCTAGAATGTTGACCAAGAGTTTGACTTTAACCTAGATTAGACTAGTTTGACCTTGTTTGACCTTATTTGACTTAGTTTGATTTCCTGTGACCTAGTATGACTTCCTATGAACTAGTTTGACTGTTAGAGTTGACCGAGTTTGACTTTGACCTAGATTGACCTAGAATTATGTAGAATGTATTATAATCTTTATTTTCACCATTGTGGATACATTGTGACTTGTATTGCTCTGACTAGGAGCCATACACCTCTCCTCAGGCAGTATATCCTCTTCAGAAGTTCAGTTATCAGGCGAGTACATTCTCTGACCGTTTTATACTTGTTCAGGCTTTACTTTCTCGCTCTAGATTACTTTACTTGATGCTGTCACGTTGGTAACACGGATTGGTACTATTGGATCTTTACATGAGAAGTTATCCCTCTCGGGAGCATCGAGTACTTCATGTTACGTGTGTTTCACTTTCATCATGTACTCCTATGCTTCCATCATGCATGTGTACTCATGTGATCATGTACTCTCATGTTCACTGAGCCCTCATGTATAACTTCACGTATACTCATTTATGATCCTCATGTGAAGTAATCATGTATAATAACGTAACTTGTCTAGATCCTTCTGTATTGATTGGGGAAACGGGGAAGTAGAAGTAGACATGTGAATAATTCTAAGTAGTGTAATCATGTACAAACTCAGTAGTGTAATCATGTATAAATTCTAGCCATTCACATGCCTATCTTGTACCCTACATCACTAGCCACTTACAGTTCTCTATATACAGTAGATATTTTATTTACAAGCTATCTCTTTTACCGTATATATTTCCTTTTAGCACTTCGCGTATTTTACTCTATTGCATGTATCGAATTTCCTAACCTGATATGAACTGTGTGAGATGTATTGTGCTCATTCCTGTCCTGACTGGACCTGTTGAAAATATTACAGAGGATGAGGATGAGGCATGGGTGACTACATATTATGGAGCAGGACTAGATGATACTTATGTTGTGGACCCTCAGCAGGATCCACCTGCAGCTGAGGATGTTGCCCCAGTAGTCTAGGCTAGTTTTGCTAGACTGTCATTTTTATATTATTATTTTGTCTCACATTCTGAGTTGTATTTTGAGATGTTGAGATGTATAGACCCTTAGACTTATTTTGTATATTGGGTTGATATTCTGGATGTTATGTTATCGTAGACACTTAGACTTGTTTTTTCTATTGTACTGTTCTCTTAAGTTACTATCTATCTATCTATCTATCTATCTATCTATCTTTCATTCTTCTACCTTAGATGTGATTGAGACTGTATATTGTTATGTCGCCTCCATTCGGAGAGTATATACTGCACAGGTACCTTTATATTGTTAGATGATTGACCTAGGACAGCGTTCTACCGCCGATACTGCGGCGTAGGCTGGACGTACCCACTTCTCGTGCCCCTATACAGGGTGCTGGTCGTGACACATTTTTAGTGGTGGCCCATGCAGGTCGAGTTTATGTAGTGGTATTCGAACTAGAGTATCACTACAGCCTGGGATAGGATTTGAGGAATAGACTTAGTAAGAGAGGATACTCAATCACTGTTAGGATACCTTGAGAGATTCCGGGGATGACCCTTGAGAATCTTATTTTGAATTACGATTTAACTCCTTTTCCCTTGATTGAATTTGATTTTGGAGGATTCACTGTAGAACTTTGAATCCTGGTGTTAGTTGATGATTTTGAAATTTTTGTAGTTGTTGATTTTAATTTCTTTGTGTTAGATTAATATCTTTTATTTTATGGTACTCAATCACATTTATGAGAAAACTTTCATTTGTATCTTGCCATCTAATTCTCTTGCTAATTGCTTTCCCTTGAAATGAACTGTCCCCTCTATTTTTGCATCTTGCTCAACTCTTTCTACCAATCTATGTGATTGTATCCCAAACCTGACTTACTCGACATTTCCTTAAATCAAGACTTTATTGAGACCTTCTAACCTTTGACCTTTGGTTGATCGAACCTTAACTATATTCATCTAGTAGCCTATCTATCCCTAGGACTGTGTTCCTAAATTATTTTTCTGGATTCCTAATTAATTTTATTCCATGCGTTAACTTGATCTTCTTAATTTTTGCATCAATTGTCACGTCTTAAACTCCCACTTTCTATTCTAGATCATTGGACGTCCTTTACCGTGACTTGGATATTCGGAGTGTAATACTAGTTGTTACCTTCCAACAAACTTCATATATAAGACCTAGACTAGCCTACCTTCATGTAGGTATTCCATGTCCTACTAAAACCCGTCTCCTTGTACTTTATTTTCTTGATATGATTTTCTGGCCAAATGGCTAAACTAAAACCTCTACCATGATACTAAATTAATTCTTATTTCAATTAGAGATCCACCTTGGCTCAATTCTTTCGACCTGGCATGTGATGGTGTTCTGCTTGAATCCTTAAATACTTAACCTTGTACCTTATCTTGAATGCTTGACCCGATTGGTTAAGGATCTTGGACTATGTATTTTCTTTCATCATTTCCACCCTTACTTATATCTTATGCTACAAAGTTATCCTTAGTTTCACAAGCTTATTCTTTTCGAGCTTGATCATGACATATTTTATTGGGTGCACACCCACTAACATATTGTCTAATCAGAACCGGCGCATGATGGTCTGATCAACCTATTGCGTTTTTGTTCGCTTTTCATATATTAATCTACGTGGATGGAGACATAGTTAAACTTGCCCTAGAATCTTATCCACAATAGCCTTGACAATTCTCCTTAGAATTATTTTTATCGCCTATGAACCTCGTATTCATATCCAGTTGAATTAAATTTAATCATGACCTGGATCTTTATTATTGGATGCTCGTGCTCATACTTGATTTCATTGAATTCCCATCTTGCCCAATTCTTGATTTATCCTGAAATTGATCAACTTAGATCGTGTCAAGACTAAAATCTTTTTGTGATTGTTTGTGCCTAAATTTTCAATTTTTACCACTTTATGGAATAGTAAACCTTTTAATGATTTCTCAGTTACTTGTTAATGACCAATTTTCATATAGGATGGTAGACGGCCCTATAGCCTTGATGATTGTTGTTCCCTTACTTTCCCAATTGGGACACCCTAGATTGCTTGTACGTTTTGATACCATAGGACAGTCTTGATCTAGAATGACTAGTGCACCTAGATGAGACCACAGACTATCCCATTTAACCTGTTCCCCCCTTGTACCACTATTGCATCATAATTTCTGGTTCAATTTAGGACATAGACCTTTTCCACTCTAAATTATGATCATCGTAGGCACATTACGGTGACTTTTAAATTAGGAGCACAAGACTAGTAGTTTTCTCAACAAAAAAAACTAACTTCACATACATGACCTAGACATGACACTATACACCCATGACCTTAGTATCCCACTTAGGCATACCATCGTGTGCTTCATTTACTTAGTACGATTTTTCTGACCCGAGACTCCATCCTGATTTACCCCATGGAGTTACTTTTGATTTCGATTTGAATTAAGGACACCTTATAGCCTAAACTGCTAACCAATTTTGGACATGACCCAGTATAGGTCTACTACCCATATTCTACTTGTTGACCTTGTATGTTGCTAGGTAGTAGCTTCGACCCTGATTGTTGGAGGTTTGACCTAGGAGGAGTACGACCATCTAAATTTCAAGGACGAAATTATTTTAAGGAGGGTAGACTTGTAACACCCAGTTTTCTGAAATTGGGGTATTTTTAAAAATTTATTATTTTTATTATTTATTAATGGTATTTTAGTCATGATATGATTTTTGGTGATTTTTAGTTAATTAAAACTATTTTCTAAGTCACGACTTATGACTTTGTGATTTTACTAGTATAACCCTAGTGTAAACTCTAGAGATTTCATAACCTAGAGACTACCATGACCATGTAAGCCTAACCAAGTGATTAGGATACCATTTTAGCACTTTTTAGCCTAAAGGGTATTTTGGTAATTTTTTAGGATTTATTTGGAATTATTTGGATTTATGTGATTTATTATAATTTAATTAGTTGATTAGTGTCATGTTAGCTCCTAACCTAGTTTAGCACTAATCCAGAGGTTAGCCACTAACCTAGAAGACTAATGTTAGATGTTAGCTTTATGTTAGAAATATCTAGGTTTGATAAATATCTAGATATCTTACTTTTTAGATATTTTAGAGACCTAAATATCTATCTACCTAGTCAAAGCCTTAGGGGCTAAGTTAGCAAGGTGGAAGGGACCCAAGCCTACCCCTACACTCCCCCATGGCAGCCAACCCTACCCCCGACCATATATATGCACCCCCCTTCATTCATGCCATTTTTACATACACAAAAACCTAGTTTTCCTTCTACCTTCACACCCTCACCAATTAATCATTTTGACTCCAAATTGAGCCTAGTTTCTTGCATTGGACTCCCCTACACTAGAGGATACCAGTTATGGCTTGATATCAAGGATTTGTGGAGCTTTGGACATTGAGAGTTGAAGGGGGTTTTTATTCAAATAGGCCTATTATTGAGGATTTTGCATTCATAGGTAACATGCCCTCAAACCCATTAATATTGTGTTTTCTCTTCATAGTTGCATGCATCTAGGTACCATGGAACTGTAGGTCAAGTTTGGTAGGAAGTAGGTTCGATTTGATGTCCGTATCGGACACTTATCAATGTTTGAAAAATAGTGTTTGGTGAAATGCCACTTAGGTTTTAATGTTGTGTTTGGTGAAACAAAATATATTTATGGGTAGCCCTAGACATGTAGGACACAACCCTAGTTGACTGGGCACACTTTGAGTCATGTCCGTGTCCAAAATAGGACATGAACATACTGTTAACACCACACTGTGCACACTGTAAAACCCTACTGTTTGACACTTCGTGTCGTGTCCACACGTGTCGTGGACACAATACAGAAACCTAGACACGAACCTAACCACCCCACCTACCCACTGATATGAG
Organism: Iris pallida; assembly: GCA_029216955.1. NCBI lineage: Eukaryota > Viridiplantae > Streptophyta > Magnoliopsida > Asparagales > Iridaceae > Iris > Iris pallida. Next base: position 8,472,960 of record JANAVB010010198.1, on the reverse strand, counting down.
CACAAGGCTCTACGTGCCACGTGTGGAGCACACGACCCTTCGACACACGTGTACGAGACTGTGCACGCTGTCCTACTACCCGACACTGATAGCGGACACGACACAACACGTGGAAGGGTGAAACTTGGTGGACACGAGGGGGCAGTGTCTGCGAACATGCCCCCAAAGTCTCATGACTTCTCGTGTCGTGTCGAGTGAGAAAACTCACTCGCACTGGACACGCACTGCACTGCACGCGTACGTTTTCCTCACTGATACGCGACTCGTGTCGCACGGACACGAGTCGTGGATACCTCGTATTTGCACGAGTGTGTAGCCCATCATGTGGCGAACACATAAACACGAGCATGAGACGTGTCGTGTCCTGTGTCGCGAACACGAGGCACTTGAACCCGTGCACGACACGGTCTAAACACGCGCATCAGTCGTGTTTTTCATGACTGATACGGATCTCGTGTCGTATCCTGGAGTGACGTGGACACGGGACAGGCACTTGGACACGTGAACAACCCCTAGGCGAACCTTCGTGCACGAGCACGAGACACGTGAGTGTGTGTGTCGTGTCCTAGAGTGAGTTGCACACGTACACGATGCTGTGTATATGTGTGTGTATCAGTGTTTACCCGATTCGGTTTCCAGTGAGTTGGACACGTCGTGTCGTGTCTAGACTTTGTGTCAGGCACCCTACATGCTAGGGGTCACTATGGGACATGATTACCAACCTTGGGTTTCGAGCCTTAGTTCAGTTTGGGTCGGGTATCGGGTTTACCCATTTTCCCATGAATAGTGATTCCTGAGTTCTTAATTTGGTATTTTTTTCTGAGTTTCAAATGAATTTCTAACTGAAATTGTGTATTATATATATGTATTTCTGTGTGTATTTACATTGTATACATATGTATATGTATATATGTGTGTGTATGTGAGATGTGAGGGTATATATATATATGTATATATGTAGTTATGTGTATATACATATATGTATATATGTAGGAGTGTGTGTGTGTTGATTTCTGGGTTCCAGAAATCTGGAAACACCCCCTGTCACAGTGACACACACACTCCCATATCTCTCTCTCTCTCTTGTTCACTCTCTATCTATCTCACTCTCTCACATCTCTCTCTCTATTGTTCTCTCTCTCTATATATATATATATATGTATATATGTATGTTGTATATATATATATATATATATATATATATATATATATATATATATATATATATATATATATATATAGGTTATGTAGATATATATATATATATATGGTATATATTAGTATATATATATTTTGATATATTTGTATATATATAATTTTTTTTTTATATTTGTATATATATATATACATATATTAGTATATATATTAGTATATATATATTTGTATATATATATATATATATTTTTTTTGATATATTTGTATATATATATATATATATATATATATATATATATATATATATAAAATATATATATATATATATATATATATATATATATATATATATATATATATATATATTTATATATATATATATATATATATATATATATATATATATATATATATATATATATATATATATATACATAACTATATATATATAATATATATATATATATATATATACATAACTATATATATATATATATATATATATATATATATATATATATATATATAAATATATATATATATATATACATAACTATATATATATAAATATATATATATATATATATATATATATATATATATATATATATATATATATATATATATATATATATATATATATAGTTATATATATATAGTTATGTATATATATATATATATATATATATATATATATATATATATATATATATATATAGTTATATATATATATGTGATACTATACTTTTTAGATATAGGTTTACATGGAACCTATAAGTTACTGGCCTATGGGTTATAGACATTAGCCTATGGCCATTAGGGGCTAACCCTAATTGACCTAATGACCCATGACCTAACTAGTTGACCCTTGTTTGACTAGAGTTGACCAAAGTCAACCTTTGGTCAAACTTGACCTAACTAACCTAGAATTGACTAGGATTAACCTAAAATGACTAGTTTAACTAGTCTGACCATGTTTGACCTAACTTGACTAGTAGACCTAGTTTGACTAGATAATTGACCATTGTTGACCAAAGTCAACTATAGGTCAACCATGACCTAATTGACCTAGAGATGGCTTAGATGAACATAGAAGGACTACTTTACTAAAGTTTGACTAAACCCTAAATAATTGATTTATGTTTGACCATATGGTTATGAGGATAGTCCTATGTAAATTAAGATATGTATGGGGTTAAGTGAGATACTTAGAGTTGAGTCATGACTTGAGATTGGAATATGGGATTAGCTTGAATATAGGATTAAGGTTGGTATTATATATATATGTATTTATATGTGGTATACTTGTATAGGTATTGGTTATACCTTAACCCTGTGGTGTAGTACCTTAGATAGTCTAGATTGACCTAGACTCGACCTAGCTTGACTATATTGACTAGTAATTGACTAGTTTGACCATTGTTAACTAAACTCTAGATAACTTGACTAGTTTGGCTAGAATGTTGACCAAGAGTTTGACTTTAACCTAGATTATACTAGTTTGACCTTGTTTGACCTTATTTGACTTAGTTTGATTTCCTGTGACCTAGTATGACTTCCTGTGACCTAGTTTGACTGTTAGAGTTGACCGAGTTTGACTTTAACCTAGATTGACCTAGAATCATGTAGAATGCATTACAATCTTTATTTTCACTATTGTGGATACATTGTGACTTGTACTGCTCTGACTAGGAGCCATACACCTCTCCTCAGGCAGTATATCCTCTTCAGACGTTCAGTTATCAGGCGAGTACATTCTCTGACCCTTTCATACTTGTTCAGGCTTTACTTTCTCGCTCTAGATTACTTTACTTGATGCTGTCACGTTGGTAACACGGATTGGTACTATATGGATCTTTACATGAGATGTTATCCCTCTCGGGAGCATCGGGTACTTCATGTTACGTGTGTTTCACTTTCATCATGTACTCCTATGCTTCCATCATGCATGTGTACTCATGTGATCATATACTCTCATGTTCACTGAGCCCTCATGTATAACTTCTCGTATACTCATTTATGAGCCTCATGTGAAGTAATCATGTATAATAACGTAACTTGTCTAGATCCCTGTGTATTGATTGGGGAAACGGGAGAGTAGAAGTAGACATGTGAATAATTCTAAGTAGTGTAATCATGTATAAACTCAGTAGTGTAATCATGTATAAATTCTAGCCATTCACATGCCTATCTTGTACTCTACATCACTAGCCACTTACAGTTCTCTATATACAGTAGATATTTCCTTTACAAGCTATCTCTTTTACAGCGTATATTTCCTTTCAGCACTTCCCGTATTTTACTCTATTGCCTGTATCGTATTTCCTAACCTAATATGAACTGTGTGAGATGTATTGTGCTCGTTCCTGTCCTAACTGGACCTGTTGAAAATGTTACGGAGGATGAGGATGAGGCATGGGTGACTACATATTATGGAGCAGGACTAGATGATACTTATGTTGTGGACCCTCAGCAGGATCCACTTGCCGCTGAGGATGTTGCCCCAGTAGTCTAGGCTAGTTTAGCTAGACTATCATTTTCATATTATTATTTTGTCTCACATTCTGAGTTGTATTTTGAGATGTTGAGATGTATAGACCCTTAGACTTATTTTGTATACTGGGTTGATATTCTGGATGTTATGTTATCCTAGACACTTAGACTTGTTTCTTCTATTATACTGTTCTCTTGAGTTACTATCTATCTATCTATCTATCTATCTATCTATCTATCTATCTTTCTTTCATTCTTCTACCTTAGATGTGATTGAGACTGTATATTATTATGTCACCTCCATTCGGAGAGTATATACTGCACAGGTACCTTTATATTATTATATGATTGACCTAGGACAGCGTTCTACCACCGACACTGCGGCGTAGGCTGGACGTACCCACTTCTCGTGCCCCTATACAGGGTGCGGGTCGTGACAGTATTAGCCAACCTCCAGGTGCAATCATCATTGGTAGAGCGCATCAAGGCAGCATTGCCCAATGACGCTAGATTTCGACGGCTCAAGGAGAGGACTGAAGCAGGAGAGCTGACAGGTTTGAGGATCCACTCAGATGGGACATTGCGATGTGGTGATCGCACTTATGTACCCAATGGAGAGCTACGTCAGGAGCTTATGGCAGAGGCTCATAGTTCGACTTACTCTATTCATCCCGGAGGGACCAAGTTGTATCGTGACTTACGACAGTATTATTGGTGGCATGGAATGAAGCGAGATATAGCTCGTTTCGTTGCCAAGTGCTTGGTATGTCAACAAGTGAAGGCGGAGCACCAGAGGGCGGCCGGATTATTACAGCCGCTACCCATTCCCTAGTGGAAGTGGGAGCACATTACTATGGATTTCGTCATGGGTTTTCCTCGAAGTCCTAGGGGACGTGACGCAGTATCGGTGACTGTTGATAGACTTACCAAGTCAGCCCATTTCTTACCTTTTAGAGTGGGCCAGTCGACAGAGGTATTGGCAGAGATGTATATAGAGCAGATTGTGAGATTGCATGGTATGCCTCTTAGTATTGTGTCAGACCGTGGCTCGAGATTTACTTCGCACTTTTGGAGGAGCATACAAGAGAGTTTGGGCACCCGATTGAAGTTTAGCACATTATACCATCCACAGACAGACGGCCAGTCGGAGCGTACCATTCAGATGCTAGAGGATATGCTGAGAGCGTGTATGCTTGACTTTGGCGGTTCGTGGGAGGACCATCTCCATCTTGTTGAGTTTTTCTACAACAATAGCTATCAAGCGAGCATTCAGATGGCTCCGTTTGAAGCATTGTATGGTAGAAAGTGTCGGTCTCCTGTTTGTTAGAGCGACATAGGAGAGCGACAGCTATTGGGTCCCGAGTTGGTCTTGAGAACAGTGGAGACAGTGAAGAAGATTCAGGACCACCTGCGAGCAGCGCAGGATCGTCAAAAGCAGTGGGCAGATAATCGTCGTCGACCCTTGGAGTTCAAAGAGGGTGACCATGTGTTCTTGAAGATATCCCCCACTAGGGGCACGATTCGATTCGGAGGACGTGGCAAGTTGAGTCCAAGGTACATCGGGCTTTTCGATTTCTTGGAACGTGTTGGAGAGGTTGCCTACAGATTGGCACTGCCACCGTCGCTAGAGGGAGTGCATGACGTATTCAATGTATCTTAGCTGAGGAGGTACGTGGCGGACAACAATCATGTGCTTGATCACTCCGAGATCACAGTTTGACCGAGTTTGTCGTACGAAGAGCAACCAGTAGGTATCTTCGATCGTCGAGTGAAGGTGTTGTGGAACCAATCTATTCCATTGGTTCGTGTGGCATGGAAGCATCACTCGCCAGGGGAGTCAACTTGGGAGCACGAGGACGACATCCGAAATTGCTACCCTTATTTGTTCGAAAACGGAGGTATGTCTTGAATTTTAAGTTGCTAATATTTTTCTTGCATTGCATTTGATCTCCCGACCTTAGTTTAATTTCGAAGACGAAATTTTCTTTAAGTTGGGTAGGATGTAATATTGAAATAACTTTTATATTATACTTATAAAAACTATTTAATATCAAATTATACATACAACAACGTTTTAATATCAAAATATTAGTCCATTAAAATAAATTACAAAATATATGCATATACATAAAATATATCCACATGGGCGTCTTCCTGCACATAACATCTCCACATGGGCTTGGTTTGGGTCCAGTGCAGGCTAAATCTGTCGACCGGGTCTCCTAGAAGTTATAATATTCTTAATAATAAATAAATAAATAATTTATAGGGGTCTTCTCACAACTTAGCCTGGTTTTCCTACTTAAGACATACCTATGGCTTGGCCTTCCCTACCATAGCTAAAATACTAGTCAAGGCACACAAATATACTATCCGTGCCATGATTTCTAGTCACGTTGTACTCCAAATCTCAACCATGACTAAGGCTATCTGTCATAATAACTATTTAATTAAAATATTTATAACATACCCGAAATTCACCATTTAATTTAAATAAATAATAAAAAAATATTTTCAAAATATCGGGAAGAGGGGTTACACTGACTGGGGTGGTTGTAGTGGACGAGATGCTCCTCATGTTGATGGTACCATAAGCCTCGTCACCTGCTCTCCCGGTCGGGTCTAGAAGTGCTGGAGCTGTAGACCTCAGGGTCTGTCAAGCATATACTATCGCCTGCTGCTCAGGGCAATCCATGACCATATTTTGGCCTAACTAATACCTCAAGCACAGTCCAAGACAAATCTGGCAAACATTTCGGATGTGTCCATGCTTTCCACAGTAATGAAAATGGGCTTCTGATAGGGTGTAGGCCTCTGCTGCTGTACTGTGGGCCACCTGATAGGTCTACCCTGTGTCACTCTACCTGGTGCATCTGATGGAGCGGGGCGTCTCTATGTCTGTTGCAGCTCCTTGCGAAGGAGCACCTAGCTACGTGCTTCCTCCAAAACAGTTGCTTGAGAGACTCGAGATTGTATATGTCTTGAGCTCTGGTGCTAGCCCCTGGTAGAATCTCTTCGCTCTCTCCTGTTCTGTAAGAATCAATGCCGCCCCGAATCTGCTCAGGCGGCTGAACTTTGCATTGTACTCGTCCACCGATATGTTCCCATTCTTCAGATGGAGGAACTGGTCGTAGAGAACGTCTCGAATGTGAATAGAAAAAAATCTCTCATAGAAGAGGTCATATAACTCCTTTCATGTCTACTCGATGCCTAGTCCCCTCAACTCTACCTTATACCAGTGGTGGGCATTATCCTCTAGGAGTAAGTCCACTATAGTCATCCACAAGTTTGTTCGCAACAGGGACACCTTCAGTAGCTTTCCCGTGCCGATAAGCAATACGCTAGTGGTTTCTAGGTACCCTTGAAAGGCTTGGAGTTCATCTCCATGAAGTTCTTGATAGAGCCATCATAAGGATGCAGAGCTGGTGCTGGTGCAGGAGACTGAGGTGAAGGTAGGGGTCTAGTCAGTACGACCATCTTGCTCTATCTTATCAGCTCAATCTGCTTCCATTCAGCCTGCATCATGGTATACATGAACTAGGTAGTGGGGTGTCCATCAGCCGGTGGCGAAGGCATATTTGGTTCCGATTGAGGTAGAAACTGCTGAGGGAATGGTGGTGGAGTGGTAGTATATTCCCTCCTGGTGTCACTACGGTATTCTGCCCAGTCTGGCTGACTGGTAGTACTTGGGTCTTGGTCTCCTGCTGTACCGTCGATGGGGTTGTGGTAGTCTGCTGTTGTCTCAGCTGGTATGGGGTAACCGGGTTCAGTGGTAGGACCTGATCCTCTTGAGTGGTTGCATCACCATATGTGACAGCCAAGGTAAAAATATGTCTACTTTGAAGGTTCATATTTCTAGCATGAAAGTAAGGATACGTTAGAATAGATTCAAGCAAGAGGCAACCCAAGCAATCAAAAGAGAGTTCGAAAAAGTTTCAAGTCAAATGAGGTAATAAGTTGTGGATGAGATACTATTCCTATTCCTATATGTAGGCTTGCTGCGCACAGTTATATAACCCGACAATATTTTTGTTAGACCTATATGAGCCACCATAAAAACATGTAACGCATAGTCCCAATATACGTAGGACTAGGCATAGAAATAAGCCAGCTGCATAGATACGAAGAATACTCCAATATATGGAATTCTCGTACGCATGCATAAGCTGTAAATAATAAATCACAGGCCAATCACAGAATAAAATAAAAGTATCAAAGGTGTAGCCGGGTGGAAACAAATCCACTATCAAACAGCTATTGTTACGCCACAGTCCCAAAATATATAGGACAAGCAACATAAGCATGCCAACTATACGGTTAAAATAAGTATTCCTAATTTAATGGACTTATCCTAATCTTAATACACTGTAAAGTAAAGTAAATCTACTCTGTCTCAATCCAAAATAATGAACAAAATCAAGAACAAACATTATATATCATGGTCTGCCACCCAACAACATATATGTTTGGAATGGACCCGAAGAATAATAGAGGTCCAGTAAAACTAGTCTAAATGAGCAAGATATAACAGGAAAGGAAGTATAAAGAACGATAAAATGATAAACTAACACTACAAGCAATACATGAACCCTGCAGCCAAAATAAAACCATTCATCTCACTCCCCAATCCAAAAATATACGAGACTAGGCTACGTGGCAATGGCCAGCTACGTATCTGTCATGCCGCACAACCAGAATACTAGCAAGTAGGGACGGACATGGCCAGCTACGCAATACCAAAGTGCACCAGTACTCTAAAATTGCGTATAAGCTGTCAAGACATAGGGTTACTTTTACAAGCCAACAGTCGATCCTAGGTTAAATTATCACGTCCCAGAACCAGAATACTGACAAGTAGGGACGGACAAGGCCAGCTACGTAATACCAGAGTACGCCAGTACTCTGAAATTTCATATAAGCTGTCAAGACATGAGGGTTACTTCTACAAGCCAATAGTCGATCCTAGGTCAAACAATCCTAGGTATCTCAATCACAAACAATTATACAATTGCAAGAAGTATGATCATCAGACATACAATAGTAAAGGGTCCCAAACCATTTATACATGGATGATCATGAAGCTAGTCATACCAAAATAGAGAACTAGCAAGAGTAATAGTCATACATGATAAGCTCTAGCTATAGTCTAGAATACGCACATCATGTTTCTTCCCGTAAGCTAAATGTCAAGAACGAAAACATGAGCAAAACATGTGCTCGGAGGCTAAACGCCACAAAATACATAACCAGTGGGAGAATAAAATGAGAAACCCACTCGGGTACTCTGGTGCTCTGGATGGTCACCGTCGAGTAGATGGTGCGGAAGATCCTCTGGGCTTTTCTATCAGATCTGGCCAAACAAAACCAGTGGGGTCAGACCCCCAATAGCAAGTACCACAAAGGAAGCCAAACTATGAGCTAAAACCAACAATCACTAACATAAATAATTAGAGATAGATCGAGACTTGTGCACTACCAATGAACTTATCCCGAACATAGGAAGATAATAAATAAGCATCATAGAGCATAAAATAATTATAATACGACATAATGTAAAGTGTAGACATGTTATGTAAACAGAAGCATGAGAATATGTAAAAGCAATTTAACATGTGAACTTGTGAGATAACCGGTTCATAAGAGCATGGTGACCCGGCATAGGGAGTCATGTATAGCTTGTAAGATAATTAAACATGTGGGCATGTAAGAATTATGTAGAAAAATAATGGTAAGTGGACTTAGGAACTAATTCAGAAGTCAAGTTACAACCCTTAAACCAAATAAGGACCTGGGTTGTAACCCTTCTCCTGAATAAAACTTAGTCTCTGATTATTTATCGACATGGTAAAGCATAAACCATAGTATACTGAAATAAACATACGGATATTGCCTAGACAAAACTAGACTGGACTGGACTGACTCCATCCATCAATCACGGCCAAGCAATGAGTACGGCTTGATACTTTAACTAACTAGGGTTCTCACAAGCGTAGTTATAAAAAAATGCAATGAGGTATCCCTACGGCCACACGCCCTACAGACTGTCCAGGTTATCCAGACGCAAATTACAAAGATTATAGCAGATACATCGCCCAGAAGACAAATGTATCCCATGTAAGCAAAATAGTGGATACATCGCCCAGGAGACAAATGTACCCTAAGAGAGTTATTAGGTGACTTGGGGGTACAAAACATGACAGTGTGCATATTACTTGTTTCATAAAGTGCCCCACATGACAGTGGGCTAGAAATGTGCCCTACTCGTCGGCAGGCTACAAGTCCATCAGAGAAGGCGCCCAGATAACGGGATTGCTTGTAGCCGGAATACCTTTCTATATGAACTACTTGATCAATCTAGTCATTAATGTTAGCCCAATGATTGTATCATATTTTTGAATATGGTTAATATGTTAAATTTAGCATTTTATTATCACTAATCTTCATACTATCGCCATAGCATTTCTACTTATACTTATACCTTTGGTGATATGTGCCTATTGGTTTACAAATTAGTGATATAAGATTATCTATCTTAAATTTAATCGGGTTGCCAAAATCAAAACTACGTTTTGATTGTGGTCATGCAATTAAGATTAATCATTATGATATCACTAACATTTATGCTATCACCTTAGCACTTATACTTAAACTCAGCATTGTCCTAATGAGCATTAAACTTATCATACTTGCTACTATGTATATTACTTTGTTCGTCTAAACATGTATATGCAAAAAAGCAATAAGCAAGGTCAATGTGGACATATGCAATGAAAAAATCATGGTGGGCCAAAGATGATGGATCCCACAAGATTTCTCTGAACCACCCGACGACATCTCTGGAGCCACGCACTCGGGGGTAAAGGTATTCAGTTTTCGCAAACTGGATATCTTTGGACAGCTGCCGCCAAAGAAAAAAGCCAGCACCTATCAAAGGAAGAAGCCAAGCCATGCCATCATCATTTCAAGACTCTGAAGAAGGCTACACCTGCTACAGTATATCTGGAGTTTGTAATGAGTCTTAGGAATTATTGTAAACACAAGAAATGGATGGCAAAATCGAAAGCTAGGGTAGAAATTAGCTTAGGATCATTTTCGGATGAAAATCGGCATACCGACGGTATACCGGTACATACCGATGGTATACCAATTTTGTTCACAGAAAGTTTCTGTCTACAAAATCGATATACCGACGGTATATCGGATCATACCGACGGTATACCGATTTCGTAAAGTTGAAAGTCCAACGGTCGAATTTCTAGCAATAAATGTTCCTAACGGCTATATTTCGAGCCGTTGTAATCCCAGACCGGTATACCGACGGTATGCCGACTCATACCGGCGGTATGCCGGTCGCTGACTAAAAAGTTGCCTTTGGCTCTTTTCAATGCTTTAGTTATAAATAGCCTTGAACCCCTTCATTCAAGGTTGATGCTTTGAGCCTAAAAATTTCTAAACCACCAAAGCCTATCCAAAAACAACTCTACAAAGCTTTCATTTGCCATCCATAAATTGTGTTAGAGTTATTGAGTTGAAAAGTAAGATCTTCATCTTATTGTATAAGGAGATCAAAACCTATTGTGAAAAGGTTGAAGTTGGAGAGTCTTCGTATCCAAACTCTCGGTTGAAGTTGGAGAGTCTTCGTATACAAACTCTTGGTGTGAAGTCAGAGAGCCCTTCGGATTAAAGCTCATGTGTGTTAAAGTTGGCGAGTTCTTCGGATCCAAACTCGTGTGTAACTATTTACTCAAATAGTGGATTAAAGCCGGAGAGAGTTCCGGGACTGGAGTGCCTCTTAGGAGGATACCAGGATATATCGTGTGTAGGTATTGTTATTGCTTCTTCTCTTGCACCTATAATTTTAAATTGCCCATTATCTTGTGCTAAGTGCTTCATTAGCTAGCTTGACCCTATTCACCCCCCCTCTAGGGTTTCTACAATTAATCCTAGCCAGATTCAGTATGAATCCCTGGCCGTAGGAAATCAGGAATTCATGTCCTAGACATGATGTAATACAGAACATGTAGCTTGTACAAACACACTCAAGATAAACACCCACGGTGTCCAAATCATTCATTACTTGTAAGCCAATAAAGTCGTCGCAACAGCATTCATGGTTCATGTCATGTCATATTACATGTCTGGAGTGCACCACGACGGGTCACTATCATGTTAAGAGTACTTGTTAGAGGTGCACCATGACGGGCCATATTCATGTTAAGCAAAGAAGTGACATGTGACTTGAATGCACCGCAACGGGTCACTATCGTGTTAAGGAAAGAAAGGAGACATAAATCATAAGTGCACCCACTACTAAAATCTGCTCATTTGGCGACATAAATTTAGCGACGTTCGATTAACGTCGCTAAATTATGTACTTTAGCGATGTTTTAGTGAAGCGTCGCTAATCGTCGCTACTAGCGACGAAATAAGCGACGAAATAACGACGTATATTAAATACATGAGCTTGTCATCGCGAAACGTCGCTATGACGTTGCTAATAGCGACTAATTTAGCGACTATAGTTTGAACGTCGCTAAATTCTAATTATATCCCCCCCAACGATTTATTTCCCCCTATTTTCCACTCTCACTCTCTCTCCTCCCCCTACGGCGCTCTTACTCTCTCCGGCGGTGACTCTCACTCTCTCCGGCGACTCTCGTTCCTCTCCGGTTCGTGACTCTCCCCCTCCCTCTCTCTCTCTCTCTTTCTCTCTCTCTCTTCTTCTGTTTTGGTTGTTGGTTGTTTGGGGGGGTGCAGGTGGCTCGGAGGGGGTGCAGGGGGGATATGGGTGGTTGGGGGTGCGTGGGGGGTGGCTGGGGGATGGGACATGGGGACGAGGGCGGCTGAGGGAGGGGAGCTAGGGTTAGGGTCCATTTCCTCCTATTTTACTCTCTCACTCTCTCTCCACTCCTCCTCCGGCGCTCTCACTCTCTCTGGCACTCTCACTCTCTTCGGCGACTCTCACTCTATCCGGCGACTCTCCTACCTCTCCGGTACGTGGTACTCTTTCCCTCTCTCTCTCTGTCCTCTCTCTCTCTCTGGCTGTTTTGGTTGTTGGTGGTTGGGGGGTGCGCGTGGCTCGGGGGGAGGGACAGGGGGGATGCGGGTAGTTCGGGGGTGAGTGGGGGGTGGCTGGGGGGTGGGGCAAGGGGGATGAGGGCGGCTGGGGGAGGGGAGCTAGGGATAGGGTTCAGGTTAGGGGTGGGTATGTGTGGGCGGCTGGAGGAGGGGAGCAGGGGGGGTGGGGGCGGCTGGAGGAGGGGAGCACGGGGAAGTGGAGGGTTAGTGTTCGGGTTAGGGGTGGTGTAGGGGGGGCTTAGTCAGAGGCACCAATAGTGCCGAAAAATCTGATAAGTTAGTAATAATTATTTGTTTTCCAACACCGAAAAATGTGATACTCCGATTCGAACGCACCGATAGTGCCGATATTTGTAACAAGTAGTTTTGTTGGTTGGTTAATTGGTAACATGGTGATCGGGATATATAGTCCCTGCAGCCATTCGACTGGCAAGATAGAAACTATGGTATGACGTGGTGATGAGGACATAGTCCCTGCAGCCATTCGACTGGCGAGGCAGAAACTATGTAGCCGTAGATAAAGTTGAATGCCCTCCGACCCTCATCCATCGGCAATGATGATATGACAACCTATCACTATATCTTATACAGTAGTAGATGATGTCATAGTATTACATTATGTGAGTTCATCTTGATTCTGTTGCATTCTTCAGATACAAGATACGATAAGAACATATACTACACCATATGTACAGAACATAGATGATTCACACTAATATATGCTAGAATGAATTTTAGGTTGTGTTCTGAGCCATCCGTTCTCACACTTGGGGATCGGGACATATAGTCCCTGCAGCCATTCGATTGGCGAAACAGAAACTATGGTACGACATGGTGATCAGGACATAGTCCCTGCAGCCATTCGACTGGCGAGGCAGAAACTATGTATCCGTAGATAAAGTTGACTGCCCTCCGACCCTCATCCCTCGGCAAAGATGATTTGACAACCTATCACTATATCTTATATAGTAGTAGATGATGTCTTAGTATTACATTATGTGAGTTCATCTTGATTCTGATACATTCTTCAGATACTAGTGTCACGACCCGCACCCAACGTGAGGGTGCAAGAACGTAACAACGCCCAGACTACGTCGCAGTGTCGGCAGTAGAACGATGTTCTAGGTCATGAACTATAACTACATAACATAAAATATACTCTCCAGAAGGAGGCCAACACCGAGGTACAACTCAATCACAATCTAAGGTAGAATGTAGCACGATGGAAATAGATTAGAAATCCTCAACTGAGGCACAGCAGAAATGGAATACAAGTCTCATCATCTCTAAAATATACAACTCTGCAAATAAAGACAACAACTAAGCATGAAAAGAAGGAACTGTCTAAGCTATCTACACTATACAAGGTATCATCATGAGCAGCTGCATGAACCTCCCCAGGGGTCCAGGTCGCGAGTGTCAACTAGGCAAACTCGAAGTAAGGGTGCAGGGTTCCTCATCATCCTCTGTAAAATTTTCAACAGGTCCAGTCAGGACGGGAGCGAGCAAAAAACATCTCACGCAGTTCATATCATGTTAGGAAATATAAAGCATGCAATAGAGTAAGGTACATAAAACGGTGAAAGAAAGAAGTGTATGAAAAATAGTAGAGATTTGATAACACGAAATATCTAAATATGATAAGTAAGAACTGTAAGCCTACTGTGATTTAGAGTACAATATGGTTATGTAAACGGTCTAGAAAAATGCAATGGTAACTCCATTGTACGTGGGTGTACAATATATATATACAATAGTTATACAATCTTGTACAATAGGATTTGATTACATAACCAATTCTACTCCCCCTCTCCAATCAATACACAAGGATCCACTCCAGTTACGTTATCTTGCACAATAGTGTACAAAGTTATACAATAGATGTACAATATTATACAATAGGTGTACAATGTTATACAATAGTTGTACAATGTTATACAATAGTGTACAATGGTCTATCCCTGGAACTCATGTAATAATGAGAGTACAATATGCACAATGAGTGTACAAGGATATAGGTATTCAGTAAATACAATATGGAAGTGAAACGCACATCACAATATGTATCTAGTGAATATAAGGGGATAACATCCCAAAAGAAGATCCTTATAGTACCAATCCGTGATAACAATCGTGTCAGCATCAAGTATAGTAATCTAGAGCAAGAATGTAAATCCAGGCAAGTATGAAACGGTCAGAGAATGTACTCGCCTCGTATCTGAATGTCTGAAGTAAATGTACTGCCTGAGGAGAGGTGTCTGTCTCCTAATCAGAGCAACACAAGTTACAATATGTCTAAAATAAGAAAATAGACTGCTACAATGCATCTACATGCTGTCTAGATCAAACTAGGCTAAAGTCAAAACTTGGTCAACTCTAGTCAACTATCTAGTCAAAGCTAGGTCAACTGGGTCAACATAGACTCAATGAAGTCTCACTAGGCCTAACCAGTCTACCCTAGCTAGTACACACCGTACAAATCCAAGGCTATACAAGCCAACACAAGTCACATATCAAGATACATCACATTCATGCATATTCAACATTATATATATATATATATATATATATAAAAGAAAAGAACTAACATGTAAAGCTATGTGTGTGTGTGTGAACATGGAGGTGTACATGAAAAGAGAAATCAACACTAGTTATGAGTTTACACTACACATGGCACAAAGCTAACCCATCTACATTACACATGTATTATACTTAACATGCATGGCTACAAGTATACATCTATATACATTAGAGTAGAGACTATTTATGTTATAGCCAACATGCATCTATACTTTACATAAATCTATATATTATAGCAATCATTTAGAGAATGGTTACATGGCATGGTGGTTGATATAGAGTGGGGTGCCCTTGTGCAGAGGGTGAAGTTCATTCTCAGTTTAATTCCATATTTATATATAAACTAAAGTGAGCTATCCTATAAACTGGTGTAACTAACCACATAAAATGAACCATGTTATCTGAAATCTGCCATTAAGCCAACATCCCATATACATACAGCTCATGCATTGTCTAATACTGAAAATTAACTAACATTTCGAATTAAGGGGTTGAAGGTTAACATTATATTCATAGACATTCCACTATATTGAAAACTAAAATTGGATTGGCAATAGGAAAAGGAAGGTATATATGCTTACATGGACAGTTCAGTGTTCGAGCAACCTAAAATGAACTAACATTCAATCTAAATATCAGCTATGCATTGGTTCTATGTCAACATATGAAATCTGATATTGCATTTATAATATTTATACATTATGCATTCATATCTATCATTACATATATACCTTGTATTTATATCTAGCATTCATTATATACTTTCATGCATGCATTGTATATCATTCTATTATTCATGCATTTATGCATTGCTTACATATATTACATTAATTGCATTCCGACATACTTGCATTCAACCATATATATACATTAATGTAAATAGGATATATATCATATATATATCATTTCATTCATCTAACATATCATGCATTACATACTATATATTCATTTAATATCCATACTACATTGGCTCATAGGTTACACAAAATGCATATATCGTATAGTCACTCTTTTACTTAAAGCCAATACTGTACCAATTGGGCATTCACTAAATTCTAGGATTAAAGTATGTTGTAGTACTTCATGTTAGCTTTCCGAAACTCCAAAAGGATCGCATTTTCGTGTCCGGAAGCTCCCGGAATCGCGAAAATACCGAAACGCGTTAGTCTTTCGTACAGCTGACACTCAAATAATTCTATAGAAAGTTACAAACGAATTTGGCCTATTAAAATATATATTTGGAAAGCTAACTTCGATACAGTTCTTTTAAAAAAAATGGAAGATAAATCGGAGTTTTAAGCTAAAAGTTATGACATTTCTAAGTTGCTATTGCTACTAAAAACGTGAATAAAAATTATGACGAATTTGGGTAGTTTGAGACAAAAGAACACAAGTATATAACATAATATATCAAGAACTCACTCTCTACACTAATATATATATATGAGATACTATAGAACACATCTCCAATACAAAAATATGAGATTAAACATGTAATAATTTATTCATACATAACAACAACACATAGTGTGTCCAAATTTGGGGTTTTCCCACATGGACACAACCACAACACAAAGGACACTCCTATGACCTCCAAATGGACACAAAATGGACACAAATGGAAATACAACCATGGGGGTCATTCCTATGGGTTCAAAATAGACCTATATGCATGAGAAAATAAAAAGGAGAAGGGATTTATACCTCCCGGTAGATCGAATCGAAGAAAAGCCTTCCCGGAGCGACACCGATACGTAGAGATTCCAAAAGGACACGAACGAGCTCCGAATCCTCCTATACTTGGGTAGCTTCCTCCTTGGCTAGAATGGAGAAGGAAAGAAGAAGATTTGGTAGCAAAATGGAAGGATTTGGTGGAGAAATTGCTAGGGATTGCTCTCTAGGAATTTGGGAAAGAACTAGAGAGAGAGAGAGTGTGGATGAGAATAATGAAATGAACTTGAGCCTATCCTCTCCCAAAGTGGCTGGCCATATGGGGCTATTTGTCCTATTATGGTAAGGTCCAAAATGCCCCCACTAACCTATTCTATTAGTATTAGGAAAGGGCTAATTGGTTGGGGCTAAATTAGTCATTCTAAAGTCTCTAATCACACTAACCTTATCCATAATAATTAGTCTAACCTCTAACTAAAATATTTCTATCATGTGGGACATGGCTAACTAATGTGTGGGTCCACTAAAGTCAACACTACCCCCAGATCCCCGTGTCAAGTCGGATTGAGCTGAAATTCGAACCTGACTCAAATAACCCCAAAAAAATACCATAAATAATAAAATAAATTTCAAAAATATTTCAAAAATAAAAAATGACAAAAATACTGTTGTTCCTAAAAACTGGGGGTGACAAATTCCTCGAAATTAAAACCAAACAATAGTAAAATGTCAAAATCACAAGTCATAATTTTAAATAGTTTAAAAATAATTAAAAATCACCAAAAATCATAATATGAAATAATTATCAATAAATAATAATTATAATTACAAAATTTCAAAATTACCCTCATCTGGAAAATTGGGTGTTACAATCCTACCCACCTTATAAAAATTTTGTCCTCGAAATTGAGATGATCGCACCCCCTTCTAGGTCAAACATAGTCAAGGGTCAATCACTAGTCAATTTCTCAACATTCAAGTACTTGGTCATCAACTGGTCAACTTCTTAGGGTTTTACCTATGCTAGCTATTTAGGTGTTGGCAACTAGAATTTAGCAAAAGGGAAACTCTATAATAGACTAGCTCTTAACTTCCCAATCCTATCAAGTCATATATAACTAAATACCTACAAGCTAAGCACATGAATACCAAATACCACATATATATATATATGCTCAAGAACAATAACCCATCACATATATCCTAAGTATATCATCTATATATACATGACTGATCAACCAAAGGTTAAGACAGACTAAACTTATAAGGGTCTGAAACAATGCTTAGAACTAGGCTAAGGATGAATGGTCTGAATCAAGGGGACATGGTATCTAGTGAAGGGTCTGCACACTGTCTATAAAGGTGATCAACACAAAGGAACTCAACACGAAGGAAACTTAACTAAAATGGAAAACTGAACCAAGTATAGGCTAAACAACATGTTTATAACCCTAGACAACAATGGCCTATAGATACCAACTAACCTATATCCCATATGCCAATATCATCTGCAATCTATCTATGCAAATAGACCTCTCGGTCTTAGGTGAAACTACAACTATACTCAAAGGCAGGCTCTGGTCATGGGTGCCTCACTGGAAAAGGTAAGGGAAAGTAGTAATAATCATCAAGGATGTAAGGCATACTAACATCCTATGTGTAATATTGGTATTATAGATAACAGAAGAATTATCTGCAATGGGTTACTATTCTAACACCAATGCTAACTATCACCTCTAGGGTACAGACACTCTACAAGTCATCATACCATTATACTATGAAGGAACTACCTATGAATAAGCTCTAGAAAACTAAATATCCCTACTCCTAAGTCATTTATAACAATCAAAAGGGTATGATGTTTAAACCTTCTCAAGATACAATCTGTTAATCATATGCGTCTGTCCAAAATCATGTTGTCCAGAGTCTTCATCATGTTAGTGAGCAAGGCTACGATAATCATAGAGTCCTTGACTAAGGTACGTACCTCTAGGTTCATGGTATTTAAAATTTTTGCACTGCCGCATACGACGGCGAAAACCTTAAATTCCTATACCCGAGAATACATCCAAATTCTGACTACATGTCCTCACTATGCCAACTAACACGACTATCGAGGATTCTGGATTCCATGATTTAGGTGACCTAGCCCATATGATTTTCTTAGAAGAAAAAACAAACACAACAAAAGAGTAACATGAAAAAATTAATCAATCAACAAGGAACAGATGGAATCGGATTTTAAGGTAATTATAAAAGATAATTATGGGAATGGAATTGAGACGAACGGAACTTGCAGCAAGATCTTCAATGGTCTGCACATCCTTGACTGTCCTGACGATAGCTCGCCCTGCTAGTTTTCTCTGGTCTGCTGCTGATGCTGCATGAATCACCGATGCTTAGAGAAATCAGAAATGACGGGAGAAAATCTCTGTACAGATAGAGGTGCACCTCCAATGTAGCAGAAACGCCAACCTGAGTCGGCACAACAGAAGCTACGGTCTCGTGGCCCTGATGAACAGGACGAGAGGTAGCCAGCCTCTCGATAGTATCCTCCGAACCGAAGCGATGAGATCGTATCTTCATAACCATCATGAAAACTGATCAAATAAGAAGCAATTTCTGAGAATGAAGCGAAAAATTCAAAGGAGGACAGTTTATATTCAAGGGAAGTCAATAAGCAACAATTTTTGACAAAAAGGAATCTGATTAAGAGTTTTTTCTAATGTGATTGAGTACCTCCAAAATATCCTAATCCTACTGCAGGCTGTAGTGATACTCTAGTTCGAATACCACTACATAAACTCGACCTGCATGGGCTACCACTAAAAACGTGTCACGACCCGCACCCACCGTGAGGGCACGAGAACGTAACAACGCCCAGCCTACGCCGCAGTGTTGGCGGTAGAACGCTGTTCTCGGTCATGAACTATAACTACATAACATGAAATATAGTCTCCAGAAGGAGGCCAATACCGAGGTACAACTGAATCACAATCTAAGGTAGAATGTAGCACGATGGAAATAAATAAGAAATCCTCAACAGAGGTACAGCAGAAATGGAATACAAGACTCATCATCTCTAAAATATACAACTCTGAAAATAAAGACAACAACTAAGCATGAAAAGAAGGAACAGTCTAAGCTATCTACACTATACAAGGTATCATCCTGAGCAGCTGCCTAAACCTCCCTAGGGGTCCAGGTCACAAGTGTCAACTAGGCAAACTCCAAGTAAGGGTGCAGGGTTCCTCATCATCCTCTGTAAAATTTTCAACAGGTCCAGTCAGGACGGAAGCGAGCACAAAACATCTCACGCAGTTTATATCATGTTAGGAAATATAAAGCATGCAATAGAGTAAGGTACATGAAATGCTGAAAAAAAGAAGTGTATAAAAAATAGTAGAGATTTGATAACAGGAAATATCTAAATATGATAAGTAAGAACTGTAAGCCTACTGTGATTTAGAGTACAATATGGTTATGTAAACAGTCTAGGAAAATACAATGGTAACTCTAGTGTACGTGGGTGTACAATAGACATATACAATAGTTATACAATCTTGTACAATAAGATTTGATTACATAACCAATTCTACTACTCCTCCCCAATCAATACACAAGGATCCACTCCAGTTACGTTATCTTGTACAATAGTGTACAATGTTATACAATGGATGTACAATATTATACAATAGGTGTATAATATTATACAATAGTTGTACAATGTTATAAAATAGTGTACAATGGTCTATCCCTAGAACTCATGTGATAATGAGAGTACAATATGCACAATGAGTGTATAAGGATATAGGTATTCAGTAAATACAATATGGAAGTGAAACGCACATCACAATATGTATCTAGTGAATACAAGGGGATAACATCCCAAAAACAAGTCCTTATAGTACCAATCCGTGATAATAATCGTGTCAGCATCAAGTACAGTAATCTAGAGCAAGAATGTAAATCCATGCAAGTATAAAACGGTCAAAGAATGTACTCACCTCGTATCTGAATGTCTGAAGTAAATGTTTTGCCTGAGGAGAGGTGTCTGTCTCCTAATCAGAGCAACACAAGTTACAACATGTCTAAAATAAGGAAATAGACTGCTACATTGTATCTACATGCTGTCTAGGTCAAACTAGGCTAAAATTAACACTTGGTCAACTCTAGTCAACTATCTAGTCAAAGCTAGGTCAACTGGGTCAACATAGACTCAATAAAGTCTCACTAGGCCTAACCAGTCTACCCTAGCTAGTACACACCATACAAATCCAAGGCTATACTAGCCAACACAAGTCACATATCAAGATACATCACATTCATGCATATTCAATATTATATATATATTCAATATTATATATATATTCAATATTATATATATATATATAAGAGAAAAGAACTAACATGTAAAGCTATATGTGTGTGTGTGAACATGGAGGTGTACATGAAAAGAAAAATCAACACTAGTTATGAGTTTATACTACACATGGCACAAAGCTAACCCATCTATATTACACATGTATTATACTTAACATGCATGGCTACAAGTATACATCTATATACATTAGAGTAGAGACTATTTAAGTTATAACTAACATGCATCTATACTTTACATAAATCTATATATATTATAGCAATCATTTAGAGAAGGGTTACATGACATGGTGGTTGATATAGAGTTGGGTGTCCTTGTGCAGAGGGTGAAGTTCATTCTCAGTTTAGTTCCATATTTACATATAAACTAAAGTGAGCTATCCTATAAACTGGTGTAACTAACCACATAAAATGAACCATGTTATCTGAAATCTGCCATTAAGCCAATATTCCATATGCATAAAGCTCATGCATTGTCTAATATTGAAATTAACTAACATTTCAAATTAAGGGGTTGAAGGTTAACATTATATTCATAGACATTCCACTATATTGAAAAATAAAATTGGATTGGCAATAGGAAAAGGAAGGTATATATGTTTACATGGACAGTTCAGTGTTCGAGCAACCTAAAATGAACTAACATTCAATCTAAATATCAGCTATGCATTGGTTCTATGTCTACATATAAAATCTGATATTGTATTTACAATATTTATACATTATGCATTCATATCTATCATTACATATATACCTTGTATTTTAATCTAGCATTCATTATATACTTTCATGCATGCATTGTATATCATTCTTTCATTCATGCATTTATGCATTGCTTACATATATTACATTAATTATATTCCTACATGCTTGCATTCAACCATATATATATACATTAATGTAAATAGGATATATATCATATATATATCATTTCATTCATCTAACATATCATGCATTACATACTCAATATTTATTTAATATCCATACTACATAGGCTCATAGGTTACACAAAATGCATATATCGTATAGTCACTCTTTTACTTAAAACCAATACTGTACCAATTGGACATTCACTAAATTCTAGAATTAATGTATGTTGTAGTACTTCATGTTAGCTTTCTAAAACTTCAAACGGATCGCATTTTCGTGTCCGAAAGCTCCCTGAATCGCGAAAATACCAAAACGTGTTTGTTTTTCGTACAGCTGACACTCAAATAATTCTACAGAATGTTACAAAATGAATTTAGCTTATTAAAATGTATATTTGGAAACCTAACTTCGATACGATTCTTTTAAAAAAAATGGGAGATAAATCGGAGTTTTAAGCTAAAAGTTATGGCATTTCTAAGTTGCTATTGCTACTAAAAATGTGGATAAAAATTATGACGAATTTGGGAAGTTTGAGACAAAAGAACACAAGTATATAACATAATATATCAAGAACTCACTCTCTACACTAATATATATATATGAGACACTATAGAACACATCTCCAATACAAAAATATGAGACTAAACATGTAATAATTCATTCATACATAACAACAACACATAGTGTGTCCAAATTTGGGATTTTTCCACATGGACACAACCACAACACAAAGAACACTCCTATGACCTCCAAATGGACACGAAATGGACACAAATGGAGATACAACCATGGGGGTCATTCCTATGGGTTCAAAATAGACCTATATGCATGAGGAAATAAAAAGAAGAAGGGATTTATACCTTCCGGTAGATCGAATCGAAGAAAAGCCTTCACGGAGCGACACCGACACGTAGAGATTCCCAAAGGACACGAACGAGCTCGGAATCCTCTCAATCTTGGGTAGCTTCCTCCTTGGCTAGAATGGAGAAGGAAAGAAGAAGATTTAGTTGCGAAATAGAAGGATTTGGTGGAGAAATTGCTAGGGATTGCTCTCTAGGAATTTGGGGAAGAACAAGAGAGAGAGTGTGGATGAGAATAATAAAATGAACTTGAGCCTATCCTCTCCCAAAGTGGCTGGCCATATGGGGCTATTTGACCTATTATGGTAAGGTCCAAAATGCCCCCACTAACCTATTCTATTAGTATTAGGAAAGGGCTAATTGGTTGGGGCTAAATTAGTCATTCTAAAGTCTCTAATCAAACTAACCTTATCCATAATAATTAGTCTAACCTCTAACTAAAATATTTCTATCATGTGGGCCATGGCTAACTAATGTGTGGGTCCACCAAAGTCAACACTACCCCCGGGTCCCCGTTTCAAGTCGGATTGAGCTGTAATTCGAACCTGACTCAAATAATCCCAAAACAATACCATAAATAATAAAATAAATTTCAAAAATACAAAATGACAAAAATACTCATGTTTCTGAAAACTGGGGGTGACAAATTCCTCGAAATTAAAACCAAACAATAGTAAAATGTCAAAATCACAAGTCATAATTTTAAATAGTTTAAAAATAATTAAAAATCACCAAAAATTATAATATGAAATAATTATCAATAAATAATAATTATAATTACAAAATTTCAAAATTACCCTCATCTGGAAAACTGGGTGTTACAATCCTACCCACCTTATAAAAATTTTGTCCTCGAAATTAAGATGATCGCACCCCCTTCTAGGTCAAACATAGTCAAGGTTCAATCACTAGTCAATTTCTCAACATCCAAGTACTTGGTCATCAACTGGTCAACTTCTTAGGGTTTTACCTATGCTAGCTATTTAGGTGTTGCAACTAGAATTTAGCAAAAGAGAAACTCTATAATAGACTAGCTCTTAACTTCCCAATCCTATCAAGTTACCTATAACTAAATACCTACAAGCTAAGCACATGAATACCAAATACCACATATATATATATATATATATATATATATATATATGCTCAAGAACAACAACCCATCACATATATCCTAAGTTTATCATCTATATATACATGACTGATCAACCAAGGGTTAAGGCAGACTAAACTTATAAGGGTCTGAAACAATGCTTAGAACTAGGCTAAGGTTGAATAGTCTGAATCAAGGGGACATGGTATCTAGTCAAGGGTTTGCACACTGCCTATAAAGGTGATCAACACAAAGGAACTCAACACGAAGGGAACTTAACTAAAATAGAAAACTGAACCAAGTATAGGCTAAACAACAAGTTTATAACCCTATACAACAATGGCCTATAGATACCAACTAACACATATCCCATATGCCAATATCATCTGCAATCTATCTATGTAAATAGACCTCTCGGTCTTAGGTGAAACTACAACTATACTCAAAGGCAGGCTCTGGTCATGGGTGCCTCACTAGAAAAGGTAAGGGAAAGTAGTAATAATCATCAAGGATGTAAGGCATACTAACATCCTATGTGTAACTGGTTGGTATTATAGATAACAGGAGAATTATCTGCAATGGGTTACTATTCTAACATCAATGCTAACTATCACCTCTAGGGTACAGACACTCTATAAGTCATCATACCATTATACTATGAAGGAACTACCTATGAATAAGCTCTACAAAACTAAATATCCCTACTCCTAAGTCATTTATAACAATCAAAAGGGTATGATGTTTAAACCTTCTCAAGATACAATCTGTTAATCATATACGTCTGTCCAAAATCATATTGTCCAGAGTCTTCATCATGCCAGTGAGCAAGGCTACGATAATCACAGAGTCCTTGACTAAGGTACGTACCTTTAGGTTCATGGTATTTAAAATTTTCGCACTGCCGCATGCGACGGCAAAAACCTTAAATTCCCATACCCGAGAATACATCCAAAATTTGACTACAAAGGAGACCACCATGGTATTGGTTGTGGGACAAGCAAGAATCCTTTGACAAAGGAGACCACCATGCTGTCAGGAACCTCTCGCTCGAGATCTACACGAAGGATGTCCACTTGAGCTCTGGGAAAGTTTTGGCTCAGATCAAGAATCTGTTGACGGAGCACATCCACCATGCTGTTAGAAAAAAATAGTAACGGTGAGAGACCCATCTGAGTAGGACGTATAATGTGATAATATCTCTTCTACCACTCAATCCCACTACTGATATCATTCTTGTAAAGGTGATCTCTCAAAGTATACTTCCTACTCAGATGGATCTCTCAGATTATCCTCTCCGGTTGGTTGTTGAGTGCTACTTAGTTAAAGTTCAAGTGCTACTTAGTTGTGTCTCTCTCTATTTATCTCGCTACCAACGCTATTGTGTTGTTCCCACTCATATATGATAGTTCTCTCATTTATTTATCAATTACTGTATTTCAGTTCTAGTTAGTTTTATATGATTCTCTGATAGTTCTCTTATTTATTCTGTATTTTGGCTCCAGCTCCAGCTCCATTTGTATTAATCTACGGTACGACATAGTGATCAGGACAGTCCCTGTAAACATTCGACTGGCGAGACAGAAACTATGTAGCCGTAGATAAAGTTGACTGTCCTTCGACCCTCATCCCTTGACAATGACGATATGACAACCTATCACTATATCTTATATAGTAGTAGATGATGTTTTAGTATTACATTATGTGAGTTCATCTTGATTTTGTTACATTCTTCAGATACTAGATTCGATAAGAACGTATACTACACCATATGTACAGAACATAGATGATTCACACTAATGTATGCTAGAATGAATTTTGGGTTGTGTTCTGAGCCGTCCGTTCTCACAATTGGAGAAAAATTAAATTTTCTATATTTTATCTGATGCACAAATACCGCTCCAATGAGCCAAAGGCATGCAACTACTTCCCTCCCTCCATTTCCCCTCTCCCTCTCTCTTGCTATCAACGTCACATCTTTTCAGTGTTGCTCCCTCTAATGATGATGAACGCAAAAATCAAAGACCCCCCTCCTTTCTCACTCTTCACAGTTCTCACAATAAGAAGGATCAGTATTTTCTAGTTCTCTTATTTATTTGTCAATTACTGTATTTCAGTTCTACTAAGTTTTATGTGATTCTCTGATAGTTCACTTATTTATTCTGTATTTTGGCTCCACTTCCAGTTCTATTTGTATTAATCTACGGTATGACATAGTGATCAGGACATAGTCCCTGCCGCCATTCGACTGACGAGGCAGAAACTATATAGCCGTAGATAAAGCTGACTATCCTTTGACCCTCATCCCTCGACAATGATAATACGACAACCTATCACTATATCTTATATTGTAGTAGATGATGTTTTAGTATTACATTATGTGAGTTCATCTTGATTCTGTTACATTCTTCAGATACTAGATACTAGATTCGATAAGAACGTATACTACACCATATGTACAGAACATAGATGATTCACACAAATGTATGCTAGAATGAATTTTGGGTTGTGTTCTGAGCCATCCGTTGTCACACTTGGAGAAAAATTGATTTTTCTGTATTTTATCTGACGCACAAATACCGCTCGAGTGAGCCAAAGGCATGCAGCCACTTCCCTTCCTCCATTCTCCCTCTCCCTCTCTCATGCTATCAACGTCACAACTTTTCCAGTGTTGCTCCCTCTAATGATGATGAACGCAAAAATCTAAGACCCCCCCTCTCCTTTCTCACTCTTCACAGTTCTCACAACAGGAAGGATCAGTGTTTTCTAGTTCTCTTCCATCCATTCATTCCTCCGTTCTGATCAAGCCTCCACATATGATATCCAGCTCAAGTGTAGAGGCGGAGGAGAAGAAGTGGGCAGGAAGAGGAGGGAGAAGCAGCACAGCCGGCGGCAAGAACTGGAGAAATTTCAGTAGGTTTTTTTCAACATCTGTAGGAGAACTATAAGGATATATCTTTTCACAACATGTCACCTTGTCAAAGACCCTTAATGTGAATATCATGTTACCGCGGTGTCAGAATACTAACATGTCATAGTTTTCTAAGCCGTGTGCTTTGACATAATCCTTCCAACTCTTTCCTCCTATACAGTAATCTTGCACTTCATAAAGAAATGCAAGATTACTACATAAGAGGAAAGTGTTGGGAGGATTATGTCAAAACACACGGCTTAGAAAATTATGATATGTTAGTCTTCCGACACCGTGGTAACATGGTTGTCACATTAAGGGTCTTTGACAAGGTGACATGTTGTAAAAAAATATATCCTTATAGTTCTCCTACAGATGTTGAAGAAAGCCTATGTACTTCCTCCAAGTCATGCCGTCGGCTGTGCTGCTTCCCCCTCCTTTTCCTGCCCACTTCTTCTTCTCCGCCTCTACACTTGAGCTGGATATCATACGTGGAGGCTTAATCAGAACGGAGGAATGGATGGATGGAAGAGAACTAGAAAATACTGATCCTTTCTGTTGTGAGAACTGTGAAGAGTGAGAAATGAGAGGGGGTCATTGATTTTTGCGTTCATTATCATTAGAGGGAGCAACACTGGAAGATTTGTGACGTTGATAGCATGAAAGAGGAAGAGGGGCAATGGAGGGAGGGAAGTGGCTGCTTGCCTTTGGCTCACTCGAGCGGTATTTGTACGTCATCTGGTGGCGCTCCTCCAGCACCGGCTCCAGTACCGTGTCCAGCTCCAGCTCCAGGCGATCAGTAGTTTTAATTTTGCATTTTTGGACTGTACTATATTTTTGACTTTGTACATATTTGGGAATATTCAGTTTTTTCGTTGAGGATACTGAGTTTGTATATTTACGGATATTGATTTAGTTTATTGAGGATATTATATATTGACGTTGTTCGTTGTGAATAGTATTTTTTCTTTATATTTTTGTATATTCTGGAATGTATTGTGCGTGCCGGTGTTGAGTGTTCCACCGAGGGGGTCGGCGAACCCAGGGATTGGATTTTGTATTTTGTATTCTGTATTCTGTATTTTGGCTCAAACTCCAGCTCCATTTGTATTAATCTGCGGCACGACATGGTGATCAGGACATAGTCCCTGCAGCCATTCGACTGGCGAGGCAGAAACTATGTAGCCGTAGATAAAGTTGACTGTCCTCTGACCCTCATCCCTCGGCAATGATGATACGAAAACCTATCACTATATCTTATATAGTAGTAGATGATGTCTTAGTATTATATTATGTGAGTTCATCTTGATTCTGTTACATTCTTTAGATACTAGATACGATAAGAACATATACTACACCATATGTATGCTAGAATGAATTTTGGTTTGTGTTCTGAGCCATCCGTTCTCACACTTAAGTACTGTGAGAGCGTCGGAGAGAGTGAGAGAGTAAAATAGGGGGAAATGAATTGGTGGGGAATATAATTATAATTTAGCGACGTTCATACTAACGTCGCTAAATTAGTCGCTATTAGCGAAGTCATAGCGATGTTTCGCGACATATAGTGCCGATATTTATAACAAGTAGTTTTGTTGGTTGGTTAATTGGTAACATGGTGATCGGAACATATAGTCCCTGCAGCCATTCGACTAGTGAGGCAGAAACTATGGTATTACATGGTGATCAGGACATAGTCCCTGCAGCCATTCGACTGGCGAGGTAGAAACTATGTAGTCATAGATAAAGTTGACTGTCCTCCGACCCTCATCCCTCGGCAATGATGATACGACAACCTATCACTATATCTTATATAGTAGTAGATGATATTTTAGTATTACATTATGTGAGTTTATATTGATTCTGTTACATTCTTCAGATACTAGATACTAGATACTAGATTCGATAAGAACGTATACTATACCATATGTACAGAACATAGATGATTCACACTAATGTATGTTAGAATGAATTTTGGGTTGTGTTCTGAGCCATCCGTTCTCACACTTGAAACACATATGAATTAGAACCGTGTGTCAATCTTTGTTTTTGTATTTTCGGCGAACCTAGGGATTAGATTCTGTATTTTGTATTTTGACTTTGTACGTATTTAAGGATATTCAGTTTTTTCATTGAGGATACTGAGTTTGTACGTATTTGCGAATATTGATTTGGTTTGTTGAGGATATTATATATTGACAGTTGCGGATAGTATTTTTCTTTATATATTTTGTATATTCTGGAATGTATTGTGCGTGCCGGTGTTGAGTGTTCCACCGAGGGGATCGGCGAACCCAGGGATTAGATTATGTATTTTGTATTTCGTATTCTGTATTTTGGCTCAGGCTCCAGATCCAGCACCATTTGCATTCTGGAACCTATTTTTTATATTTTTTTAACTTAGCGACGTTTTTAGCGATGTTAACATTAGTCGCTAAATATTAGTGACGTTAATAAATGTCGCTAAATGTGTCGCTAAATGCTGACGTGGCAACACATGGCACCATAATCTGATGTCAGCTCGTCGTCGCCAAAACATCGCAACAGTGTCGCCAAACGGCGACAACACAATAACATTGCCGTTTACGTCGCTAATTAGCGTCAACCAATAAACGTCGCAAATAACGTCGCTAATTAGCGACGTTAATAATGTCGCAAAATAACGTCGTCCTAGCGACGTTTTGCGACGTTTTGCGACATTTTCTCGTTCAGTGACACATTTTTTTCGTCGTTCCC
This sequence comes from Iris pallida, assembly GCA_029216955.1. Taxonomy (NCBI): domain Eukaryota; kingdom Viridiplantae; phylum Streptophyta; class Magnoliopsida; order Asparagales; family Iridaceae; genus Iris; species Iris pallida. The sequence continues at coordinate 8,443,139 of JANAVB010010198.1, read as the reverse complement.
GAAACGTTGCCCTAAACGTCGCTAAATTGATTTAGCGACGTTTTCACCGAGGTTAGCGACGTTTTTAACCGTCGCTAATCTGACAAATTTTTGTAGTGACCACAACGGGCCACTATCTAGTTAAGCAAATTATAGGCCTAAGATAGCATGTAGAAAGATCTTGACGAAAGGCTTATCATAATATGTGAGAAGGAATAGAGATATTAACTTCGTGGCACAAAACAATAATTGAATCTGTGCTAATGTTTGAGTGTATAATGGTGTACAAATTATTCTCTAATCATGCAAAATCTTCTAACCTTGATAAGAAATTATCGTGCTATTTAAGATAGGTCATCACAATTTAGGCCGAGTACAGAAAGCATGCTAAGAAAATTAAATACATTTTTTCTGCAGAATTAAACTATTAAATCACATGAAAATCTCCAGTTAAAGTGAGACAAGAAGATTTTTGAAGCCAAAACAAAGATCTAAAACTTTCATGTTATGAGGTTTCCAGACTCTGGCTACAAAATAATTTAAATGGGCAAAATAGTAAAATTAGTGAAACGGCTACTGCACCGACGCATGAGAATTCTGTGCCATACCAGCGCATAAGAATTATTACCCCAAATAGCCAAGTCAGTCGTACTAAGATCGTGTCAAAGCCCAAGTGACTAGCAGGAAGACACGAAATATACCCA